>CM029435.1:30165070-30889079 GCA_017140255.1 Eucalyptus paniculata subsp. matutina
AATAAATATGGGTGTGTGTCAATGAGAACAAACTTTAACAATTGGTCTACACAAGCACCTACTGCAAAAACAAAAATACGAAGATATCTCAAGACGATCCCTTTTGAATCATTGAGATACATATAAAAGTTCAAGTGCTACCTAAGTTTTAAAAAAGCCTGGTTGATAATTTAGTATTATATCAAATTTCCACCGCTCTTCAGGCTTTACTGGCGCCATTACCTCTAAATCCGAGTAAACAGGACGGTCGTACACGATCTCACCTTCCTCAACTGATTGCGACTTGGGCGGACAAAAAGCTGGGATTTAAGGTTTCCTGGCTGGAGTATTTGGTTTTTGAGAGCTTGAAGGCCTCTCTACAGCTTCTTCCACTTTGGCAGACGATGTCTCGGGAGACTCCAGAAGCAGAAGCAGCTTTGAGTTGTCCATCTCCAACTGGTAATTTTTTCGACAATATCGGGCTGCAAGTAGACATAAAGTTTTTATAAATTCCGGCCCTGTAACGTTCAAGTGGACGTAGTTCAGTTCTAAACTGAAAGCAGATAGATGTATATGAGCAAAATTGAGAATTCAGTCGTGCTTTATGTGTTCCTTCGGGTGGATTTTGTTGATTAGTACAAGAGCAGACTCGCCAATCGTGGCTGACTGCCCCTAGTAACCCGGAGGTCATATTGACCCGTCAGGTCATATTCTAAGTTTGTAGACCCACTTGCGAAATATTAGGCATATCTTTTAATCTCGGCACCAAATATCACATCTAATTTTGCTTAAAGCTTGGATTTCTTCTTCCATAGCCTCCTTCCATTATGCCCCCTATGAGACATCCTCATAAGTAAATGACTCTTACTCCAACATCTTTAGTTAAAGCTGCATTTACATGTCTAGGATTTGTGAGGCTCCTCCTACGTAGATGGCTCTACTCTAACATCTTTAGTCAAAGCTTCATTTGCATATCTAGGATTTAATTTCCTTTGCCTTGTTGGTCTAGATGAGGTGCTTGTTCTTTAGGGTTCATCCATCTAATTTGGTCTAAGCTCTTCCGTTATTTTAGAAGTACAATTGTTAGCCATGGACTCTTTGATTTTTTTTGTTGGTTGTGCTCTAACTTCTTCTTTCAAGTTTACCTTCTATAATGGTTTGAGCATCCTAAGCCAAGCTACTCAATCATTGTCATATTTGATTGATTTATCATTTACCATGTTTAAGGCTATTCGCATCATTTGACATTGCGACAAAAGAGGCCACGAGCTCTTCTTGTTCCTCTACTGCAATGAACGTTTGGAAATCCCACTCTTATTCCTTGAAAATCCTCTTAAGTCGCCGTTATTCTCCAACATGATAGACGTTGCAACATTTCCTTCTACATATATGAATCGACATTCATTCGTAAAGTGACCTACTTTGCCGCAAATCTAGCAGCGACTGCCTGGCCTCCAGCTGTTCTTATCTTCATTCCTATTATCTTTCCCTCAATCCCAACGAGCTCCCCCAGGTTGAGTGCTTGTCCCTTCTGGTCGTCTCTGCCAATCTTCATGACCTTTCTTTGTTTCCACCTAGAGTGGTCGATCTTTTTTCTTCCTCTTACTCTTGAACCTTCCTTTTATTACTAAACAGTATACTTTCGTCATCCTTGACGTTCTTGACTAAAACATTAGACAATTGTCTATCTAATACCTCTTGATCGGCTATCATAGTCTCTGACTCAATAAGAGTTGGATCTCTAACCATTCACAAATGGCCATAATAATGTCGTCACAATCCGACCAAAACCCATGAATGATAATTTTCCTCGTTCTTGTCATGGAGATGGTATTTTGAGTATCCAAGTTTGACACTTGTTCACAAAGAGACTATCGTTTGGAGAAGTATTGAGTCACTGTCATGTCTTGTTGCAAGACAAAGTAGTTTGGTCTCCAAGTTTGGCATCATGCATCCTATCAAATAGCACCACCAAGTTAACCCATATCTCCTTTGGGATCCTTGTGTTCTTGATGTGCTGTAATAGCTCATCTTTAATAGTCACCACAAGAATGTGAAGCACCTTACTAGTTTTCGTCTTCCACTTTCTCAACTCGCCATCATCTGTATGTGGTGTGGGCTACTGCCGCAACAATATCCCATAAATCTTGACCTGATAAGTCAAATCAAACACGTGTACTTCAATTATTAAAATTGGACTAGTTGAGCTTTTCAACACCGCTTGCCAAACTCGATATATCCACCATTATGACTTGATTATAATGCTCTATACTATACTAAGTAAGCTTGATATCAAATCAACCGACTTCAAAGTCTTGGATTGTACACTAGCAATTTTGTCATACTCTGATCCCTAATGGCTAGGCTCATAGTTTCTAACCACATGCTCTAATACCAATTATTGAGAAAGATCTTAAATTTAATTGAAGATAGCACACTCTATTATTAGAGCCTCATAGATAATATTGCTTGGGAGAACTTCTTACGTACAAACACAAATGAGAGCACTTAGTAGTTTATAGCCTTTACAGGAGGTGGTTCACTCCCCTTATTTCATTCTAGAGATTAGTGATTCACCCTCCTAAAAAAACATCTGAATTCTTTGGAAAAGAGAGTTGAAACTTTTCTTAGTACTCCACTTTTTTAACTACACAGATTCTACTTTATCCAATATTTCCATTGTAAGGATAATTGAAAGAGATATATTCCCAATTCTCTTAACATAATTGCTTCCTCAGCGCGGCTAGCTATGGAAGGACCATCTTGTAAGGCACTTGAGCACGGGGTTTTAGCTCCTGGTACGAGCTCAATCTTGTGATAATGGATGACGTGAGAATTCCCTTAGAAGTAGTTACTAAAAATACGTTTTGAGTTTAAATCTGTTAAATGAGACTTGATTCAATGGAAATTCAACCCATATCGTAAGAGAGCACACCTCAAGAGATCGATCCAAGGTCGAAAGCATATATTCCAAACAAAACTTTCTATGGTCAAAGCACGTAAACGACATCATCGTAGGCGTTCGCCGCGGTTCGTCGGTGCTTGGACTACCGAGAGTGAAAAGGCCCTTCTCCGAATCAACGTGGGACGAAACAAAAGCGGGGAAAATCAAAAAGCAGAAAACACGAAATCAACATTCATCTTTTAGGCCACGCGGGGCACGTTGACTAATGGTCCTTTACGTGAGGAAAAGACCAGAAGAACTCACTTCACGCGAGACCATCCCAGTAGCGACAGATCAACAAGCAACCTCGACTACGTCTTTTTTCTGGTGGGAAAACGTTTTTCTGGAGAAATAACGTTTGCATTTGTCCCGACTTTAGCAAATCCGTGACATTTTTGGCCGTGCCCAATTGATTTAGAGCACCGGCAATTATGTCGCGCCTTGCATCTTTCCGGTCCACATTTAGCGGCCAACTCTTTCTTTAAAAACGGAATGAGACATGTTCCTAAGGGTGTGTTTGTTTGCGTTTGTTTAAAAATCGTTCTATAACGAAATAGAAAAAAAGTGTTTGCTCCTAACAATTTTTGAACAAAAACGCATTTGGTAAACTTGTTCTGGAATAAAAAATAAACGAAAACACGTTTGGTAAATTTGTATAATTTTTTTATTTCTTTTATTTTTCTATTTTTTTCTATTTTTTTCTATTTTTTCTTTTTTTTTCTTCTTTTGACGGCGCCGGCTGGCCGGTCGCCGGCCTTGGCCATGGCCGGCCCGACCGGCCGACGAGGGCCGGCGGCCCACCTAGCCACGGCGAGCTCGCCCGGCCCGTGGGCGAGGGCCTCGCCGTGGGCAGGTGAGGCTCGGCCTCGCCTTGGGCAGGCGAGGCTGGAGCTTCTCCCCGGATCCGGCGGCCAGCCGAAACTCGCCCTAGCGGCCAGAGCGAGCCGCGTCCTCGCCAGGAACGCGCCAGAGCTGCGCCCGAATCCGGCTGAGCCCGAGGCCCCTCAGCCAGGCCCACATTTAGGCGGCTCGCCCTCCGCCCCGGATCACAGGTGAGATCGAGCTCGCCCAAGCCGGCAACGAGTCGACCTCGGTTGGATGCGAAGCGAGCTCGAGGCGCCCCGGTAAGGCAAGGCCGACCCTCGCCCAGCTCTGGCCGAGCCTCGGCCTACATGGGACGAGCGAGCCTCGGCTCCGCGGGGGCCGAGCGAGCCGCCGTGGCTGGGCGCCTAAATCGACAGTCGCCGGCTATGGCGAACCCGGCGGCCGCGAAAGAAAAAAGAAGAAGAAAAGAAGAAGAAAAGAAAAAGAAAATAGAAAAGTGTTTCTCAGATTTGTTCAAATAAGAAACACAAATTTGTTGTTTGTTGGGCTTTTGCTTTAATGAAAACGAAAAAAAAAAAATGAAATTTTGTTCCCAAAATGGTAAATGCGGTACAGCAAACGCATCTTTAAGTTTCTTGTCTTGAAACCTTTCTTTAAATTGCTGAACACTGTTAACAAAGTCTTGTCACTTTCTTGGCAAGGCATAGTGTTACCGGACCACCAAACATTAGCAATCTTCTCAATGAACACGATTGAATTCACCCCAATGTATAGACTTTAGTCTTCACCAAAAGACTTTGTATAGAGCCCATTAGCGAAGGACAATGCTTTTCCCGGCCGATAAAAATATGATGTCTGCCAAGTTCTTTGACTCGCTTGTTTGAAAACGACGAGTCATGGCCACTTTTATAAGATTTGTCATTTCATAATCATCGAATTATCTATATTTACCCTTAGGTCCTCCTATCACCTATCTAACATTTCATATATTAATTACACAACTAACATAGGCCAACCATGCCATCTCATGATTATCGCCATTAATTACCCTCGATGAAACTTGCACATGTGATTCTAGCCGGCCTTTCCTTAAGTAAGTATACAATGATTTGCTTTTTGCCCGTTGCTGGCACTTCTCCTTACTGTTGCCCATTTGTTTTCTAATGACCATGGTATTATGGCTCCGCCTCTAGCAAGTTCAGTTTTGGTGTTGGTCACAACGACCTCTAATGAATGACTTTGTCGCAACGAAATGTGATTAGTTATATTCCTCAAATTAATATTAAGTGAAGAAACATTTTTTTTGGATCCACGCAAATGCGTGGTGGGAGCTTTCTTTATTTGGGTAAAACTCTTTTTCAAGAACAGCGTCGAACTTTCTATGTTATTTTTCCTGAAAAAACAAGCGATTAGTTATTTTATGAAGTAAGAGGTATCTTCATTGCAAAGGGTTGCGATAGATTAGTTTTTTTTTTCCCTCCTTTAGTATATCATCCATCCTAATTTTGGCTCGCTTCTATCTTTATCCATAAAGTAAGTGGAATCTTCACCAACGATTTAGCTATTTCTCATCACAAAGAGTTCCTTATTTTATTATTGATTTATATGGGAAATACTTTTAAGTATATATGGAATGAAATCGTGAATCCAGTTGTTATATGTCACTTTAATCATGATAGTGTTATTGTATAAGTAATTTTTTCTTTTCATAATTTAAAGGAGGTTGAGACACACTTGAGTGTTATAACTTGGCATGGAGGGACACTTAAGTGCCATAACTTTGAAATGATACACTTAAGTGCCAATATCCAAAATAAAATGGAACACTTAAGTGCCAATCCGGCTAAAAATCGGCCAAAATGCAGAGACATGGCATTTTTACGCGACATCCTTAACTGACGTGGCAAATTTTATTTTTTTAAAAGCACACATGGAAGAGGAAAACGATGTCACCCCATCCACTATGCATTTGGTCAAACTAACGCGTCGTTTTCCTTAACGCTAAAACGACGCCGTTTTGCTTATTTGGATTTTAACCTTTCGTCGGTTCACACTAGATCTGACGTCCTCTCCATCCCATTCACGGCTCGCCCGGATTCGCGGTCGCCGTTCGCTGGTCATGTCATCGCCGTCGTCAATTTACTCAGGTTTTTTCTTTCTTCCTTTCCCCGTGGTGAAATTAAGGCTCCGACTCGTTTATTAGCGCTCGGACTATTTGGGGTCGGCTGGGAAAGCTCAGAGCTTGGTGTGAGATTTATGGCTCGTATGTGGTGCTACAATCCTATTGGGGGTTCGAATTGACAGTTTAGGAGCGGCCTTGAAATGTAGGCTTGGTGTAGGGCTCGACGGGGAAAATTAGGTTCGATGTAGGGCTCGGCACGTCGCCTCATCCACTGTGATGTGTGATTCATTCGGTGTTGAATTGTGATGTGCGAAAGTAATTTGTAGTGGTTGAATGTGAAATGTGTGATGGTGATTGGTGATTGTTAGGGACCAAGTATTGACTTTGACATGTTCAAATCGAATCTCTTGTTGTCGTGGGGATAGGGACTTGTAGGTATTTTTTTTAATAAATTGCATTGTTGAGGACCCATGTTGAGGGATCTCTCCATATTTTAAAGGAATGCGACGGCATAATCAAAGTAGCTTATCGGGTCCCATCTCTATTTGCCCTTGTCCCTAGGCTTTTTTTCAAGCTGCGCTTGTCGTCTGAACCTATGCATCTTCTCTTTTCTTTCTTCGTTTCTTTAATAAAAAGAAAGTAGGACCTCCACTTGCAATTTTTTGTCCTTTTGTGAATGCCATGGTCCAAAAGTTAATTATATATTTTGTCCTCTTTTGTTGCAGAAATGGCTCATGATAAAGACTATATTGCTGTCATCGTTTACTACGGTGGGGATTTTGTGATTGGGGAGGATGAGTGGGAGTATGAGGAGGGGAATGAGGGTACTATCTTTATAAATATAAAGAATGCATCTTATATTGGATTTGTTAGGGATATAATGACATTTTTGCCTTGTAGAGTACAAAAGTTCGACCTTGTGTTCCCCGGGAAAGGCTTAAGAGATGGTTTGAGAGTTTTAGAAGATGATAATGGTTTTAGGAATGTCTTATATCATTATCTTCATGACGAAAAGGCTAAAGTATTTGTTGAAAACAATAGTGATAGTGATGACGAAGATGATGACAGAGATAACACCCAAGTAGGAGAAGGAAGAGATGGTATTCAAGCTAGTACTGAGGTTAGGGATGAAGCGGGGCATGATGGACAAGACAGGGAGGAGAGGGGCGCAAATGTTATTCACTGTGAGCGATTGTGACATAGGGTGATGTCACCACACTGAATTAGATTGGGAAGTAGCTAAATCCAAAGATGGTGATGATGACGATGACGATGAAGGGTTGGCTGTTGAAGCTGAAAATTTATTAATCTTAAGTGATGCCAACATGAGGAGCTTTACACAAGGAAAAAAAAAAGGACTTTTTGTCAAATAGATTTGCAACTTTGGGTATGTACTGATGAAGTTCCAAACAAAGACGAAGGCCTATGAGATGTTGGTGTTGCTGGCCAAGTCCTGGAGACAGTTATGAAGAAAGCGTGCGACACCGCAACTTCCCAGACAAAGTTGAAGAAGATCAATGAGCGTGCGTTGAAGGAAAAGTAAGTTTCCTTTCTATGATCCATCTCATACCTTTCCTACTTTGTTAGTAGGCATGAAATTCCTTGATGCGATACAATTTAGGGAAGCTATACCGAAGAACTCCATTGCTTGCACAAAAAATATCGATTTCATTAGAAATACCAAGAAATTTGTAAGAGCTAGGTGTTCGTAGCAAAACTGTTCATGGAAGATTTACGGCGTTTTTGTTAAGAAGAGTGAGTCTTTCCATATTATAGCCTACCAAGAGGAACGCACTTGTTCCATTAATTTTCAAAAGAAAAGGGTAACAAGTGCATGGTTGTCCAAGCACTTCTTCGATCTGATCAAGCTAATGCCCGAGATGAAAATTACTAACTTTAGGATGCTGGTGAAGGAGCGTGTATGCATCAATGTATCTAGAGTCAATGCAAAAGAGCAAAGCAAAAGGTGATAAATAGACTTATTGGTCAAGATGCTAAGGAATATGGGCGAGGTGTGAGAGTATGCTTTGGAGTGTAGCTGTAAAACCCTACAAGTAGAGTGTATGTAGAGGTGGTTGAGAGACCGCTTCCTGATCATGGGACCAAGTTCGATAAGTTCTATGTGTGCTTTGATGCATGCGAGACGAGGATTTTTAGCTAGTTGTAAACGGATTATAGGATTGGATGGTCAAGTTTCTTGAGGGCTTGTGTAAGGGAGAATTGTTGGCGATGGAAGAGATGCGAATAACAAATGTTCCCATTAGCTTGGGCTATTGTGAAGATTGAGATTAATGACAATTGGTCCTGGTTCTTGAAAAATCTGATGGCCGACTTGGAGATAACAAACGGGAAGGGTGGGCATCCATGAGCGACCAACAAAAGGTAATGCTTGCTTTTTGAAAAATTTAGTCAATAGTTTACTTTGTAATATGAACATGTAATTTACTTTAGTATTTCTTACTTTGAATTATTGCAGATTGGTTCCGACAAAGAGTTTGAGTTGTTGCCCCATGCTGAACATCGAATGTGTGCGCGGCACATATATGGAAATTGGGCAAAGACCTATAAAGGGGATAAGCTGCAATTGCAATTTTGGCAATTAACAAAGAGTGCAAACATGGCTGACTTTAGAATAGCCAAAGAATGACCTGTTCAGGTTGACAAAGGAAGGTTGTGCTTCCTATTTCAACTAAAACTGAAGCATTGGTGCAGGGCATTCTTCGGTGAGGAGTTCAAGTGCGATAACGCTCGACAATAACATTTGTGAAGTATTTAATTCGAAGATAATAGATGCCATATGCAAACCGGGCATCTCAATGCTTGAAGATATACGAAGGCGGTTATGACTTGGCTGCGTAAACAAAGAGATGAGGCATGCAAAGTGGACAAAACAATATGGTCCTAAGATTGCTAAGAAATTGGATGAGAACTTGGTTGCAGTAGGCATTGTCATCCCATTTGGAATGGAGATGACTTTGATATGAGATAATGAAGGGTGCCGATAAGTATGTTGTCAATCTAGGAAGTAGGAAGTGTTCATGTAGAGCATGGCAAGTAAGTAAAATTCCATGTGCACATGCCATATGTGCCATCCAAATTGAAGGGCGATAATACAAATGATTACATTGATGATTGGTACCATTAATCAAAATACATTGCTTCCTATCGGTTCATGATGCAGCCAATTAGAAGTAGCAAGTTTTGGAGCCCACGGATCATGAAGCACCTCAACCTTTGCCACTGAAGAAGAAAATTGGAAGAACAAAATGAAGACGAAGAATGGCGGAGGAGAGGTCGAAAGAATGAGTAGGCAAGGTGCAAAGATAATGTGCTCTTATTGTCGCCTAACAGGCCACAATATTAAAGGTTGTCAATTGAGGAAGTAGCAACAACAACAACCATTGAGGCAAGGTAAAGGGCCTAGTGAAGAGACAGTTGGAGAAATGCACACAGAGGGCTGAAGTGAGTCAACTGTTCTTCGGGCCAACAAGTAAAACCCGTAAGTCATGAAATTTATTTTATATTTATGTTGCTTTGTCGTTTATCATAAAAATATACATAATATCCTATTTGGCCCCTGTATGTAATGTGTTTGTTAAGTCATAAGAAGAATCTCGCAAGTCATGAAATTGAACATTGCTGTTCAAAGAAGGCAAGGTAGAAGACAGCCGGGTGAAGGATTGGCCAAAGCAGTAGATCACGGCCAGCCAAGGATTGACCCAAGCAAACATCACGACCAGCTAAAGGATTAGCCCAAGCAACATCACGGCTAGTTCGCGACTATTCTTCAATAGCGAAAGAAATACCTAGTAGTAAATTCAATCATTTGTATTCGGTTTTCATTTTCTTTATATTATTATATGTTCCGATATTATATTTATGGTGTCTTTTGTCTCTTTTTCATGTTCAAAGAATGAAAATTAGAGCTCAACTGCCAATTGAAGGGCCATTACAAGAGTCACCTCAAGGATCATGTATGTGGGCTATCAGAAGAATCACTACAAGGGGCATCACAAGTACCACCGGAAAGGCCCAAAGGAGGTGTCACTAAGTTGAAGGGCTACACAAAAGGACAACTAGAACAAGGCGAGTGAAGATGCAGCTACACAAAGGCCATCTAGAAGACGCTCAATTGAAGAATTGGTCAAGAAGCCCCACCGTAACC
The DNA here is from genome assembly GCA_017140255.1 of Eucalyptus paniculata subsp. matutina. Taxonomy (NCBI): domain Eukaryota; kingdom Viridiplantae; phylum Streptophyta; class Magnoliopsida; order Myrtales; family Myrtaceae; genus Eucalyptus; species Eucalyptus paniculata. The sequence continues at coordinate 30,175,106 of CM029435.1, forward strand.
GAAGGGCCCAATAAAGCAAGAAGAAGAGCCAACAAATCACAAATTCCTGAAAGTGACGCCTATTCAAACAAAAGAGGCACTTGGGAAGATGTTAAGACAACATGGCTATGGCCTTTATACGAGATGAGCGTACTTTGGAATAATTATTCTTAATGTAAATTTTATTGGTTGCATTTAATTTAATTTATGCTGTAGACTTTTGCTAACAATTTATTATTTTTTTGTAGCTTGGGAGAAGTTTAGAGGTTCTTATCTCAAGTCCAACTCAAGAATCAACGGCTGCACCAACAAATAAAAAACATTAATCGTGCCAACAAGAAAGAAGAGAAAGAACCTAGTTGCGCTCAAATCCCGCTCTTTTGAATCAATTCGGCCTAGGATATTTGCAGCTCCATCGAGTCAATGGATACCGAGAAGGTTGAAGAAGAAGTTGCACGTCCGGTTAGAAAGAGTGCAAGAATTATGAATCAAGTTAAAGGCCCCATCGAAAGGAGCACGAATAGGGATGTCATGCATATTGATTGATGAGATGAGATGTAATAGGATTTGTGGAGCTTAGGAATCAAAATGTTATGTAAACGTTAACGTTATAATAACACACTTGCTATGGATGGTTATCTTTTTTTTTTTTTTAGTTTGCCATTCATTGATGTTGTGAGACTTAATTTCAATATCAATAAAATGATCTTGGCGCTGCTTATCAATTTATATTGTTGTTGTTTGTCATAAATTCTGCTTTTACTTGCTACTGTCAATGTGTTGGTGTTATGTGGTGATAGCTGGAGTGTTGGTATATCTCAGTGGTGGTGGATGGTGATGTTTGGTGGTAGTGAGTTTGTTGTTGGGGTGCTAATGTGGTGGTCAAAAGCTAGTGTGGCTGGTGGTGATGCCGGTGATTATGGGTTTGTAGTGGGGGTTATAGGCTTAAGCGGTTGCACCTACACTGGTACAAGTGTGCAGTTTGCACATTTTACACCATGTGTACTGGTGCAAGCTAGTGCAAGGCTCAGCTTGCACTAGTACCTTGTGCAGCAACACCACCAAAGATGGTGGTGGCTGGAGCGCCTAGTGTGTAGTGTGGCTAGTGGTGATGGTTAGTGGTGCAGCCGGTGGTGGTGGCTGGCGTAATTTTTAGAGAAAACCTACAAAAAAAATTGGCACTTAACTGGTCATATTCTAAAAAACTTGGCACTTAACTGTTCACTTTTAACTACAAGTGACACTTAACTGATCACTTTCATAATAACTTGATTACTAAATACAACTTATGGCACTCGGGTAATCACTCATGTTTGTCTTGTGTATATATTGGTTTGCATCAAAACAGAGAAGATGATGGTAATTTAACTTATGGCAACTCTATATGACAGCACAAACAATAACAAAGCCACAATGATCTTGTGGAACAACACAAACTTCTTCGCATTTTCAAAAAGAAAAAAGCCTACGTTTAATCGAACAACACCATTTTTAACTATGGCAGTGAAGAAACTTTTTCTCATTTTCAAGTACTTTACATTTCATCATAAAGTATAATAGACAACAAAACAACACCATAATAAACGCTTGGTAACACTTTCATTTAATTTTCATCATTGAAACTTCATTCTTGAAAAGTTTAGTTAAAGATGCTTGAGCGTGCATTAAGACTTCATTCTTGAAAATTTTAACGAAGACGCTTGAGCTTGCATTGAGTCAACATCGTCCAAGTCGTCCACGAACATAGATGGAGATTGCTGTCCTTTATGAAGTAGACCCAATATCACCTACGTGACTCGGTTAGAGAACTTCGCATCGACCCATTTGAAGTATTTGCACTTTGACGCTTCTTTATATCGGGCACATCCATAAAATCTTCTCCCAAGATTGATTTGAGTCCACGATGTTCTTCTTGGACTCGATAATCCACAAAAACAGAAACACTAGCCTTCTCCTTCGCTTTGGTGAGAGGAAATTGAGGCGTTGCTGCGAGTCCCGCTCTCCATTTCTAAGATTCGACGAAGGAATTTTGGGCAAATGAAAATTAGGGTTTGAGACTTGGATTCGAGCACTTCAATAGGGATTTTGGCCGATTTAGGGGTTTAGATTTGGGGCATTTGGGGAGACGACGTCATTTTTGGAAGATTTGGGGCTTTTATTATGCGGGCGACGTTGTTTCGGTGAGTTAGAGCCAACTCACCTCTCCGCGAACCACATAGGCAATAAAAATAATAAAATATTTCCATCGCAGGATTTCCAAAGGAGTGTCACTGAGGTGGCACTAAGTGTCTCACTAGAAAAGAAAGTGGCACTTAAGTGCACCGTTTTGAAGTTATGGCACTAAGTGTCCCCTGCCAAGTTATGACACTTGGGCTGTTCTTCTGCCTAATTTAAAGTTACAAGCGTAAAAACCCAAATACATCTCCCATTCTTAAATGGGAAATCTTGTATGACCCGATCAAAAAGGCCAATTATTTAGTCATACAGAAAGTTGAAAAGTATGTCTAGAAATATTAAAAGAAAAGGAAAGAAAAGAAAATTGATAGAATTCGGTGATGGAAAGTGTCTATCTCAAGATGATAAGACACAATTTAGAATTCTTAATGGAAAAAATTTATGGACTAAAATTACAGTAATGCTTTGAGTCGTTCAAGTCATCTTAATCATTTATGAGAAAGTAAGGAAGGAATGATAAAAATAAATGAAAAATGAAAGAAGAGAAAGGAAAAGACAAGTCTTCCAATGACCTATATTATATAAAGCAAAGATAATCTCTATTTTTTCAGGGATTATAATTTTTACTTACTTACAAAATCCTCAATTAGTTGTTTTGTACATATTCAATCAATCCTCTATTTTATCCCTCACGTATTTCAGATTTTAAATTTGAATATTCCCACATTATAAACAAACTTACTGTAAAAAAAAAATTAATTTTGAAATATTTCTCTTTTCATATATATATGTGAATTTAATAAATGGTTTCTTAAAATTAATTAATAATCCAAACATTTTGTAATGAGATGATTTTACAAAAAATTTTACATATCAATTTTCACATACATGCAAAGTGTGTACATTTTCCTACTACATTAATGACACGTGCCGCATATTAAATTATATTTTCTCTGTACTTTACAAAAGCCTTATAACAAACTGAACAATTAGAAAGAGTAGTTATTCCTCCTTCCTTTCAACAAATTTGTAAGCTTTTAAGGATTTTTAGAGAACAGATTCCCAGCTTTTTGACGTCCATCTAATTAAAAAAAAAAAGTAAATCTTGCCAATCGATTTAAAGCTTTTAATTTTTTATGAATTATGATATTTTATACTTCAATGATGAAAAAAATGCAAAGAATTCCCATAAGTTACAGGTGAAGGATTTGTTCCTCGGGTCCCTAGAATTGCTCGAGCATGACAATATTAAATGCTACCTTTTTTTTTTTTTTATCTCCTTTTTATTTTGATTATTGAAATAAATGTTACATGTTTCTTAATTTCTCGTACATAAAAATAAAAATAAAAAAATAAAGAGCAACTAGGTAGCCCAGATGGCATAGTGCTCTAAGGCAGCATAAACGGACAATGTAAAGCAGTCTCGTTACAAAAAAGAGTTAAAAAGTAGTTTGTAAAATATTAAAATACTAGAGTTTCTGCACTTAATTATTGTCAAGTAAGGTGGTTCTTTGTCCATAGATCTGGCAGCCAGCAATTCCGCTCAGGACCGGCCAAAGCCACAAGCACTTGGAGGCTTTTTTTTTTTTTTTTTTTAAATTGTTTGGCAAGGATATTTAGAACGAAAATCTATCTTGGTTCGACCGAGATTGAGTCAAGTACAACCCGACATCAAAACTTTGTATACAAGAATTTATGATAAGCACGCTGGGACAAAAAAATTCAGACCTAACCTCAATGTCTGACCCAAACCATTCAATAATCACCTCTGCCTCGAATGCATGTATTTAGATTACTGGATTTAGTTAAGCATCAGACGACAATCCAAAAGAATTACTATGTTAATTTTAGCAAACGACTACATTGTGGTTGGTATAGCTTCTTTCCCCCACCTTCTTCTTCCTTTCTGGGAACAATGGGAAGAATGAGAAAAAGTCAAAAACGTAGCCAGAAGACCAATTGGTCCATCCATTGTTTTCCAAGCCGTGGCCAAAAAGCATGCGTCACCATCAAAACTAGAAACTTGGATTCCAAAGTCTCTCCACAGTTAGATTCCACTACTAATGAAGACAAAAAAAAAAATTAATTAGAAGCTACATACAAGAAAGTTTGTTTAGGACATGCCAAAAGCAATATGATATATCATCTAAAATTAGTGGTTTTAGGGAATCGACACATCAAATTAGCTCCTAGGAATCAGTTCTCAATAATAGAATCCATACAAAATTATCAAATAAGTATTAACAAAAATGAACTCTTGAGGACAACATTCGCACAAAAGAAAATAGAAAAAGGCCTAGATAAAAAGCATCCATGGAAAACCCGCAATTATATGATGTTGATTATGGTCACGATAAACAAATAACTTAGGAAAAAAAATGCAAAACTACAAGTAGGGAAAATTCGAGAGAGCGCCAATTTTGAACTTTTGATTCGTTCTTTGATATCGTGTCAGACAAACTACTATTTAAAAGCTCAAATTAATAGGAATCACAATGCATATGTAGCATACTCTTTGCATATTTAAGGTATATTGTGATTCAATGTACTTTGTGTATGTGGGTGGTCCCTCTAATTATTTAGGAATATGATTATTCTATGAGCTAATGGGCCATACCATACTAAAATAAGAAAGTTGCACTTTACCTACACATGATATTGGTCTGTATGATTCGGGAACATAGGCATGAAGAGAGGTGAGCTGGTCAAACTCAGGCCTTTGGAGAGTGTAAATAAATCCTAATTAAGAACAATTCACATTCATTTGATGCGATTTGAATAAATGATCTGAAATTCTTGAGTTGAAATTCCATTTACGTCCCCGGTTGATTATGCATATCGATTTTTTCTTCTATTAGCAAAATGTTGGGGAGGGGAATGACCGACACAGCTGAGGCATTTCCATGAAGTCTCATATCCCACCTCCAAAGTTTCTCCAAATGAAACGTGTCCATTAATTATATGCGGATGTCATTATCTAGCCTTACAAAAAATGTCCCACGTACCGATACTCAGAAAAGCGGCCGGATTCTGATTAAATCGCTTTAATTATAAGGAATTTATTTTAAAAATTAAGTTATTAGCAGTCATTCTTGATTTTTTTTTCTGGTCAGTCAGTCAATATTGATTTGGGAATCCTGATGACAACAATTCCAAAAATAAATAAATAAATAAATAAAGGAGAGGAGAAGATCCATTTGACAAGTCCAAATTTCTTTTGCCCACCATCTTTATAAAGTCCCTCCACCTCCCCCCTCCCTCCCCTACCCTCCTCCGCCGCCGCAGCCACCGCGTTCCGCCGCCTCCGCCACCTCCGCCGCCGCCCCCGCCGCCGCCACCCTCTCTCTCTCTCTCTCTCCCTCCCCGATCAGCACCTGCCACCCTCATACATTCCACTTTCTCTCGACAATGGAGGCTCTCCAATTGGCGCCACCGCGGCCTCCCCTCCTCCGCTGGCGACGCCCCGCCGCCGCCCCCGCCGCCGCGGCTCCCCGCACCCTCTCCGCCCCGGCCCAGGGCCGCCCGCGGAGGCCGCTCGTGAGGGCCGCCCTGTCCAAGCAAACGGCCGAGGCGTCCCCGGCGCTCGCCCCCGCGACATCCCGTCCGCGCAGGCGCCCGCGCCCGCTCCCCGACGGCGGCGCCACCGACGCCGTCGCCGCAGCCGCAGCCGCCGTCCCTGCCCAGGGTCTCCGCCAGTTCCCTCCAGTACCCGCCGGGATACCTCGGGGCGGTGCCCGATCGCACGGCTGCCGAGGGTGCTGGGAAAACATCACCAATGCCATGAGCTATCTGACCAACATTTTGTCGTCCAAGGTTTACGACGTGGCGAAGGAGACTCCGTTGCAGCTCGCCACGAAGCTCTCCGAGAGGTGGGGAGTGAATGTGTGGCTCAAGAGGGAAGATTTGCAGCCCGTGAGTACTTTTGGCGCTCTCTTGCTTTTGATATTAGTTCCCGAAAGGAATTGATCATTTCTTGCGGTTTTGGAAACTGGTTTTTGAAGCCATGTTCCGGAGTGATATTGGGTTACGTCAAATCGTTTTCTTACTTTGAAATGCTGATTTTGTGTTTGAAAGCTATGGTGGTTCAGAAAGTTCACTTTTTTCTTCCCTTCTGATCAGTAGAGCTTTTTGTTTCTTGATTGTTTTTTTAAAACAGCAAAAAGGGTGGTCTCTGGCTGACTCTTTTGAGGATAGTTCACTGGATGTTTTGTTGACTGTAATTACCCATGAAGCGTGGATAGTGCTTTTGGAACTTTGTGTTCTTCTGCTTTGTTCTGAGTCTGGCTTTAAGTTTTCAGTACCTATCTTAATCATGAAGAAGAATGTACTTCAATCATACTTCGGAATCAAGTGGTCGAATGGGTTCCATGAAAATCTAGTGGCGGAAGCTATTGTTGTAGAATACTTGAAGAGCTTCCTAAGCTTAATCTAATTCTAATTAAACTAAAAATCATAATTATGTTGATTTTTTCTTGTATATTGAAAATGTGTCTGAATGATGGGTCTAATTCTGGATTGGGCTTAGTTGTGAAGCATGTGAGATTAATTGTTCTCCTTCTGCCAGGTTTTCTCTTTCAAACTCCGTGTGCGCCTATAACATGATGGCAAAGCTTCCTAAAGAACAGTTGGAAAAAGGGGTTATCTGCTCATCTGCAGGGAATCATGCCCAGGGGGTCGCCCTTGCTGCCAAGAGACTAAATTGCAGTGCTGTAATTGCAATGCCTGTCACAACGCCAGAGATCAAGGTTTTAATTTGCATCATTTAGTTTGTCTAGTTTTGTTGTTGGTGGGTATTTTTTTTTTTCACATATGGTATTCTTATATTGCAGTGGCGCTCTGTTGAGAGGCTTGGTAGCACAGTGGTTCTCGTGGGGGATTCCTATGATGAGGCTCAAGCATATGCCAAGAAGCGAGGAGAGGAGGAGGAGCGTACATTTATACCTCCCTTTGATCACCCGGATGTCATCATGGGGCAGGGTACTATCGGCATGGAAATTGTGCGTCATATGCAAGGTCCATTGCACGCCATTTTTGTTCCTGTGGGGGGTGGTGGCCTCATAGCTGGTATTGCTGCTTATGTTAAGAGGGTTTCTCCAGAGGTTGGTTGGTTGTTTGTTCTCCAAAAATCACTTTTGGTGTTCTTTTATGTCATTCATGATGTCTTCACCTTGATGCCAGTTGCTTTCTCTTATCTTTTGTAAAAAATTCTTGTTATGCTGTTGAACGTAGAAGCCTGGGTGGCAATTTTATTATCTAAGAGATGCAGTTTATGAGAAGTACACTACATGCCTTGCCAGCTTGCTATTTATCGGATGTTGGTTAAACTGAAGTGAGTTTTCTTTTATAGAGAAAGAGTATGAAATGAGCCAGGAATAACTAAACTGTGAAAAGAGAGTGGTTGTAAAGAGAGAGCATGATTGTCTAGAAGGATCTTGTTTCATTTGAATAAATAATAATTTGCTGGTCTAAAGAAATATAGAGATATGTTCAGGAATCGTTATGTGGATTTGAATTGCAGATATAAAATTGTCATTGCATCACAAAGGTAAGGGAAAATGGCACAAATATTCCATCAACTTTACCCCAACATGCAATGTCATCTTTGAACTTTTAATTCATGCAATGTGGTCCTTGAGCTATTCCAAAATGTTCAATGTAATTGTTGAACTTTTAATTTGTTCAATCTAGTGCCTCAACTTTCCATAAAATTGTTATATTTTTTCATAATAACACTATTGCTTGGATTTTATAATATCTTTTCATTTCAATCAATTTCCTTAAGCTAACATAAAAATATGGTTATTTTTTAATTTCCTTTTTGGTATTTATAATGTTACTTTAGTTCCATTTAAGTATATTTTAGCTTATGATCTCTATGAATCTCATTCAGAGTTGTATTGAGTTGATAATTGTGCTATTTTGGTTATTTTTTAATTTCCTTTTGGTATTTATAATGTTACTTTAGTTCCATTTAAGTATATTTTAGCTTATGATCTCTATGAATCTCATTCGGAGTTGTATTGAGTTGATAATTGTGCTATTTTAGTTTCCTAATTTACATATTTAACTGAATTTAATTAAAGAAAACACGAAGCATCAATGTAAAAAATTAGGAATAAGATTTAGATTAATATAACTACCACATATTAATATCATTATTAAATATTCTTATGCAAACACTTTCTTTTGAAATAAAATTATTACGAATTCTATATAACCATAAATGAGGTTATATTTTTGCTATTATAGTGTTCATAAATTAAAATATACTTAAATAGAACTATATTAATGTTTAGAATGACCAAAATGGTAAAAAGGTAATCAAAAGATAGCATTTTCATTTTGTTGATTTAGGAAATGGATCGAAATAAAAAGATATTATAAAATCCGAGCAATAGTGTAATTATGAAAGCTTGTGAATCCAAAGGATTGATTTGACTTCATGATGGAAAGAAGAGGGGTTAGATTAATCAAATTGAAAGTTAAAAGACTAGATTGAATATTTAGGAATAGTTCAAAGATTTGAACAAATTAAAAGTCCCAGGATGGTATTGCACATTAGAACCAAGTTTAGGGACTATTATTAGTGTCATTGTCCCCATGGGAAAAATACCAAACATACAAAACAAGCATATAACCACTCGAGAATGGAGAAGAGTTTTTGCTATAAAATGCTGATGAGTTCTCTGCAGTAGGGATAAGCATTTATAGGCATGAAGACATAGAAATCAACATGAATATTGATTCCTATCATTGAATCAACAAACAAAGTAAGATATTTTAACTTGATTTCCATAGAGAATGAAAATCTCCTGGATGCGTTTGGCCAAGGTTTTTTGATCTGATGATAAAGTAAGGAAACTTTGATCCAGCGTCCTGTTACTGCTGGCACATATTATTGAAGAGCATCATCTCGTAGCTTCTTTCTAAGAGAGCATCTTGTGGTTATCATTGCAGTAACATTAAGACCAACTTGATCCAGTACCTTTTGTTTTTGCTGGTTATTCCAGTATAAATTGAGTGGCTTTAATAGTCGTTTCCTCCCTGAATGAAACCGTAGTATGTCCTGTTGAAAAAAGCTATTATTTAGGATCTCATAGGCACAATGAGGAACATTGCTGATATAATCTCAAATTCTACTTGAGAGGTACCATCTTTCCTCTTCTTGGCGTGCCATTGCCAGAGATGGTTCTTTTTGCTGTAAGCATTCAAAATTAGAGCTGCCTAATCTTGCTGGAACCCCTTCTCTTTGCTATGAGCATGTGATGGTTTTTCAAGACGGACACTTGCTTTCCTTTTTTATTCACTCTCTCAAGAAATGATTTCAGTTTTCTCTGTCATGTTCTCAACACGTGTTGGGATCATGGTTTTTCTATCATGACCACTTGCTCTTCCTTTGTCTGCTCTCTCAGGAAATAGCTTCAGTTTACTCTTCTTGTGGCTATTAATTTGTATCATGAAGTAACTAAGCTTTATACTGTCTTCCTTTTCGGCCCAAATATATGTGTTTGGAGAGGTTTATTAGATTTACTTTTCTTGTGGCTATTAATTTGTATCATGAAGTAACTAAGCTTTATACTGTCTTACTTTTTGGCCCAAATATATGTATTTGGAGAGGTTTATTAGATTTGCCTTTCTATTTTAGCTGTGGATCTCTTTTCATGTGGTTATTTCTTTGCAGGTAAAGATAATTGGGGTTGAGCCTGCTGACGCGAATGCTATGGCATTGTCACTTCATCATGGCCAGAGAATAATGTTGGACCAGGTTGGAGGTTTTGCGGATGGTGTAGCAGTTAAAGTGGTTGGTGAAGAAACATTCCGTCTGTGCAAAGAGTTGGTAGATGGCGTAGTTCGTGAGCCGTGACGCAATATGTGCCTCAATAAAGGTTATTTAAAGAAAAGTGATATGATTTGCTGTCCACATGCTATTGTTCTTGTCAAATTCTTTGGTGAAATTTTTTACATGTAGTTCTTGTGAGCCTTGAAGGATCAACCTTGAAATTTTACCATACAAATACATCTTTCAAGGGTTTAATCATGAGTTTACTAAAGGCCATTTTGAGGTTGGATAGAAGTGGATATGCATACTGCGAATTCTGGTGATTCAGGTTATCATACTTTTGATAAGCTGGGATAGGTATCTCTCATTATGCAAGTAGCGTCTGATCATGCTGTCAAACATAGTAATGTTGCAGAAAAAATCTTTGAGCTAGGAAGCTGGTCTTGTATGCTGTAATGTCAAAATTTTCCCTTTTGTCTGCACAAGGTCCCTGAAAACAGATTCTAGCTAAGAGATTTAGTTGATCTAGGTCCATTGCTTTCTTCCACTTTGGAGAGGGTTCAAAGTAACACATTGCTTGTGCCTTTTGAAATCATCTTTACTGTGGTTACACTCTTTTTGAGGCTGAAGCTCTTAGGCTGTATCTTAAATTGTTGTCAGTGTTTAGAATTTTCTTTTCTGAGAACAGTGATTGTCACATGGCAGTTCAATTGATTAAGGTCTGGATATTATGTTGCAGGACATGTTTGAGGAGAAAAGGAACATCCTGGAACCTGCAGGTGCTCTGGCGCTTGCTGGAGCTGAGGCATATTGCAAGTACTATGGTCTCAAGGGAGAAAATGTCGTTGCAATAACCAGTGGGGCAAACATGAATTTTGATAAGTTAAGGGTGGTGACTGAACTTGCAAACGTGGGTAGGCAACAAGAGGCAGTCCTCGCAACGCTTATGCCTGAGAAGCCTGGAAGCTTCAAGCGGTTCTGTGAATTGGCACGTATTGCTGAAGATTCTTAAGATTTAATCCAGCTTTTCTTACAGAAGAGCTGTGTCAATGATGGTCGTTTCTGATGGGCGTTTGGTATTGTAGGTTGGCCCAATGAATATAACGGAGTTCAAATATCGATGTAATTCAGATAAAGAGGCTGTCGTATTGTACAGGTAACGACTTGTCAATCTTTGTCAGCAATGAGAAGAAGTCAGGACTTGTAAAAGATGCAGTCAACTGAATAAAACCATCCTGTTGATGTGGTGTTTGGTCTTAATGATATCACCAGGGTTAATAAGCATAGAGAGAAAATGAGTGGTTCTGTATGAAATAAGTGGGTATAAGAAGAAAGTGAGGGTAATTAAGGATCTTATAGTGAGAAGAGAAAGAAAGTGGATGGTAATCTGTGACATGGATTCGACCCCAAAAAAAAAAATCTGCAACATTGTTAGGTGTTAAAGAAAGAATAAAGGGTAATCTAGGAAATTTAAACATGAGACAAAGAGGTGTTTTCCCTCATAGAGATTTCATGATTCTCTGTACCTGCTCAAAGTATTGCCTTCGTAAGTGTAACTTATGGTATTTATCTTTATTGGACAATTCTAATGTATAAGCTTACACTTTGGTAACTATGCTGAGCAGTGTTGGCCTTCACACAGTAAGTGAACTTCAACAGATGCAAAAGAGGATGAAGGATTCTCATCTGACAACTTACAATCTCACAGGCAATGATCTGGTCAAAGATCATCTGCGTTACCTGGTAATTACTTCACTTGACAAACATTTTTCTGAAGAGATGAGGTTATTCATTTAAGTTGGATGGCTTACCAGCTGATCTTGTTGTTCCTCAGACAGAACTTATTAGAAGATTTGTTGAGGATACTGCTTGGTAATAAATTTGTTTCTAAGCATGAGAATATGCTAGCAATCTGTATCAATAACAAATAGTTATGCAACAATTTGCAGAGATTCTTCCCCCCTCAAAAAGTATAAAAGTGGGTTATAGTGGATGTGATCCCACTTTCCTGAAGTCCATCACCACGCTTCAGTGGACTCCTTGCCCTCAAGATCTCAACTTTTTGCCGCATTGTGGTTTTTTTTTATTTGGTTTTGCTTAGTAAAAGCCTACAAATAAATTTTGACCCTCTTAAAAATATGTACAGTTAATTTTAACTTTTTACTAAATTATGAACAATTTGGTGTGGTTGCTAATGACTTTAAATGTCAGTATTTATGGCTTATAAAGATTTAAGGAGCTCTGTAAAAGTAGAAGTATAAGCCAAAAGTATAAAGAGAAAAGTCATCTTGAATACACGCAATGATTTTTTTTTTTTTCATGGTTAACTCTCATGCAATTCATGATTAATTCTCATGCAATTTCTCTCGAGTAGTTCTCATGCATGAGTCTTTATATGACATACTTGCAGTATAATAATAAAATAAGTTGTTATGATCCTCAGCCACTCTTGGGAAAATATTTGGAAGTGATATCTTAGAAGCATCTCTCAAGGACAATTCTAGAAGCGATTATCCTAGGGAAGAATGAAGACTTCAAATAAGTATGCAAATATTGAGTGAAAGCACAAATATTTATGCAATGTGTGTGTATTGATTTTCTGTTTCCCAAATTTTTGTTACCTAATTAATCAACAAAGTCTGGTCCCAGTCTTGTTAAAGACTATCGATAGTTGATATTCACAGCGGAGGAATTAAGAGATCTATATCCACTTGCTGAGAATGATTGTTCCTCAGGACTTGTATACTGTATAGCTAATTTACATTGAAAATCTAGGGTCATCTCGTGCATTTTGCAATAAATGTGGAAAAGTACTTGTATGAGCTTGTAAGTTTGAAGGACAATCAATTGCTTTCTTAAGCATATTAGTGCTTACATCTTGCAAAGTCAATTTGTTCACTTCGATTTCATCATGTGTTTCTTTATGTGGCCTTCTACTTTATTCTTTTCCCTATTCAATAGAAAGGATTTCTATTAGCTCAACGTCCTTTTAGTTTAATGGTGAAGAATCTAGTCTAGTCAATCCATGTTTCTTCTTGAAACTTGATTTGTGGACCAGTTGCTGGATCATTGTTCTTAGTTTTCCCTCACCAATAACTTATGCATCACATTAACTCTGGTAGTGTGCTAAAACGGAGGGCATTGCTATAATTAGGCTGCTAAGATGACATTGATCTTTTCTTTTCTCCAGATGGGGAGCCGGTTAAACCTTCAAGATGAGGTTCTTTGTCGTTTTGTCTTCCCAGAAAGGCCTGGTGCTCTGATGAAGTTCTTAGATACCTTCAGTCCTAGATGGAACATTAGTTTGTTTCACTACCGTGGACAGGTAGGTATTTCTGATTTTCATGCTCAAGAATACAAGTGGTTGTTGATTATCATCCTTTGGTTGAAACCTTAATTCTGATCTGCACTTAAACAGGGTGAAACTGGTGCAAATGTATTGGTTGGAATCCAAGTGACTCAATCCAAGATGGATGAGTTTAAGGAGTGCGCAGATGGTCTTGGATATGATTATGCAATGGTCACCAATGATGAGGCTTTCCGACTGTTGATGCATTCTGATTAGATGTAAGAATCATACCCGATTGTTTAAAGCAAGAGGGTTTTGTCCACCTTTGTGTCCATAAGGATATCCACGTGTTTGTGGACGCGGCATCAAAGTCTAGATTGGAGCGAGTGAATTAGGTATCTTAATTAGTAAACAAGCAGGAGGTACGCCTTTCGTGTATCTCATCATTCTGTTCTATGTCCCTATGTAAGTGATGAAAACATTACCCTCAGCGAGACTCATGCTAAAGCCCATATTACAGATTTCTGCCACTTGTCAGTTCACGAGCTTTGTTCCATGGTCTTTGTTTTAGGATAGGTTCAAGTCTTTATGAAATTTTAGTCAGCGAGCTTTGTTTTCAACCTAAGCTGACTCTAAAGTTGTGTCTTAATAATGTCTTGTGACAGTTGTGGGGCAGTTTCCATCACCTTGTTGAGAATCTATTTTACTGCACCATATTTTATCAAACTCCAAGCCTAAGTCTATCAAAAACAGTGAATACCTTTTCAACTCTTTGGAATTTCGCGACCTCTTAGATTGCTGGTGCGGTAATTTTGCTAGAGTAACACGAGAGGATTAACAGGATGTCATGAAGCCTGTAAACTTAGAATATCATTGTCTTTGTGCCCTCGAAGATGTCCGTAGTGGTGCGATTTTTCACTCAATGTTACCTCCAATGCCCTTAGTCCCTCCACCGTAGGAACCTCCACCGAAGCAGCCAAAGAATGATGATACGACTGAATTGCGAAGTCGTTCCCATGATCGTTTGTAGCACCTGTGGCAATATCCAGTCGAGGACTTGTGTTTATATCTCTGAAATCCCGAGGAGACTCGGGGTGCCTTGAGGAAAGGTCTGAAAATGAAGCTTTGGGTATGTGACGTACCTGAAGTAACAACTTTTGTTTGTTGCTTGGCAAGACTTCAAAGTACAACGTGTCCATTAGTAACTTTTCAAATGAAACCTACTTATCTTGGCCATTCGGCATTTTTCGATTTGCTCAGAGGGGATCAATGATATTTTTGAGCTTCCTAATTTTCCCTTGATAAGTTATCAATGCTGGTTATATTCTCAAGTCCCTAGATGCTCAAAACCAACTGTGGATGGCAGTCTATTGAGGTCACTGCTGCCCCTTCCAACCGTACCCTGGCTGTGCCGTATTCGAAGTCAACATTAGCGGCTGCCTCAGTCAGAGAGAGAGAGAGAGAGAGAGAGAGATTGTTCTAGTGGAGTGACTCATAGAGCCACGTCACACTAAGAGGGTGTACGATACAAAGTGATTGGCAAACCTCGCCAGGACTTATTGATCGTGACTTTAACGACGACAGAGTCGTCCGTAATTATTGGGGGTAGCATAAGGGCTCGACCATCCCAAACTGGCTCAATCCGGCTGGCTTTGATTCGCGAACCTTTTGACCTCATATTATATGAGTTGATCATCAATCCTAAAATTTTATGATTGATTCGAATTGGACCAACCTATATATATATTAATATAAATCTAGCATCTCAGTACCTATTTTTTTTCTTTTGTGAGTCTATCGTGTAAATTAAAATGTAGAAACCTAGCCTTGAGTTGGTCAAAAAAAGAATAGAAACCTTCTTTGCTCGCCTAGGCCTTGCTCTTTTTGCTCTCTGCTCATTTCTTATGGTTTGATTGAATTTCATGTGTTCATTTTTTATGGTTTGTTGCTTTTAACAAATGAAAATTTTTGTTATTATCTTATCTTATATTTATGTTTGATATGTACCAATGTTTATATTTTGGCTGTTCAGTGTTGCATTATTGGTAGATATGTAATTTGAAAGAGTTATGTCCTTTCGACGTGTCTTTTCAAGAAATACAAAAAATGAAAAAAAAAAATTGATTGGTTGGATTGATCTCGGAACTAAACTAGATTCAAAGGATCAATCTTATCCTCGATCCTAGACTCAATAAGGTCGGTCCACAGTCCTTAACAATGGGGACAAACACTATGCGGGTAATTACTAGGTTAAGTGCTAAATCGGCCCAACTTAGACCATACTACAGAGTTTAGCTAAGTTGCTTGACAGTGGGCTTTATAGACACCAACTGATTAATAATTCTTTGGACAAAAACAATACGATCCCCTATATCAATAGGGTTTCTTAAAGTTGAAGAACCTCACTTACCCTCGTCTCTCTCAGGCCAGCTAGGGGTGCTGTTTTTGGGCCAAACATGTTTGTCTTTCCTCTTGGATGGGTGAATCATTAGTTTGTGAATAGTTTAGTCTCTACAAGCATTGTCAGCGGGTCTGAGTTTCTTAATATTCCCAGCGATCAATAAGGTTATCTGGGCTCTGGTCTGTCTATGCAGATTTCTTTCTTACGACGAAGAATCTCATTTTCATTAAGCAGTTCAAAAAATAAAAAGTAAATCACAATCGAGCTTTGATAGAAGTAGCTTGTGCCAAAATCCCTTCACAGGGCCCGTGTATCATACATGAACGAATCGTTAGTTGACATAGGGGCGTGCACACCAGCCTTACTAAAATCACAAAGCATCTTCCCACCCGCTGATAAACGAGTAAACGCTTTTTTCTCTCGACGGTAACTCAGCATCGTCCGCGAAGTATATCAACTGTACTTGGTCAAGTCGACGTCGCATTTATATGCCGGCCCTTTGAAAGATTACCATCTGGCGTACACGCTGAAGACCAAATTCTAGGCTTGACCCTAGACAGGTCCTGTTCTTCGATCTCGGCTTTAATTCGATTCAGGAATATGTCTCGGATGCAGCTAGATTTTCAATGTTTGAAACTGCTTGGTGGAGGTGAGAGCTTGAAAAACAGTGAGAGGCCACGAACTTCATTTGTTAACGTGAAGAGAACAATGCAATGCACGTACTGGTCCGCTCGTTATTGGCGCAAAGAAGAGCCAGCGACAGATGAAAAATCGAAACTGAAAGTGTCGGATCGAAACACGGCATTTTCTCCTCCATTTCCAGTTTGGCATGAGTTTGACAAGGGCTGTGAAGCTAAGATATCGTCGAATCTTGTTGCTTGTAAGCTTTACCCTCTTGCCACTGAGCTCAACTAGAGAAGTTTATTCGATGCTACTATAAGTCCAGTCCTCAAGGGAAGAGAAAGCGACATGAACCCACGCCAAATTCCCATAGTGAGAAAGGGCATTGAAGAGAATTGGTGGATTGTGTTATATTTCTAGTGAAAATTGGCTCCACCCTAAAGAAAAACTGACCCCCCCCCCCCCCGAGGTAATTTCTTGCCCGGATCCAAATCCAGAAGATCGGGTTAATCGCAATCGTTGATTTTATAGGTATTACGCGGGGCTCCACTCGTAGGTCTTACGAGATCGATGGTTGTAATCGCACCCGAATTACGACTTCGGTCCAGGGGAAAAACTCCCCTCCAAGCCATGGAAGGTAATGGATGCTCATTAACTCCGCTCACTGCAAATGTTACCAGGTGTTCGCAGATGCAGCATTGAAGAGCCCCACTTTATTATGATGGTGTCCACCTACCACAAGAGGTCGGTCTATCATGACTACTTAATGCCTGGGATGCTCCAATTCCAAGGAGTAAAACGCTTTAAAATGCCACTCGGAGGAAAACGATTTATTTTTGACCTCATTTCTTTTCCTTAAGGAGAAAATTTTGCTGTTTTTCACTATGTGTGTCCTTGGCTTTTGATGAAGTAGATGATTTTTCTCTTTTAATGTATAGATTGTGAGATCATTGCCTGATTGGAGACGCCGTTGGTTGGGAAGTGCGACTATGATGACCCCCGCACTCTTCGTCATACGTTCGTAACATGCTCGTTTTGAGAATGTTGGGGCAAAGCTTGTATTTTTAAGTAGCTCTTATGAAACAAATACAGAGGACAAAGAGTCATTAGCTCTCTCGACGGACGGGAATGTACTAAACATGCTATTTTGCCTTGGAATGAGCGAAGCTTTTACTGGGACTCTGCTCTCATCCTTGCATTAGTTAAAATTTCAACTTTTGACCGTCCCCTCACTTGAGATCTCCTCCTTAAATCCTGCTCTCTGGCCTTTTGCTTCTCCATTCTCCATTCACCTCTCTCTCTCTCTCTCTCTCTCTCTCTCTCTCTCTCTCTATCTGATCGAGGAAAACAGGAGAGAAATGAGAATTGTGAAAGGGCTTTTGGGATTGCTTGCAGTGCTTGCACTGCTTGGTTTAGTGGCTCATGGGGATCCACTTGTGCCTGCACTGTGCATCTTTGGGGACTCGGTGGTAGACGCGGGCAACAACAACGATCTCTACACGCTTGTCAAGGCCAACTTCCCCCCTTACGGAAGAGACTTTACCTCTCACAACCCCACTGGCAGGTTTTGCAATGGAAAGCTTGCCACAGATTTCACTGGTACTCAAACAGAAATCGGCCCCTCTCTCTCTCTCTCTCTCTCGCACACCAGACATGAAAACATGAGCTAATAGTTTGTACGTTTTTCCATCCACAGCCGAGAACCTCGGATTCACTTCCTACCAACCGGCTTACCTTAGCCGTGAAGCAACCGGGAAAAACCTCTTGATCGGAGCCAACTTTGCCTCGGCTGCTTCCGGCTATTTAGACCGGACGGCCCAGTTATACGTAAGTGCTGGCTTCAGTTCTCACTTGTCTCCGACATGCAAGCTTGTGTCTTTCCCTTGCGCACGAGTATACGTTTGCTGAGTGAACTGTTGTTTGTTGGTAATTGCAGCAAGCTATTTCGCTGCCCCAGCAGCTGAACAACTACAAGGACTGGCAAAGCAAAGTGGTGAGTATGGTGGGAAGGCGCAAAGCCAACGCCATATTTTCGGGTGCGATCCACCTTCTTAGCGCGGGGAACAGTGACTTCATTCAGAACTACTACATCGATCCCGTTCTCAGTGGATCTTTCACACCAGACCAATTCTCCGACATTCTCCTCACTTCTTACTCCAATTTCATCCAGGTCTCTTCATGAAATGAACCATGCATGTTACTCTCTCTCTCTCTCTCTCTCTCTCTCTCTCTCACACACACACATCAAACTTACTCTCCACACACATACAAAGATAAAACTTAGTCCAGAAAGAGAGATATAATCTCAAACAACTTTTACAAACTCGAATTATATACTGATTAATCACCAAAGTACAAGAAGCGTCAGGGAAACCTTTCTTTTTCTAATGGACAACTTATAGGAAAATCATTTATGAAATTAGACACATTTGCTGTACACAATCGGAACTGCTTTTATGACACCAAAATTACATAGCAGGATCTCTATGGAGCGGGAGCGAGGAAAATTGGAGTGACAAGCCTACCCCCAACTGGATGTTTGCCGGCAGCCAGAACTCTCTTTGGATCCGGAGGCAACCAGTGTGTAGCAAGATTGAACCAAGACGCGGTTTTGTTCAATAATAAGCTAAATAGCACATCTCAGAGCTTGCAGAAAAGGCTCCCAGGTCTCAAACTTGTGGTCTTCGACATCTACCAGCCCCTCTTGGACCTGGTCACAAAACCTGCTGAGAATGGTAAGCTACTCGTGCTGTAACGGCACGATTTCCCCACTCTGCATAATCCATTACCATACATTGGAAGTCCACTTCAACCTTACTGAATATGTGAGTCATTCATCTGTATGAACAGAGTAACCTGAAAGTTGACTTAAAATAAAGTACTCAATCTCATGATAAAGCAAAGGGAATGTACATTTTCCATGACATTAATGTTATCGTCAGTCTCTTTGTAACCACTGCATGAGAACATGGGATGCTTTGCAATGCCAGGCCAACTGACAGTGAAGAGCGAACCAAATTTTCATTGTTGAATTGGTCTCTTGTTGCAGGGTTCTTTGAATCTACGAAGGCCTGCTGTGGAACAGGTACAGTGGAAACATCCTTGCTTTGCAATGCAAGGTCCATTGGAACATGCACAAATGCTACCGGTTATGTTTTTTGGGATGGATTCCATCCCTCTGAAGCCGCTAACATGGCCTTGGCAGGAGCACTCCTTTCTCAAGGATTCTCTCTCATTTCTTGAGTGTAAGAAGCATATCAGTATTGTAGCTACAATGATATATAGTAGCCTTCTCATCTTGAAAAGGAGGATATAGGGGCATATATAAGGAGATCCAATGACTAGTTAAAAAGATTTAGTTTGCTTTAAATTGTTTGTGGATCCGAATTTCCAATATACTTCAAGTGTTAAATGGCTATTAGTAGCAACGGTTGCTTGATGCTTCTTCGGACAATAAGATCCTCCCTGCTTTCTTCCCTTACTTGTACAGGGACTAATAATGATTGTGTAACCCTGGTAATGTTATATTGATGTGATGATATGGACAAGAACAGGACAAAAGAGAAGCAGCAACAGTAATTTAGTGGGATAAGCAGCAATCCTATACAAATTTTTTTTTGATGTACAGTAGAATGTGTTTTTTGAAATAACTGCTTCATAGCAACTTCTATAAAGGAGAGGAAAACGTTGTGTCTACTTACTCTTACACTCAAGATATCATCCCACTTTACCTCATAATCCGTGCCTACTTAAGGATACACTAGTGTTTTAAAATGATAACAATGATCCGCAGGTCTAATCATCTGCAGTCATAGACCACCCATGATCTATATAACAAGAGAAAATAAAAACTAATACCATGCCTGATGCCCGTCAATCTATTGGTAAAGTGGGACTATTAATTATATAATAAAGCATTCAAATATTCACAACCTCTTGCCAAGCTAAACCACTAAGATGAGTAGATCACAAAAAGAGTAATTACCAGAAGCGGTAGTGTGGATAGAATGCTGCTAAGAAAGTTCAAACCCTGTGTTGGAACTAATCGCGTAAAGAAGCTTTGATCTCATCGTGCTTGCACGCTTGTATGTGGGAAGCTGCAGCCAATGAAAAGATACAAAGCTCATCTAGGCAGTTCAAGTTGGTTCTGAAATTCAAGAATTCTAAATGAGCAGAATCAAGAAAAGAATTTGCTCCCAGTCTATCTACCTTCAAGGTATTGTAGCATGTGGAAGCAGATGGAAGTCTCTCGACATCCTGACCTCCAAATGTTGCCCAGACAGGTACATCACAAGCAACCTGCATAACATACTAGTCCCTCAGAATCCATTTCGATCAGGCATGTACCAAGAAACACAACCTTGATGCGCACCCTAATCAACAAGGGCCGTCAAAAGGATAAAATCTTTGCTCTTGTTTGAACTCAAGTAGGACAAGCAGAAGAAGCATCAATTTTTTGATAATCAATGATCAGCTTTCCTAGTGCAAGTCCAGTTACTTTCTTCAAGCGGATCAGAAGATGGAAAATATAAAAACTTGCTCATGCTCATTGGAATAGAATTCCCATTTGTTTTTTAGATTAGGCTAACGGCATAACCAATGGTAAGAACGGGATCATAAACCTCTAAACCTAATGGTCATGCCATTCTTCCCTCTGTTCTGCTTTATGAAGGAACTAGTTTCATATTTCCTAATGCATGAGTTCACATAATGGAGTCCAGCCAGAGTCATAGGCACGCAGTCTTGCATCTGCATAACAGAGAGGCTATTAAACAACTTTAACTTTTGACCTCCCTATCACATTGGAGAAACTTGTTGTTGTGTTAAGGCTCCAGCCATAAGTTGCTCTACCTCTAACATATCCAGATTCAGTAGATAAATATAGTAGCTCTGCCCTTCAAACACGCCCAAGCTAAGTTATCTCTTTTCCAGTCACATGCCACCACCAAACGTCAGCTAATTCAATGTTATGAAAGTTCACTTTAGAGAGGATAAAGAAAATATGATGACCAAGATCGACATAAGCTACATGAATCTAAGGACTTGAAATAGGAATCCCAAGAGTTCTTTTGACTAACATATTCATCTTATGCTTATTTCAGAACATCACAAGCTTATGGCTACTTCATAGCTATAGTTGCTCCCATTTCGCAGCATAGTCTGTGTCCAAACACCCATGGAAATTTTTGTAAAATTTTCATTTGCCTACGTATTTAGTTGCCTCTACTATTCCACAAAGACAAAAAAGACAAAGGAACAAGATCTCGTGAATAAAACTGTTAATCAAGACACAAATACCATATGGAAACAACCAGATCACAAGCGAACCTTATGAATGGTAAAAGTTGGCTGCAAGTGTTTAAACCCCAGTAAAGGAGCTCGAGAACAACTTGTCACAAACTTAAGAAGCATGCACCGCTCTTTTGGCTCAAATCCCTTCATTACCTGCAGTAACAATTTAGGAAAAGGCAAACTTTATAATTTTAAATATAAAACAACTGCTTAGAAAGTAAGGAAGAATGCTTGTCCTCTGCATGATTACAGCTCAAAAAAAAAAAAAAAAAAAAAAATTCAAAGCATTTTACCATTACGTCAAAGCAGAAAATCAGGTGAATATCAATTCTACACAGCATTCTTCGCATAAAAAAACTTGAATATCTCTTCCATCTATGCAATAACATTATCATCTATGCTATTACATCATCAACGTTTGACTAGTAATAGATTCGACTAGAATAATCAGTGGGTTTAATAGTAATCCTTGAGGCTCTTGTATTGGTGTCCCAACAACTAACACTAGTCGTGACTTGTGACTGAGGAAACTGTAATCCAGGGGAAGACAAAAGGAAACATTGGATAGAGACTACGGTATTCTCTTGCTGTCAGGAAAAACTCAGGAAGCTCGGGAAAATGTCCCTTTATATTTCTCTAAGGAGCTGCTTCATATAGAAAACTTATGCACTCTGAATCAATTGGAAGAAAAATCACAGGTACTTTATGAAGTAAAATCCAAGTATATAAAATTAGATTTTTAACAAAAAAGAGGAAAAGAACTTAAGTTTCCTGTCAGTTGAATTACCTAAGGCCTAAACTATATAACACAGGTAAAACAGTAGCTGCCAGCCATCTGATTCCACTGGTACATACATCTATCATATTAAAGCCTTAGGGCAGCACTACTAATACCCACCCTCCTTCCCTCAGTCTGTTCCTTCAATTCTTCCTAAAAGAGAAGAAAATGTGGCTCCTATATGCCTAAGGAGAAAGTTAACCATTAAGAATAGATGACTGAAAAACCAACATGCCCAAACTGACTGAATGAGGATCAATGACATCCCCATGCAAAAGCTAGGAATCAATATTGAGAAAAAAGCATCATAATTATGTACCAAGCTTTAAAAAGGCAAATAAATAGAAATAGACAAAACTGAATCTCGGACCTGTCTATCAGGTAAATGCAAAACATGCACCATTATTGTACTGGACAAAGGGGAAAATGTGACTGTAAACAGTCTTTGCAGTTCATATACCTCCCAGAAAAGTTTTACCGTCCGGCTTCCCTCAGAATAACCACCAGTATAGCGTGTATTACTTCTCAAATCATCGACATCAATATCATGGTATCCACCAGAAAGCAACTGTGCAGATACATCAAATATCAGTATTTCCTTCACATAGGAACACTGAAAACCTAGATTATGACAAAAAATATATATGACAAATAGTTAACAAGATATCTCAAAATCAGTTTGCTCCACTTATCCATGAGCAGTTTGGTCTTAACAGTCTAGTGACAACCTCTTTCATCAAGGATAGCATATTAATATGCAAAAAGAGGCAACACGGCTGTCTCGAGTTATGTAAAGTTAGTAAACTCTATGAAAGACATATAATGCCATGATGGATGAACTACTTAAGCCAGTTCATGGAGGCCCAGAGCAGCTTAAAATAAGCACGACACAACTGAACAGTTCAAAGGAGTCACATGATGGGAAGATACCTGATTAAATTCAGATGCATTAAATAACTTAAGCCACGATGGTGATATGAGATCCGTTAACCCTCTGTAGAAAGCATTTGCAAATGCCAGTATCTACAATTTGGCAAGAACAGAGAGTTAAATCTAGTATACAAAATGTAAACTTAAGTATAACTTACAAACATATGATTCACCTGCCGATTAAGTTTATAATCTGCAATTGCATGAATATACTGCATCTTGTTCTCATTTGTCACGCAGATATCCCTGCCACCTGGTCTGAGTTCAAAAACATGATTTTTACCAAAAGATTCCTCTGTAATTGTAAAGTCCAGAGACAGTTCCTTTACATCACCATCGAAGTGCTGTCAAAGTTACACCAACCAAGTATCATACAAAGTTGATTCTAACACATAGATAGAATAAAATACAAGCACAACAACATAATCTACTGTACAACTAACAGACCGAAAATTTAACTTCAACTTTTTAAACTCTCCAAAATCCTATCTGTGAAAGGTCAGATTAGATGATAGAAGAGGACAGCCAAGTTGAAGAAAACAGGAACACGCAAAATAATAGACATAGCCTCCCATGCGTCATTGTAGTATAATTGGTCTACCCTGTTACTCTTTGCATTTGCTACTTTTAATGCTAGTTGAGTCCCAGGGCACTGACCTTGTATGAGTTATATAAGCAACATGCAATCCTAATCTAGGGAAAACTTCTGGTTAGCTTTAACTACTAATGCTATATACCTTCTCTCTCTCTCTCTGCTTATAATTGGAAATACATAAAAAATTCAGTAAGTCCTTCTCTCTAGTAAAATGTCATGAACGTCCAGTACCAATTTCAAGTCATGCTTAACACAGTCTTTGCTACATGCTAAACCAAAATGTGGAAAATGCAACATAAACTGTAACATTATTCAGCTCGGTTTAATAGGTATGTAATGAGAAGGGAAAATAATACTATTCTTCAAACTCTTTCATTATGTGTTTTAAGTATACGCGGCTAGATTTAATTATGAGTTATATTAGCCTAGATTTCATTATCAATCACCTAAACCGCACTAGCTACATGTGACTGTACTATTAAGTTGACTTTGTCATTCCTAATTTTGGGCAGCAGATGTTGCAGTAATTTGAAAATTAGAGTAATTGGATTTCACTAAAAAGGTGCTTGATAAAGGTACTTGGGTGTCGAGATCCATTGAAGACTCATAGCTCAGTCACTTTGTTTCAATTTTTTTTTTCCTTTTTTTAATGTGTCTTGCAGTATACACATCAACCTTGAAGAACATTTTAGAGCTCGTTGCAATATGATGACTGCAAATGCTACTTGAAATTTGAATCAACACCTTTAGCAAGAATTAAACCAACAGGAGATTACACTACACAAATGAGGTGGAAGTGATATTACCAAGTTTTGACAAGGATTTACCTTGATATACATAAGATTTCTATAAACCTCAGGATCAAGTGTTGACAGTTCATCAAGGAAGCTGTATCGTCCCAACAACTTTTGAACAAAGACATGTGAAAAAGAGTAATCTAACAATATTCCCTCATAGAGAGCTTTACCAACAATCCTTCCAAGAAATTCAATCATCTGCAATCCATTTTCAAGATACTTTGCAGATATATTCGGCATCAGAAGCCTGTCTTCAGTTGAGGTTTGGGTGAATAGTCCATACCTTGAACAATTAAAAAATTCCCATGAATGGCTTCTCTTGGGAAAAGTGTATGTCAAGAAGAATAAAGGAAAGACCACATAAAACTTACTCCGGCGAGAAGGCAGCTTTTGACAAATCAGTTAAGAACTCCTTAGACAATCCACCATAGTCTAGACCAGCCTCTGGAAGTCCACATTCACTGACAAAAGATACATGGATAGATGACTTCAATCTTGAACCCAAGGTGTTCAATTGTCGAAATCCATCTTCGACAATATTCCCCCTCCGAATGACTATCTCAATATTTCTAGAACCAGGCCCTGCTACTTCACCCGCCATGACTCGAGAGACTTTATCCATCTTGATAAATTCTCTGAACATCGCAACTCTGCAACCATGGTAAGCACTTCAATAATACATATCGGGCTGGTCACCAAAAATAAAGTTTAAAACATCATCATGTTGATACAGCTAATAACAATGGAGGGACATCAATAAATTAAAAGTGCCTGCCAGTATAGGCCCTGAACAAAAAGGTGCAAATGCACACGTTGTTGCAACAGGTCAACTACTCTCTTACAGCCAGTTTTTGCAGCTTCTTACATGGTGAAAAATTCTGCATTTGTCTTCCATTAACTTAGTGGTATACTATAAATTTTAGTCTCATCTTCACTGTGACTGTCTCCACATTTAAGAGCAAAAACTTTTTGCATGCATTATGATTGAAAGTTATCAATAAATGGCTGACAAGGGCGATCTAGGTTATTTATTGAGAAAATCTGTCGAAAGTAATGTTACAAAAGAACTGCACAGGGGAAGAAAAGGTGAAAAGGAATCAAGACATATGAGTGAAACATGGCCTTCTGATAACTCTCTACTTACCTTTCTTCAAATGGATATACATGTGGCATAGTTGTGATAATAGAACCCATGCTGGAAACCAACAATAAATCATCTGATTTGGTTGAAAGAACATCATGAGTTCTCGCAGCTATTGCAATAGGAGGCCGGCTCTTTCTAGCAGGCGAAAGCCACAAATCAGGGGGACAAAACTGGTGCCTGCAATCCCTTTCATACATTAAATGCAAGCACTTGGTTGCAGACTCCATCATTGGTTTATTCTGCAGACAACTGCTACGAGACAAGCCACTATAAACAAGTGTATTGAGTGCCGATGTAATTCTCCTTTGCTCCTCAAGCTTGAAAGGAACCTAGTCCATGGACAAACTACCCCATTATAAATCATTTACAGGGCCTAATATCATCTGTGAAAAATAAAATAAAAATCCTGAAACTGTTTACCTGTTTTTCATAGAACTCTATGTCATCAAGCACAAGCAGAAGATGCGAATAGGTTGCACAGAACAGATGCAGCAGACAAGACATATCTTTAGAAAGACCTTGAGGACCAGACCTGAGAAGCTCTACATCCCACACATCACAAGAATCTTCATCCACCAAGCCAGAGCTAATATGAGAATCAGTCGAGTCTGTAAGAGCACTACCAGCACTGGCCTGAGACTTGCCAGTGATCATCTGCAATACACTGGTCCATTTACCACCTCCAAACTTAGACGTCCGCTGTCTTCCGTCCAAAGTGCCATTTTTTCTGCTCCCAGGATAATCTCTTGCGCGATCAGAGGCACCATGAAAAATATTAGTTTCCAGCGATCTCCACAAGCTGACAAGAAATCCAGGAGTAAAGGATAGCATGTTAAGGATAGGCAATGATCCAGCCACAGGGTTCAGTACTGAAAATAATCTGAGCATATAAGAGTAGAAGTACGAAATGTGAACCAGTTCCAACTTTCCCAAATTATCCAAATTCTCTGATGCCAGCATTTCAGCTCCCTGAGCACACATATCTGTACTCAAGACAGCCAAAAGGTCTGTCAGATGTGACTGATGATAAACAGGCCTCAGTAACTCCACGTAAGACCTTTCTGAAAGCCCTGATACGGACTCTTTCTTAAAGATAGAAAAATTGGTGGACCCCTCAAAAGTTCCACAGTCACATTCACATCTTTGATTTTCCTTTATTAAGGATCTAGCATTATCAATCCAATCCAAGAAGTTTTCTGCTAGAGTAATAACAACTCGAACATATAATCCATGTTCTACATCTTGACAAAATATTGGAGTTTCTAGAGAACCATTGTCATTCCCTGTCATTAGGCATATGACATTTGCAAGAGCCCAACCAACTGGAGGAATTGCCTTATGCCAACAGAAAGTTCCTTGCTGATGAATATCTGACATGTCCGATAAAATTTTTCCTCTCAACATCTGTCATCACCTGCCATAGTTTGATCAGTGCCCATGAATTTAAATGCAATTTTAACAGTCGTATTAAACAGGTGATTATTATGCAAGGAGGATTTCCGATAGAAGGTAGCCGGTCACGTTGACTCGAAACGTAATACCAAATCGAGGAATAACCATACAAGAGATACAGGTGAAAAATACAAAGGCACAATACTGCGTCTGCAAGTTTTGCATAATGTGCATGTTGGTAGCAGAGATATAAAATTAGAGGTAAATCAGCAGGATATCTCCTAAAAACTTAAGAAAAAAAGTGAACAGCTCAAGACAGGTTAAGGTTATTTAAGTATGCCATGTTGCTTATCTATGGAGTAAGGGGCCTTACATACATGCAGTCTTCCTCCACTCACTTCCTTAAGCTTTTAGAGTAAACGGCTGCACACTTCATCTCAAATTAGTAGAGTTTCATGCCAGCATATTTCGTGTGTGCAACCCCATCAATTCCACATGCCATTATCAGTTTTGTTTACACATGAAAGGGGGTGTTAAAGTATCTTGTACATGGCCTCTATATAAGGCCTTATACAAGTATTCTCCCTCCACCTACTAGATTAAGCTTTTGGACTATGTATTAAATTTTAAGTAGAGTATCCTTATGACATACATGTGGCTTGGAGAAAGAACTCATGAGATCCATTTTGCACATCTCCACTATATATACAGTGAGATGTCATTCAGAAAACTTGAGGGAAAAAATTCAGGCATATATCAGTCATCATATCCTAAGAAACAATAAAGCTGTATCATTATGCAAAGCAAACAAGCTTATGATGGAGCAAGATCAGACAAAGAACATTTTAGAAGAAGCAAGGGGAAGTAATTGACTATATGTCCAATCAAGCAAGATAGTTTCAGATTCTTAGTGCCAAAAGATGCAGAAACAGAATCTTGAGCAAAGAATTAAAAATAGTATCCTGATCATTGGACCATGCGACTTTTACTTTTTACTTTTCTCATACGTTGCAGTTTTCACGAATTGATTTTATATGCCCGGAACCTTTTAAAATGTACAAATATTAACAAATAGATGTATATAAATAGTACAACTTCTCAAAGTTTTAGCATTGTTTTAAGATTTGGCAGAAAATCACTAAGTGTTTTGCTCATAGGAAGCCCAACCAAACTGGTCCTATCACATGCCCACTTAACCCCTGCTGCACACCCTTTTCTAGGTGCTGCAAATCAAACTAAAAACTTTCTCAGGGAAGCAAAGAGGACTAGGTAAAATCATACCAAATACACTAAGAAAATCTGACATGCCAAAAACCAATGGAAAAGAATCTTTATGTGGCAGTTGGATGAACCTTACCAGAAGAGTCTGGAAGCATGGTGAAAGAACAGACTTATGCTTCAAAGCAGGAACCAGAAAAGCTGGTAACCGTTGAAGAAGCCAAGGAATTGTCAGGAGAGATATACAGTACTGTGTTGGAGCACAGTCAATATCCACAAGGCTTGGTCCATCTTTATTGGACTTTATCACGTGAAATGGCCGGAGAGCTAAAGTTAATGCACTTGCTGTGATCAAGAATCTATCTTCGGTCTGTGTCAGACCAGCGCGTTGTGATGGCAAAAGAACATCCAGTTTCATGATGTACTTTCTAACAGATACGTAAAGCCCACTCTTACTTCCCATAAAGCAGATCAAATTCTTGACAGCTAGATCAACATCCCTGATATGATCCTGAGGTAAAATCTTCCATCCACTGCGATCAGTTAAGACAACCGGTAGACGCATTGTTAGTGAGGTAAGAGCAACCATATCTTTGGAACCGGGATGATTTGTGTCACATGATGCAAGAATGAAGGAGCACAGTATGATCAGCTTCTGTGCCTGAAAATTCCAGGTTCTTCTCTCTTCAAGTGTGCCGATGGCCAAGCAGCAAAAGTTTCTCCTCAGATCTACAGAATGAAAATGCAAAAGCATCTAATTTGACATAACTTGATATGCACCCAACAATAAAGCCAATGCAAATAAAATGTTGACAATTTTAATGACGGTTTGCAGAAACAACCTCTCTGGAAAATCAACCACAAACATGTGTACATCAATGCCTTCCCAAACACCCCCAATGAGGGAAGCATCGTGCACCGGGATTCTCTATTTTAGATGCAGTGTGTACTTACAATGGAACACTTATGCAGTAGTCAGGCAATAAAGTAAAGTCAAAAGGGTAACTTTACACTACAGGGAAAATCAGCTCAACACCATTCGACATCACTCTATAACAAAGTAGCAATTTTTCTCCAAATGTGTGATAGGGGGGAGAGGAAGGGAATCAAGTATGTGGTCACTTAGGTAAGCAACACAGCTTTGCCTCATAACAGACTCTGGCCATTTCAGAGAACATTGGCCAAGTAGACAAATATTACCCTGAGCAAGAGTCACTGTTTCATCAACATCAAAATTTCGAACCATTTCATAACCTGGGGACAATCTGCTACCTATATAAGAAACACCGGACTTTTAATTATCATACGTATCCAACAGACTCAGTATTCTGTAAGTGACTTTTTGTCATTGAAGAATCCATGTGGAGAAGGGAATATTAAATGGTAATTTACACTGCTTGCAAAACCTTCTCTAGGAGCTTTGAGCACTAGGCTTTGGAACACTATATTTTGCGACACTTATTTATCACCTTGATCGACTGACCCTTATTTATCAGCTTGACTATAATCACAATGAAAAATAGGGAGTATTGCATTTAAAATTTGAAGACAGGAGAAAAGAAGTGTAATATGTAGAGACTTGTCTCCACATCCCATATAATTGCGGCTCTGTCCACTGTGATTGCTACTTTCTCAAACAACTAGATCAAAATATTGAAAGAAAATAAACTTAGTAATCTTCCCTATATAGCATGTTAGGAATATTTGCAGCATTTAATAAAAAATGTGAAGCTCTCTTAAAATCCACTTCCACATTAATGTACCATAATTTTTTATGAGGTTTAGTGTACTGTTCTGCTAAGACATGCCTCCAAAAGAAACTGAGAAGGCCTTGGCAATTACTGGCAGACACAAGACTTGGGGTGGCAAGAATAGAAACTTTAAACATACATAATTTACGACAATTAGTACTTCAAATCTCAGATAATATAGCATATGATTCATAAATATTGCATCAAGCAGCTAGTGGCCTGGCAGGCAGGGACGTTTGCCAACCCCACGGGTCCACCCATGGCCTTGCCAGAATATACATCTTAACTTATGGGTTTATAAACTTTAAAAATAAAAAATAAAATAATAATAAAACCATACTACTACCAGTGAAAGCACTGTACCTAACAAATTGACTCATGATATGCAATCATATTTCTTGAACACTTGCTAACTTCCCATAAGAAGGTACATGAAGCTCTAAATCATCCAGACTCAATTAACTTGTTAGGATTGGAACACATGATTGACCCGACAGCAACTCTTTCAAATCAGCCCCTATTTGATGTATTAGGAAAGTGAAACTATAGTAAATCATTGCTATTGATTCTCGCAAAGCTACTAATTACCATACCAGTAGAGTGAATACTCTCCAAAAGAATCTTAAAGCACTTCTCCAAGCAGGCAACATCTCTGGGTTGAATAGTATGATGCCGGACTGACAAGCATCTAACAAAGAAGAGGAAAGGTCGCAAAAGGCTGCAAGAAATCCATGTTCCGGTCATCAAACCAGAATGATGATTCACCAAGGTATCCCATTCTTCTTGAAACTGCAAAGCTGCCATTCTTGTCGCATAGTAACGCCTCCATACTCTCTGAAAAAGGAAAAAAAAAAAAGTGAAAGTGAATACGTTTATACTGGCTGAGAAGAAATTCCACTTTACAGACCAATGGAAAGAGTCTGGATTATGAGAAGCAAGATTAACCAGCACCAATGAATCAGCAAATACTGTAGCATTATCTACCAGTTCTCTTCACCAGACCACATACAAAAAGGAACTAGCTGAATCAAAAGGAAATCTACTACAAGCGATAGGTTAGACAATACAGACTCATGCTCTTCTAATTCAATAGCCTCCACTCCACAATATCGAAAATTTGAACTAGTGCATCTTCGCACGGCACTTCAGGATAACATTACAAAAAGCTAGACCCGAAAGGAGTGACGCACCTGAATGAACAGAGCAGCCGCATTGGCGCGCCTCGCGTAGCTCCGGGCCTCCCTCTCCTGAGACACCTTCTCGAGAAGAGCGTCCCTCGTGATCTCCCTCGCGCTCGCGCCCCTCAACGAAACCTGATTCAACCGCCAAAAGAAAAAAAAAAACGCGATTCACACAAACAATCAACACAAGCAACAACCAAGACTAACGGATTGAGGAGACTCCATCACCCCCAAGACCGATCTAGCACAAGAGCCAGACCATCGAATCACTCGAACATCATTTCTTTGCTTGGGCGGGCAGAGTAATCGGCCGCGAAATTCGCCCAATTCCAATCGACTTCACAAATCAGGGAAGGAACAGCAGAAGGCGGTGATCAGAACCGAATTCCTCGCGAATTCGACTCCGGCAACCCACACGAACATCCATACGTCGACAACTCAGCACCACCACGCGAGCGAGCTACTCACAGAGAGAGAAAGAGAGAGAGGGTAACCTGGTGCTTGCGAGTTGCGTCCATGGCGGATGAGGGAAGAGGAAGTTTGCTGGTCGTGATCACGTGTCTAGAGGCTTCCTTCTCGATGCAACTGCAATTTGAATCATCTCCACCGTCGTTCGTCTTCTTCCTCCCCTTGATATCGTCAGCTCTCTCTCTCTCTCTCTCTCTCTCTGAGATGTTCCGTAGCTTTTAAGTGTCCGTCCGGGCCGGGTAATGAACCGGTATTTGAGCCCGTTTGGAGTCGACCCGCCAATTTCAAGACAAAGACCTTTTTTTTTTTTTTTTTCTTTTTCTGGGTTTTCCATTCACTTGGCAAAAATAAAAGGAAAAATCTCATATAAACACCTAAAATAGAGCCATTTTTTCAAATAAGGATCTAAAGTGGATATTGTCTCAAATAATGACGTGACTAACTTACTCTCAATTAAGAACCTGAACTTCTAATTTTATTCACAGCCAGCGGTACTTTTGTCCAAAAACAT
Organism: Eucalyptus paniculata subsp. matutina; assembly: GCA_017140255.1. Taxonomy (NCBI): domain Eukaryota; kingdom Viridiplantae; phylum Streptophyta; class Magnoliopsida; order Myrtales; family Myrtaceae; genus Eucalyptus; species Eucalyptus paniculata. Next base: position 30,207,408 of record CM029435.1, read on the forward strand.
TATTCTTTGTTTTTTTTGTCTCTCTTTCCTCTTTCCTCTTTCTACATCACCTCCATTATCAGTCCCTCCATCTCTCTCTTTGTCATCTCATTGTATGACCAAGATCGAGTTTTCTTTAACATGAGCCATTACAACATAGTCTAACTCGTTGAAAATTTTAAATTTCTCTCCTCAAAATGGTTTGTAGACAATTCCACGAAGCCAAAATGAGCTTTCAAAAATAAGTTCTCTTTATTCCAACATTCATCTCAAATTCTAATCTCAAAGTCATAATATGAATATGCTTTTGCTAAGACTCAACTTCTTGTCCAACTCCTAAACTATGCAACTAATCCCTTTGGCAACGTATTTCTCTTACCTCGAGAGTGCATCAAACTCCACTTATTTCGGGCCTTCTGCTAACCTAGCAACTGCTATTTTGTGTGTTTGTTTTTTGGTCCTACTTGTCAACAATAGAGTAACAATATCCAAGCATTAACAAATCGTCTTGTTTGACTAACTTATGCCTCTAGTCAATTAACACTTGGTGATCAATAATTTCACGACAAAAAACAATTTTGTTACAGCAGGTGACTATTTCAACCTCGGCAACAGTTTGCCTCATCAATTTCAAATTCGGGTTTGCCTCTCTTGTGTAAATTCGATCTTTCAAAGATCCCTCTTCCCCTTTGCAATGCCAATGACTCCTTTCAACAATCTCTAGTCTGGAGATACTCACTCCCACTCTTGTCATTCTCATCGACACAGCTCTTCTCCTCAACCGATACCCCATCTTGAGATTGATCATCAATCGTATCTGACATCATTAACTGTAGAAACTACCATACTTTGTTGCCCCATTGCGGCCATTGACAAGTCCTATTCGAGCTCTTGACCTTATTGACTGATGCCTCGATAGAAAATCCAACATCGTCTTTGTCAGACGGAGGTCCATCCGAGCTTTAGGCTAAGCACGAGCGAGCCAAGATCTAACGCATCTTGAGGAATTCAGGATTTTAGCATATGAGAAGGTGGCTAGTAGCAAATAACTCCAATTCGACTTCTCGTTACTAGGACCAACTACGTGATGACATGAAGCTCACAAGGTCGCTGGTGGGGGCCCTGATTATGGTGTTGAAGATGGAGGCAACGTAGAGCAAAGGAGGAGATGTGAGGAAGATGAAGAAAGGAAAAAAAAAATTAAAGAAAAAATGTTCTTGGACGAAACTACCCCAAGCTATAAATAAGATTGGAAGTTTGGGTCCTTACTTGAGATTAAATTAGCCACTTCGGTCCTTATTTGATATAGTGTTCACTTTTGGTCTTTTTTTGAGATAGATCCTTATTTGAGATTTTCCCAAAATAAAATTTCAGCTTTTGAACGGCATGAAAATGAAAAGATTTTGAGATAATTGCTCAAAAACCCCCCTTCGAACTTTGGCATTGTTTTGGACAGTAGCCCCACAATTTTTGAGAATTTATAGATTGCTCCGTTGACTTTGACACTATTGCATAATAGTCTTAGACTTTGAACTGTTGTGAATTACTGCTCTCTAAGTTTTCAAAAAAGTCATAGATGTTCGATAACATCATTAAGCGTTACCTAAAATTGGGTTGACTCATTTGCTTGACCAAAACATCATTATTACATTTTTAATGAAGTTAAGCATATATAGGATGATACATGGTTCATGAAATTATGAACATTTATTAGGAGTTATTTTATTTTTAAAATGAGTTAGTCTATTTTCGAACAATACTTAAATAGTTGAATAGATGAAAAAAAGTTAGCAGCTGCAATAAAAATCGACATTGATAACTTTTCAAAGTTTAGGGGTCATTGCGCAAGGTATCAAAGTTCGAAGGATGATCTACAACTTTTCAAAGTTCATGTTTATTGTGCAACAATATTAAAGTTCAAGGTGTCTAAGTAATTATGCTACATATTTTAAGTAACTTTAGAAGTAATGTTGGGTTTAGCGACACTCTAAAGGATGATGTTATTATGAGAGGTGCTATTACCAACTCTTTTTTTTTTGATGACCTAGGGAAACCTGTAAGCCGATAGTCAACGAGCCAACCCTGGGGCCCATGGAGGAACCCATCACCCCCGTGAAGCGGGTAAGTCGCACGCCAACCCTCGGGCGCACGAAGGAACCCATCACCCCTGTGAAGCAGATAAGTCCACCTGCGACGTGTTGGGGATTCGAACTTCTCCCCTTCGTGAGGGGGAGAAAGCCCAAAGCTAGCAATGCCACTTAGTGCGATGGTTGCTATTATCAACTCTTTACTATTATTATTATTTTGGTCGAAATTGACCTCTTTATTGTTAAACTATCCCTTTTATACATAGTGGTCAAAATACCCTTTAGATTGAAAACTCACTTTTTAACTATTTTCCATATGTCTCTCTATGGTAGGATCTCACTCGTCCTCCTTCATCAAGTTATTTTAACTTTTTTCTTTCGTTGATCAAGATAAGCAAAGAGTTACGTAAAAGAAAATGTCATTTGTGTTGTACTTTAGCTAGTACGTCCATGATGGGGTGCGATTGAATCGCACCATTTGGACTTGATATGCCACGATGAAGGGATGTGATGGGGTCATATAAAAGACCCTTGAAGACAACCGTTGGAGTGGTTGGACAAACGTACATTCAGAACATTTTCTTCATTTTCTCTCCCCTTTCCATCAAGGCGTTCCATTTCATCTTTGCAAGAACAATAGGCATTTACGCTATGGAAATTGGGTGCTTTCCTCGTGATTGCATCCAGACTAACGTTAGGAAGTGTTGTTCGTGATTTATTCGCAATTTAACGTTTGTTCCGGGGCTATTTGCTGTTTGCGCATCGGAATCAAGTAAGTCGTCTTCCGCCGACTTGAATTCGAACATTGATATCAGAGCCCAATCGTGATTTCTGCGTTGTTTTTTTATCAAGTTTTCCCATTTACCATTTGATATTAAGATTAAGAGATTGTATTCTACATTGTTTGGATCTCTGATAGTCGGAATTGCTATATGAAAAACTCAAATTTTAACCGGAGCCAAGAACGGGTTCGGGGTCGCGTGCATCCGTGAGGTTTTGGCTATTTTTTGAAATAATTTTTTGGTAAAAATTAATTTTTGAATATACAAGGTGAAAGAGCTCGTTGAAACGAGTCCGGCGATAGGTCGAGCGCCGCCGGGAGACGCTGGACGCGCCCACACACACGGCTAGAAGCCGCTGCGCGTGGGCGCCACACGTTTGAAGAGCTGGCAAAGCCAGCGTGTGCGCCACATGTTTCGGTCGATGAACCGGCACGCGCCGGTCGGCTGGTGACATCACTATGATGTTATCCAATGGTCGGTCGCCGGATGACGTCATCGATGATGTCACCGTTGGCGACAGTTGGTCGGCCGACAACCCGACTTGACTCGAGACCCAAACCGATTCGAGATCCGACCCGTTTGACCCGACCTGACCCAACGGTTGACCAGTCAACGGTCGGACTGGTCAACCGGTCCGGTGGTCAAACCGGTCGGATTGATCACCAGTCAAACCGGTTGGACCGGTCACCGGTTGGATTGTTCGGACCGGCCAGGAGCCGTTTGGCTCGCTGGCGCGTGCGCCACACGCGCCGTGCACTCAGGCAGCGCGTAGGGGCGCATGCGGACTCCAATTGGAGCGTGGTTAGCGGCGTTTGGTTCGTATGAATGTTATCTACATTGTGGTATAATTATTTTATACTTTTAAATTTTATAAATGTATGAAAATGCTTTGGAAACCCTATATATGCGTATTTCTTTTTTTGATTTAATGCAGCATATTCATTTGTAACTTGTATTTTCTTGTTATTAGGGAAATACAGTAGCTAGCTTGTGCGCAAATGATGTTATATATGTTGTCTAGAGCTTGGTTAAATACTATGATGTATATATTTTAATATACTTGCAATTTTCTAGTTGCTAGAAAATTAGAACAATGGTAGGAAATCCATTACATGTCGAATTACAATTTTAATTATAGTTGAAGCATGATTGTTGTTTATACGTTGGTTATTATCATGCTATATATATATTTTGTGTTAAGGAAAAATATAGAAATTATATAAGATCATGTAATTATTTTTCCTAGTGAGAGTTCATAGGTTAATAGAATTGAAAGGAGTTCTCACCTAGAACTTAAAATTTGCACAAATTAAACTAATTTATAATAATATAACAATTGTACATAAAAATTGATTGGGAACATTGTGAATTTTTACTTTTGTGTCTTTTGTTGAATTATCATTAATTTAGTTTGTCTTTGCTGCAAATTAAATATGTGTGTTACTCTGTATAGTGTGCTAGTATTGATTCTGTGTTTATTATGTCAATGTGTTATAGCAATTGATTATGGCTTCGGCATCCAAAACCATTGTGGCTAACCTCAATAAGGGTGAGAAGCTGAACGGTAACAATTATGATATTTAGCACCGAAAGATTCAGTACATCCTTGAGGAGCAAGAGGTTTTGGAAACCCTCAACCATACCATAAATAAACCTGAGCATGGAACTTCAGCTCAACATAGGAGAGATCTTGAAGCTTATCAAGCTTGGAAAAAGAAAAATAACATTGCTCACATCACGTTACTGAGCTGTATGCAAGATGATTTCATGTGTGAGTTTGAGAGTTATGACAAAGCTCAAGTTATGTGGATTGCTTTGAAAAATAAGTTTGGGGGTACATCTGCCACTAAGTTGAGGAGACTCACCATCAAGTTTGACACATTCCGAAAGCACCCAAATATAACGATGATGCAGCATCTTCGGGAGATGTCAAATATGATCCGTGGGCTGAAGTCGACAGGTCACTCCCTTACTGATAAACAGTAAGTTCAGGCTGTTATAAGGTCTCTTCTTGATAATTTGGAGCATATGAAGATTAATATGACGCATAATGAGAACATCGTCACTTTTGATGATATTGCGCATCATTTGAAATTAGAGGATGAGCGCCTAGAGGCTGCGAGATTCTCTACCCATGCTTATGTTGCTGAATCGAGTTTGCGTAAAGTTTCGGGCTTCAAGCGCAAGAGAAATCTTCAGTTCAACAACAAAGGAAAGATGACTGATCAGGGACCCAAGAGGGCTAAGACCTTCCGACATAAGAAGCGTGGTGGGAGGAAGGACAAGACCAAGATGGAGTGCCACAATTGTGACAAGATGAGTCACTTTGCTCGTGAATGCACTGAGCCGAAAAAATGTACCTTATTACTTCATTATTTTGAGTAATGTTTTTGTTTCTAGTACTGTAATGCTTGCTGAATCTCATCAAATGTGGACTGTAGACTCAGGAGCAACAGACCATGTAGCTAGAGACCAAGAAGCATTTGTGGAGTATCGTTGGATACCGCCTGGAAGAAGATGGATATATGTTTGGAATAACTCAAGAGTTGAAGTGAAAGGTATCGGCACATGTAAATTAATCTTACGTGGTGATCGAAACCTATTCTTGCATGATATCCTTTATGCTCTAGATATTCGACGAAACTTGGTCTCTGTAGTTGTTCTTCTTAGCTTAGGTTATGTATTGAATTTCCATGATGATTATGTTGACATTTTGTATATAACAGTTTATTATGGTTCAGGTCATATATCGAATGGTTTTATAGTGTTAGACATTAACTACGATCAATACAATGTTAATGTTGATTGTTGTTTTCTTTAATTGCATCTTCTAATAATGTTGAGATTGATGCAAGCACTTGACATGCTAGATTATGTCACATTAGATTGCAAAGAATGCAAAGATTAACTAGAGAAGGCCTTTTAGGGTCACTCACTAATGTTAATCTATCCGTATGTGAACATTGTCTAGCGGGGAAAAGTAACTAGAAAACCATTCGGTAAAGGGACTAGAGCTGAATTTCCATTACATTTAATACATTCTGACATTTGTGATCCTTTGAATGTGAGGGCGAGGAATGGAGTCTCATATTTCATCATTTTCATAGATGACTTCATACGTTTCGGTTATGTTTTTTTGATCTCCCATAAGTCAGAAGCATTAGACTGCTTTAGACGATATATAGCGATGGTAGAGAATCAGTTGAACAAAACAATAAAAGTATTGAGAACTGATCGTGGATGTGAGTATCTATTGGAGTAATTCAAGACTCTTTGTGATAAAAAGGGAATTGTACGACAATTGACTATTCTTGGTACTCCACAACAAAATGGGGTAGCTGAGAGAAGGAATAGAATCATATTAGAAATGGTTATGTCTATGATGGCGCAAGCAAATTTACCTATCTCCTATTGGGGAGATACGTTGTTGACTGCTGCCTATATACTTAACCGTGTGCCCTCAAAATTGGTCACTTCCACTCCTTATGAATTATGGACTAGTAGGAAACCAGATTTGAGTAATCTATGCTCATGAGGATGTGTAGCTTATGTTCATAATTCTTCCCATAAACATGGCAAATTAGGTTTTAGAGGGAAGAAATATATCTTTATAAGATATTTCGAACACTCCAAATGGTACGTGTTCATATGTGAACAAGCTGATGGAAGTGTGATCGAAATTGAGTCACGAGATGTCACGAGATGTCACGTTCTTGGAGAACGATTTTCCTAGTAGAGGTGAGATTGATAAGAACTTCCAATTATATGAAATGGAAGATCCTAATAACACACCCACTGATATTGTAGAGGGAAATGAAGATTTATCTCAACACACAAGACCTAGTGGGAGTGTTGCATCGCTTGATGAATTGAATTCAAGAGAAATTCAATTACGTAAAAGTAATCGTAAAAGTATTCCTCGTCGTCGTTTTGAGATTGAAGGGGAAGCATTTATGATTGCTCAAAAAGACGATGCCAAGCCTAAGACTGTTCAAGAGGCTCTCTCATCCTCTGATAAGGAAGAATGGAGAAAAGCTTTGGAAAATGAGATGGAGTCTATGAGGGCAAATCATGTTTAGGACTTGGTTGATCTACCACCCAATTGTAAGGTTATTGGAAACAAATGGGTCTTCAAGATTAAGCGAAGGGCGGATGGATCCATTGAAAAGTATCAGGCTCGCCTTATGGCGAAAGGTTATACTCAACAAGAGGGTATAGACTATGAGGAAACTTTTTCACCAGTTGTAAAGTTTGCCTCAATACGCCTTATTCCTGGCCATCGTTGCACATTTGTACCTTGAATTACATCAAATGGATGTAAAGACGGCATTTCTCAATGGAGAATTAGATGATGAAATCTATATGAAACAACCAATATGTTTCATAGCTAAAGGTCAATAGCATAAAGTTTGCAAGCTTCATCGCTCAATATATGGTCTTAAGCAATCATCTAGACAGTGGTATCTGCGTTTTCATTGAGCAATAATAACTTTTGGTTTCACGATGATCAAAGAAGATCACTGTGTATATGTCAAGCGGTCCAAAGATAAATTTGTAATTTTATCACTTTATGTTGACGATATTCTATTGGCTGGAAATGACAAAATTTTGGTTATCACCATAAAAGAATGGTTGTCATCCAATTTTGAGATGAATGACATGGGAGAAGCTTCTTATATATTAGGAGTTAAGATCGAAAGAAATCGATCGAGAAGACTCCTTACTTTATCACAAGAGTCTTATATTATGAAGATTATTAAGCGTTTTAATATGCAGCATTGTAATCCCATTAATACCCTTGTCATGCAAGGTGAAGGCTTAAGTACTGAGATGTGTCCTAAGATTCCAGGAGAAATTAAAGTGATGGAAACTGTTCCTTACTCTAATGCAGTCGGAAGTTTGATGTATACTATGATGTGTACTCGACCCAACATATGTTATGCCGTGGGATTGGTGAGCTGATATCAATCAAATCCTGGTCAAGCACACTGTAAAGTAGTGAAGAGGATCCTGAGATACTTGAAGGGCATCATGGACTATCGACTTTGTTACCAAGAGAATGATTTACGCCTATTGAGTTATTCAGATGCCGATTGGGGTGGAGACCTAGATGAGCGTAAATTGACTTCTAAATATGCTTTCTTACTCAATGGAGGTGCGATTTATTGGAATAGCAAGAAACAGATATGCACAGCCTTGTCTACGATGGAGGCAGAATTTGTTGCATGTTTTGATGCAGTGCAAGAAGCAGTATGGCTAAAACATTTTTTGGAAAATTTAGCCACTGTCACTGAAGTTCCAAGACCGGTGACAGTTTATTGCGATAGTCAAGCAGCCATTGCCTATGTGAAAGATCCCAAGTATCATGGAAGAACAAAGCACATTGACATAAAGAATAACTTCATTAGAGATATTATAGCGTAGAAAGAAGTGATCCTGGAATACATTTCTGATCTATTTACGAAGGCTATTCCTAGAGACATATTCTTGACCCATAGGATGTCACTAAGATTGCGTAGAATGTGATATTTGTTCTTGCAGAGGATAATTGGTTTATGTATTTGTGGACAAATGTATTGTACTTGTTTGTTTATTAGTGGTTTGATGTTTTATCAATAAGTACAAATCCACTATGAGATTAGCACAAACACACATATATTATTGAAAAGTATATCAGCAGGCAATGATTAGCTCACTCACACGAGCAATCGCCTCAAGTGCTGTAGTTAGCACGTTAAGATGAGACGTTATGTACAAATAAATGCTGAAGAGTAAGTTTGGTACATAAAATATGTCGCCTTGATTGCAGTCAATATGAGGTCTGTGATTTGTTTATAATAAGACCGAACATGATAGTCCCACAATCATGTATGCCTGAAAGATGCCGGATGCGAGTACTTAATTAGGCGCTATAGAAAGCGAGCTAATATAGCACTCGGGCTAAACATGAGTACGTGAGAAACACGTGACTATGTTTAGGCTAAGATCTGTATGGTGGATATATTTAATAAATGACATACGCTCTTATAGAAAGAGTAATCCACTATATCATGTAATTCATACTACATGTGCATTGTACGACCAATAAAGGAAGATGAGTAAAATTATTCCTATTTACTCATCGTGTGAGCCATTGAGGTAATTTGTATTTTACCTCAATTTTGTGCTCTATGTTACTTCTGACTATGTTCTCGAAGTGATAGATCAATGTTGCTACTTTAGCATGTTACGGGCGGTCATGAATGGATATGGCTTATGGGATGTGTCTAGGAAAGCAGCTGTTTTGAAATTGAGAGAGACATGAGTGCGAATGAAGACTATTGTTGTTTTACATTTAACACATATTTTTACTGGTCAACCAATCATATCGCCCTATGTGGTTGCGTATATAATTGTAAATACATTGTGTTTTGAGAATAGTTAAATATAGCCTTTAAATGATAGGTATACTTGGACTGATGTAACAAAATATGTTTGGGGCACTATGAGACATCGATTGTTTATTTCTTTTCAGGGTTGTAGCCATTATGTCATCCCTAACAGGTGCATAATTTGAGCTCCCAAGTGTAGGTGTACTCACTGGTCGCACGACTTATTTGCCAGTATGAATTATTTTGTAAAGTTGATAAATGTTGAATGCCTTATATTCTTAATAAAGCGCTATCAAGTCCATCATATCCGAGTGGGAGATGTTGTACTTTAGCTAATACGTCCATGATGGGGTGCGATTGGACCGCACCATTTGGACTTGATATGCCACAATGAAGGGATGTGATTGGGTCATATAAAAGACCCTTGAAGACAACTGTTGGAATGGTTGGACAAACGTACATTCAGAACATTTTCTTCATTTTCTCTCCCATTTCCATCAAGGCGTTCCATTTCATCTTTGCAAGAGCAATAGGCATTTACGCTGTGGAAATCGGGTACTTTCCTCGTGGTTGCATCCAGACTAACGTGAGGAAGTGTTGTTCGTGATTTATTCGCAATTCAACGTTCGTTCTGGGGCTATTTGCTGTTTGCGCATCAGAATCAGGTAAGTTGTCTTCCGCCGACTTGAATTCCAACAATTTGTTTTACTGTCTCCCAGTACGATCATCAAACTCTCTTGACGCGTCAAAACTTCATATGGACTTTGCATTGACCTTAACCCTATGTCGAGCCCACCATCGGATGCGGCCACCATCCCCTGCTTTTACATATGGTCACTATTGCATGCGTCATGCTTTGATCAATCACCTCTATCATCATAGCACGACCATCCCTCTTCTCCCTTAGATCCGTTTGGTTACATTTGCTTCTCTCTCTTGATCACAACCTAAGCCTTGACAACGCTCCTCCTTACTTCCAACCCCAAGCCATAAAATTGCAACCTAGAGGTCATTTGAATCCCCATACTTACTTTAAGGCTGCATTTGATCGACTAGATAAAAACCAGGATATGATATGTTTTATTCTATCTCGGTTTGGTAGCTGTCTAGAATAGGATAAGGTGGAATATAAAGGGAATATAACCTAGATAAAAAAAATCTGAGGGGAGAGTGGGATAAGGTCGGATAGAATTTCTTTTATCCGAAACATAAAACCCTACGCTTTTTTTCTTTCTCCACCATTCACGCACAAACGACTACTACTCCTCTGTTTCCAAAGTATTGACGTCAAAGCCTTCTCCTCGATAGCTTTCCGGTTCACATCGAAATTTTACGAAAGCGACGAATTTGCAAAGGTAAATAACCATTCTCTCTCTCTCTCTCTCTCTCTCTCTCTCTCTCTCTAACATTGACTTCTAAAGTAGCCCTAAGGTTGGTTGTGGATTGTTTTCCTGTTACATCTATGTTTCGGCTTACATAGGTTAGAATTGTAGTTCTATTGGCTTTTTTGCTGGTTGATTGGAGATCATGTTTTTGGAAATGAAATTTTAATAGTCCATCTATTTTAGCGTTTGGCGCGGCACAAGTTGGGCACGTCGACAGGGCAAGGTGAGGACGGTCTTTAGCTAGGGCTCTAATCAGCAATAAAACTTGCCCCTGCATAAATTTTTTACATTATTTCCATGCAAAGTGCTTCTTTTCCAGAATTGTTATTATGCGTTTGTGGCAAAGAGTTATGGTGGAGAGATTTTTTATTATATCTGTTAAAATTATGTCTCGAGTTTTTCGCTGGAAAAGAAGAAGAAATATATAAGTAAAATATTTGAAGTGAAACTTTCTTCTTTGTTGTTGCGGAATCCAAATTGAAGAAGAAGAATGAAGCCGTGAAGCCTCTGGACGTGGATGATTAATGGTGGGGCCCAAGGTCAAAGGTTTGACCTTGGGCACACTCGCGCACACACACGTTCGGCGTGAAGTCCTCCATGCGTAGGAATTCAAAAGTGGTGGTGGGCCTTTGACTTGGGCCCACATATATAAAAGAAGCAGAGAGTTTTTCTTCTTTGGTTTTTCGCCAGTAGGGCTCTGCACGTACGAGCGTCCGACGAAGAACGTAGCCGCACAAGAGGACCCACATTCACGCGTACATCCGCCGAAGAGAAGCCGCACGTCAAAGTGACGATTGAGCCGCGCGCGTGTTATACGTCGAGGCAAGGGATGCGCGGTAATTTGTGCCGTGAGTTTATTCCCAATTGAGTTGTTATTTATACACTTAGGGTTTGGGGTTAAATCTAGGTGCGGGAAACACTTGAGCGATTGAGCGATTGTAAACTCTGATTCTCCGATTTTAGTGGATTATTTGCTGCTGGCTCTTCCCGTGGACGTAGGTACCGATACTCGGACCGAACCACGTAAATTTCTGGTGTCCTTATTTTCTCGTTTATTTCTCTGGTGATTTCGCGTTGACGTAAATTGCAAGATCCTGTCGTTTCCGCGTATTATATCCCAACAATTGGTATCAGAGCTTGGGGTTGGATTTCTTGATTTTGATTTGGGGCTTTTGCTTGTCTGATTATTATCTGGAAATTCTATTATTGCAATTATGTCTGAGAGGAAATTTGAGATTGAGAAGTTTGATGGGAGAAACAACTTTGTGTTATGGAGCATTAAGATGCGGGCTTTATTAACAACACAAGGTTTGGCCAAGACACTAGATGGTGAAGATGAGTTGCCGATTATAATGAAAGCCTCAGAGAGGGTAGAGCTTATGCAAAAAGCAAAGAGCATAATCCTGTTAAATTTGTCGAATGAGGTCTTACTAGAGGTTATTGAGGAGAAGGATGCCGCAGCATTATGGGCAAAACTTCAAACACTCTATGTGAAGACAGGTTTGAACAATCGCTTATATATGCTAAAGAAGATGTTTCAATTTAGATATACTGAAGGTACGTCTATCAGAACCCACCTAGATGAATTTAATAAACTCATGTTGGATCTGAAGAACGTCGGTAAGATACTTGATGATGAAGAACAGGGCATGATGTTGTTAGCCTCTTTACCAGAGTCATGGGAGCACTTTACTGATTCGCTGTTGCAGGGGCGTACTACTATTACCTCAGAGGAGGTAAAGTCCGCCTTATTCTCTAAAGAGTGGCAGAGAAAGTTGCGAGATGACGGTTTGGCGAAAGGAGCAGCGCAAGCACTGACGATTCGAGGTAGAGAACAACATCGAGAGCCTAGCAGTAGCAGAGGTAAAAGCAGATCAAAATCACGCAATAGAAAGTCCAAGGGACGCGTGAAGTGCTTTGAGTGTCACGAGGAGGGGCACATCAGGAGAGATTGTCCAAAGCGGAGAAATAAAGTTGATAAGCTGAATGCTACAAGTAATGTGGCAAACGTTGGCGAGGGAGCAATAGGGATGCAGAAGCTATCTTATGTGTGACTGCTACTTCGTCAGGTGACGAATGGGTGCTAGATTCGGGGTGTTCTTATCACATGACGCCTCATAAGAACTGGTTTACTACTTACCAAGCTGTAGATGGTGGTAGGGTTCTTTTGGGGAATAATGCAGTCTGCAAGGCTGTGGGGATAGGGACAATCCGGATCCGGATGCATGATGGGGTGGTTCGTACATTGACAGATGTGAGGCATGTACCGGAGCTTAAGAAGAACCTTATTTCTCTGGGGACACTCGATGAGATCGGGTGTAGGTACACCGCTGAAGGTGGAGTACTGAAGGTCTCTCGAGGTGCTATGATAGTGATGAAAGGGAAGAAAGTGAATACTCTTTATCATCTACTGGGAGAGACCGTGACTGGAAGTGCTGCTGTTTCATCAGGTGAGTCAGACTCTAACTTGACTCAGTTATGGCATATGCGTTTAGGGCACATGAGTGAGGCAGGTATGACGATGCTGAGTGAAAGGGGGTTGTTGAGTGGTCAGAAAACAGGAAAGCTGGACTTATGTGAGCACTGCATCTATGGGAAGTAGCACAGAGTTAAGTTTACTATAGCTATTCATTCGACCAAACGACATGTTGAATATATTCATTCAGACGTCTGGGGCCCGTCTTCGGTTTCTTCGAAAGGAGGTGCTCGATATATGCTGACTTTTATCGACGATTATTCGAGGAAGGTATGGGTATACTTTCTGAAGCACAAATATGACGTGTTTGATCGGTTCAAGAAATTTAAGGCATTGATTGAGAAGCAGTCAGATAAGCAAATCAAGTGCCTGAGAACCGATAATGGCATGGAGTTCTGTGGTAAAGATTTTACCGAGTTCTGCGAGAAAGAAGGTATTGTAAGACACCGCACAGTACCTGGGACACCACAGCAGAATGGCGTGGCAGAATGGAAGAACAGAATCTTGCTTGAGCGAGCTCGATGCATGCTTTCACATGTAGGACTTGGCAAGGAATTTTGGGCTGAAGCAGTGAACATGTCATGTTACCTGGTAAATCGATCTCCATCATCTGCTATCGAGTGGAAGACTCCTGAGGAAGTATGGTCGGGGAAACCTGTTGATTATTTCGGATTACGAATATTCGGATGTCCTGCGTATGCTCATGCGAGTGATGGTAAGCTTGAGCCGAGGGCGAAGAAGTGCATATTTCTGGGTTATGCACAAGGGGTGAAAGGCTACCGGCTGTGGTGCACCGATCCCAGATCACCCGGTTTTCTAATCAGCAGAGATGTGATCTTCGATGAGACTGCAATGCTTCAATAGAGGAGTTCTGAGACACAACTAGCAGAAAAGACAAATCATGGTGTCATAAGTGAGGTGGAGCCTCAGGTGGAGACTCCGGAGACCTCGAAGGTAACAGAGGTTGAGACTGCAGATGAAGCCGCAGTTCCTGAAGTCGGTGATAGTGAACAACCAGCAAAGTCGCAGTAGACTATAGCCGCAGATAGAAAGAGAAGGCAAATTAAACCGCCAGTACGTTATGGTTATACAGATATTGCTTATGCATTGATTGTAGGCGATGAGGTGGAGACAGATGAGCCTTCGTCTTACTCTGAGGCGATGGCTAGTTCGGAGTCGTCGCAGTGGCTAGGGGCTATAAGTGAAGAGATGGAATCTCTCCATCGAAATCAGACATGGGAGCTAGTCAAAGTACCCAAGAGCCAAAAGATTGTCGGAAGTAAATGGGTCTTCAAACGGAAAGAGGGCATTCCTGGTGTCGAGGCAATGAGGTATAAGGCGAGACTTGTGGCGAAAGGGTATACACAACGTGAGGGCATTGACTACAATGAGGTGTTCTCTCATGTGGTAAGACATACCTCTATTCGTGTTTTACTTGCCTTAGTTGCTTCGCAGGATCTCGAGTTAGAGCAGCTAGATGTGAAAACTGCGTTTCTTCACGGTGAGTTGGAGGAGTAGATTTACATGAGGCAACCAGAGGGATTTGCTATTCCGGGTAAGGAAGATTATGTTTGCTTGTTAAAGAAATCTTTGTATGGTCTGAAACAGTCTCCTAGGCAGTGGTATAAACGTTTTGATGCTTTTATGGTTAGTCAAGACTATTCAAAAAGTCAGATGGACAGCTGCGTTTACTTTAGGAGATTGGAGAATGGTTCTTTGATTTATCTACTTTTATATGTTGATGATATGCTGATAGCAGCTAAGAATATGTCTGATATTGATGTGCTGAAGAGGCAGTTAAATGCTGAATTTGAGATGAAAGATTTAGGTGCTGCAAAGAAAATTTTGGGTATGGAGATTTTGCGTGACAGGACTGCAGGAGTTTTACGTCTGTCTCAAAAGAAATACATTGAGAAGATTGTGGCGCGTTTTAACATGCAGTCGGCAAAATCTGTAAGTACACCTTTAGCAAAGCACTTTAAACTTTCAGAAAAATTATCACCGCAGACTGAGGAGGAGGAGGAGGAGCATATGTCCCGTGTTCCTTATTCTAGTGCCGTGGGTAGTATTATGTATGCTATGGTGTGCACTAGGCCTGATATTTCACAAGCTGTGAGCGTGGTTAGTCGCTATATGAAGCGTCCTGGTAAAGCTCATTGGGAAGCTATGAAGTGGATCCTCAGATATTTGAAGGGGACAACAGACGTGGGTATAGTATACCGGAGGGACAGCAATGGCAGTGAGACCACTGGTTATGTGGATTCGGATCACGCCGGTGACTTGGATGATTGCAGATCTTTAGCAGGGTACGTGTTTACGCTAGCAGATGGTGCAGTTAGTTGGAAAGCATCCTTATAGGATCACATTGCCTTGTCTTCGACTGAGGCAGAGTACATGGCACTTGCCTTTGTAGCGAAAGAGGCGATATGGTTACAAAGTTTGCTCTCGGACTTTGGGTTAGAACAGAAAAGTGTGGATATACACTGTGATAACCAAGGTGCGATATATTTGGCGTATAATCCAGTTTGAGCGAACGAAACATATCAACATCAGGTACCACTTCATCCGAGATGTCTTAGCTAAGGGTATTATTACTGTTAAAAAAGATTGCTACAGCAGATAACCCAGCAGACATGATGAGTAAGTCTGTTCCTTTGGCGAAGCTCAAGCTTTGCTTGAGCTCTATTGGCGTTTGTGGAGAGTAAGCGCCCGTCGGGGCATTGGGAGAGCAGCATGGATGATGAGCACTATAACTTGGCTTTAAACATCGAGCCAAGGTGGAGAATTGTTAAAATTATGTCTCGAGTTTTTCGCTGGAAAAGAAGAAGAAATATATAAGTAAAATATTTGAAGTGAAACTTTCTTCTTTGTTGTTGCGGAATCCAAATTGAAGAAGAAGAATGAAGCCGTGAAGCCTCTGGACGTGGATGATTAATGGTGGGGCCCAAGGTCAAAGGTTTGACCTTAGGCACACTCGCGCACACACACGTTCGGCGTGAAGTCCTCCATGCGTAGGAATTCAAAAGTGGTGGTGGGCCTTTGACTTGGGCCCACATATATAAAAGAAGCAGAGAGTTTTTCTTCTTTGGTTTTTCGCCAGTAGGGCTCTGCACGTACGAGCGTCCGACGAAGAACGTAGCCGCACAAGAGGACCCACGTTCACGCGTACATCCGCCGAAGAGAAGCCGCACGTCAAAGTGACGATTGAGCCGCGCGCGTGTTATACTTCGAGGCAAGGGATGCGCGGTAATTTGTGCCGTGAGTTTATTCCCAATTGAGTTGTTATTTATACACTTAGGGTTTGGGGTTAAATCTAGGTGCGGGAAACACTTGAGCGATTGAGCGATTGTAAACTCTGATTCTCCGATTTTAGTGGATTATTTGCTGCTGGCTCTTCCCGTGGACGTAGGTACCGATACTCGGACCGAACCACGTAAATTTCTAGTGTCCTTATTTTCTCGTTTATTTCTCTGGTGATTTCGCGTTGACATAAATTGCAAGATCCTGTCGTTTCCGTGTATTATATCCCAACAATATCCCTGCTCTGCGATGTAAAAGAGAGATTTTTTTATAATGTTCATAGCTACATATAGGCCCCAATTTACTGTTGTGATGTATGGGTGCGGACATGCCCTAGCTATAAATCGGTGCTTCTTCCTTGGTGTTTTGAGATTGAATTTGCATGCGACTTTTGTTAGTCCGGTGCATTGAATTTTGTTTTATCTATAAGCACATGATGGGATTCATTGAGACAAAGCTCATGTGCAGTCCACTGTAGTGATGTATAGATGTAGACATGCCTAGCTATAGATTGTGTCTCGCCCCTGGCTTTTTAAAGTTCAAACTTGCATATAGGTCTTGTTTAGTGAGTCCAACACCGTCGAATGTTTTATAGGCACGTGCTCATGATGAAAGGGTGTTACGATATTTGATGTGGCTCCTCATTCCCTCAGAAAACTTGATTGTTTGCTTGCTTGCTTTTAGTTGTCACAAATTTGGTCGAATAATACCTTCTAGTTCTTTGATGAATGGCCAAAAACTGCTCTCTTCTTGGTAGTTTTGAATCTGTAGATAAGATTTTTATGTTTTTTTGCAAAATATTCGATATCTTCAATGCCCCTAGAACTTATATATCCTTTCTAAACTTTTGACAAACAGCTGAAGCAAATCCATGAGATCAAGGATTTTCTCCCTACTGCAAGGAGGAAGGGAAACCTCCTTGAAATTTGCTAATTTGAAAAAATATATTATTTTATATATTTTTCTATTATCTAACCTATTAATTTGTATACCAACCAAAAAAAAAAAAAAAAAAAAAAAAACCTGTTAATCTGTACTTGTCTAATGTTATTGTTTTTTTTTCCTCATTAGAAATGGATCATAATGATAGAGAGGAAATTTTCATTATTTTTATATTAGAGGAGATGAGCCTCCAAATGTTGCTTTTGTGTATGATGTATATGCTAGTAGTGTCCACTACTGTTGAAAGGCACTACCGCAAGCATATATTAAAGGATCGGACATTTATTAGAATCCAAGCTCGTTTAGATCACCTTGACCACCTCATTAATAGCAACGACTTGAATTGTGTGGAACAACTTAGGATGGATAGACATACATTTACTCTACTATGCGAGTTGGCAAGTACAATTGGTGGGTTAAAAGAAGATGAACTTGTAATTATAGAAGAACAAATGGCCATGTTTCTACATATACTTGCCCATCACATGAAAAATCGAGTCATCAAGTTCAGATTTATGAGGTATGGGGAGACAATAAGTAGGTATTTTAACTTAGTTTTAAATGCGGTGATAAAAATACATATGGGTCTTCGGACTTTAGCTGGTATTTGGAGATATGGTTTCTTGCTTTTTTGAAAGGTGAACTCTTTCATTTCTATCTTATGAGAAGAATTTCCACCTCATTAACCATTTTGCCTCATTTGCTGTGGAAAAGTTTAATGAAGCACTAAGTTAAGCACCTTATCATTTGAAATCAATTTATGAAAAGGAAGCAAAAAGTCAATTTTCAGTATTCATTAGGAGTGTTATGGAGTGGTGATTGCTTTGCTTGATGTGGTTTTGCAGAATGGGAAGTGAGACTGGACCTTGGCGCTTTCTTAGGGAGTGACTTCTTCCATAGTGTTTTGAGATATGGATGTGACAATGGCTTAAGTACAAGATAGTTGGCTTGTTTCATTAGGAGGTGATGACTACCTGATGAATTACGTAGCCTGGCGGTGGTATTGTCGTGACCAATCCTCGGGTGCACTACTTAGGATTTGGCTAATGGACTACTAAGTCTAAACTTAGCTCGGGCTTTCCCAAGCCCATACCAATTCACGACTTAGGTTCAAATATTTAATATACAAAAGATTATTAGCTAGGAGTCACCACTGATTAGTTTATGGTAGGTCATTAGACACCTAAGTAAACGGGAAAATTATTTTATTCCTACGAACCAGAGACTTTGGGTACGGGGACTTGATTATACTAGACTTCTCTAATGCCCTTCCATTACCATTTTTTTTTTTCAAAAATATCTTTGCAGGCAGTTTGATTCAATTTTAACCTAAATTACTATCACGCAATAAGGTGATCACATGGATGCTCATCCATTATTAACACTCAATGAATCAAAATAAATTGCATCAAAAGAATTAAAGACACAAAGCAAGCAATTTTTTTGGGTTTTCTTTTATCTTGAAATTAGAACTTTACTATATAACATGCACTTTTAACTACATGACTTAATTCTATTGACAATCAATTTCTAATTAAATGAACCTAACATGCAAACTATTTGACATGCACCTGATATTATTGTATTTTATTTATTATTAAAATTCATAAAAACTAATTAAATTGTCTAAAATAAATAATTTTCTAATATGCTTTGAGGGTTAATTTGACTTAAACCCTATCCTATCTTAGAAAACTTTTTTTTAAAAGAAAAATGAGATTATTAAAATGTGCAAACATTAACTAAGACCCTATCTATATAAAAAAAAAAAAATTAGATCCAATCCTAATTTATTCCAAAAATTATCTAAACGTGCAATCCTATGAAGTCCTACATATCCTAATGCACAATTTAACAAATGCAATCCTATTTTATGAATCCAACATATTTTGATGTAAGATTTGAGTT
Organism: Eucalyptus paniculata subsp. matutina; assembly: GCA_017140255.1. NCBI lineage: Eukaryota > Viridiplantae > Streptophyta > Magnoliopsida > Myrtales > Myrtaceae > Eucalyptus > Eucalyptus paniculata. The sequence continues at coordinate 30,226,638 of CM029435.1, forward strand.
TTTTTAGTGTTTTCCAAGACAAGCAATTACCAAATAGACATTATATCCAAGCCGCATAGGATATTCAACAAATGAAGTATTAAAATAATTGAAAAAAATAATCCGTTATCTCACAGATTAAATTAACGATTATTTTAACCCTCAACATTACAATATATAAGAAAGTTCAAAATAATTAAAAATTTGATCTGAAGTCTTACAGATCAAATTAATAATTATAATGATTTAAGAATCAAAATACTATCAAAGTGCCAAAAAGAATCGATATAATTAAAAAAAATGATTGGACATCTTACGAATCAAATTAACAATTATAGTGATTTTTGGGCAACAATACCCTACAAATAATAGGGTGTGCAACGGAAACCGCCCGAACCGGGACTGGACCGGATCGGCCGATTTTGGGCGGTTCCCACGGTCGGCGGTCCGGTTCCCGATTCCTAATCTTGGAATCGGCGGCCGGTTGGTCTGGTTCCCGGTTCCAAGGTGGGAATTAGACCAACTGGACCAACCGGACTGACCAAATTTTTTTATATATAATTTATATACATATAATATATAAACACATATACTATATGAATATTATATATGAAACTTATTTTGCAATTGAGGTAACGACCTCTTATGTGGCCAAGAGACCACCAAAGCACTTAGAAAACTTATTTGTTAGTTTTATCTTTTACTTGATGTGGGACAAGACTCTAGGAGTTCCTCATGCTCACACTCTCTCTCTTGCTTCCCTCACTTGCAAACGACAAGGCACTTCAAGCCTCAAAGAGTCCGATATCGATTAAACATTCAAAGCATAGAAGAGAAATTGTCTATAAAACCTAAGCTAAGCACAAATTTTACTCAAATTGTTCATGGCTTTTATGCTTAAAATTAAGTGTGAAACACATAAACTATGATTGATATTCACCCAAGTGAAGTTTGAATATTTTGCTCGTGGAAACATGTGTGAGTAGTTTTATTAGATCGCCTGGGAACCGAATTGGATTGATCAGTCCGGAGCATGGTCATTCTTTAGTGAATGGTCATTCTTTAGTGAAAAAAGAAAGTGCCGATTCTATTGGACCGGACTGGATCGGAACCGATGGTCCGGTCCGATTCCCGATCCTAGGACCAAACGGTCTTGTCCACGGTTCCCAAAATTGGGAACCGATTCTCCCTGTCCTGTTCTGGTTCCACCTTGGAACTGGACCGAACCCGAACCGATCACCCCTAACAAATAATGCCTAAAATATTTATTAAATCAACACCGACATCCAATGTTCCAATAATAACAAGACTTGTCATTTTTTTTAAACTACCTTTATTGGTTTTTTTATTCTCTAAACAAGACCGGCATGCGGGATTTGCGACCAACGATTTGCGTCGGGGTCGGGGACGATGGCATGGGTGTTGGGCAATGGGTCGGTAGCAGCTTTGGGCTTCTCAATCATGGTGATGCAGCAAGAAACTATGATTGGTTCGGACTCTTTATCAGTGCTAGTGTTGAAAGACCAGGAAGCAGCGACATGGTTGATTGGTGGGCGGAGGCGCTCGAGCAGAAGGCAGTAGTGGAGGCGAGTGGCGCTCGGGCAAAGGGGGCGTCGGCAGCAGTGGAACGCGGTGGTGCTGGCTCGGAGGTGTTGCTAGCGTGGTGGACAATAGTGGCGATGCGCTTGAGCGGGCTGTTGGTGCGGTGGCGAGCTGCTGTGGCATCGACGATGGGCTAAGGTACGGGCGCTAGGCGCTGGGTCGCGGGCGGAAGTGGTGTGGGCTGCTGGTGCGTGGGTTGCTGCGGCGTTAGTGACGAGCGGAGCACAATAGTGGCGAGCAGGCAGGGGTGACACGCGAGCAGAGGGGGACGTTAGTAGCAGTGAAGGTGCAGCGACAACAGCTATAGAGGTGAGGCAGAGTGGCGCTTGCGGGTCTTGGTGGTGCTCGCGGGCGTTCGGAGCTCCGGCAGCAACAGGTAGTTGCAAAGGTGGAGTGGCAGGTCATCGGAAGAAGCGAGTTAGCGACAGTAGGCGCTGGGGCTCGGCAGCAGGGGCGACGAGCAGAGGTGGCGCTAGCATCGAGGATGGTGGCACGATGTCGACATTCGGAGCTCGGGGCTGCAGCGAATAGACGGAGGTGCTATGACAGTTGTTGCAACGGCGCTCCGGCGATGGATAGAGGGACGGCAGCGGAGACTGCAAGCGCCGAGCATGGGAGACGCCTCCTTGAAGAAGACGACCCCTCCTCTCTTTTTTTTACCACTTACATCCACTCTCTCCTTCTTTCTCTTGTACTTTTGCTGACTTCTTCTTCTTTTCTCTGCACTTTGTCAAAGAAGAGAAGAAGTGACCGCACCATGCTTTTTTCTGCACTTTCTCGCACTTTTTTTTTTTCTCTCCTGCACTTTCTCATGCTTGCCTCACGAATTCTCCCCCCATTTTTTTTCAATAAATCCTCCCTTTAACAGTGGGTTCCAAACAGCCCTTTCCATGGCAATTTTCGAGCTTTCTTTCTTTGTTGCCTTAATTCATGAACTGCAAATCGGAGCGTGATTTTGCGACCATCTTGATTTTTCCTCAAATGCTTCGATCCATTCCTTTTTATCAAAATTCTTGCTTTTCATTCACCTGATTTCTTAGCTCTTGATCCTCAATTGGGAATTGCTTCCACGTTTACTAAGATTTGAATATTTTTCAAAACGAGGGTGGCTAATCAGAATTTCCAACTTTCATTCATGATGAATCATATTGATTTTCCTTTGTTTTTTCCTTTTATTTGCTTTGATGCAATTTTTATTTTAGTTTCTTAGGGTCACCAAAATTTAGGTGTCAACAAGTATCCAATGGAGTAATTGAAAAATTTATGATTAAATTTAAACCCGTTTCCTTTCAAAACGGAATGCGTGCAAATCTCGTGCAAATCACCAAAATGTTCAGGACTAAATTGGAACAATTGATAGATTTAGGGCAAAATTGGAACCTGTTTCATTTCAAAATGGATTGCGTGCAGATCTCGTGCAAATCTTGTGCAACTTACCGAAAAGCTTTGGACATTCCTTTGGTCGGTATAACAACTTCATTGGTCGCTGAAGAGGAAAGTACTACAAAAATATGTGCTAACCTGACAGAAGATAAAATCATAGAAATGGAAGAGCCGAGGCTTGATGAAATATGTGTTGAACTGGTGGAAGATGAAATCATAGAAATGGGATAGCCGAGGCTTGATGATGAAATGGTTCCAACAGAAAGGGACATTCCAATCTCATCTTGTTAGTTTTACCATTTAATTGAAAGACTTTGCAAGATGTCATGTCTTTAATGACCATGACCAGATTTTACAACAACTACATATAGCAAGGAAAGACAATATATCCCTTCCACATCTACTTTACTACTAGTTACCGAGATCCTTAGTGTTCTATTAACATTATCTCTAACATTTGGTGCCTAAACCTTCTTGGTTTTCATGGGTGTAAGATCTGTAAGTGTCTTACTTATATCTCTTGTTGAAATTTTTTTCATTGCTAAAAATCTCTTGGGGTGTAAAGTTCGATTAGATGATATAACATATGAAAAACAAGGAGCATAATGTTCCAATTTTTTTAGTGTCTCCATGAAGGAATGTGATAGAGTTAGACTCGTATCCCCAAAGCCAAAAACCCCTTCTAGATCTAGCGGTAAGCAACAAAGCACCAAGCTACACGCCAAATAGACATTGTGAAAAACTTGTGATGGTTTACATCCACACATGGACAAATAACAATGAAACACAAGTGGCTTAGGCCAACTAATCCTTTCGCATTCTACTTTGGGTTAGTAGCAATGACAATTTAGACATTTGGCATCACTATCTCCAAAGCTAGTAACATTTAACTTGAGAATCTAGTACGGTATATTTAAGGTCACTTAAAGCTAGTAATGACTTGGATTGCCTTGACATTGTATTAACTAATTGTAGTTGTTGCTTTTTTGGATAGGGATTGAATTGGAACAATTGGCAGATTTTGGGCTAAATTGGAACTTGTTTTGTTTCAAAATGGATTGCGTCCAAATTTCGTGCAAATTTTGTGCTACGTTGGTCATTGGCCTGCATCTTGTCGAAATATGGGCCGTTTTGACTATATATATATGGGTCTTCGGACTTTAGCTAGTATTTGGAGGTATGGTTCTTGCTTTTTTGAAATTTTCCAAGTGAACTCTTTCTTTTCTATCTTATGAGAAGAATTTCCACCTCATTAACCATTTTGCCTCATATTTGCTGTGAAAAAGTTTAATGAAGCACTAAGTTAAGCACCTTATTATTTGGAATCAATTTATCAAAAGGAAGCAAAAAGTCAATTTTCAGTATTCATTAGGAGTATTATGGAGTGGTGATTGTTTTGCTTGATGTGGTTTTGCAGAATGGGAAGTGAGACTGGACCTAGGTGCTTTCTTAGGGAGTGACTTCTTCCACAATGTTTAAGATATGGATGTGACAGTGGCTCAAGTACCAGATAGTTGACTTGAGTATAGGATAGTTGGTTTATTTCATTAAGAGGTGATGACTACCTGATGAATTACGTAGCTTGGCAGTAGTATCCAATGGAGTAATCGAAAAATTAATGACTAAATTTGAACCCATTTCATTTCAAAATGGAATGCGTGCAAATCTCGTGCAAATCATCAAAAGGGCTTTTACGGGCTTGGATCAATGCTAATTTACAGTCATGGACATCATCAAGCAAAAAACCGAGAGGGCACTAGCAAGAGATATGGAAGAAAGAGGGGGAGGGGGTGAGCACAAGGACATGGTAGAGAAATGTGAAAAGGTGGTGGTTGTTGAATCTAGGGGTGGTCGTCATATAGTGGTCAACAATGGCTTCATCGAAGGTGTCATTGACAACAAGTGACACATAGGTGCATTGTGTGGTGCTATGCTTGTCATGACTTGAATTTTCATACAATTTAAACCTCGAAAGTACCAATCACTCATTTGGCAATAGTACAATATATATACTAAACTTATTCCTTTATTATTTAATGTTTATAGAATAATTCGATCACTTGATGAATATTTACATGTGCTCTTTGTTATTCAAGAGTTTGTGACATAATTCGAATATAACTTAATAAACATTTCATCTTTTGTGAGCATGCATCACAACATAGATTCACAAACATGTCAATGTCCCATATATCATACTAACATATTCATAAAAGCTATCTAAGCATTAACCAACCGTATTTTTTTCATTGCTTGCTCACATCAATAATAAGAGATTAACTAACTTTAAACTAGTATTCACTTACACTTTCCAAGCATTTTAGTTAAGTTCATTTAAGGTGTACTGCGCACATTATATAGAAGTGATTATAATCTTGTGTGCAATGTATAAAATAGATGTCATGAGCTAACATTTAGTTTAACACTTAATGCACACGGATGAATGTTGTTAAACCTATCTTGGTGATCTTGTCCAAATTCATTTTGAGTAGTTAAAATCTAGTCATTCTGTCATATTTATCTTGATGACCTATTACATATTTGTTTTACTTTGTTTTGGATAGTTAGAATTTTGTTATTTTGTCATATTTATCTTATTGACCCATTATATGTTTATTTTACTTCGTTATGGATAGTTAGAATTTCGTTATTCTGTCATATTTATCTTATTGACCCATTGCATGTTCGTTTAGCTTTGTTTTAAGTAGTCAGAATCTGGTTGTTATGCCATATTTGTCTTGATGACCCATTGCATGTTCGTTCTATTTCGCTCTGTTTCGTTTTAGGTAGTTAAAATCTGGTCATTCTATTATATTTATTTTAATGATCCATTACATGTTCATTCTATTTCATTATGATTAGTCAAAGTATGGTCATTCCGTCATATTTGTCTTGATGATCTATTGCATGTTCGTTTTATTTTGTTCGGTTTCATTCTAGATAGTTAAAATTTGGTAATTTTGTCATATTTGTCTTGATGGTCCTTTGCAAGTTTATTCTAATTATTTCTGTTTCATTTTATTTAATTTTGACTAGTTAGAATCTAGTTGTTTTACCATATTTATCTCACTGACCATTGTATGCTCATTTTGCTTCATTATGTTTCATTCTAGATAGTTAAAATTTAGTCGTTTTGCTATATTTATCTTGATAACCCATTGCATGTTTATTTCGCTTTGTTCTATTTCATTCTAGATAGTTGGAATTTAATCATTTTGCCATATTTATCTTAATGACTTATTGTACAATCGTTAGGCTTCGTCTAGGTAGTTAGAAGATGTTCGTTTTGTCATGTTTTTCTTAATAATTTCTTACATGTTCATTCTAATAGAGTTTTACTAACCAAAATATATCCATTCTGCTCGTTTCTATTAGAATTTCCTATGTCGGAATCTATCTATTCATATTAACAGAATTTACTATGCTTGAATTTGTTTGTTCGCTCTACCAAATTTTACTAAGTCTGAGTTTGTCTATTTATGAATCTGCCACTTTATGAGTATGTTCATTTAGTTGAATCTGTTCATTTGTAAATTTGTTCATTATTAATTCTGTTCTTTTATTGTATAAGTTTCAATCAAGTTATAATTTACCATTTTAATTGTTCAGACTTTATTACCAGAATCTACTTATTGTTTTAACTTAGAATGTACCTATTGACATCTAAATTTTAGCTATTTTATTTACTTGTTCGTCGTATAAAGCATTTCATAACATCTACATTGTTTAACTTATCTTTAAAAAAAATTGTTATTAAAAAAAATAAAAGGAGGATGAGAAATAATCTATAAAATAAAATATTTTGTAATGGAGGGAAATTTTGAAAGATTTCAAAGATTGGATAATGGAGCCTTATCAAAGACAATCTTCAATGGTGGAGCGAATTATCTGGGAAAATCTTGACAAAGGATTTTAGATTTTGAAGCCATTTTCTTGTTGAGCACGTTTCCTCTCTTCGAAGGATGATCTTAGCGATTGGGTCAATATATGCAAATCTTCGTGGGAAGAACAAATTGATTTTTTTTTCTCTAAGGCTTTGGAAACGAGGGCTTCTCGTCGTCAAAGGAGAAAAAACAAAAGTAAAAAGTGAAAAAGAGAGACTGGTGAGTGAGACGTGTGAGGGTTCGGGAGAAAATATTGAGTACGTCTTATGCTCCAGCGTGTCAAACAAGAAGGTGCTCGGAGGACAACAAGTGTCCTCGTGTCAGGCGCCATTTTGAAAAATTTTCGGACGGGAGATTGAGGGTTTTTCTTTCTTCGCACCTCTCTCACCTCTGCAGATCGTCTCTCTCCCCATTCTCCTCTCTCTCCTCTCTGTCTCTCTCCCCTCCACCTCCGCTGGTTGCTTCCATCGCCACCCACGCCGACGCCGACGCCGACACCGAAGTCGTGCCTCTCTTCCAGCGAAACGCGACGCCAACGGCCCTCCACCTCCGGCTCCGCCGGTTGCCTCCGTCGCCCTTGACTCCGACACCGACGCAGCCTCCGCCTCCTCCCCTGAACCCTACTCTGACGTCGACGCCCCTCCGCCGGTTGCCTCTGTCGGCATCGGAGTCCGTCGCCCCCGACTCCTCCGCCTTCGCCTACGCGCCCGATGCCAACGCGTCAAACCACGATAGCGAAAATGGAGGAGAGAGAAACGACGAGCTCGATGGCGCCGGTGACGGCGACAAAGCAGTAGACGGAGATGAAGAAGCAGAAGCGCGCATGCTCGAGGTTCTGGAAATGGCTCGTCGCGTCAGTCACGTTCCGGCTCACCCTCGTCTACCTCCCCAGGAACCTCCGCTTGTCCACCCGCCCCGAGGTCGCCACCCCTCTCACCAGCATTCGCCGCCATAACGCCGCCTCTCTTCGCTCCGTCGATCGATTCCTGATCCCCGCTCCCTCGCCCCCTCCTCCCTTGAAATCTTGGAGGTTCATTTTCTGATACGATTTCTGGTTTTTCTTGTTTGTGCCGCCTGCGGTTGGCAAAGGCTACCGGTTGAAGCAAAGAGCGATGTCTCCCTACGCAGTTCGGCTCGTTCGATCTCTGTAGAAGGGAAGCTGCTTGTTTGCTTACTGGTGTGTTGCTGTTCCATGCTTTGATCCCTCCCATCTTCAATTTGAGAGTGCTAGTATGAACACCTAGAGGGGGGGTGAATAGGTGTTTAAAATAAATCTTGGCAAGTATATGCGGAATAAAATAAACTTCAAACACAGGAGTTAAGGAAGAGAATAAGAACACATAAATTATAGTGGTTCGGCTTAATCTAAGCCTACGTCCACTCTCCCACGCTAACAGCCTTCTTGGCTGGATTCCACTATGCAATCAACAAGAGATTACAACTTTAAGTGCAAACACTTAGTAGATCACACTATCTCACCAAGTCACTCTTTTGGTATTTCTCTCACGATCACAAACGTTTAAGCTCTCCAAAGACAAGTGTATGATCGAAGGTCGCTCAGACTTTAGAATTATAAATTCTACACTCTATCTCTTACTTGCTCATCGGTCCATGATCTCCTTAAATACTCCTCCACTTCCAAACTACCCGTTGGACAGTATCCCGGAGAATCGTCTTCCAATATACCCATTGGACAGCTCTGTATCTAGAAGATTTGGTAGCCGTTGAGTGACAAAGGTGGAATCCCAAATTGATTCCGATCGCCCATACAAACAGAATCTTGGTTTCCATAAGTAAAGCTTCTTCGTATATAAAGTTCTTGTCTTCAAGATCCAATCGTCAATCAATTAGATTGAATCAATCAAATCAATTTTGATGTGGAATTCAAACCAGATCACTAGCCGTTATATGATTGGGCTTGAGTTCTGTTGAATCTGGATGTAAAGTCCGAGAGCAATAGACTTTACAATCTGAGTCCGAGTGCAATAGACTTTACAACTGGTCTGAACATATCTGCTTCTGAACAGATTTAGTTTTAAGGTCTGTACCCAGTTCAGCTTCAGAATAGAGTCTATCTTCTGGTTCAGTTTCAGCATACAGTCTGTCTTCTAGTTCTTCCTTCACGTTCAGTCTGGAATTTGTCAGAGTGAGCAGACTTCTAATGTAGAACAGACTTTGACACAGAAGTCTGGAAATCTTCAGAATATACTTTGGACATGAGTTACATTCAGTCTTCTGGTCATCTTCACACTTTGACAATATCCTTTACATGTTCTATCATCTGCATGGTTTATTACTTAACCATTAAAGATGTTAGTAGCCTTTGATTTATTTTGTCATCTTCAAAACATCATAAGGGATTTCCCTAACACAATTTTCTTCCCCCCTCCCTCGAAATCTCGTTTTTCAGCATTTTCACTTTGGAAAAATCTGGGTGAGGAAGTAGATTTTTTGGGAGATGATTGATTAGTTTGGCATGTTTTCCGGGTTTTGAAATTTTTTTGACTGAGGTGAGCCTGTTTGGGAGAAGATTATCATGCGTAATGGGGTCTGGTGGTGTGATTACTTTGAACGGAGGAAGCACTTGAGTTATGGTTTTTTGACTGCTTCAACCTTTTTTCCTCCGAGAAATTAGGATGATTTGGTCTATTCTGAATCTGGGTCGCCATTCATGGCAAGCCTGAATGGTGAAACGAACTCCTCGACCTATTTATGTGATAGGACTGAGGATCATATCTGAGGATCATATCTGATTATAGCTTTCTAAAAAAGGAAACTTTATACTTGCATGCTATCCAGTTTCTCTAAGGGATTAAAGCAACCTGCCATGTATGTGAATCGTTGAAGCAGTGAATGGACCCTGGAGATTATTCGATCGAATGATCATTATTGTTTTTCTTAATTATAGAGAGAGGTACTCATATTGCTTTTTCTTGGAATCAGAATTGCTACTGCTTAAGGGCATCTTAACTTCTCTCAGATCCAGGTTATGGTGCTATTGGTTTCATCGTTGATTGTGAACATTCTTATCGTCGCACTGTGCAGCTTATTCGATATAGCTATTTCTTCATTTGTCTAATTCAAGAAAGAGCTCCTCTGTATTCTAGATGATGTTTTAACATATACACTGTGTGGTCTAAGAAAATAAGAAGTTGTTCTGCTTATAATTGTTATCTTGGCAAGTTTCATTGTGCACCTTATTTAGTCCATAGTCCCATATTTATGTTTCGTGTGGAGACTGAAGTGAGGTGGAGATTTTGTGCATTCAACAATCTGTTTCTTGTTCCAACAGGAAAGGGGTCAGCCATTGCCAAAGTTTGGTGAATGGGATGTGAATGAACCAGCTTCAGCAGAGGGGTTTACTGTCATCTTTAACAAGGCAAGGTATGAAAAAAAGACGGGTGGCAAGCCCAAATCTCCGGCAAAGGCCAACCCTTAAGTCAAACACTCTGTTGATCCGAGCAAACCTCCAACGGTAAGTTGTTTCTTAGGAGCCTGGGAACAAACTGTTTTATTTATGTAGGATGCATTAATTATTGCAGTCATTTGTTCTACGATAATCTATTAAGGTTCCAGTTATGTAGTAGTTAATCTGTCTAATAATTAAATTTAAACTTTCTTATATGCTATGCTAGTCTTGATGAAAATGTAGAAATGGAAAATAGAACTCTCAAACTTGCAGATAGGGTAAAAGAAATTGATTTGACAGTGTCATAAAAACTAAGCAGGTTGGGCACTACTTGCTCGTTAGTATTTGAATCATTCAAAATGACCATCCGAAAGATGCTATTATCCTTTATAGTGCGAGCAGGAATTGAATTTGAGTTGGACGCAATTGTCTGTGAACAAGTCAGCTGCAGTAGATTTTATTTATTTATTTATTTTGTTTTCATTCTCCCAAACTTTGCTGCTTCGCTCTCTTACCGTGAATTCTTTGTTGCACGCAGAAGAAATGATTTTGCTGCATTTAGAGCCCAGCAGAATCTTGACTAGGTTCTCTGGCGAGGAGCTTCCAAAAGAGACGCACGTTGTTAGGCTAAAGCAGCCCCAGAATGTTCACTTGAAGAAGATACAAACAGTTTAGAGCCATTGTTAGTGTTGCAAGCATAGCTCGTGGTGTAAATGTGGGGTTTGTGGAGATGAGTAAAATAATGACGCGTCATGCTTACTATAATCTATCAGCAGTATGCTTCTCTCTGTCTCTGCCTATGTCTCTCTCTCTCTCTCTTCCTCTGCTTAGTTCTATTGTTAATTTATTAATTGTCTGCTTTCTGTAGTTGTGAATTGGATCTGTCTGAAATGTCTACGCCTACTTTCAATCTGGTTTAATTTATTGTTATCCATCGTTGTTGAAGACATTATAGATACGAGCTTGTGACCCTTTCCTTTGTCATCAATCACGCTAACGGATGTTTCTGGTTGGGGGAACAGCGTGAGTCATAGCCATATGCGTTTGTCATTTCTCTTTTATAGGAATTAAGGTGTCAACTCCCTTAGACATGGGAAAGGTCATCTCCACGAATCTTCTGCGTAGGGATTGTTCAAATGGCAATTTCGAATTTTGGTAATCCTGATCTCATAAGGAGAAAGGTTAGTCTTATATCAACAATGGAAGTAACAAAAATGTCTCTGATGTCATGCGTTCCTCAAAGAACATGAGTTTGCAAAATTTCGTGCATGTGAAACGACAATTGCGGTCATGAACCAGCTTTATCTATGGCCTCTTTTTCCATAGATCATTGATGTAGTCGATTAACTCCACACATTCATACATCATTGATGTAGTCCATAAAATTCCACAAATTGGTAAGATCAATCGACGTTCCACTTTTTCCTCTTCCTTTTTCCCACGACTGATGTGAATGACATGGCTCTAAATATCCCCCCTACTAATGGTGCGGAAGCTACTTCTGTTACACAATCACCGCCAAAGACCTCAAGAATGAGACCAAGGTTCTAATCCCAGTAAATGCAATTCCAAAACTGTGGAGCTATGGCTGTCCTACTTACCAAACGACAAAATAAAACAAAGCTCTCTTCCTCACATCTTTTCCTTCTCTTTGCTTCAATTTGATTTGAGCTTCACTCTAGTTAGGAAGAAGTTGTAATTGCCATGAACTTAACGATGGAACCTAGTAGAATGCCCAATTTTTCTTCATGGCCTGACGCATTCTGTTTTTTCACCTCAAGGTCATCTATCATATGACCTTTCCACAAAGTAAACAGTTTCCTTGTCTACACATGTCTCTATGGATATTTAAAGAAAGAACCGAAGACTGGCGTTGGTAACAAAAATCTCTAATTACTTTAGCGTCATCTGACAGTATCAATTATAAACTCGAGAGAAACCAAGCTTCCTCTCAAAAAGGCGGCGGAGCAGGTAAACTTGGAGAACACTCGCCCCAATAAGTGCTGCTGACTCGAAGAAAGCCTTATGGACTGCCCTTCTGCTCATTGCGTCGTTCACTGCGATCACAAATCATCATAGAATGAGTATTCATTGAACCCAATATCTATGTATCATCTGTTAGTGAACACACTATTTAATTAGCAAGGTCATCCCATTCCATTTCGTGTGGCGATCAGACACACTTCAAAACATCTAGTAGATAACACAAGTAAACAAAACCCATGACCATTTGAAACCCAGTACACCAAGCACGCATCTTCTTTTTTGTTGCCTGCTTTGTTTTCTAAGTCCGCCTTTTCAGCTGCTGCCAAGTTAGGAAGGTTTTACTATTTTCAGGATCATAAACAATATAACCGATTAGTTACGTCAATCAGATGGATAAAAGGAGCTTGTCAAAGGCTCTAGAAATAGCTTTTAACTTGTCTTATGAGACATCTACTTCTGAAGGTCTTTTAAGAACAGAGGTTGTGAGAACCTTTGAGATTTAGGAGATAACAGGAGTCAAAGCAAGCTATAGTGGTCCACTTAGCATTAAATAGGAAAGTTATTTCCATCAGAGATGAAACAGGGTTGGAATCCACCGCGATAATTAGCAAGAGGACTTGACATAAAATATCTTACCAATTGCTTGACGTTCAGTCTCAGCCTCCAGCCAATGCTGCTCAAACTGAATGTTGTAGAGAGCCTCCTCCAGCTTCCCTATCTGTTCCAACAAGGGGTTGAAATGCTCTGCAGATACATTCACAGCAGATAAAAAAGAGACACACGCAGTATATTCTGTAAAGTTCGTCAGTTCAAGAGACAAGAAAACAGAAAAAAGGCAGAGTCCTACCGTCCTTTGCATGCTGATCATAGAATGTAAAATGGCCAACGTGTACATCAAAGTCGATGGTTTCATGATAATGAGACTTGTTAGTAAAGCAGAACCGATGAACACCCTTATGGTGAGCCACAAACTCAAATTTCTCACTGATCTTGTCGTGAAAATCTTGAATCTGTTCACCAGAAGGTCATTTCATCTGACAATTTCATAAGTTGCAAAATACATACAGTTATCCAGGTCATTATCATAGGATTTAAGAGAACTATTGGCAGAATCGAAGAATGTAATAATCAATATATGATATCAATCTTAATCATGTCCCGACAAACATGAAAAAGGAAAACCAAATATGCATATGCGAGATCTAGTCGAGCCATCTAGGCTACCAAAGGTTAACGAAATTCAATGAAGAATTTCCTTTAGGAAGATAATCAGCATCCTTTACAAAAAGAAATACATGTGAGTACAGTAATTCCTTTAGGTTAACGAGATTTCGTGATTCATGGAATCTGTGGAAGGGATCAAAGCATGGAACAGCGACACACTAGTAAGCAAACAAGCAGCTTCCTTCCTACAAAGATCAAACGGAGCCGAACCTGCGTAGGGAGACATCGCCTGCTGCTTCAACTAGTAGCCTTTGCCAATTGCAGGCGGCACAAACAAGAAAAACCAGAAATCGTATTAGAAAATGAACCTCCAAGATTTCAAGGGAGGAGGGGGCGGGGGAGCGGGGATCGGGAATCGATCGACGGAGCGAAGAGAGGCGGCGTTACGGTGGCGAATGCTTGTGAGAGGGGTGGCGACCTCGGCGCAGGTGGACAGGCGGAGGTTCCTGGGGAGGTAGACGAGGGCGAGTGGGAACGCGACCTACGCGACGAGCTATGTCCAGAACCCCGAGCGTGCGCTTTTCTGCTTCTTCATCTCCGTCTACTGCTTCGTCGCCGTCGTCGGCGCTGTCGAGCTCGTCGTTTCTCTCTCCTCCATTTTTGCCGTTGTGGTTCGACGCGTTGGCGTCGGGCGCGTAGGCGGAGGCGGAGGAGTCGGGGGCGATGGACTCCGACGCCGACGGAGGCAACCGGCGGAGGGGCATCGGTGTCAGAGTAGGGTTCAGGGGAGGAGGCGGAGGCTGCGTTGGCGTCGGAGTCAAGGGCGACGAAGGCAACCGGCGGAGGCGGAGGTGGAGGACCGTCGGCGTCGCGTTTCGCTGGAAGAGAGGCACGACTTCGGCGTCGGCGTCGGCGTGGGGGGCGATGGAAGCAACCAGCGGAGGCGGAGGGGAGAGAGATAGAGAGGAGAGAGAGGAGAACGGGGAGAGAGACGATCTGCAAAGGTGAGAGAGGTGCGAAGAAAGAAAACCCTCAGTCTCCCGTCCGAAAATTTTTCAAAATGGCGCCTGACACGAGGACACGTGTCGTCCTCCGAGCGCCTTCTTGTTTGACACGCTGGAGCATAAGACGTACCCAATATTTTCTCGAGGGTTCGGGGGAAAAGTAGAAGGGATGAGAAACAGAGAGAAACAGAGTGAAAGTGACGTGTGAGAGAACAAAAAAAAAAAGAAAAAAAAAGGGTCATTCGGGAACAGTGTCGTCTTATTTGAGGGCCCCTTGCCCACGCTGGCCCCGCGCCTGCACCGGCCACCATTCCGGCCCCACCTTCGCCAGCTGCTACCATGCCTCCGCCACCGCGCTTCCGCCACCGCCGCCTCGCCTGTGATCCTTGTTCGCAACGACCCGACGCAGCGCCTTTGCAACCCATGACACAGCGGTCTCTGTGCCTTTGCTGTTCGCCGAGCACCGCCGGAGCCTGACGCCACCACGGCTCAGCCATCGCAACTCCGCCTCTGCAGCAACCAATGAAGCTCGCCGCTTCGATCTTGCTCGCCGACGCTCCTTGCAACCCGCTGATCCGGCCACCGATCACCTTAGCCCGTGAGCTAGAACCCGAACCCTTTGTAACGTCGGTTTCCCACTTCGCCGGAGCCTCACGCCACCGCGACTAAGCCATTGCGACTCTACCTCTGCAACAACCGATGCCGCCGTGCCTCTGAAGCTCGAGCCTCGCCGCTCCTCTAACCACCGCCGCGACCAGCTTGCTCTGTTGCTGCTCGTGACCCACAGCCCAGCCCTGTCGCCGAAGCCGCCGACGCCTGCAGCGCCCCTCGCCGCTCCACCAGGCAGTGCCGCACACCTGTTGTGCCCTCGTCAGAGACCTTTGCCGACGCTTCCACTCGCCGTTTGCAGGACCTCTGCCTCAGTAGCTTGCCTCCGCCGCGCCGTCACCGTCGCCGCCCAGCCACCGCTGAAGCTCCGACGCCGGCTATCCTCCATCCATTGACGACCAGCTTGCTGCCCCTGTCCAAGTTCTCCTTAGGTTGTTTGCTTTTCTTTTTATTTTTCATTTATTTTATATTCTTTTATCTCATTTATTTAAGTTTTCCTATTATCGTACAAATTTGAACATTGGATGTCAATACTCATGAATCTTATAGGTATTATTCGCGGGGGTTTAGCCCAAAATTATTATAATTATTAATTTGATCTGTAAGACACGGATCACATTAGTAATTATAATAATTTTTTGGGTTGTTTAATAGTAATTTATTTGTTAAATCATTATAATTATTAATTTAATCCATAAGACTTCGAATTGGATTTTTAATTATTTTGAGCTTTATGTCGTGATATTTAGGATTAGAATAATCGTTAATTTAACCTATGAGATAACATGTTATTTTTTCGATTATTTTAATCATTTATTTGTTGAATATCTTGATTTTTTAGATTTGATGTTTATTTGATAATTACTTGTCTCGAAAAACAATAAAAAAACATAGAAAAAAAAAATCAAATCTTGCATTAAAGTGTGTTGGTTTAGTAAATTAAGATTGCATTTTTTAGGATTGCATTTTTAGATAATGTTTGCATATTTAGATAATCTTATTTTTCTTTAAAAAATAGTTTTCTAAGATAGGATAGGGTTTAAATCAAATTAATCCCTAAACTAAATCAGAAGATTATTCATTTTAGATAGTTAATTAAGGTTTTTATTAATTCCGAATTCCAATAAAAATACAAAACAATTAGGTGCATAGTTTGCATAATAGGTTTATTTAATTATAATTTATTAGTAAAATTAGGTCATATGGTTAGAATTCATGTTTTAATTTTGAGATAAAAGAAGACCCAAAAAATAGTTACTTGCTTTAGTGTGTTGAATTCATTTGGTGCAATTTATTTTATTCAATATTTAATAATGATTGAGTATTCGTGTGATCACCCTATTACATGATAGTAATTTAGGTTAAAATAAATCCAAGCTGCTTACAAATTTTTTTTTGAAAATTAAAAAGAAATGGTATCAAAAGGGCATTAGAGAAATCTAATGTAACCCAGTCCCCGTACCTTTAGTCTTTGGTTCATAGGAGTAAAATAATTCTTTTATTATTTTACTTAGGTGTTTAATCAATCTACCGTAAACCAATTAGTGGCGACTCCTAAATAATAATCATTTGCATGTTAAATATTTGAATCTTAAGTCGTGAATTGGTATAGGCTTGGGAGAGTCCGAGCTAAACTTAAAAACTTAGTAATCCATTAGTCTAAACCTAGGTGATGCACCTGAAATTTAGGTCGCAACAGCTTAGTGACTCCACTAAGGATTAGTGTTAAAACACTTAGTGGATTTAGGCCAATTTTTCTTTTTCTTTTTCTTTTAAAAAATATATTTTTTTACATTGAGGATCCCAAGTACGCCCTAATTTAAGTGTTAAAAATGTTCTTGCAGATAGGAGATATAAGGGGAGTAATCTTTGCTAACCCTTATTTTGTAGGTTGGAGTTAGGGATGAATATTTGAATTTAAATTATAAAAGTGTTGTTTGCATTTAAAATGTTGCGCATGTTTTATTGCTTTTAGCACTATACTATTGCACACACAACCTGCTGTTGGTCTTGGGCTACGATAGAATTCGTAGGATGGTGTTGAGAATGATACTTCCTCCAAAGTGAGACTGCTGTGTAGAGGTTGACATTCTCTTCCCCGAAAGCTTTTTATGGTGTCAAATATGTTTGTCCATATCTACGAGACTGCGTGATTATTGGGCATTCTATTCAACTGAGCCGGAGTTAAGGGGACCTGACACGTTAATGCGAGACTGCAACGGTCAGATCATCCTCTTAGCTCCACTTTGTTAAGTCGTCTAGGTAAAACTCGAGCCTCACATTTCATGTGTGTGTCTATGTGGTTGCCATCGATTTTTCTTGGTGAAAGTAAGTTGTCTAATTCTCACTCCGCAATTTACTTACTTTATTGCAATATTGTCAGTCCATGACAATATGTTTCGTCGTCAGTCTTGTTTTATATGCAATGGGAAAATTGATGTATGATTCATTTCCACTCCCAAAAAAGAGCTCAAAATATGGTTGGACCGGTTAGATCAAGACGGCCAGAGATATGTGCAAGCCAGGATCGCTCGACTTCTCCCATTGTTAGATATAAGTATCCACTCTGGTGTTATACAAGCGCTGCCCCATTTCTGGTGTCCACAAACTTCAACCTTCATGTTTGGTGAGTATAAGCTAACCCCAACACTAGATAAATATAGTATTGCCATTGGAATACCCCTGGAAAAGGAACTTATCAAGCTGCCTATCGGTATTGATTCTATTTCTGAATTATCACAATTTTTAAAAATTGAGTCCGAAGTGGTAAGGAAGGTTGTTAAAGCCAATTGCTATGCATGCCCATTTTCATTTTTGGAAGAGTGTTTTGCAAACCAATCAATGATTTCAAAAGCTAGGATTTTCATGTTAGCATTTTTTGGACTAATCGTTTTTCCTTATCGAAAAAATGCCATTAATCCTTTGATTTCATGGGTGGTTAATCGTGTTTGCAACGGATTAAATTATGTCAATATGGTTTTAGCTGAAACATTTTTGTCATTAACCCGTTTCAAACAAAATGAGGAAAAGACCATGCGTGCCCTCCCTGAACTTTTGCAAATATGATTTTTCTCTCACATAAGAGAGTTTGGGCACCTTATGAAACAATTTAAGATTGACGATTTTAGGCACCCCATACAAAAATCTGCGGTCCTAGAACGTTTTTCCTTAAATAAACAGTACGCCCGTTAGATTAATTTTTTGAAAGATCTTAATCCTAAGGCATTCCTATGGCATACTAAATGGTTCCGAGTTGAGGAAGCTCGTTTCTCACACAAGTATGATGAGCAAATCTTGTTGCTGGGCCTTTCCAGTGTGACTTCTTATTACCCGTATAAGGTGGCCCGTCAGTACAAAGCTCTTTATGAAGTTCCTCCGCCACTCAAGATAGAGTTATTCCCAGTTCGTTTTATTCGGATAGACTATGACTACTTCAACGAGATCCAGATGATCATTGCTTCATAGAATGAATGCCGCCCAGAGAAGATTTTGGTGCCCAAGAAATTGAAATGTGAGGAGGAGATTCACCATGCGTCGGCATTCTACATCCAACAACATTGGATTCATGCCGCCTTACATCTGGTGGTCCTTGATGTGACCGAGAAGCCCACCCAACGTGCACAAATTAAGCATCTTAAGTGAAAAGTGAAAATGATTGAAGCTAAAAATAAGAAGCTTCACAAGGCGTTGAGATCCCGAAAGCATATAAAATAAGATGTTTTGAATTCTAATTCTTAATTCAATGTTTAGGGACTTTGATTTCGAATTCTAATTCAATGCTTTCAATTTTTAGATTCAAAGTTTAGGGACTTTGATTTCAATTCTTAGTTCACTGTTAGGGAATTTGGTTCAAATTTCAAATAAAATCAGGCAATTAGACCATTGTTATGGGCCATTTTCCTATCTTGTCATTGGTTCTTATATTACTTTTATCCCTTTAGGCGATAATGGATCCTCCACGTTTGCCCATCATTACACGATCGAGACCAAAAATGGCCGACCAAACTGAAATGCTTGATTGTATGTCCGCTATGGAAAACCAACTCCAGCAGTTGCTCACCTTTATGCAACTTATAACAGATCAAATGCAATCCCTCCAAGCGAATTAGACTCTTGCACCTGCACTCCCCGAGATAATAGTCCCAAAGCAGACGAACAAGGCCCAAATGGGTGATGACGACATGCTTGAGCTGGAGGATGACCCACTGTTCATCACTATCGAAAAGGCTAAGCTCGACAATATCCTTAAGGCGGAGCAAGATGAACGCTTCACCAAACTTGAAGAAAAACTGAAACAATTGCAAGAGTCGTAGAATTTACTCCCGTTTAACTTGTCAGTTTACAAGAAGGTCAAGATGCCAAAAAATTTTAAGATGCCGGAATTTGAGAAATATGACGGTACTTCCTGCCCAATAGCTCATTTGCAGAAGTACCATATACACATGGCCCAATATGTCAAAAATGAGCCCCTCATGATCTAATCATTTAATGCGAGTTTGACTGAACTTGCACTGAACTGTTATGTGATGAAGAATGTGAACATTCTCGACACATGGAATGAAGTGGCTGACGCATTTCTCAAGCAATATAAGTTTAACATGGACATCGCACCTTCTCAATAAGACCTTGAGCGGATGGAAAAGAAGAAGAGTGAGTCATTTAAAGAATACATTGTGAGGTGGAGAAATCTGGCGGCTTAAATCACTGCTGAGCCTACTAACAAGGAGTTAATGAAGTTGTTCATAAAGACCCTCCCGTTCGAGTTCCATAACCGGATGACCAGTACGTATGTCGAGAACTTCAATCAGCTGATTCTTGTGAGAGAACAAATCGAGATGGGGATAAGGGAATGATGGTTTACTGAGCTATCAAGTAAAAGATTCTCCGCCAAGAAAGAGAAAGAAGCTATTGTGGATGTGAATGTGACTTATAACCAAGAAAGTTCCAACCATGCCCCCGATGAACGCGAGGTAACAACAAACTACTGATCGTCAATCATTTGCCCAAGTAAATAATAGAAAGCAATTCACTCCCCTCCCTGGATCTCCATCCCCGGTGTTGGCAATTCTCCAAAAGAAAGGCTTGCTTGCTAGCGGGCCAAAACACTCTAATCGCGAAGGCATTCGTGGTTATGACTCGACAAAGAAGTGTGACTACCATAATGGTGAACTGGGACATTCAAATGACAAATGTTTCACCCTCAAGCACTAGATCCAGAGCCTCTTGGACACGAAGGCCTTTTCATTTCAAACTACTCAGCCAAATGCCGAGAAAAATTTGCTGCTGAAGCATGAGGGTAGGGTGAATGCTATCTTGGAATTTAAAGCCAGTCGAATAAAAAACTTGAGGGTGCACGTGAAGGATGCTTACAATGGACTGGTGAGAGCTGGATATTATCCAAATAATGAGGATATTCCCCCATCATTGATGAAAAAAAGAGTTGCCAAAATGGTGGATGATGGCATCATTATGTATGCCAACCATAACTGCATAGTTTCCATAATTTCCCATATCGTTATCGATTTGGAGGAGGAACAAGTTGCACTCGATGCTGATAAGAAAAAAATAGATCCATCACTCATGGATATGCCCCCACTGGAAGATGCATCCGATGATGAGATAGTGATTGAGATGCCTCAGCCGTATGAATGTCGATAACGAAGCGGTGCCTTGGTCCTATGACCTAGATGTTGACCTCGTTACAAGGTCTGGTCAGAATTATGCTCAAGCTAGTGCTCAACCTGCAAAGCCTATCACTAACAAAGAGGCTAAGGAATTTCTGGCTGTGATTAAAGCAAGCGAGTATAATGTGGTCGATCAGTTGCGAAAGATGCCTGCTCAGATCTCTTTGTTCGAACTCTTACTAACGTCCCTTGTGCATCAAAAGTCACTAATGAATGTGCTGAGTGAAATTCGTGTACCAGAAACAATTGAGGCAGATAAGCTGGAGGATTTTGTGGGATCGGTCCTTCTCAATGACATAATTGCTTTTTCTGATGAGGAATTCCCTCTAGAAGGTAGGGGGCATAACAAAGCACTCTATATATCTATCAAGCATAAAGCTTCTCTTGTGTCCTGAGTGCTCATTGATAATGGGTCTGCCCTAAACATATGTCCGTTGGCCACTCTTCACCATCTCAAGGTAGACCCGTCCAAGATACATGCTGCGAAGACTTCTGTGCGAGCTTTTGATGGCATAAAGAAGGAGGTGCTTGGGGAGATTCATCTCGATGTGCAAATAGGGCTGATTGTTTTCAACATCCCATTTTAGGTGATGGATATCCCCACCGCATTTAATTTTCTGTTGGGTTGTCCTTGGATTCATACCGCTGGAGCGGTGCCTTCAAGTTTGCATCAAGCTGTGAAGTTCGTGATCAAAGGGAAGTTGGTCACTGTCTATGGTGAGGAGGATCATTGGATTTACCATGAGACGGTTATTCCCTATGTGGAGCCAGATGTTGAATTCAAATCGAGTTATCACTCATTTGAATCGGTCCACAATACATGCATCTTGAGATTCGTCACCGCCCACTCTTGAAGTTTCAAATGCTGCCCTTATGGTGAGAAAGGTGATGGTTGGAAATAGCTTTGTTCCTGGCCATGGTCTTGGAAGAATGGGTCAAGGTATTAAAAACCCCATTGAAGCACCTCAGAGGTCCCGATTTGCTGGATTAGGGTACCATGGAAGAGGTGGAGAAAGTTATGGAAGGCAAGGACGGGGAAGGCAGAACTCGCTACCTGTGTAAGGGCGAGGGGGGCAAAGCTTACTACCTCTAAACATCCACGAGATGTTCCCTGGTCCTCCAATTATGATGCAAGATAAAGTTGACGTAATGGATACTCTGGGGCATCCAAGTGGAAAATTCGACTATATGGTGAAGTATTCGGCTCCCCCTAGCTTTTACTTTGACCCCCGCAACATAGTTCCAAGTGGATGGGATGGCATGGACAATCCGACGCCTCCGAAGACCGAGAACTCTGATGATGGCCTAGAAGGAATCGCAAGTTTATTCGATGACCTCTATGTAGGAGCTATTGATGAAATACCTCTGGAAGAAATGGGGCCCGGCCCACAAGAGTAACCTATTTATCACTTTCGCACATTTCCCTGCGTGGGAGTTTTTATTGCTTTCTAGGAATTGTTTTCGATTTCCTTTTTTTTTTTTTTCGCTTTCTTTGTAGGACATGGGAATCGCATTTTCCATTCAATAAATATAATTGATTGATAAATTTCAATGAAATTACAAATTTTATTTTGAGGGCATGATGAGATACACTAAACTAGCCCGGTGATGATATCGAGTCGATAAAACAAAAGAAAAATCCAAGGAGAACTCTGAGGCCTAGGCTTCATCATGCTTTCTTGTGTCAAAATGTTTCAAAAAAATGCTTTTGCAAAAGAATTTCAAAAAAAAAATTCACCAAAAAAAAAAAAACCCTGTTTGTCTTTTTTATTCTTCTATTTCCTATTTCAGGGACGATCATATAGCATGCAAATGTGTGGAAATGGTTCAATTCAATGTAACAAGTGTTGATAATGATGATCCTAAAGACACGATCGAGGATTCTATTGAGGTGCAACGTAGTTGGGAACAACATGAAAAAGCCAAAGCTCTTACGTCCGAGCAGACTGTCACTATTAATTTAGGTGATACTGAAGTAGCCAAGGAGGTGAAAATTGAGGCAAATCTCCCCAAAGATGAGGCCGAGCGCCTAACTTAGTTACTGAAGGAATATTAAGACATCTTTACATGGACCTACGCTGACATGCTAGGTTAAACCCATCAATCATAAAGCACTTTTTGCCTATTAATCTGGACATGCCACCTAAGAAGCAGAGTTTATAGAGGACTAAACCCAAGCTCTCAAAGAAGATAGAGGAAGAAATGATGAAGCTTCTGAAAGTCGGATTCATTGAAGTCTCGCAATATCTTGAATGGGTAGCTAACATCGTGTCGGTAATGAAGAAGGATGGTCGAGTTCGAGTTTGTGTCAGTTATCAGGATTTGAACAAGGTTAGCCCAAAAAATGATTTCCCGCTACCTCACATAGATGTCCTTGTTGATAGTACTGGCGGATTTGAACTATTTTTGTTTATGGATTGTTTTTCCGGGTACAATCAAATAAGGATGAAGGAGGAAGACAAGGAGAAAACTGCATTTATCACCCTGTGGGGGACCTTTCACTATAAGGTTATGCCTTTTGGGCTCAAGAACGCAGGGGCAACTTACCAGCGAGCCATGGTAGCATCATTCCACAATATGATGCATCAAGAGATTGAGGTATATGTTGATGATATGATCACAAAGACTCGACTAGGGAAAAGCCACGTCGAGACCTTCAAGAAGTTGTTTGATCGACTTTGTTAATTCAAGCTTCGTCTAAACCCCACTAAATGCGTGTTCGGAGTAATATCCAGTAAATTAGTTAGATTCATTATGAGCAGTAAAGGGATTGAGATTGACCCGGCTAAAGCTAAGGCCATATGTGAGTTGCAACCTCCATCAACGGTGAAAGAAGTCCGGAGTCTTTTGTGGAGGTTGAATTACATTGCTCGGTTCATTTCCCAACTTTCTAAAACCGCCAAGCCATTCTTCAAGCTCTTAAAGAAGAATGCGCGAGTCAACTAAGATAATGAGTGTCGAGGAGCATTTGACAAGTTGAAGCAGTACTTGATGAATCCACCAGTACTTGTCCCACCATCGCTGGGGCATCCTTTGATTCTCTACCTCACCATTCATAGTGAATCGTTGGGTGCATTGTTGGCTTAGGAAAGTCATGTCGATAAGAAAGAACGAGCCATTTATTATCTGAGTAAAAAGTTCACTGTATTAGAGCTCAAATATTCTGATGTTGAAAAGATTTGTGCCGCATTGGTGTGAGTATTGCATAGATTGCGACAGTACACGCTGCATTATTAGACGTTCCTCGTGACTGAGAGCAACCCCATCAAGTACTTACTTGATTGGCCAGCTTTGGTGGGTAAGTTGGCTAAATGGCAAATTTTGATCTCGGAATTTGATGTGTAATTCATGCCACAAAAGTCAATTAAGGGTCGAGTGATTGCTGATCTATTGATCGAGAATTCAAGAGTCTCAAATGATGATGACCATACCCTAGACGACCGTGTCTTGAGTGTAAATGAAGACTCATGGACAATGTTTTTTGATGGAGCTATAAATTTGTTTGGTTCGGGTACTGGAGCAGTTATGATATCCCCAGATGGACAGCATCATCGAGTGGCTGTGAAATTAATATTCCCATGTACTTATTGGAGAAATCTTCTTGAAGTGTTTTGAAGCTGACAAAACGTTTCCATCGCCTAGTCTCGAAGGTTTGCGTACTCGCTATTTAAAGTCCGAAGACCTCCGGACAGCCGACTCAAGACTCAAAGTCTATCCTCATTGACGCCTCTAATCCGTTGAAGAAAAGTTATCCAGAATTGGATGTTTCAAGGGCTTGACCTTATCAACCGGAGAAGATCTCGTGGCTGGAAAAGACACAACGGAATTCTTTGATTGATCGAGATTGACTCGAAGATTAAGGAATCGATGATTGCCTAAATATTCTTGGAATGTTCTACTTATGGAAATCGAGATCCTGATTGTATGGGCGAATATGATTGATGGGCTATCGACACGTTCATTTAATAGCCCGAATGATCTTCCTAATTGATTCCGTCCAACGGGTAGATTGGAGGAATTCCTTTGTAAGTGCCAACGGGTATGATGGCATAAAGGAGTATATAAGGAAGACGTTTTAAGTTGTTGAGGTGTGCGCGATAGAAGAATTCCAAAGTCTGAAGCTCCTTGTTGCTTAGACAATTCCTTTGAGCGAATACTTATATACAAAAGAGAGTCTATATTTGTGAGAAACCTTGAGGAGGTGTGATAGAACATCTACACTCGTAGAATCAAGGAAAAGCAGTCTTGTAACTTCTTTTGTTCACAGTGAAATCCAGCTGGTGGGCTGTCAGTGCGGAAGAGTGGACGTAGGCTTGGATTAAGCCGAACCACTATAAACCCTGTGTTCAATCTTCTCTCCCTTACCTTCTTTACTTTGATTGTATTTCATTTTGTCAATCAATAGTAAAATACCTTTCTATCAATTGCCAAGAATTGCTTCCGTATTTCGATAAATTGATTGTGCACCTATTCACCCCTCTCTAGGTGCTTATACTAGCTATCTCAATTGGTATCAGAGCTCGTGTACTCACTTTGTTTGAAGTGTTTTACTTCAGAGTAAAAGATCCATGGCTAGTATGTTGGCTTTAGGGCTGGTAGAAGGGCAAAGCAACACCAGACCGCCTTACTTTGATGGAAATGACTACAACATATGGAAGAACAAGATGAAAGCGTTCTTAAGATCAAAGGATCCTCTGGAATGGGACGTTGTAGAAAAAGGAATCATTCCTAAAGCTACATCTGTCTCAGAAAGAGGAAAGGACACCGTTGAGTCCAAATAAATGAGTCGTGAAGAGATAATCAAGAGACAAGCTCTTGATGCAAAAGCAATTTACTCTTTATATTGTGCTTTATCACCTACTGAATATAACAGAATATCTTCTTGTGATACAGCCAAAGAAGTCTGGGATAGATTACACATTACTTATGAAGGAACCGATCGAGTGAAAGAGACTAGAATCAACATTCTTCTCGGTCAATACGAAGCCTTTAGAATGAAACCAGGAGAATCTATAACTGACATATTTAGTCGTTTTACAGAAATCGTGAATGGTCTTGAAAATCAAGGTCAACCAATTTCGATCCCATGAAAGTGAACAAGCTATCAAGGTGGACTCTCCAAGGATTGGAATCATATAAAGACCTCAATCCGAGAGACCCAAAGAATCATGCCACTGTCTGTCGATGAGTTGGTTGGAACTCTTCAGTCTTATGAAGTGGAACGAATCAATGAAGACGAAGATCCTAAAGGTAAGAAATCTATTGCATTAAAATCTAATGATGACTCTGATGTAACAGATTCTGAAGATGACATGGATGATGAAGAACTTGCTCTCATGATAAGAAGATTCAGAAAGCTGAATAGAAAAGGAAGAAGATTCAATTCAAGGAAACAAAGTTTTCAAAAGCAACAAACCAAGTTTGCTGAAGATGATGAATCAAACAAAGATGTAGTCTGCTTTGAATGCAAGAAAAAGGGACACATCAGATCCAACTGTCCTCTTCTGAGGAAGAAGAAAGGAAAAACTGAAAGGTATCGAAAAGCTCTCAAAGCTGAAACCTGGAGTGATACGAAGTGTGAAGATAGTGATGATGATTATGCCAATATATGTCTAATGGCACAATCGACTCGAATCAAACTCCGAGACTGATTCGATTCGGAAAGTGAATTCGAGGTAAGTAATTTCAAAATCCCTATTAAAGTTTCAAAATACATTGATGAATTATGTTTTAGTCTTAAGACTTCTCTTAAAAGAATTTCCGAACTCAAAAAGAAAATTCTGCTTTAAAACAACAAGAGAATGTTTTGGAAGAAAAAGTGAAATGCTTAGACTAGGATGTTTCCTCTCTCGAGAAAGTAAAGATAATCTTTTAAAAGAAAATGCATTTTTGAAAAATGATATTTCAAATATTTCCAAAAGATTTTCTCTAGGATCTGAAAAACTGGAGAAAATACTTTCGTTCAAAGACCTTATTTCAATAAATCTGGTTTGGGAATGACTTCTGAAACTATTCATTTAATCGATTTTCCTAAAGTAAAAGAAAGAATGAAACAAAGACCCATAAGAAATGCTTACAAAAATCATTTTGAAAGAAACTTTGTAAAACCAGTAGGGTCGCAATGCTCTTAGATGTTCAAAATGCAATAATGCGATCATTTTGAGAAAGAATGTCCTATGGTTTGGAGACCTCCAATAAAGTTTGGGCAAAAACCGTATATCGAGACTAACTCAAAAGGACCCAAGAAAATATGGGTACCAAAGAAAGCTTGAGTTTCTTTTTAAATGCGGGTCACTATCAAGAAAAAGGTAAAATGGTATCTAGATAGTGGATGCTCTAGACAGATGACAGGAGACTCAAATTGTTTCATAAAGATTGTTCAAGTGAATGGTGGAAAAGTATTATTTGGAGGAAACAGCAAAGGAAAAATAGTGAGATTTGGAATTGTAAAGATTGGGAACCTCACAATAAGCAATGTTTCTTTAGTTGAAGGGCTCAATTACAATCGCTCGCATCGATCAACCGTGTGATGCCGGTTTTAAAATCAACTTTCAAGAGGGTATTTGTTCGGGAACCGCAAAAGACTCTACTCGATCATTCATGGGTCGAAGACATGGAAATATCTACCTCTTGGACATGAAACCAGATGAATCGCAATGTCTAATCTCAATCCAAGATGAAGCAAACTTATGGCACAAAAAGCTTGGGCATGTCAACATGAAGCGAGATAGCCAAGATCTCGGAAAGAAGCTTGTTCGTGGTCTACCCAATTTATCATACCAAAAGTCTGATCTATGTACACCATGTATATTGGGAAAACAGGTAAGAAATTCCTTTAAGCCAATAAATCAAGTTTCCACTAACCGTGTACTGCAGCTCTTGCATATGGATCTCTTCGGACCAACAAGAACGCAGAGCATTGGAGGTAAGAAATATTGCCTAGTAATTGTGGATGACTAATCACGATTTACTTGGGTATATTTCTTGGCAAGTAAGTCTGAAACTTTCTCTTACTTTGAAAAATTTGCTAAGAAGGTTCAAAATGAAAAGGGGTATGTTATTTCAAGCATAAAAACAGACCATGGAGGTGAATTTGAAAATCAAGATTTTGCCAAATTTTGTGAAAAATCTGGTTTTCAGCATTTGTTCTCTTCTCCATATACTCCAGAGCAAAACGGAGTTGTGGAAAGGAAAAATAGATCTCTTCAAGAAATGGCTAGAACTCTCTTAATTGAAAGTAATATTTCTTTAAAGTTTTGGGCTGAAGCAGTTTCAACATCATGTTATATTATCAATAGAGTTTTTCTAAGACCTATTCTAGAAAAAAAAACTCCCTATGAACCATTTAAAGAAAAGAAGCCTATTGTTTCATATTTTCATGTATTTTGATGCAAATGTTTCTTACTGAAAAATGCAAATGATCGAGTTGGTAAGTTTGAAGAAAAGTCAAATGAATGCATCTTCCTTGGATATTCAACCACAAGCAAGGCATACAGAGTCTACAATAAGAAGACTCAAACAATGGAAGAATCAATGAATGTCAAATTCCAAGATTCTACACAAAATGAATCCATTCAGACTCATCTCGAAGAGACTGAACCTCGCTCCAGACTCTACAAAGTCTAAATCTCAAGAAGCAGCTCAGACTTTGAAGGACCAAAGCAACAAGTGACTCGTTGAAGATTCTAGTGAAGGAAGTGACCATCAATCGATAAATTAACCAGCAACTGGAAACATAAGTCCAGTCATCCCAAAGATCTTATTATTGGCGACATCAATGAAGGAATCCGCACAAGATCCAAAAGGTGAGAAGAGTCTAGTGTTGTGGCTCTTATTTTTGAAATAGAACCCAGGAGCATAGAAGAAGCTTTATCCGATGAGAGCTGGATTGAAGCTATGCAAGAAGAACTCAGACAATTCAGAGTTAATGATGTCTGGGAGTTGACTCCTAAACCAAAAGGTAAATCAATTGTTGGAGCTAAATGGGTTTTCAAGAACAAGATGGATGAGAAAGGAAAAGTCATAAGAAACAAGGCTAGACTCGTGGCCAAGGGATACACATAAGAAGAAGGGATCAACTATGACGAGACTTATGCACCGGTAGCAAGGTTAGAAGCAATTCGTTTATTACTTGCATTTGCTTGTCATAAAAATTTCAGGTTATTTCAAATGGACATCAAAAGTGCTTTCCTAAACGATTTCATCCGTAAGGAAGTCTATGTGGAACAACCACCAGGGTTTGAAGACCCAAAGAAACCAGACTCAGTATTCAGACTCAAAAAGGCCTTGTATGGCTTAAAGCAAGCACCTCGAGCTTGGTACGACAGATTAAGTAAGTTTTTAATTCGAAATGGATTTGTTAAAGGTAAAGTAGACACTACTCTTTTTATTAAAAGAGAAAGCAAAAGTTTTCTACTTGTTCAAATATATGTCGATGATATCATTTTTGGATCCTCTAATGAAAGTTTGTGCAAGAAATTCTCTAAGACTATGCAGGATGAATTTGAAATGAGCATGATGGGTGAGTTAACCTTCTTTCTTGGACTTCAAATAAAACAATTGGAGGAAGGAACTTTCATTCATCAAGAAAAGTATGCAAATGATCTTGTCAAAAAGTTTGGACTGGACAATTGCAAAAAGACTGACATACCAATGTCAAGTTCCTTGAAGATAGACAAAGATGAAGAAGGAAAGAAAGTTGATCAAAAGCTGTACAGGAGTATCATCGGATCACTTCTTTATCTTACTGCTTCTAGACCTGACATTCTGTTTAGTGTTTGCATTTGTGCTAGATTTCAATCAGACCCAAAAGAATCTCATTTGAATGCTGCGAAGCGTATTATTAAATATGTTTCATCAACTTCAAGCTTTGGTCTCTGGTATCTAAAAAATGGAGACTTTACTCTTCTTGGATATTCAGACGCAGACCTTGCTGGATGCAGAGTCGATAGAAAGAGCACATCGGGTACTTGTCAACTACTTGGAGGCGGGACAGTGTCTTGGTTTTCCAGAAAGCAAAGTACAGTAGCTCTCTCTACGTAGACGTAGTATATAGCTCTCGGAAGTTGTTGTTTGCAAATTCTGTGGATAAAACAGCAGCTAAGAGACTTTGAAATTGAAGACTCATGCACGGAGATTAATTGCGACAACACCAGCACTATCAACCTCACCAAAAATCCAATTCTCCACTCAAGAGCAAAGTATATAGAGATTCGACATCACTTTATTAGAGACCATGTTCAAAATGGAGATGTTTCAATCCAATATGTTGATTCAAAGAACCAACTGGCGGATATATTCACAAAGCCTTTGGAGAAAAATCAATTTGAAACCATCCGTTCGAGACTCAACATTTTAAAGTATGAGGAAATCAAAATCTAAAGACTTTTAGACTCAGACATACAAGACTTTAACTGTAAGTTAGTCTTGGTACGACCATTAGACTGTAAGTCTTTTTCTCTCTCTCTCTCTCTCTCTCTTGAATCTTATCTTGAAGAGGTACGATTGTTAGACTGTGTTTAAATTGTTGCTATATTTAATCGACTTATTTATTGCATCGTTTCATTTTCAAAAAGGAAGTTATTTTTGAAATGACTATTTTCGCGGAAAAAGACAGTTTTTTTGAAAAGGCATTTCTTTATTTCCTTTGTGACGGTTCGCTTATCTCTCTTTTTAAACCGATCGTGCACTGTCGATTCCTCTTCACTTTACTCTCAGAAACCCTAGAAAGCATCGATCCTCCATTCTCGTTTTCTTCCCTTGTTTAATCTTCAAAAAGTTGTCATCTTTCTTGGAAAAGTTAAGCAAGGAATCTTCCAAAAACTGAGAAAGATGTCATCTTCAAGAAAGTCTTCAAGAATCGCAAGCAGGGGACCACGGCGAATGAGTGAGGGGCCTACGCACTTCGATCTCACCGAAGAAAGTGTCTCCAGAACAGCAACCGAGCCCACAACATTCTCAGCAGTGTCATTCTCCTCCATCTAGTCCTCAAGGCGTTGATCATCAACAAGATGAACAAATCATTGAGGATGCAGATCCAGTAAGAGTTCAAAAGCCCGCTCATATTTATAAGTTGTATCGTGCCTTAAAAGCAACTCATACTCCCTTGAAATATGTCGATGATTTTCTTAAAAACAAAGGATATAGGAACGAATATATCTTTCTGCGAAGAATGGAAAGTTTGGGAATTGCTTGTAAAGGGTTGGCTGAGGAAACTCTTGTGAATATTCCGAGTGATCCTCGTGATTGGGGACCGAATCCTGTAGATGGGAATGATGATGACAAATTGTACAGTCAATTTCAACCGAGAATGGGTATTGCAGTTGAAAGTCGAGGAAAAAGAGGAGATTTGTTCAGATCGAAGGAACAAAAGGATTTGTACTTGAAATTGCTGAAGCGTGGGGTAATAAACCCTAGAAGTATGGATTTTGACTTTCTGGATGCTGTGAACATGAACTTGAGGGAAAAGTTCAGTTATCTTCAACTTGAAAGGTTCTGCTCCGACACTACAGAGGCCTATGCTGAACTAACTGCATATTTATATTCAAATCTTAGCTTTTTGGATGCGAATAGATTTTCTTTCAGTGTTAAAGATCAAGACTATGTTGTGGATATGGATATGCTGGCAGATGTGTTAGGAGTTGAAAGAGGAAAATATCAACCGATCAAAGTTTCCATTGCTCGGGCCACACTGGAACTGGTGAAGGATAGGAGAACAGAGGAGAAGATCACCTACTTGAGGATGAGTGCATTCAACATCTTGCTTCACAAGATTGTGATCAATTGCCTCCGACCGAAATCAACCTCCAAGACTGATGTTTCAAGCTCAGAGGCAAAGCTGATGTATGCCATCCTCACTGGGAAAAGGTTTTCTCTCCCTCACATTATCATGTTTCACATGTATAGAGCGATGATGAAGGACAGAGGTCAACTCCCTTACCCATGCTTTGTGATGAAGTTATTCAGACATCTGAATATTCAGCCTCCGCAAATCTTTTGTGTTCATGCGTCTGAAGGAACTGAACAAGGAGTTGGAGAAATTCAAGGAGAAAACTCCAGTCAAAGCTCATCAATTCTCTTCTTCAAAACGGAAAGGAAAGGAGCCCTTGGTTACTTCAAAACCAAAAAGGAGAGCTCTTATTATGGAAGATGAAGGAGATGATGACCTTACCATTTCGGCCATAGCTTTGAAAGAAGCTAAGTCGCACTGTTCCAGAGTCAATGGAACATCGTGAGGAAGAAGGAAAGGAAAGAGAAGGCCAAGAGGAAAGAGAATGTCGAGAAGAAGAAGAGAAGGAAGAAGAAAGAACAGTTGGTGAAAAAGAAGCAGAGGAGAAAAGACCTGAGGAAGAAAGAAAAGAAGAAGGAGAACCTGAGGAACACTCCTCTCCACCTGTAGGCATGGTAACAGGGGGAGATCAAGAGAAAAGAGGGAAGTCCTCATATCCTGATGCAAGTGAAGGAGTTAGTCGATCACCTGCAGACCCAGAGGATGTTTATGCCTCTCAATTTCCAGAAGAAGGTCATGAAGTTTCATCGCCAAACCTGCGAGATTATTCTGATATGCCATCATCTGCAGAACGTGCTGAAGCTAGTACGCAGACCGACAACCCAGCCGATTTTCACAGAATCATAGATATTCTAATGGAAATGCGAGGTCAAATTTATGCCTTGGGATGCGAGGTTCAAAACTTGCAAACTGCGGGTCAAGTTTCCTCATGTTCATTGAATGATCAAATCCAAGCCCTCTCTGTTCAGATTCAGGCCAATGCCAAGGGTGAGGAGATTGCACAATTGAAGGAAGACTTGAAAAGACTGGAAGGCATCGTTCAATTTATGGGAGATTTCCAGCTTGTCCGCGTTCCCAAGCAATCTTGACTTCATTTTCATCTCAACCTTTTTAAATGCTGACAAAAAGGGGGAGAGATGCAAGATTTGAACAACTTGATTTTTAATCGTGTAGTCTGTTGGACTGTTTGTTGGATTGTTTTGATGTTTCAAACTCTGTTTGTTTGACTTTGTTTTTGTGTCTGGATGAGAACTGAACTAGACTTGGACTTGACTGCTTTTATTAACTATCATTGGTATCTTATGGATGGCTTTATCACTTATTAGACTAACCTATTTTCTGTGGTTGCAGATTCTAGTGTTATTCATTTAGCCATTTATCTCTATAAGATATGCATATGTGTTTGAGAAATGTTTTGCAGGTCAAAGTTGTCCAAATCTGCATAAAAGTTTTGTCACCATCAAAAAGGGGGAGATTGTTGGAGAAATTTTCTTGAAGTATTTTGAAGTTGACAAAACGTTTCCATAAGTCTAGTCTGAAGGTTTGCAGACTCTGCTATTTAAAGTCTGAAGACCTCCGGACAGCCAGACTCAAGACTCAAAGTCTATCCTCATTGACAGTCTCTAATCCGTTGAAGAAAGGTTATCTAGAACTGGATGTTTCGTTAAGGGCTTGACCTTATCAACTGGAGAAGATCTCGTGGTTGGAAAAGACACAACGGAATTCTTTGATTGATCGAGATTGACTCGAAGATTAAGGAATCGATGATTGCCTAAATATTCTTGGAAGGTTCTACTTATGGAAACCGAGATCCTGATTGTATGGGCGAACAGGATTGATGGGCTATCGACACGTTCCTTTAATAGCCCGAATGATCTTCCTAATTGATTCCGTCCAACGAGTAGATTCGAGG
Organism: Eucalyptus paniculata subsp. matutina; assembly: GCA_017140255.1. NCBI lineage: Eukaryota > Viridiplantae > Streptophyta > Magnoliopsida > Myrtales > Myrtaceae > Eucalyptus > Eucalyptus paniculata. The sequence goes on from CM029435.1 coordinate 30,260,043, forward strand.
AATTCCTTTGGTAAGTGCCAACGGGTATGATGGCATAAAGGAGTATATAAGGAAGACGTTCTAAGTTGTTGAGGTGTGCGCGATAGAAGAATTCCAAAATCTGAAGCTCCTTGTTGTTTAGACAATTCCTTTGAGCGAATACTTGTATACAAAAGAGAGTCTATATTTGTGAGAAACCTTGAGGAGGTGTGATAGAACATCTACACTGTAGAAGCAAGGAAAAGCAGTGCTGTAACTTCTCTTTTGTTCATAGTGAAATCCAGCCGGTAGGCTGTCAGTGCGGAAGAGTGGACGTAGGCTTGGATTAAGCCGAACCACTATAAACCCTATGTTCAATCTTCTCTCCCTTACCTTCTTTACTTTGATCGTATTTCATTTTGTCAATCAATAGTAAAATACCTTTCTATTGATTGCCAAGAATTGCTTCCGTATTTCGATAAATTGATTGTGCACCTATTCACCCCCCTCTAGGTGCTTATACTAGCTATCTCAGTACTAACATTATAGCCGAGTATGAATCTTGTATTTTCAGGCTTCAAGCTGCAATTGAGATGGGTGTGGCCAAGTTAAAAGTGTTTGGGGATTCCGCGTTGATCATACTATAGACCATAGGTGAATGGAAGGCTAAGGATGCTAAATTGCTCCCGTATCACGAGTATCTAGAAGATTTGGTCAAAGAATTCGATAAAGTTTCATTCGAATACTTATCGAGGTCTCACAATCAATTTGCAGATGCACTTGCAACTTTATCATTTATGTTGCAAGTCACTGACGGATTAGAAGTTGAGCCATTGAAGATAGAGGTTTTGCCAAGGCCAGCTTATTGTATGGTCGTGACTGAAGAACCTAACGAAAAACCATGGTATTACGATATCATGAACGGATTCCCCGAGGGAAGTACTCCAGCTGATAGGAAGTACATCATGTAGATGGCCTCAAAGTTCTTCGTCAATGATGAGAATTTGTACAAGAGATCTTATGATTCAGTCTTGTTGCAGTGTATGAGTGCAGCTGAAGCCACTCAAATCATGCAAGAAGTTCACGAAAGAGTGTGTGGCCCTCATATGAATGGGCACATGTTGACTAAGAAGATTATGAGATTGGGCTATTATTGGCTCACGCTAGAAGGTGACTATATTCAGCATGTTCGAAATTGTCATGGTTGCTAGATCCATGGTGATAAGATAAATGTCCCTCCAGTTGAGCTATGCCAGTTTTCCGAGCCATGGCCCTTCTCAATGTGGGGCATTGATGTGATCGGCCCAATAAATCTGAAGGCTTCAAATGGGCATTGATTCATTTTGGTAGTGCTAGACTATTTCTTCAAATGGATTAAAGCTACGTTATTTGCAAGTGTCACTGCCCACAATGTTGCGAAGTTCATAAAACGTGACATAATTGCTCGCTATGGTGTCCTTGAAACAATTATCACTGACAACGGGACAAATTTGAACAAGCTTGTTGATGAGTTGTTCAGTGAGTTCAAGATCAAGCATTTGGATTCGTCCCCTTACCACCCTCAAATGAACAGGGCTGTTGAAGTAGCCAATAAGAATATTAAGAAGATCTTGGCTAAGACAGCCAAGAATTATCGAGATTGGCATGACAGGTTACCCGTCGCGCTAATGGCATACTGGACATCGATCCGCACTTCTACTAGGGCAACCCCTTTTGCTCTGGTGTATGGCATTGAGGCAATTCTACCAGTGGAGGTGGAAATTCCTTCTCTAAGAGTTTTATCCCAAGTGGAGTTGTCTGAGACTGAATGAATGCAACATAGATTTGAGCAGTTGAACTTAATTGATGAAAAAAGACTAAAAGCTCTTTGCCACGACCAAACATATCAGCAGAGAGTTGCCAGATCCTTTAACCGAAAGGTACAACCGAGATATTTCAAGGAAAATGAGCTTATTCTAAGGAAGCTGTTGCCGATTTTTCCGGATCCCGGTGGCAAGTTTACTCCAAATTACAGTGGTCCATATATAGTGAATAAGGTGCTCCCTGGAGGTGCTTTGATCCTAGCAGAAATAAATAGTCGTAAGTTTTCCACTCCAGTTGATTCTGATGCTGTCAAGAAGTATTACCCATGATAGAATTTGCCGTATCATGTTTTGAATTGCAAGTAATTTCTATAATGAATAAATTGCCTCAGGGAATTGAATTGTTCAAATTTGTTGCAAATCTTGCATTGTTTCTTCTTTAGTGAATCGTGTGAGATAAATTGAATGTGTCAAATGGGATAATTTGGAAATGACGAAAGGCAAGCCTTATTCCATACACTGTTCATACACTAATCCCTGGTGAGTTGTGTGGAAAAATTCCATGCCCGCAAGAAAAAGGGTAATCTCGCAAAGGGTACGTAAATCGAAGTGATGAGAGGCGGTTTATTCTTCTACTCGACTACTCGACACATTACAGGTATACCCATTGTTTAGCCACTTGAGCCCACATACATGAAGAGCTTTTTTAATCATCCTTGTTAAGGATCATCCCACATTGGGACAAATTTGAGATGAATGGTAGGAATTTTCTTACTTACATTTGCATCAATCTTCGAATATTGCTTTTGTAGTGTAACTTATACGATAATTTAAAGTGCCTTAGGATAACGAAGAGCAGTTATTTCAATATCCTACACACTTTCATCCATTGCATAACCCACTTGAGCCTATGAATTCATTTCGTATTAAACCCAGTTGGTGATCATCCTCCATACTTGGCAAAACAAAAACATTCAAGTGGCATGAACTAGAATGCTGACGAAATGGAAACTTTGTACAAGAAATGGGGCATGAAAAAACAGTGTGCTTGGTAAAAGTAAGGCCGGTGCCCAAAGAAAAAAAAAATCAAACACTTGATATAGTGAGTCATACACTAAACAAGGTGGTACTGAAAAAACTCAAATGTTGTTGCAATCAATGCATGCAAAGAAAATCTTTGACATTGGAGAAGAAGATTGGTGGAGATATCAAGATGATCACCAACTTTGACCCCGTAAACACTTTTTGAGCCTAATGATCCTTTCGTTTCTCAACCCATGAACCAAGCCTACGTTACGATCCTTACAAAGTCTCTTCAGATTATGGCACTTAAATTAATGTAAAAGTTCATATGTTTGAAAGCATCACTCGAAGAAGTGCGAGTTAGACAATTTCTGCCTCATTTATCATGTTTCTTGACTTGCAAACCCCAAGACAATTGCGAAATGTCATTTTTCAATAGCCTCAACTTAAAGAGTCTCTCTTGGTTAAACCATTGACCAAGCCCACATTATGGTCCCTGTTAAAGACCTCTCAGATTAGTAAGGTCGTACCACTTGCGAGATTACTCGGACCCTTGTTTGACATGACAATGGTGAGATAGAGTGATTGTCAAAATCCTGCATCAAAGGTCATGATGAAATAGCCCTTTTAATGAGAATGAGTGAAAAGTCCTTTTAGATTAAAAGATCCCTCACTTGACACATCCATGACACTCATGCGTTCATATTGGAATAATCTTTTGAGATCTTTCCTAATGAAAATTAGGTGATGCATGATTAATAGAAGTCGTCACACATGAATCTCTCTTGGATTAATGCATGTTTGTGATTACAAATGCATATTGCCTCTCCTATAACCATGTTTTGCAGGAGACATATCCCCCAGGATTAGAGATGTTACCAGGTAAGTATATCTCTATACCTTAAATACTCGTCATTGCGCAGGTATTCTCTTTTGAGTATACTGACACTCGATTGAGTTGTCCCTAAAAGATTTTTCTTCAAATTCAATCTGATTAAGGCAACCGAAGAAAGGTTTGGGTCCTTGTCAAATGATCTATGTTGCAACGCTGGGCGACCATAAAAAGGTACAGGTCTTGGAAAAGCAATTATCTCAGTTCATGCGACCGTAGAAAGGTATGGGTCCTGGAAAATGATTCATTCTTCAGGCGACCGTAGAAAGGTAAGGGTCTTGGAAAGCGAATCCCCATTTAGGCAATCGTAGAAAGGTACGGGTCCTAGACAATATCTATTCCTTATTCAGGCGACCGCAGAAAGGTATGGGTCTTAGAAAGCGAATCCCCGTTTAGGCGATCGTAGAAAGGCACAAGTCCTAGACAATATCTATTTCTCATTCAGGCGACCGTAGATAGGTGTGGGTCCTAGACAACATTTATTGCTCTAACAGGCGACCGTAGAAAGGTACGGGTCCTAGAAAAGCAATTTCCCCATTCAGGCAACCGTAGAATGGTATAGGTCCTGGAAGGTAAATTCTCGTTTAAGCGACCATAGAATGGTACGAGTCCTGAAAAAGCGAGTCTCCATTTAGGCGACCGTAAAATAGTACGGGTCCTAGACAATATTTATTCCTCTATTCAAGCGACCGTAGAATGGTACGAGTCCTGAAAAGCGAATCTCCGTTCAGGCGACCGTAGAATGGTACAGGTCTTGGAAAGCGAATCCCCATTTAGGCAACCGTAGAATAATACGAGTTCTAGACAACATTTATTTCTCTATTCAGGCAACCATAGAATGGTACGAGTCTTGGAAGGTAAATCCCGGTTTAAGCGACTGTAGAATAGTACGGGTCCTAGACCCAAACACTGCCATACTAGGCAACCGTAGAAAGTGTACCGATCCTAGGAAAGTAGTTTCCTTACAAAATCTTGCTGCCATACTGGGCGATCGTAGAAAGGTACGTGTCTTAGGAAAGTAGTTTTCTTATAAAACCTTGCTGCCATACTAGGCGACCGTAGAAAGGTACAGGTCTTAGAAAAGTAGTTTCCTTATAAAGTCTCGTTACTATTCTGGGTGACCGTAGAAAGGTACGGATCCTAGACATGTAACACCAACTATCTTGAATTAGTCTACCCTTCTTGAAGGTAAGTCATTCCAAGTAGGTTCATTTATCATATGCATTAGCATTTCCATGCATCGTATAAATTGCACTTCAAAATGAAATTCATTTTTCAAAAAAAAAAAAAAAAAAATCATTTGGTGTATGTGTATAATCAAAATTTAGATTTCAATATGTCTTTGAAGGCAATCTCTACGAGCTCACATTCAAAGAGGAGCAGCTATTGACGCCTAAATTTTAGCTATTTTATTTACTTGTTCGTCATATAAAGCATTTCATAACATTTACATTGTTTAACTTATCTTTTTAAAAAGATTGTTCTTAAAAAAAATTAAAGGAGGATGAGAAATAATCTATAAAATAAAATATTTTGTTATAGAGGGAAATTTTGAAAGATTTCAAAGATTGGATAATGGAGCCTTATCAAAAGACAATCTTCAATGGTGGAGCGTAATATCTTGGAAAATCTTGACAAATAATTTTATATTTTAGAGCCATTTTCTTGTTGAGCACATTTCCTCTTTTTGAAGGATGATCTTCAGCAATTGGGTCAATATATGCAAATGTTCATGGGCAAAACAAACTGGTTTTTTTTTTCTCTAAAAATAGAGAGTGCAAGGCTTCGGAAACGGGGGCTTCTCGTCGACAAAGGAGAAAAAACAAAAGTAAAAAGTGAAAAAGAGAGACTAGTGAGTGAGACGGGTGAGGGTTCGGAGGAAAAGCAGAAGAGAGGAGAGAGAGAGAAACAAAGTGAAAGTGACGTGTGAGAGAAAAAAAAAGAGGGTCATTCGGGAACAGTGTCGTCTTCTTCGAGGGCCCCTTGCCCGTGCCGGCCCCGCACCTTCACCGGCCACCGTTCCGGCCTCACCTTCGTCAGCCACTACCGTGCCTCTGCCACCGCGCTTCTGCCACCACCGCCTCGCCTGTGATCCTTGCCCGTGACGACCCGACGCAGCGCCTTTGCAACCCGTGACACAACGGTCTCTGCGCCTCTGCTGTTCGCCGAGCACCATTGGAGCCTAACGCCACCACGGCTCAGCCATCGCAACTCCGCCTCTGCAGCAACCGACGAAGCTCGCCGCTTCGATCTTGCTCGCCGACGCTCCTTGCAACCTACTAATTCGGCCATCAATCACCTCAGCCCGTGAGCCAGAACCCAAACCCGTTGCAACGCCGGTTTCCCACTTCGCCGAAGCCCGACGCCACCGCGGCTAAGCCATTGCGACTCCGCCTCTGCAGCAACCGACACCACAGTGCCTCTGAAGCTCGAGCCTCGCCGCTCTGCCAACCGCCGCCGCGACCAGCTTGCTCCGTTGCTGCTCACGACCCATAGCCCAGCCCCGTCGCCAAAGCTGCCGACGCCTGCAGTGCCCGTCGTTCCTCCGCCAGGCAGCGTCGCACACCTGTTGTGCCCTCGCCAAAGACCTTCATCGACGCTTCCACTCGCCGTTTGCAGGACCTTTGCCTTAGCAGCTCGCCTCCGCCGCGTCGTCACCGTCGCCGCCTAGCCACCGCCGGAGCTCTGATGCCGGCTATCCTCCCTCCAGTGACAACCAACTTGCTGCCCCCATCCAAGTTCTCCTTAGGTTGTTTGCTTTTCTTTTTATTTTTCATTTATTTTATATTTTTTTATCTCATTTATTTAAGTTTTGCTATTATTGTTCAAATTTGAATATTGGACGTCAATACTCATGAATCTTATAGGCATTATTCACGGGGTTTAGCCCCAAATTATTATAATTATTAATTTGATTCGTAAAACGTCGGATCATTTTTTAATTATATTAATTTTTTGAGCTTTTTAATAGTATTTTAATTGTTAAATAATTATAATTATTAATTTGATCCATAAGACCTCGGATCAAATTTTTAATTATTTTGAACTTTTGGTCATGATGTTTAGGGTTAGAGTAATCATTAACTTGACATGTGAGACAACATGTTATTTTTTCAATTATTTTAATCATTTATAATGTTTATTTGATAATTTCTTGTCTTGGAAAAACACTAAAAAACATAAAAATCAAAAAATCAAATCTTGCATCGGAGTGTGTTGGTTTAGTAAATTAGGATTGCATTTTTTAGGATTGCATTTTTAGATAATTTTTGGAATAGATTAGGATTGATTTTAGATAATGTTTGCATATTTAGATAATCTTATTTTTCTTTTGAAAAAATAGTTTTCTAAGATAGGATAGGGTTTAAATCAAATTAATCCCTAAAATAAATTAGAAAATTATTCATTTTAGATAGTTAATTAAGGTTTCTATTAATTCCGAATTCCAATAAAAATACAAAAAAGTTAGGTGCATAGTTTGCATAATAGGTTCATTTAATTAGAATTTGTTTGTTAGTAAAATTAGGTCATGTGGTTAGAATGCAGGTTTTAATTTTGAGATAAAAGAAACCCAAAAAATAATTACCTGCTTTAGTGTGTTGAATTCATTTGGTGTAATTTATTTTATTTAATGTTTGATTAAGTATTCGTTTGATCTTCCTATTGTATGATAGTAATTTATGTTAAAATAAATCCAAGCTGCATGCAAAAACATTTTTTAAAATTAAAAAGAAATGGTACCGAAAGGGCATTAGAGAAATCTAGTGTAACCAAATCTCCGTACCCTTAATCTCTGGTTCATATGAGTAAAATAATTCTCCCATTATTTTACTTAGGTGTCTAATCGACCTACCGTATACCTATTAGTGGCGACTCCTAGATACTAATCATTTGCATGTTAAATATTTGAACCTTTAAGTTGCGAATTGGTATGGGCTTGGGAGAGCTCAAGCTAAGCTTAAAGACTTCGTAGTCCATTAGCTTAAATCTCAGTGGTGCACCCGAAATTTAGGTCGCGATAATACCTATTCGAATGTTTAAACTTTACGTCTAGAATATATTTTATTCATTCATATTCATAATATATTCATTTGATTGACTAGATTTTAATGATTAAACATGCTCAATGTCCAGACTCATAATGTATTCACGAGATATCCAAATTTTAATAACTAGAATATGACTATATGTTATTTCATATGCAATTATTTGATTAATGAATGAAATTAAGTTAATAAATATGTGCTATACTTGTAAGTACACATATATCATTGCTTAAATGAGATTAATGTGATTTCATTACCCATAGACTAGTGCGTAACCGGTGGTAGAAGTTCAGATAGTGTTCGAGGATATCTTGAAAGTCGAGACGCTCCTGTGGTAGGGATATCCTATGATGGAATTTTGCAAGATGCCTCAGAGTTGAGATATCCTAATGCTTGGGATGCCTCATGAGTCAAAATACTCTAGAAAAGTTTGGGACAATGAAATATTAATGAATAAAATGCATTGTTATATGTAGAACCAAATATTACTTAAATTGTTTGTTTATATGAAACATGGTGTGCATATGCATGAGTTTGGATGAATATATTATTAGTTGATAATTTATGTAGTAAACAAAATGGAAAATATATATATATATATATATATATATATATATATATATATATATATATATATCATATTTATTGGATTGTTATGCAATTTCTTTACTTGTACTAGGTGAAGTGGTAAGAGAATTTTTCTAACTTAAAATAAATATTTTGTTTACTAGAGTTTAGCTCATCCCTTACTTTTTAGTTTGTAGGACGATCACTGGATTATTGTGATGGAGGAGATGAGGCAATGCCCAAAACCATCAATCCCTATATTGGATTGTGGCTCACTTATGGAAAATGATGGAAGTAGAGGTGCTAGTTGGCCAAACCCTTTCCCAAAACTTTTGTATTTTATATTTGCTTGAATGATATGTTAAAGTTATAATACGATTGTATATATACTGAAAATTTTTAGGGTTAATACCTTAAAAAACTCCAAACTGGTACGCTTGTGACAAATTTACCCCAAACTATTTTTTTGACCACCAAAAACCCCAAACTGGTATATCTTTGACAAATTTACCCCAAACTGGTACACTTGTAACAAATTTACCCTTTGTTAATTTTCGTTAAATTTTATTATCAAATTATTAAGTTAAATGACACGCGACAGTTGACCGGTATACCAATTTAGGATTTTACGCTCCGTTTGTCACAGTTTACAATTTTTGTGATTTTTTTGGTGGTATTAATCCAATTTAGCATAGGGTATATTTGTCACAAATTTACTAGTTTGGGGTTTTCTTGCAGTCGAATAAATTAATTTGAGGTAAATTTGTCATAAATGTACCAGTTTATGGTTTTTTTTATAGTCAATTGGGGTAAATTTGTCACAGATATACCAGTTTGGGGTTTTTCATGGTAAAAAAAAATAGTTTTGGGTAAATTTGTCACAAGTGTACCGGTTTGCGATTTTTCAATGCATTAACCCAAATTTTTATTAAGTTCCCACATATTATTAATATGACAACATAAAAAGGATAGATGTTGCGGTTGACATTCTAGGGTGTCACAACTGGGCATCTCAACTTTGAAACATCTTGCAAACTTCCACCACAAGGGCATTTCGACTTCGAGTCATCCTAAAACACTCTCCAGGACATTCTAACCATTAGGGCATCCCGTAAACTTCCACTATGAGGCATCATCATGTACCATGATATGGGCGGCGGAATCACATTAATATCATTCAAACCATGATATATGTATACTTACAAGCTTAGTGCACATTTCTCATCTCAATTTAATGCATTAGTCAAATAATTGCATATGAAAAACATAGTCACATTCTGGTTGTTAAAGTCTAGATATCCAAATGAGTACATACTGAATTTGGCCATTGAGCAAATTCTAGTTATTAAAATTTGGTCAGTTGAATGGGTATATTTTGAGTTTGAATAAATAAATATACTATGGATATAAAGTTTAAACATGCAAATGGGAGAAATCTAAGTCTGAACAAATGAATATATTCTGGTTGTCAAAGTTTGAATCATCAAAAGAGTAAACTCGACTCGATAAAAAGTTTATAGAACAAAAGAATGGATTAAACCATGAACAAATTTATAAATGAACAGATTCAATAATGGACATATTCAATAAATGAACATATTTTGAGTTTGAATAAATAAATATACTATGGATATAAAGTTTAAACATGCAAATGGGAGAAATCTAAGTCTGAACAAATGAATATATTCTGGTTGTCAAAGTTTGAATCATCAAAAGAGTAAACTCTGACTCGATAAAAAGTTTATAGAACAAAAGAATGGATTAAACCATGAACAAATTTATAAATGAACAGATTCAATAATGGACTAAATCAACAATTGACGAATTCAACAAATGATATATTCAAACTCAGCAAAGTTTGTCCAAACCAAAGGACAAATTTATCAACGAACATATTCACAAGTTGACAGATTCAACAAATGAATAGATTCAAACAAATAAGCAAATTCAGAAAGGGGCAGATTAACAAATGGATAGACTCAAGCTTACTAAAATCTGGGTAAATGAACAAACAGATTCATGCATAGTAAATTCTGCTAAAACAAATGGACAAATTCTGACATAGGAAATTCTAGCAGAAACAAATAGAACAAACGAATTTTAACTAGAAAAATTCTAGGAGAACAAGACAGAACGAACATACAATAGGTCATCAAGATAAATATGACCAAACGAACAAATAAAGTATTTAGAATGAAGCAATACGAACATGCAGGAGGTCATCAAAACAAATATGATAGAATAAATAGATTATGGCTATTCAAAACGAAGCAGAACAAACATATTCTAATTAGCAAAATGAAGTAGAATAAACATGTAAAAGATTATCAAGGCAAATATGATTAAACGAACAAATTATGACTATTCAGGACAAAGTAGATTTTGACTAGCAAAACGAAGTAGAATAAACATATAAGAGATCATCAAGACAAATATAACGGAACGAACAAATTCTGACTATTCTGAACAAAACAGAATGAAAAAGAACAAATAGATTCTGACTAGCAAAGTGAAGTAGAATAAACATGTAAAAGGTCGTCAAGACAAATATGATAGAACAAATAGATTCTAACTATTCAAAATGAAATAGAATGAAGCAGAATAAATAGAATGAATAGATTATGTTTGAATAAATTCTGGTAAAACAAACATGCAGGATGTCACCATTGTTATCAACAATTACCACATCCATAAAATGCAAATCAAAATTTAGCCAGTCAACCAACCAATCAAGTTAAAATTTTAAGGGGATTAAACCAACTTAATGCATAAAAACTTCACTTACCTCAAACGAACACAAATTGCGAACCACCAATTTGCTGTCAACACCTTTTAGCTCTTGAATTGAAGAGTTTAGCTCACAAATATTAGGATTGAATGTGCGAATAACAAATGTAAGTGTTCTTGAGATTTTTGCAAAAAGGATTATATGGCCAAATAAGAGAAGTTTTATTAAGATTTTTACGTAGACAAAAATGGGTCTTCAATTGGTAGGTGTAACTATGCATGCAAATGACCAACATGAGGTGGCATAATTACAATGCAAAGTATAGAGCGTGGCTAAAGAAGAGGCAATATGCAATGACTCATTTTGAAAAAAACATAACTTAACCATTAGGTGTCAAGCTTGAAAATAAGACTTCTTAAGGAGACACTTGGCCATCCAAATCTCATTTCAAAAACAAATGACTCTTACCAATTTCAATTGAAATTTTGTAATTAAAATATAATAAGAAAACATAGTTATTCTCCTTTCAATATCATTAATGTAAGTAGACCACTACTATTATTAATTAACCAAAGTCTACACAATTTATATCGCATGTCAACTATTAAGACAATAATAATTGAATTAATATCATTCTACTATTAGTACACACATAATTCAATTCACACAACGGACTCAAGACAATTTACATTTATGAAAAATTTATCCATTGCAACCCACAAAATTTACAATATAGCTACATATTCCTTCAAATATTAAGGCAAATAATACTTAGCTTCATAATCTAAGTATCATTATCATATATAGAAAATCCTAAATGTCACATAATTACATGTACGGAATTTTCGGATGTTACTGATATCATTATAAATAATTCTTTATGACACATTTTGCCCCATTCATCACGAATGTTTTCTATATTATCAATAATAAATACATCCTTATACCACTACATGTTGATGCCTATTCCATAATAACATATCATAAGCTTTAGGCCTTATAAGTCACTTCATTTCTTGTATGAATCATTGAACTTCATGTCCCCCCCCCCCCACCTTACAGAGACCTATCTTTAAAAAGTAGAACATTTGTACAAGTGCTAAAACTTAGTACGGAAGAACACTTAAATGCGAAAAAGTTTTGAAAGATATACTCAAGTGTCACTTTGTTTGAAAAATGGGACATTTAAATGCCAACTTCGGCAAAGGGCGCTGAAAATCCGACGTAGTTTATTTTAATAATATAAGTCGCCCATGTGACTTACTGAAAAACTAAGTCAACAAAGAAAAGCCAAAATAAGGTTATTTTATCTTGAATTTGAATCTTAACATAAATATAAATATAGATTTAACTATAAATTTTAAGAAAGAAGAAGAAGATTACATAAGGCATTCAGCGAGAGCTATGCAAGCCCTCGCCACCGGTCAGCCAGGGTAGCCAGCCCCTGGCCAGCACCCGACGGTAGGGGTGTCAAAAAAACCCGACCCAACCCGACCCGATCGGGTAACAAATATAAAACAAGCAAAAAAATGTGTTTCGGGTTGGGTCAGGGTTCGAACATTGTTCGACCCGAAACAAGTTAATTCTAAAGTCCAAACACGCCAAAAACACAAACACTTTAGCCCCAAACACAAACAGTTGAACACAAGCACTGAAGCACATACCTCGTCGGATCCGCCTTCTTCTCCGACGAGTGCGCCTTCTCGTGGAGTCCGCTGCCGCCCTCCGATCGACGCACCTCCACCTCGCCATCGCTGTCGCCACCCCTCGCCAACGCCAAAACCCTTGCCGCCGTGTGTGGCCGACCATCGTCGACAGCTCGGCGATCATGGCGCTCGCTTCTCGCCTTGTTTCCAAGTCCCGGCAGGTGAGGAGCCCCCCTCCAGATCCACGCGCCTTCCCCCCTCTCGCCGCTCGTCAAATGCCGTCTCGAATTTCTGCTCGATGGCACTCAACATTGGCCGTGGAGATCGGGAATTTTGTGTTTCGCATTGTCGCCGCTTTCCGCTCGGGCGATTGTTGATGATTGTCTGTTGCTCTTCGTTGCGGGGCGATTTGATTTGGCGATTGTGTTTTTGTGTGCTTGAATTTTTAGATTCTTGTATTAAGGAAATTGCTTGTCTAATGCATTTAGTTGTCTATGAAATTCTTTGGGTTCAGGTTAAAAGTTAAGTTGAAGCAGCTAGCTGAGCAGTATGTGCTTTCTGAACAACATCATGAACATGAGGTAAAGTTCTTTAAAATTGATTGATGGGTCTTTCTTGTTCGAGCTTATCTTGTTGAAATGAATGGTTGGTTGGAGTGTGAATGGGGAATTCTATGGATAGGCTTCGGCGAAGTGGTTCAGGGTGACGGGGAGAGGGAAGATTGTGCTTCCTGGAATACTGTAGTTTTGGGATGGTTTTAGAGTCGATCATATGACCGTTTCTGTGCTCTTGACTGCCTGTATTGACACTGGTAGTTTAATTAGAGGAAAAGAAATTCATGCTCATGCCATCAGAATTGGTGTGGAGATTGACTTGAGTGTCAACAATGCACTTATCGAATTTTACATAAAATATGGAACCATAGACGATGTGGAGGCCTTGTTTGAGAAGATGGCCATGAGGGATGTTATCACTTGGACAAAGATGATCAGAGCATATGTAGAGTTTGGGTTGATTGATCCGGCTATGGAGATTTTTCATATAATGCCAGAGAAGAATTGTGTTTCACACATTGCCCTTTTGGCAGGACTTTGTGAAAATGGCAAAGCTTTTGAAGTGCTAGATTTATTTATTAGTATGGTGGAGGAGGGCTTGGAGTTGACTGACTACACCTTAACTACTGTTGCTAAGGCTTGTGGGTTGCTTGGGGAAGGGAAACTTAGTGAGCAGTTGCAAGGGTTTATTATCAAGTTTGGTCTCTTGGCCAATGCTTGTGTGGAAGCAGCTTTGCTTGATATGTGCACTCATTGTGGGAGGATGGTGGCTACTGGAAAAATGTTCAAACGATGGCCTTTTGAGTGGGATAGCTCTATTATTTGTACTTCTATGATATGTGGGTATGCACGTAATGGGCTGCCGGATGAGGCAATATCACTATTTTTGCCGTTGTAAAGTAGAAGGGAGCATAATTCTTGATGAAATTGCATCAATTTCAATACTTGGTGTTTGTGGAACTTTAGGGTCTGAGAGGATGGGTGAGCAAATTCACTGCCATGTTCTTAAATTTGGATTATTTTCAGATTTAGAGGTAGCAAACGCATTGATCAGTATGTACTCAAAGTGTTGGAATATGGATGCTGCTAAAAAAGTCTTTAACATTATGCCTGCACATGATATAGTTTCATGGAATGGCTTGATTTCGAGGTTCATTATTCACAAAGCGGGAGATGATGCCCTCACCGTCTGGTCAAACTTACACAATGCGGGAATAAAACCTGACAAGATCAGCATCTTTTTAGTCATATCAGCTTACAAATATACAAGTGCTCACTTAGCTTTTCAATTCACTGCTTCATATTTTATGTATCGGATTTTGGCAAAAACTTATGAATTCGTGGGCATTGGCAAGAAGTGCAGCTTTTCTTATTTCCGATTCTCTAGCATCTTCTTTTCCAATTGTATGAATGTATTTCTTAAACATTTACTTATCTCCGACCCCATTTAAACTTCTTTCTTTTCCCCACATGCATATGCTTGTGCTCATTTGTAGAAGATACATTCATTTGAGGTCAGCCAAAAGAAAAAAGAGACAAAAATCAATCCAATGCTAAAAAATAAAGAGCCAAGCCGAGGCTTGGAATGTTTCGTAATAACCTATAATAGTTGCGAGAAGTCACGAACAACAATGAAGATGAATGCCCCCGTTCGACTCTCACCCAAAAAAAAAAACAAAAGAAAAAAAAAAGAGGAAGACCCGGAAACCCGGCTTGGCCCGACCCGACCCGAATTTCCTATGCGAGTTTAATGTGTTTTGGGTCGGGTCGGGTCGGGTCACATTATGTGACCCGTATGTTTCGGGTCGGGTCGGGTAACATCAAGACCCGACCCGACCTGACCCGACCCATTTACACCCCTACCTGACGACCCCGTCTAACCCTCTCTTTACCATCTCCGGCCCTTTCTGGCAAAAGTGGGAAGGTTGCGGCGAGGGATGTGCAAGCCCTCATCCTTTTCTTATTCCTTTTTTTTTCCCTAAAAAAATAGTTTTAAAGTTAATTTTATTCATATTAATATTAAAATTCAAATCCGAGGTAAAATGATGTTGTTTTCGACTTATCTTTGCCACCTTAGCATACAAAACAACGTTGTTTTGCACTTGTCTTATCGGAAAAACGCCACGTCATCATTTTGGCAAGAATTTCTTGCTATTGACACTTAATTAATCTATTTTGCTTTGATTTTGGCACTTAAGTGTATCTTTATGATTTTTTGGCACTTCAATATCCCATCATGCCAAGTTTTGGTACTTGGGGTGTTTGGTACTCTATACTCATACAAGGGAGTTCACTTGTTGACAAATAGGTCGAGCAAAGGTCTTCATCACATGACATCATTCACATGCAAATCATTATAACATAACAATTACCATATATATTTTAATAACCGCATGTACAACTAATATCATAATGATCTCCTAGCATTTTCCATATAAAAAAAATAGAATTCAAATATCAATTTATCATCATCTACAAACCCACAAACTCTTATTCATAAAACACTCATCATTCAATACATAGCGTCCTCTCATTACTATGCAACAATTGCCATGTAATTATAGTGCAAAAAATATCACATTAAACTCTTGGCATTTATCATATTAACAGAAGAAACCAAAGATTAATTTATTATCATTTATAATAAACCGACTCTTTATTCATAAATTAATCATGATTTAATTTAAAAACCCACAACATTGTTACATCATATGAGTTTATGATTATTCTCAAGTTGCCATTAGCACTAAAATGTACGTTGAGCTATAGGATCCATTACGCAAAAGACACTTTTACGATAAATTGATTTTATACCCAAAATGTTTAGAGTTCAATCACCTAGAGTATTTTGACCCAAAAAACAAAAAAAAATCACCAAGAGTATAGCATGACTATATATTCACTCTTAACACCATATCTAAATCAATTTTATAAAATTCAAGCTTAACAAAAATTACGAAATTAATTCCATAATTTCTCAATTCAAAATTTCACTCTTTATGTTAATTTTCTCTTAATCTAGCTCTACTAGTCAAATTAATTAGCTCCGGCGATTTATTTTCTATTTGATCCATATAACTTTCTTATCAACACTATATACATATCCCAGATTTTTATATTATTACCGAAACAACCACCTTTTCAAAATACTTCTTCAATTAAGTCCAAACTTTGACTAGTTGGATAAATTTTTTTAGATTTAGACATTTAATTGCATAATTACCTAAGACCCTACCACGATAAGCATCCTTGACTTGTATACAGTCCCCAAAACTTTCTGTTTTAGAACATGAGACCTTCAACTTTTTGAAATTACAAAATAGCCCCCATTCTACAATACTTAGATTATTTTACTCGATCTATTTCCTTTATTAATTTATCTTAATCATTAACTAATAATCATTTTAATAATAAAAACCACTGTTGACAAAAGAGAATAATTAAAATGCTGAGATATGAGTCTAACTTTACCAGAGAGTCACCCACTTCATGAACATTTAAATGGGTCCATGTTCTGTGCAATACAGTTGTTACACAACCCACTTCAACAATATTGACAGCGTAATTATAGTTTGAAAATGAATAAATATTTCAAATTAATGGTAACGGACGGGGGTTAATAAAAATAAAATTACATGAAGCTTAAATAATACAAGCTAAGCTTGTGTATTCAAAATAAACCCTTCTCCTTCAATTGAAGTCCAGTGATCTTCCACCACATTCTTACAAGAATCTCTTTCAGAATCAAACGAAGACAATTTAAGCACCTCTTCTCCCAATTGATCATCAAGAACGTGCAAGAAATTCAAACGTGATTCCCCCCATACTATGGAAGCAATCTATCTCAAATTGGAGACAAATTTTCCAATTACACCAGATTTTTGTGGAAAGTACGATCACAACGATGCAACTTAATCATACTTAGTCCACCTTAATCCTACTTCTAAATAAGAAGAGGGAAGCACGAAAATTTTCTTTGTTTCCTTAAACTGGGAAGAAATGAAAATCAGAATAATAAAAAGTTATTATTTTCTTTTCTTTTCCTCTATAAATCATTCCTACTTATCGTATGCATACATACTGACGGGATGAGAGCCCCATAAATGATATCACCATTTAATAAGAAATTCACAATAGAGGAGTGGAGCTGAAAATTGAAAGGTGTACCTAATGAATGATAAGTAGTATTCAGAGCTATATAATTCCAAGGGAATGAAACAAGTTAAACATCCTAGCCAAAGAGGTTAAAGAAACACGAAACATGTAAAACCACTTGTGCCCAATTAAAAGAAAACCTGAATGTCCTAAAAGCATCCTCTAAAAGGAAACCAAAGAAATAAAATCTATGGAGAATCGCAGGTAGCTTCGACAGCGAGTCTAGAAACATTCTGGTGGCACCCGGTCGGTCCGAATGTGTTCTCCGAAACATCAAGTGTACAGCTTTCTTGTCCAAGACATTGCTGCAAAAGGCCGGTTTAACTTAATTAGTGTATCTCAGAATTTAATAATAGTAATTAGGGAAAGTGTATTTTGATTTGTTTATTACCTTCTGGATGACTGAGAGCGTGTTGGGAGCTTCGCAGCTACCCCTCGCGTAAGACCCACAGACGCCGGTCGGCTCGCCGAAGCTGGCGAACTTGATTTCGGACATGACACGCCCACCCTGGCACGACAGCTCCAGCTTCTTCTTCTCGTCGGTGGTGGCACAGATCGTCCCGGCCGTGACGGTCTGGAACCTCACGTGGAGCGGGGTGCCACCAAACTCCTCGAAGAGTACCAGCTTGTTGCCGTCGTCTTGAAGGAAGGAGCGCGGGATGTGATACCTAACCCAAGAACAGAAAAACCGCAGTCATAACCTTGACAAAACCCTAAAAACAACATGGGTGGATGTCTACTGTTTGTTTACCATCTTTGGCTAGGTTCTCCGCAGTTGGTCAAACACTTGTCGGAGTTATAAGCTCCGCGGTAATCGCAGGTGGAGGTGCAGCCATCCTCGCTAGCAACGAAGCTCGGCCAAAACCTGCCGATGTTGTGGCCATTGACCCAAGCAGTGCCTTTGCCAAGCCCTTGCAAGTCCACCACCACCGGGTCGCTACCCAAAGGAGCCTTGAAGGTCGTCTGTCGAGATTCCAATGCAAAAAATTTACAATTAATCAGCATATTTTAAGCAGATAAATCAAAGGATCTGGATGAAAAAAACCATTGCTTTCTTTTTACCTTGTACCATACGAACAGTCTGTTCGAGGGGAGATTGTAAGATTTCCATCCATGCTGGTGGCGAGCGTCGTCCAGCTGTAGCCCCTTCTCCTCCATGCCGTTCAAGCCCACCTTGTACGTCCACGAGTTGGTCGACAGGTCCACGGTCACCTCGTCGCTTTGCCCTTTGTTGCCGATCAGCTTCACCGGACCGTGAATCCCAACATTAACCGTGTCGAAGTTGGCCCCATAGTTCTGCTCGGGATATCATCACAAGCAGCCACATTAATGGGAAAAAAGAAAACAAGAAAGCGAACTTCAATTTTTTTTGAAAGAAGCTCGCAATACGAATTTTCATACTTGCAAACCGACGGTGACACTGAGGAGAGAGATCGAGTTAGTTTTGCCGTGCTTCAGCTTGATGTCTTTCTCCATGATGAATTCCAAATGATCGCTCGTACCCCATTGAGACCCTTGAGCCAGATAAAATTGAATTCCAACGTTAAAAAGTAATAAGAAGCATGCGTACGATATCGATTGCTGTATTTTACATCGATCAACCTAATTTAATGGAGATTATATAGATGAGAGCTCGACTCACCGACGTGCTTCCCATTGACAAAAGCATGAACGATGTGCCCGTTGGTGTGGACGTGTAAGGTGATCGCCTTGCCGGCCAGGCTATCGTTCTTGCTCAAATCATGACTATATAAACATTCATGGAGAGTCACTAATTTGCTGTGCAAATTCATATCAAAATGCAATCGAAACACCATATCATACACGAGATCTGTCATTGCAATTACCTAGTTAGATACCACAAGTAGTCGCTAGTGTCGTTAGTGACAGTCTTTTGATCTAAAAGCTCATTTGTGGTCGTCACGCTCCCTTTAGCAACACCATGATGCAAGCTCTCGGATGCTCCGGCCTCCAATCCCATTGGAGTTCGTAGGGCTCTGTCTGATCGTCAGCTTCGTTTGGCAGCTTCACCATTACTGTCTGTTGGCTATTAATCTACACAATATTTAGGGTTTCATTAGCACTAAGATCGTACTAACTTAAGCAGAATAATAAATTGGAAATTAGAAATAACAGTCTTGTTTCACCTTAGCAGTATTGTAGACCTCGGTGTAGCAATCAGGGAGGATGCTAACAGACCACGCTGGGATCGTGTAACTACTCCCCATGAGATTGACGGTGAAGTCCTGGTTCTGGTTCGCGTTGCCCAGGAAACAACTTTGCTTCCCCTTATACATGTACACGGTGCCCTGATCGACAAGAATATATGTGTAATTATTATTGGCGACGTCGATGAGATTATGCTCGATCAATTTCAAATCTCAATAAATTAACTAGTTACTCACCGACATCATGTTTCCGTAATCCACATCCCTCTTCACTCCATGCGTAAGGATCTCCTCCATGGACATTATCAGTTCGTGGAGCCGTTTCAGATGTCCCCATTTTGGTTGATTCAAGTTACCTATCAAAGGCGATGAGTGGTAGCAAAAAATTGAACAAAAATTGATCACAAATTGCTATTTTTATTTATCGCAATTTGGAAATTGAAATTGAAATTGAAAAAGAAATAGATAAAAACCATATTCATCAAGTGGTGCATCATAGTCATATGATGTCGTGATATAGGGACCGCCGGCTGTTCTATCAAAGTTCGTTCCGCCATGGTACTACAAAGGGAATAAAATAACTGTTATGTAAATAAATTCAAATAAAATAAGTGTAACAAGTATAGTGATAGATTAATGTATAATTACCATATAATAGTTTTGAAGAGATCCGCCATATTGGAAAAATCTTGCTACAGCAAAAGCAAGATCCTCGGCAGTCCTATGTGGATCCTTCATGCCCCAATCCTTGAACCTAATTAATTTTCAAATTGAACACGAATTAAAATTTATATTTTGAGTATATAAAAACTTGGAAGAAAAAAAGAAATTTTCCTTACCATCCAGACCAATTCTCAGTCCACCATTTAGGGCTCTTTGGATTGTTAGGAGAAAATTGGTCACAATACCATCCATTACATGTATTGATCTACACGAATAAATGAAAAACACTTATTTTAACTCAAAAATAGATCTTTTTCTTTGGGAAATGCACATTACATTGATAATCGATTATAATTTATCGTACCATTGGTGAAGGAGCATCGCTTTGTTGACACATAATCCATGGAACTTGGACACCATAACTTTCGGCCAATTGTGCACACCAATTGATGTATGACTTCCCATTGTTCCCATAAGCCCATTCCACATTTCCATACTCGTTCTCAATCTTGATCAAATCACAAAATAAATCTTTCTCAGTGCATGTAACTAGAAAGATTGCCATAGCCACTTTGATACTATGCATTGAAATGAAATTTAAATTGTCAAATACTATATTTTAAAAAATTTATATTCAAATTTTTTTGACACATAAAGTGTGCTATTTTTGCTAGTTTTGAAAGAGAAAACAAGAGAACATACCTATAATAAGAGTTTATTCAAACTTCAAAGTACATATTAAACGTAACAAAAGCCAAAATATTAATTAACACGTGATCGATTTAATTATTGCTGAACAAGTTAGAAGCTAGACAATAATTAAACCACTTCAATAAAAGCCAAAAAAAAAAAAATTAAACAAAAAGTACGAAATTGATTTACATACTTGAGCAACGATTATTGGGCCACCTTGGATAGCAAAAAGACCATGCTTTTGCATCATGTCTACTATCAATGTGACAAACGTTTTCATCTCGTTCTGTTACAATACAAAAAATAAAAAATCCATCACAAATTCAAACTAGAGATGTTGAAATTAAAAAATTAAAGCTACAAATTGCATAAAAATAATATTACCTGATAAACGGTGTTGTTTGTTCTCAACTCTACACCGGGCAAGTTGTGCAGCCATACGGGAAACCCTCTGAATATAAAATCATAAGGGAAAAAAATAATTAAATGCTCACCAAAGGAAAAATAAGGCAACACGAATTCATAAAAATTAATGGAGAATTCAAAAAATTATAACATAATTACCCATAATTCCACTCCGCACAGACGTATGGGCCAATCCGAAGAATGGCATAGAGCCCCGCGTCTTGTATGGTTTTGATAAACCGGACTAGATCTTTATTTCCTTCGAAGTCATACTAAACAAATAAAACACCCCAACATAAAACCAGATTTAAATTTGCAATCTAGAGCAACATTTACAAAAAATAATGAGTAAATTAGTAGGACATAATAAAATATTTTGAAAAATTGTTCAAATACCTGACGGTACAATGGCTCGTGGGCATTCCAAAAAACGTAAGTCTCAATGGCATTGAGGCCACCCTCTTTTGCTTTTTTAATGAGATCACCCCACATCTAACAAAATAAAACATAGCAAAAATTCATGACTCTGTTCCAATTCGATTTAGCAAACTAACACAAATCTCGAAAAATACCTCAGGAGTGCTACGAGGGTAATGAATAGAACCGGAGATGATTATCCTGCTTTGACCGTTGAGTTTGATCCCCCTTTCATCGTACGAGACGTCGAGAGGGACCGCGGAGGCGATAAGGAGAAAGCTCACGACACTGAGAACAGCAGCAAAACACGGACCAAAGATCGCCATGTCCGACCAGCAAGCACAGTTCGTCCCTTAGACTCTAACTCACGAAAATTTGCAATCTCTATTGCAAAATTCGCAACACCGACGCTATATATAAGCTCACAATAGATAAGCGCCCTTCAAGAAGAGGGAAAGGGGTGAGGCTTATCCGAGGGGTTTGGATTAGGAAGGAAACCGAACCTATCTAATTAAATAGAGTTCATCGAACAAATGCTAAGTTTAGGTTACCGAGGTGTTATCCATGAACGTGAACTTTATCCTCTGTCGTAAGTACTTAATGACTTGTGTCTAATGTCAAGTTTAGCTTAGTAAACAGAATCTCAAGCTTAATTCAAGAGATAAAGTTCAAGAAAAAGAAGATAACACTTACTTAATTTGAATTGGATCAACCCCCACGCGAATAAAAAATTAGTGTTTTTTATTTATGTGTTTCTCATTGTTTAATTTACAAAAGGGGGTCTTTTAAGTTTAATTCTCTCCGGGCCTGGATTTGCAATATTTTTACCCATGTCTTAATTTCTATCGTAAGAGCATTGTCTCTTTTTTATTCTTGGTGACAGCTATTTGAGTTGTAACTATTTTTTTGAAGAAAGATGCTGCAATGGATAAGGAGGACCATGAATTATGCAAGTTTGAAATCGGGTAGTTTGTTGTCGTGAGCCGCAATATCCACTTTCTCTTATTTTCTACCGAAAAGGAAAATTGATTCAGCCTATTTCATTGTGATTTTTTTTTTTGGCACAACTAAATCATTGTGATTTAATTAACTACATTTTCACCTTCGCAAGTATACAGAGGATAAGGTAACGCATTTTCTAAAATTCAGCAAAAAAAAAAAAAAAAATCAAAAACCTCAATTGAACAAATTACAAACATGTCTAGGTCTGATGATAGGAATTAACTTGACTCTCATAGTTTTATTTCATCAATGTCTTTTGGTCTGAAAATATTGATATGTTAACTACAGCATATACCATTTAGGCAAATCCGTATACTTTGAAAATAAATTTCGGGTACATACAAGTTTACAAGCTTTTTCGTCTATATCGTAATCCGAATAAAACGAAAATTAAATAATATATGAGAATGCGTGAAGAAGATAATGTAATTTCTATCCATATTTTAAAATTTTATTTCAATAAGAAAGCAAAACTTAGAGAAAGACAAATCAATAAGCCAATGATTATTGGTCAAATGTGGATCGGGCGCGACAGTGACAAAAGCATAATGAAGTGACACTTGGCGAGTGTAAGAGTGAGCATTCTCTCAATTTTTCCTTCAACTATATGTAAAAAAATTAAAGACGTGAAAGCAAAAGAGAAAACTATCCAATCCTTGGACATAAATATTTCAAAGGTGTGCCTGTTGGAAACAATATAGTATTCTGTTTGGTAGATTTCATATTGAAGTTTGTTATTGGCCAATGAAAATATTTTGGACATTAACAAGAACTAGGGATTAAATTCATATAATATATCCTCCAAAAAATCTCCAGGCATGTACCAGTCCGTCTTTATCATTTTCTAGAGCACATTTGGAGAATTTCGAAATAGATATCATGATATTCTTTGAACAATTACAATTACAATTCCAAAAGGGCATTATATGTTAAGAGGAGAAATTACCAAAAAAATTCTAAATATATTTGACTTATGCCTATTCAGTTATAAACATTTTGACAATTTCCTGATTTAATCTTTCTAGTCAATTTTGTGTCAGAATATGCTAACATGGACATGGAACGTCCTACATGATACGATCGATATTGATGTAGATAATTTTTATAATTTTTTAAAAC
Organism: Eucalyptus paniculata subsp. matutina; assembly: GCA_017140255.1. NCBI lineage: Eukaryota > Viridiplantae > Streptophyta > Magnoliopsida > Myrtales > Myrtaceae > Eucalyptus > Eucalyptus paniculata. The sequence goes on from CM029435.1 coordinate 30,283,881, forward strand.
AAATTTTAAATAATTATTTATATTTTATTTGATTTTTCTTTTCTACATCAATTGGTCACCAGATCTCAGCGATAGCTGACAACCGAGCGTAGACGAGAGCTAGCAAGGGTGGCTCTTGCCAAATCTAGCTGGCGAGTTTCGACTTCCCCGGAATCTGGCAAAGTGGAGCCAAGTGTCTTGCCTAAGGTTGGCTAGGCTCCATCTCGCCAAATCTCGTTGAGCTCAAGTTTGCCCTCGCTAGAGCCTCGAACTACATCAACCACAACCAGGGCAAGCGTGACTTAAAAACCGAGAAGAAGGCTCTTGTCACCGTCCTCTCCAATGTACCCAAGGAGAACATCGAGGAGAGGTACCTGATCAACTGCGAGCTCGGCCGTGGCGAGTTTGTGGTGACCTTCCTATGCATCGGCCAAGGCTCGCGAGAGCTGCTCACCTGCTATAGCATCTCGAAGCAAAAGCTAAGGACGGGCATCGAGGCGTGTGGGGCGGCTGGTGATGATCATGAGCACCGCGAGCTCGACTTTGTTGAGATTAGGTCGAAAGGTCAGCTGTAGCCTGTGGCCATTCGCCGGTCATAAAGGAAGAAGAAAAAAGATAAAGAAAAATAATATAAAAAGGAATATTTTTAAAAAAATGGTAAATGTTTATACCACTTAGGACGGTGAGAGTCCATGTTATTAATTTTCTACTAAAATTGATTGGAAAGATTAAATTGATAAATTATTAAAATGTTTTAAATTTGGTCGGTGTAAATACAATAAGCTTATGAGTTTTTTTTTTTTTTTATGATGATTTTTCCTATATCTAGATATAATCGAAAAAGAAGTTTTGGGCGGAGTACTTGGAACGTTTCCCAATCTTCACAGATAATTTTCATCGTCACCGCATGCAAAATGACGTGTCCTTCCTCCGCAGCATGCCCACCACGCGTCGCTCCCTTGCTCCGAGAAGACACGTAGCAGCTGCTTGCTCCTCTTCCAGCTCCACCTGTCATCTTGGAAAATCTCGACACATCGTATAAGAAGCACCACCTCCACCGATTCTCTAAAGAGAAGAACCAAACACACGATAAATAGTGCTGGGCAGGCGAGGAACATCGTCATCGTAGTCAACATAGTTCAGTTTCTTCTCGTGTGATTTAGCTACAAAGAAAAGAGAAAAGATGGCATCAAGGCAAGCTAAGGAAGAGAGGGCCGAGGAGGCGGCGAGGATCGCGGCCTCCGAGCTCAGGGACGTGAACCGGGACCGCGAGAGAGAGCGCGAGTACGGAGCAGGCGGAGAGAGGGTGACCGCGTTCGACGCGCCGGACCAGCAGCAGCAGCAGAGGCCTGGCATGATCGGGTCGGTCCTGAGGGCGGTCCACGACACGTACGAGCACGCGAAGGAGGCAGTCGTTGGCAAGAGCCACGAAGCCGCCGAGACCGCCCGTGAAGGCGCCGACTACACAGCTGACAGGTCCCGCGAGGGCTACGACGCCACCACGGGCAAGGCCAAGGAGTACAAGGACTACACGACCGAGAAGGCAAAGGAGACAACCGACTCGGCAGCCCAGAAGGTGCAGGAGAAGACAGGGAGGCGGCTGAGAAGGCGAAGGAGACGAAGGAGTCGGCCAAGGGCAAGCTGGGGGAGTACAAGGACTACGCAGCTGAGAAGGCGAGGGAGACCAAGGACTCGACGCTGGGGAAGGCAGCTGAGTACAAGGACTACACTGCCCAAAAGGCTGAGGAGGCAAAGGAGAAGACGAAGCAGAAGGCCGGCGAGTACAAGGACTACACTGCCCAAAAGGCCGAGGAAGCAAAAGAGAAGACGAAGCAGAAGGCTGGAGAGTACAAGGACTACACGGCGCAGAAGGCCGAGGAAGCCAAAGAGAAGACGAAGCAGAAGTCAGGCGAGTACAAGGACTATGCGGCGCAGAAGGCCGAGGAGGCGAAGGAGAAGACAAGGGAGACCAAGGACGCGGCTTTAGGGAAGGCAGGGGAATACAAGGACTATGCGGCAGAGAAGGCGAAACAAACCAAGGACTACACGGCGGAGAAGGCGAAGGAAGGGAAGGAGACAACAGCGGGGAAGCTCGGTGAGCTGAAGGACTCTGCTGCGGACGCAGCCAGGCGGGCCATGGACATGCTGTCCGGCAAGAAGGAGGAGACCAAGGAGAAGACGTACGAGACCCTTGAATCTGCCCAGGTGAGAGGGTCTAGTTAAGTGTTTTGCTTCGTTTTCACACGACTATACACTATGGTGGTATTGGCTTGATGACTGACTGGTGAATTTTTCAGGAGAAACTGAGGGAGACGGAGGAGGAAGCGAGGAGGAAGATGGAAGAGTTGAAGGTGAAGGAGAGAGACTACGAGGATGACGCGGCACGCAGGGCTAGAGAGAACAGGGAGGCTTGGGAAAAGGAGGGAGACAGGTCAAATATAATTCCCATATATAAGTTGTTAGGATGTTTGCAGTGAAAATGTGCTCCAACTTTTATTTGTATGTTTTGATGTGTTTAGGGGCAAGGAGGAGAGAGGAGGGATCTTGGGCGCGATAGGGAGCGTGACGGGGGCGATCAAAGAGAAGCTGACGCAGCCGGGCAACAAGAAGGATGAGTCGAGCATGGCTGGCAGAGGTGAAGGCGAGGGGCGGGACCGAGACCAGAGGGCCGAGGCCGAGAAGGTGGTGGAGGTCTACGTCGAGGACACCCCACCGGGGGCCATAGCCTCCACGCTGAAGGCAGCCGACCAGATGAGCGGCCAGACTTTCAATGACGTCGGGCGGATCGACGATGAGGGGGTCGTGCGCATCACCGACCGCCATGGCAAGATGTGAGATGTGGCTCAACAAGGCGAAGGCTCGGATGGGCAAGATGACTTGTGAATCGGCCGTGTGCTCGTTGCCCTTTTTCTTTGTCGCATTTTCCTTTTGGGTGCATCCTTGGATTTTGCTGGCTTTGTTGCATGTTACGTGATCACACATGAAAATAATCTTTGCCAAGTATATATCTGTGCGTGTTGGACAATGGCGACTTATAATCCGAACACCGTTCGAGCCATATACCCCTCTGCACCATTCGCACGGCAACCGAGCAAGCTCTGGAGTCTTGTTTTCAAGGCAGAAAGGCCAATCGTTACATGCATTAATCTCATTCGTCTCTCTATTCCATAGATTTTCACATTACGCTGAACTCGATCACGCCCTCCGAAAGAAAGTTCTCAATCTTTGCGGCACGGTTCAAGAATCTGTCATCAAAGTTCTCAATCCTTTGTCCCGGATTCAGAGCCAAGTCGTCACCCGCGTCTTTGATTTATTGGTTGGATTTTACATGCATATAAAACAAAGTCGAGAATGATTTTACATGGTGGCCCTCACAAGGTTGAAATTTGTCCATTGACTTAGTTACACAACTGAAATAAATTGTAGATGCGAAATATCATGATGGGGGGATGTGAAAGAGACATGAAACACTTGCAATGTCTAAGATTTTGATAGATTATAGCAAACTTCTCATAAACAAAATTACATTAAACACCAAACAGCCGGGGGCAGCGGCCCTACCAATTCCTTCGAAATTTTAAACCTGAATAACTTTACACGTTTATTGTGCAACGATATTCAATTTTATTAGGCCTTCATAGACCTCATCAAAATCCACCGAAGCAATCAATTTTTGTCTAATTTTATTGTTGTTGACAAAATTGACTAACTCTAGTTTGGAATCAACGACTAGTAAGCTTAGTAAATAAGAATAAAGTTTGGTAAAATTCCTCCTCATTGCGACATCGCAATCCTCCTCCACTGTCTTTGAATTATGTTATAGCTAATGTAGGAAAAAAATGAAAAAATATTATTTAAAATTCTTCATGTTAGCATTGATCATGCCAACAATTTTCAGCCAAAATTGACCGGATAGGTTCAACTGGCAAAAAATGAAAAGAGACTTAGAAAAGTTTATAATTGAATAAGCAAAAATGTAATAAATTTATGATTTTTTGAACAATTTTTCCGATCAATTTTATCAACATCTGCCAAAATCGATGACTTTTTTCATTGATCCGATCATGGAATCTGGATTATTAGTACTGCATTATTTTGAAACAGTTTATTCATGGCACTAATTCATTCTATGCAACCTCAAGACTACCCACCAAGCCTAAAACGCTTCCCAAACTTTGAAACGCAAAACACGCCCAAGGCGAGCTTTGATCACAATTTTTGAATCGTAAAACTCTTCCTTCCTCCTTCCTTCGATCCTCCATCGATCCTTCGACTCTCTCTTCCCCCTGCCGCATGCCAGCTTCCTTGCCTGAGATGGTTCTCATCCGTGGACTAAGCTGCACTTTCAATTCTGATTCAGCCCGCTTGCATTTCGCTTCGGCGTAACCAAGCGTCCCGCGGGAGTAGCAAAACTCAGCAACTCCTTCGTACTTGAAATCAATCCAGTATTCCTCTCCATCCCCCCTCAAAGCCTGGCGTTCGGAAGCCCGATACGACCTGTTCTGTAACAGTTTGGGTTCCACCTCTGGCTGCGGAACAATAGAGTGCACAATCTTCGTCACGTGGGCTAAGTATCACCCCAAACCGTAGTGAAATTAAATTCCTCCGCCGTTTGATGCATATGCCCGAGCATTTCGAGCATGGGCTGTCAGCCATGTCCTGTTTCTTTAAGATTTGAATTCAGGATTTACAACTCTAATTCCATGTGAGATTTTGTAATAGTCAACTGTTCTAAAAGTTCTAACCCCAAAAAAAAAAAAAAAAACTATTCTAAAAGTTATGACGAAAGAGACTAAAATAGTATAATCATACTCATCCACAAGTGTTTCCCTTTCTTATATTACATCCGAATCCATACGAGTCAAAGAGGTTTCCTCACATTCTCAGCTTTCTCAGAGGACCTCTCTCAATACTCGCTATGTTTCTCGCAAGTTTCACACTCATATTAAGCACGCTCATTATTATTACATAAGACTTCTACTTCGATAAGCAAAAGAAGTTTGGTGGGTATCTATTTCCCTTTCCTTGCACCATCCCCACGATCCAATTTGCAAGAGTTCAATTTGGGCTTTTCTAATATGGGCTGGTTTCTTTGCAATTCAATCAATTTTGGCATTTCTAATATCGGCCCATTTCAGATCTATCGATATCAAATTTCAGGCCATAATCAATCGGGGCCATAACCCATGATGAGCCACAAACAGTAAGAGAGAATTCTCAACTAGGGAGAGAAATCCTCTAGTGGAGAGAGAAATTATGCCCGATTGACTAATTCCACGCCGTTCTTTGATAATAACAATAATAACAATAGGAATAATAACCACCGGCCGCGGTGGCTCCATTAGATAAGACTTTGCTGATCCTCAACGAAGAGGTGAATGGTTCAAAATCCAGGAGCGCGTTGTATTAGATTAAGTGACTCGGGAGTGGTGGGTCCTCCCGCTGCTTAAGTGTCGCGCAGGGGTTTACGCGCACGGCTATCGCCTACAAGTTCTGCCTCCTCCTCAAAAAAAAAAAAAAAAAAAAAAAAAAAAAAAAAAAAAAACGACTTGAAGGGCGACGTGACATACAACTCTCCAAAGTACATGATATGCAAAGAAGTAGCATCAACGTGGATAAATAATTATAGAAAAAAAAAAGAATAATATTTGACTCATATCCCAATAGAATATAGGTAGCTTTTGCCCTTAACTGATATCAATTTTTATAAGTCTGCTTGTAGACTATTTCTGCAAAACAGCACGAATATACACTCTTGCTTTATGTAGCAAGCCGACCACACGGGGCCATGGACTAAGCCAACTCTTGTCCCGGTAACAATCAAATCAAATGATGGCGAGTCGGAAATGCGGCTCAATCGATCCCATGATCATCAGTTGTCTGGTGGGATGACCAATTCTGATTCAACTTCCGTCTCATGATCCTTCGGGAAAACATTAGTCAACTAATAAATGAAGACGCCTCTCTTGATTTTTCGGATTTAAAACTTGAATAATAATTCACTTTTGAAACACAAGACTCTCGGTTTGAAATGACTGAAAGTTCAATGTTTCTAGACTACATTTATCCCTCTCCATGCCGGTTTTACGCGCGTGCTCCTTTTACCGATATTCTCTGCCTAACAAGCGACAAAGCTAATCAATGCATAGGACGTGTCCACGTCGAAATGGATTATAAAATTGACTCTTCGAAAGGTTAAATGGAGGAGATGGGCATCTCCCCAGATCCGATGTGCGATTTGGGATATTCAAGTCGCCACTTTTGGCGCTCGAGTGCTCCCGACTTTGGACGCATTGATGAATATGCGAACAAGGAGCGAAAAGTAAAGGACGTCCTTTCAATCGCGGCGCATGCTTTATGGAGAGGTGGACGGCAAGATTGTCTATCTGGCCGTCACATGGGATGGGATGGTGTCCTTGCCAAGAATCTTCGGATCGAAGGCCTGAGAATTTGTGGGAGCATTTGCTCCCTCGGTTCATCATCGTCGCCGTTGCATCGGAGTCGGGACCATCTCTTTGCTTTTTGGTGGTCTAGCTCTGCTTTCTGCGGAGCCAAGTGTTCGGTGGAATCCTCATGACGGGTGCGTTCGACGCACTAATTGATCATATTGGATAGGGGAGGTTTCGACTTCTCGAATTAGGATTACACATGGCACAACAAAATCATGGGTATTGAGAAATTGTTAATTTTTCTTTTTTTGAATGATGAGCGCCCTGAAAAGATCTTTTAGTGGAACTCGCCATATTTGCCCGATGAATAGCTTAGTGATAAGAGGGTGCAACCCATTATTGAATGGGGGAAAATTACAAAAAAAAAAGTCCTAAACCTATTATAAACATGCTAATTCAATTGTAAACGTTTTTAGTTTGTCAATTTAGTTTTAAATCTTTTGTAATTATATCAATTCAATCTATCCGATCAATTTTGATCAGCGATGATGTGAATGCCACTTGGTGCAGACAATTTAATTAACACTAACGTGGATAATTTTTAACAATATATTTTTTTCAATTTTTTCTTTTTTATTCTTTTTTCTTTTCTTCCCTCTTTGCTTTTCTTCTTCAAAGTGTCGCCAGCCATTGGGCAAGGCCGGGGGGTTAATGGGTGAAGGTGGTCTCACACACCGCCTCAGGCCTCATTGGCACTATGGGGGAAAAAAAGGAAAACAAGGAAGAAAAGAAATAAAAAATAAAAAAATCAAATAGTAAAATATTATTAAAAATTATCCATATGAATGTCGCCAAGACATATGACAAAAATGACTGAATATATTAAATTGGTACAATTATAAAAAGTTTAAGATTGAATTGACTTTGTTTTTGTAATTCTTCCATTGAATGGAGATCTCCCGACTTCTATCCCCATAGGGTTTCATCATTTCTTTCATCGAATCCGGATTCTTGTCCAATCTAATTTTCGGTTTATGCCGGATTATCTTGTCGACCAAGCTCTCCACTGTCTCTCTCTACTCAAGCCCCTCCTCGAAGTCGTCACTTCTTTGGCCACTGTAGTTGACGACGACCATGGTGAGTGCCGCATATGGGAAAATGGATAAATGAAAATGCCATTCTAGGATCTTCCATCCGAGGAAAACATACGGAGTTAGCGGAGTCTCTATCTACATCCAGCCATGTTTTAGGATTCAAATAAACAAAAGAGAAGCTTATGATTCAAATGCATTTGAGAAATAAGTTTCAAGACTTACAATGAAATTATCCAATCGACCATATGTCCCCAACTAGTGCATCGGTTCGTGAAGGCAACGACAACAATGTGCCTTGCATGTAAATTACTACTCGGCCGCTCACACTTTGTTCCACACCAATCTCTCTCTCTCTCTCTCTCTCTCTCTCTCTCTCTCTCTCTCTCTCTCTCTCAGTAAAGAAAACTCAATTTCAACCAAAAATTTGATGTGTCCAAAATAATAAAAATAAAATGATGAGCACATTAGAAGTCTTAAAACTTGTTACAGAAGTGTATTTGAGTCATAAGACTTTCAAAATATGTAATTAAATCCTAAAACACTCAAAAAGTGCAATCAATTCCGAAAATTCGTCAAATTGATTCAATCAAGTTCTTCCAAGTTTTAGGATTTGATTACATCAACTTAATGAGTTTTTGGACTTAATTACACTATTTTGATAAATTCATGACTTGATTACACTTTTTGAAAGTTTTAGGATTCAATTTAACTTTTTTAACAAATTGAGAACTTTTAATGCACTCATCCCCCTAGAGAGAGAGAGAGAGAGAGAGGATAAAAGAATCAATTACAAAGCAATGATCTTCAATTTTACATATGAAATGGCCAGAAAAATTAAAACAAAAGCCTGATTCGAGAAGATCGACTCGCATGGATAAAGAACTTACATCAAACATCTCCCGGCTCTCGGGCTTGGCCACTTTTGCAATCTCAAACTCAACCCAATATATATGGACTTTTCGACTTTGTCCCTCTTTGATGTCAAGAAGTTATTGTATTTGCGCACCATCGATGCGTGAGATCCATTGATCGAGGATAGGAACCGAAAAGCTAGGAGCTCCATTTGCCTTTTGTTATTTTAAAAAAGGGGGCAAATGAGCCCAGAACTACATCGCTGCCGCGCACGGAGGAACACAAATACCTGCTCGATCACCTAACGATCTTCTCCGTCAAACAAGCAATGAAGGATGTATAGTACCTATAAAAGTCGCAGCGGGTTATAAAATTGACTCTTCTATGAGGGTTTAAATGGAGATGAACATCTCCCGAGATCCGACTTTACCAAAAAAAAAAAAAAAAAATCTCCCCAGATCCGATGTACGATTTGGGATATTTAAGTCGCCACCTTGTGGTGTCGAGTGTCCCCGGCTTGGACGCATCGATGAACATGTGCGAACGAGGAGCGAAAAGCAAAAGATGTTTGGCTCGATCTCGGGGCTTTCTTTATGGACAAGAGGACGGCAAGAATGTCTGTCTGCCCGTCACATGGGATGGTGTCCTTGCTAAGAATCTTTGAATCAAATCGAGAGGCCTGAAAATTCGTGGGAGCATTGCCTTCTCGGTTCATCATCGTTGCCGTTGCGTCGGGAGTCGGGACTTCTTCTTTTTGGTGGTCTTGGGTCTGTTTCAATTGGAGCCAATTGTTTGGCAGAAATGCTTACGGCTCGCTAATTGAGCATGTTGGATAGGGGAGGTTTCGTCTTCCCAAATGTTTGATTACACGTGACACGAGAAAAATCATGATGTTGAAAAAATTGATAATTTTTCTTTTTTGATTAAGGAGCACTTTGAAAGGATCTATTAGCGTAATTTGTCATATTTACCCAATGAATTGCTTAGTGATTTATGGGCAAAACCCGTTATTGAATGGAGGGAAGATTACCGACTTTAATCCCATGGAGCTTTTTTTTTTTGTAACCGAGGACTTCATCATAGGCTCCCCGTGCCCGGACGGCACCGAAGGGCCAGGCCCTATACCTTGAGAGAAATTAGCACAGGATTCCAACACCATGGCCCCGCTTACAATGCTAGAAACTGCGGGTTTCAAACTCTCGATCTCAGCGATGAATGAGAGACTCTCAATCAATACAACTACTCACGGTTGGGTTAATCCTATGGAGCTTTCATCATCCCTTTCATCGAATTTGGATTCGTGTCCAAACTAATTTTTGGTTCTTATCGCACCGAATTAATTTATCAGCCAAGCGTTCACCCCTTCCTCCCCCAAGGCATCGTTACTCCTTTGACCATCGCAGTTGATAAAAAATCATGGCGAGTGCCGCATACTAAAGAGTAAAGGCCATGTAAGATGGGAAAATTGATGAATAAAAATTCCATCCTAGGATCTTCCGTCCGAGACTAACATACGGAGTTAACAAAATCTCTTATCAACATACGGCCGAATTCTAGGATCAAATAAATGAAAACAAAATTAATTAAGATTCAATGTACCTGAGAAATAAGTTCCAAGACTTCTGATGAAATTATCCAATTGACTATATGTCACTAGCTAGAGCATTGGCTCATGAGAAAAATTATCCAAAAAGTTTTAAACATATTATGTTGTGGCCAATTCAATTATTAATCTCTTATTGTGCCAATTTAATTCTAAAAATTTTGAGAATTTATCAATTTAGTTCTAATTTTTTCAATAAAACACCAATATAGTTATTCTGGCTAATTTTGGCTAGAAATCGATGACATGGCAATCCAAGTATTAACTGTCTTATGTTGCATGGCTAGTGCTATGGATAATTTTTTTTAAATTTTTTCTCTTTTTTTTTTCTTTTTTTCTTTTTTGGTCCAAAGAGTTGGTGGGGCAAACGGCCACTAACCAAGGGCTACAATGCCCTCGCTGTGGCCCACGAGGGCCTAGACAAGGGCTCGTGACACCTTCTTGGCCACAGTGAGGGCCGCAACACCCTCACTGTGGCCTGCAAGGGCTCATAGTGCCCTCATCGGTTGCAGCAAGGGCTCTAACCTATCGCCCAAGGGTCAACAATGTTGAGAAAACCTCTTAATATATTTTAGAATCGACAAAACTATTCATGGTTTATTATGACAGTGATATATGCATGAGTTGTTTATGTTTCTAAAAATATTCGAGACAAAAGGGTCTTTACTATGATCAGTGAAAATTTTCTAAGTAATTGGAAGAACCTAAGTGAACAAGTCTAGAACATGGAGACTTCATAAAGACTTAGAGGTACCAAGCTTAACAATCTACAAAATCTACACCATCATCATAATCAAAATGCCTAAAGAGAAGTAGTTGAATATAACTAGAATATGATATCAGCGTAGCTTGTAGTAGCTTGATATAGCCAAAGCTTACGAGAGCCTAACATAAGTAGGAGACTGATATCTCTAGGAAGCTTGATATGATCGGCGACGGTTAACATAAGCGGGACATTTACTTTATCTACAACAACACAACATTATTATTTTGAGATATTTTATCTCATCTCTTGATAGCATATGATCTAGTATGAATTCTTAATTTACATATTTTGATTGACCATAAATCATAAAAATCATCTATGCAAATTATTCAATCCGCGAAATATCTTGATTGAGTGACCATCATCCTGAAGACAAGATGCTTTCCATACTTAGAGCTACTCTATTTTTGGAATCCAAGGTTTGATTGTATGGACAAGCAAATCTATGGAACTATTTACTTCAACAACATTTCTGTCTTCCTCAACAATTGTCCAACAAGAAGATTGGAGATAAATCCTCTTGAAGATTGTCCAATGGGAAAATCAAGTGTTGAGGTGTATAAAAGGAGATCAACAGGACGCCAAGAGACGTACATTGTTCAAGGGTGCAAATTCCAATTTCAAAGAAAGCTCGGGCATTCCTACATTGTCTTTTGAGACTTTTAAAACTTGTAATCTTTTGAAAAGTGTTGGCACTATTATTGTTTATGCTTAGGTGTGAGATAATGAGATAAATTAGCTTTGGAATAAGCAGCGCCAGCTTTGGGAAGATGCATTTAGAAATAAGCGGCACATTTTGTTGTAACTTCTCAACAATTGATATAGTCATTACTACTTAATAGAAGCACACTTCACCACTTGATTTAACTTGCTCTTGTGTATATCAAGACACTATTTTACCCTATTTGCGCTTATATCAAACTTGGCATTTTTAATTTCATAATATATTGTCAAGTTTCTTGAAATCAACTATTCACCCCCCCCCACTAGATGATATTGTTAGCCAAATTCTTTATTTATTTTTTTTGGGTCAAAATTTAAACTTCACTCATTCAATGCTTCAATTCATAAAAACAAGGAAAGCTAGATTTAAAACATATCTCACGAGAGTTGGGGGCTTAGATAGGCAATTAGGATGGAGGCTTCCTCTATGATGGGCTTTTGCAATCTAATCTGTAACTTGGTTAGCGTAACGTGGACAATGGATTATTGAGACTCCTTTCATTAGCTAAATTCAGTCTACCCTGAACCAAAAAAGAAAAAGAAACAAAAGAGAAAAGAAACAAATCAATAAAAGTTTCAAAAAAAAATGAAAAATTATCCACGTCATCAATTTCTAATCAAAATTAGCTAGAAAGATTACATTGGTAACTCATTAAAAAATTTATGAATAAATTGAAAAATCTTCGAAAGGTTTAGGACTAAAATAGTATAATTGTAAGGTTTATGATTGAACTGACAAATTGTCAAAATGTTTAATACTCAATTAGAACAATTGTATGACCAAAAAAGAAGAAGAATTGAAAAGTTAAGGATTGAATTAAGTGACATACAATAAGTTTATAACTTTTGGGACAATTTTCCCTCAGCTCATGAGTTAAGGTGGTAACAATGACCTGCTTTGTATGAAAATTAAGAAAATTAACAAAAAAATCATAAACATATTATATTGATACCAATTCAATCATAAATTTTTCCCGTATATGTACTCATTCATCCAATCCAATTTAGAATTGACATCGTTGATGTGAACAATGTCCGCCCTATGTAATATGGCCGTCACTGAGTAGACCTTTTTTTAATAATTTTTGTTTTCATTTTCCTTTTTTCCTCTTTTTTTTGTCCTTTCCTTTTCTTTTCTTTTTGGCTAGTGAGTAGGCCACATGCCGTGGCCGCCGGCCGAGGAGGGCTGGCCTCACCTTGGTGAGGATCGCCCTCATCGGCCACAAGGGAGGGTCAGCCTCGCCGGGTCATGCTTAGGCGAGGGCAAGCGCCAATGAGTCTCCCTTGCGGTCCCGCGAAGAAACAGGATGGGAACTTCCAGTCGCACGATGAAACGTTACAAGATCAGAGCCTCCTCGTGACGGTGGACCGGGTGTCGATGTTCGGTGTGGGAGATAAGGACAGAGAAAATAATGTCGTTACTTCACTCCCATGGAAGCAGACGTTTCACGTGCCCTGGTCAATCAGCAGAACCACCCAAAAAACACTGCGACGAAGATTGATAGGTTTTTGTTTGGACCCCTCTCATATGTCACATCAATATAATATATAATACATATAAAATCCAATATGATCAATATGTGTGTACATATAATGTGTGTGTATATTTATATAAGGGCCGGTCAATAATGAAAAGATAATGACATCTCAGGGCCTAAGCATGAGCTTGACTTGGCCACACATTTTTTTTGTCCGTGGCTTCAATCATATAGAAGATGATCTTTGCTCAGCTTGGCGTCAGTCGCCAGGTTAGCAAGTGCTGAGGTCGTATGACAAGGTCCTTTGTTCGATGGTAGATCAATCGTTCTTTTCATTTCTTTTAATTGAGGGTTAAATTGGGTCGCTGCTCCGGCACTACCCTGCACTCGCGGAGAGCTGCACGCGTGCGTCTCTTAACTTCAGGAGAATTACTAATGAAGTTATAAATTTATGTACGGCATTAAATTCAATTTTACATCTTTCAATTGTGCCAAATTGATATTAAATTTTTTGATGATTTGTCAATGTAATCTTTCCAGCCAATATTAATAAAAAAATTATCACATTGACATTAACCATTCTAAGTAGCATAGCTAGTATTAATATGGATAATTTTTGTAATTTTTTATCTTTTTTTTTTTACTTTCTTTTCTTTCCATTTTTTTTCTATTTTTCAGTCCTAGCCAGCCATAGGTGAGGACCACACTCATGGCTGCAAGTGCCCTCTCTGGCCATAGGTGAGCATAGGTGAGGGACGATCAATGAGGGCCACAATGCCCTCATTGCCTAGCCAGCACAGCAAAAAAAAAAAAAAAAAAAAAAAAAGAAGGGAAAAAAAGAATTGAAAAATTATCTACATCAATGCCGACCATTTATCAATCATGCCATATAAAACTGCTAGTGTCCACATTAATAATTTTTAATCAAAATTGACTAAAATTACTATATTGATAATTGTTAAAAGGTTTTAAACTAAATTAGCACAATTAAAAAAAAATATGAATTGAATTGATTGTCATACAATAAGTTTAGAACTTTTTTCATAATTCTCACCCTAACCTCTACATGCATGTAGGCACCTATGCCTAAGAATGTTTGCACAGGACACCTCCACAGAGGAGGCTATTTCAGGGATGTCTATATGCTGTCGGTGAAGGGTTGCATCACGAATTGGCGCCAAATTCTATTTTTCAAACATTGGCTATCGGTGAAGGGTTAGACGTTGCAAACGCAAGGCCAACGCTGAAGCGGATTGGGCCGCTAAGGCTCATAGAAACGGTATCCTACCTCAAGATTGGGCCACTTCGCCTCCTTCTATCTTGTTAGATCTACTTTTTTCGGACGCTTTAGCTGCTGGTTGTACATATTCTTTATCGTGAATATATGTTCTTCCAAAAAAAAAAAAAAACATTGGCGTGGAATATTTTACTAACGGATATGTGATTAGGTAAACCGTGCGAAGACGACCTAAAACTTTGCTGTTTTTGTCATGTTCGACTTATTGACTAAAAAGGGAAGGAGAGGGTAAAAAAAAATGATTACGACATGGCTATCTACCTTGTGATTAATGATTACGACATGGCCATCTACCTCGTGATTACTACTTTGGCAGGCTCATAAGCATTAAGCATTCTCGGGATGGTGCGAATTACTTGAAAACCCCGAGCTTTAATGAATTGATTAATGGACCATCTCCTTAAAGGAGATTAAAGCTTTTAAGTGCAAATTATTAAATTCAATTACTGTATTTATCATCCGCACGTTATTCACATGAACGAAATAAAGGCATAATTGATGGAATTATTAATTTTCTCCTGGCCCCACATCAAGGGGGAACGCAATAATGAAGTTTATTGCCACACCATATTTTTTTATTTAAAAAAAAAAAAACAAAACAAAACAGAACGTACGTCACTAGTGTAAAAGGGTCTCCCTTACATAAACTTTGCCATTTACTCTTGACGTGAAAATTACAACAACCCGTTTTCTTCAATGGTGTACGAGGTCGTTTTGTCTATAAACCAGATTTTTTTTGTCTTTCTCTACAAATAGTTGCTCAAAGCTTGTCATTCATCTTACTTGTCCGCAAAAAGCCTAGAGGGATATATCAACAGGAAAGCTTTTTTCTGGAATTCTCCAGATGTCTGTGCTTGCTTTTCAAATGAATGACTAGAACACTTTTCGAATGATTGATAAGATCATGGGGCCAGTCACCCACTCCGAATTTAGATCGAAATCTTGGTCATCTGACACCCAATTAAATTTATTGGTGAGCATAATTAGAATATGTGGATATTCTCTCTTTATTTCATATTATGAAATTTTAAGAAATCATTGTCAACTATTCTAAAATCTTAAGCCATTAAATGAATGCATAATTTAATATTTAAATATTTTAATACTCTCCCTCATGTTTATTCTAGTCTTTCTAAGACAAAACCTTATATTTTGATATTATTTAAAATTTTATAGGATCACTGCTAATTATTTCTAAAGTTTAAATTATTAGACGAAAACGTGATTTAATAATTAAATATTCTAACATATATGAGTATGACCAACAAAATGCACAAATATATACATGTGTGTGTTTGTGTTTATTTTCAAAAGAGGAATTGGGCAAATGACTTGCCCAAAACCAAATATAATCCAGCCTCTAAATTATATATGATTTTATAAATACTGTTAGATGCAATTGCATCTTCTACATTCTAGTTCAATGAAATACCTGAAATTTCAATTATGTTTATTAAACTAAGGGGATAATTGTCCAAAAGTTCTAAATTTATTATACAATGGTTAATTCAATTATAAACTTTTCAATTTAACAAATTTACTCATAAACATTTTGTCGATTTTTTTTATGTGGTATTTTCAACCAATTTTGTCTAGAATATGTAGACAATTTTTCTAATTTTTCTGATTTTTTTTTATATTTTATATTTTATCCTTTTCTGTTCTTTCTTTCTTCCACTCACCGGCCATCATCCACAACCCAACAACCTCGCTGGCCCTTTTGCGAAGATGAATAGGGGGCAGCTGACTTGCCCAAAACCAAATATGTTCCTGCCTCTAGATTATTCCATAAAAACTGTTAGATGCAATGTCAACTTCTACATTCTCGTTCAATGAACTCCCTGCAATTTCACTTAGATTTATCAAACCAAAAGATGCCAACAAATAGTTGTGAATATAATTCTAGTTTGAATAAATAATTGTTTGATCGATTGTAACATTGGCCGGACAACATGAATGTAGATGGCATCCTTGGAAAATTTCAGCATATCACATCATGTGGACGAGTTAGGAACTCACAATCTCTTACATATTTTATTGTACAAAATCTAATTAAAAGAACGAATCAACTGAAGCAGAAAAGTATGTTATTATAAGTTTCCAGCATGAAAAAGCAAATTATGCATCTAGCACGGGTAAGGCAAGTTGCATGATTTAATTATTCTGAACTTAAATAGGAGCATTACAGGATTGTCATGCAAAATATGATTTAATTGGAGTATTGGAAATCTGAGTTCATATACAATGACATGTTTGAATTTTTAAATATTTGCTAATGTGCACATTGAAAGCTCACCAAAAGTAATGTTTTTATTTCGTTGAAAAAAAAAAAAACTCATGGTATCGAATGAGGTAAGCAAAAATTTTAGTTAAAAACAAAATGAGTAGAGAATGTTATAAAAGTACTCCTTACAGAGAAAATGAGAAATCCCTTGCAATTGCAATTTAGAGTCTTATGTGTCATCTTTAAAGGAAATCGTCAGGAAATAACTTTCTATTATATAATTATATGGATAAATATAGATATAAGTATCTATTAATAATCTAGAACATAGCGGACAAGTATATCAATATAATGTCTAATAATTGTGTATTCCCTTGAAGTTGCCTCTAAGGTTGACGCACATGACTCTAACTTAAAATTAATCATTCTTCCGAAAAAATATATATATATATATTTTACACTCTCCACCCGTTGCCCTGTTGGGAGAGTAATTACGTATGGGAGTAAAATATGCAACACTATTAGTCATAATCAGAAAAATAATAATTCCAAGAAAGCGATAACAAAATAAACAAGATGTGAGCTACATCTAATTGACTCTCCTTAAGGCAATTAGTTCCTGCTAATAGTACTAAGCAGCTTCACAAACTATACCCTCTAAGATACAACACCTCAAACTCGTTTAGATCAACACTATATGAATAAGACTTTGTCAAATATTTCTCAAAATCAGCACACTTAGAGAATGACTACAGAGAAAACTAGAGAAGTACTTTGAGGAGTATTCGTTGTTGTTTTGAACTAAGGAGCATGGCGAGGGAAACTACCATAGAAAACCAAAAGAACATGAACTAAAGATTCATGTCGGTTATGCTCACATTAGTTGAACTATTAACCCTTAATATAACAATATTAAATTTAGAAACTGCCGAAGAGTCACCTTGAGTCATTAATCCTTAATTGCAACAATAAAACCTATTTATTACCCTTGTCCCTCTTCCCTATCGCCTCTCTTCATTATTTCATTTTAATTTCAACTCTTTTGTACTAAAAGAAGCTTCCTCCCTAACATTATGTCTGCATTAATATTCATTATTTCCTTATTTTAGTTTCAATTCTTTTGTATTGAAAAAAGCTTCCTCCCTAACATTATGTCTACAATAACATTCATGGAGGTACACTAAAAAAAGTACATAAATTACGTGTACTCAAGACATGGGAGAATTATCAAAAAAGTCTTAAACCTATTATAATTGTGCCAATTCAGTCCTAAACTTTTTTTTTTTTTGCCAATTTAATCCTAAACCTTTTTATAATTGTATCAATTCAGTACATCCTGCCAAAATTGACCGGCTAATGTTGACATGGATGCCTGCTAGGGACAGCGGGCCAATTTTGGTTGGATGGCCAATTTTGGCCGGCCGAGGACAACATCCATGTCAAGCCGTCCAATTTTTTGGTCGGATAAATCGACACAATCAGTAAAATGTTTAGGACTAAATTGGTCAAAAAAAAGTTTAGGATTGAATTGGCATAATTACAATAGGTTTATGACTTTTTTGGTAATTCTCCCCTTGAGACATAGTAAAGGATAAACGAAATATAACAGATCAAAATATCACATTAAATTGTTATCATATATGTTGCTCAAAATGATAGGGTTATGTTCATATCAGACTTTAATATTATAAACATTTCAATGCGAACTTTTCTTTATGCTTACCTGTTTATATCATTTGTTAGGATGCATGTGTGAGTGAGTTGTATTAGAAAAATCATACATCATGTGATGTAGAGTAGTTAATATTTCTTAATTAGAACATAACTCATTGGTTTAAGCTTAATAAATGTGGGTCCAACTGCATATATTGGTGGGCTCGGATTTCAGTTCCCTTTTGGCGATCTCTCCAGGTAAAAGTATTGGACTTCTCCAACGTGCTCCCAACAAAATGGTATTAGAGGCCATGGCTGCAGTTTCTAGGCAAGTAGACATCATGGTGTAGCAACACGGGCCCGTATGAAGTTGATGTAGATGGATACCTAAATTAAGGGAGAGCGAATCTAACACTGAGCTCATATGTGAGAATGAGATTGTAAGGATACACGTGTGAGTGAGTTGTATTAAAAAAAAAAAAAATCCCACATTGAAGAATTGATATGATTTAAGGCAGTTAATATATCTTAGTTGGCCTAAAACTTAATAGCTAAAGTTTTGACTGAAGGTGAGTTCAATTAGATATATTAACAGGTTCGGATTTAGACTCCCTCTTGGTAATCTCCTTAGGTGAAGTATCAAACTTCTATTACGTCCTTCCAACATCATTCTTAATTATAAATTTGTACATACAATGTGCACAAAGCACGGTTCCACCTAGCGGTGTTGATATCCATCATTTAGTAAATTCATTTGCCATGTTGGTTGTACAGTCTTTAGTGTTAATTCTAGATTTATTTATTTTTTAGAAAAAAAAAAAGCCAAAGGTAAGTTACTTGACTTAGCAGTCCAGCATGTTAGTCACTTTTTTTGGTAGTTAGCTTCAACTTTTAAGAAAAGCATGTTTAGCATGTTTAGCATTTTTTTTTTTTAATGTTTTTGCGCGTACAATAATTGTATAGCAGTCATGTTCGAGTCTTACTGAAGATGCTTACGTCGACAGCTTTCTCGCGTCTTTTGGCTTGATTACTATAGGAGTTATCAAAACCAAATGCTTGCTAAGGTCGCAAGCTTCCAAGCATAGTGCAATTAATTTCTGACTAATTTGATTACAACTAATCTAACTGTTGACTTTTTTTCTTATATTTTACGATTTTTTAAATAAATTAAGAGGGTAATTGAAGCAGGACAGAATTTTCCCAACAATTAATCCAGCAGATTTTATATTGCCTAAGATTTAGAATATGCATTTTCATTTAACTTTCGTATTTAGAGTTTTTTTAGTGGGAGTTTTAATGGTCTAGTTAATTAACTAAATTAAATTGAGAAGCAAATTGATAAGGTGGTTGGGAAAATCTTGTAACGTGTCAATAACGATTCTTTTGAAGAAAAGGTCTAACCTTGATTAGATGTACCATGTACAATGAGTTCGTGAAATAAACTGTTAATCTCATGGATATATAAAATGTAGGTTGAGATGTATTTGTATATTACCCAAGGTAAAATATGGGATTGTTATCAATGAGCTGTTGGCTTAGACTCTAATATAGGGAATTTGATCCCCTTACAATCTTGGATACAAGTTTTCCGAGAACACTTTTAAGAGTGAAATCTCGAATACGTCAGCAAAAGATATTTTGTCACTGTAGAAATTCCACCAAAATAATAATTCATCACTAACATTCGTTACCAACGCCCAGAAAACTTAATCTCAATTGAATAAATAAAATAATATATGGAAAATAGGAATATAGAATTTCTCTATACATCATTATATTATAATGAATATTACATTAATCTATTTGTGAGCTATATGATGGTTATCTAAGATAAAAAAAGATAAAAACAATATCAAATATAATCAATCAAGAATATGCTCTATCAAAGAGAATACATACATAATCCTAAGAGATATGCGGAGCCAACAAAATATCCCAATATTGGTAACGATCATCATGAAAATATGAAAGATCAAGGATTATCATGATTTTTAATGCTCTATCAAAGAATATATATAATCCTGAAAGATATGCGTAGTCAACTAAATATCCCATATTGGTAACAATCACCTTGAAAATATGAAAGATCGAGGATTGTCATGATCTTTAAAATTGGTGATGTTCATGCATCCGCTCGTCTTGTGGACCTGCTGCTTCTTCGCCTGCATTATCATTATCGCTTCGCCAATTTCGTCACGGCACGATTTGTGAATCATGTCTTCTTCTTTTTTGTTCAATCATACGTACCAAATACAAATAAATAAATAAGAACCCAATTTCGCTTTTCCTTTGTGTCAATTATTCGCACAGACGTATTCAATCGCAACTCGAAAATCCAAGGACCTTTTTGGCTGGAGTCGGCGGAAACGCACGGTGATGACTCGACGTGGAAGAGGGGGTCACGAGAGGACGACAACTTGGGACCAAAAGGAACCTTCCTAGAAATACCGTCGTGACTAAATGGCAAAGTGCATTAATTTCGGAACACTACAGAGACGACGCCAATCAATGTAATTTATGGGGAAGGAAACTGAATTTTTTGCAGGTCGAACTTTGTTCCTTTGGCAAAAATATAACGAAACGAGTGTCTCCTTTTTTAAAAGACAATATACATGTGCTGAAGACACATAGCCCTAAATTTTAAAAGTTAATATCATAAAAAACTCCAAACTAATACATAAATTTACCTCAAATTAAAAAAACCCTAAACCGATACACTTTGACAAATTTACCTGTGGTTTGTTTCCATTAAATTTTACTGTTAAATTACTGAATTGAATGATCTGTGATAATTGATCAGTGTACTAGTTTAGGATTTTATTTTTTATTTGTCGTATGTTATACCGGGTTTGATTTTTTGTGGTATTAATTCAATGTATTTAAAATTGTTGGTGGTAAAAATAATAATTTATAATAAATTTATCACAAATATATCAATTTGATGTTTTTTGTGATATTAATCCAAATTTTAAATTACTCTTGTCCCACGATCATTCGAGTCCATCTGTCTTAATTAGCGCCGCGCAGAGAGAGAAAAATTAATAAAGATTTCTTACCTTTATTTTTTTCCCCCTAATTTAGGAAAGAAAGGAAGAAGACAGTGTCTCGTTTGGTAAACCTCTATTTCACCGGTTGCGCGGTAGCGGTTCCGTGGCCTCGTTGCCCTCCCCGGCCGGATCCGGCTCTGCTCCGAGGTTCTTGTCCGCTTCCCTCGCCGAGGCATGTGAGCGGGCCATGTGCCTGTTTTCCCTCCCTCCCCTTTTCTCTATAAGAATAAATAGAGATCTCGAAAAGATACCCACCGAGCGCGTCTTCAGGACCGCATGCTTGACTTTCACGTTCTTGGTCTCGTTCTTGATCTGAATTATATACCCACGAGGAGTTCGTAACGTATCCGGGCGTTGAAACGGGAGTGGGAAGAGCCAGGGGACGCCGCCGCTTTCGTTTTGTTTGCTTTTTTTTCTTTTCGGTGGGTGTTTGAAGGGAAACCAACTGCCAGGACATGGCCACGAAGGGACTCGTCGTTTATCTGATATCCGGGTTCGCCCTCGCGATCGTGTCCGCGTTCTTTCTTGCGAGCGGAACGCGCGAGGATGCGGAACGGGGTCCCCTCGTTTCGCTGCGTTCGCACCTGCGGGACACCGAGAAAGTCTGGCCGGTAAGGTTTGTTTCCCCGTTTCTGTTCGCGCGTGTGCATCGGGCTCTGTTTTCGTAGCTTTTTGCCAACGTGGATTTCGACTCATAAAGGTGGTTTTCGTTTGTTTTCTGGGTGATGGGGTGGAGCAGGATTTGGTGTTTGGGTGGCGGGTGGTGGTGGCCACGGTGATCGGTTTTCTGGGGTCGTCGTGCGGGACGGTGGGCGGCGTCGGGGGCGGCGGCATTTTCGTGCCCATGCTCACCCTCGTCGTCGGGTTCGACACCAAGTCTGCTGCTGCCATCTCCAAGTGTGAGTCAGACAAAATAGTTCAGATATCATAATTTCC
This sequence comes from Eucalyptus paniculata subsp. matutina, assembly GCA_017140255.1. Lineage (NCBI taxonomy): Eukaryota > Viridiplantae > Streptophyta > Magnoliopsida > Myrtales > Myrtaceae > Eucalyptus > Eucalyptus paniculata. The sequence goes on from CM029435.1 coordinate 30,305,922, forward strand.
TTCACAATCACTTTTCTGTTTCCTTATTTTAAGGTCGTTTCAAGTGGTCATTTGTACAGGATTCGGTGCCTAACATAGGTTGCAGTGAGATTATAATCGAGTTGGAATGAGATGTGACGTGATGGTGGTGAACACTTTCCTTTTTACCTTGCCACACGCGTTGAAGAGCACACAGAAGTAACCAAAAGGAAGGAAATCATTTTTTAACGAGCTTAGATGGATAATCATTAGTGAAAAGGAACCCCTGCGAGTCCCTTCTTTTTTCTTAAGATGAGCTCCTGTGAATCAATTGATAATTACGCTCGAAAAATGGAAACTTTTTTCTCTGTGTTCATTGTTTCAAGTCCAGTGTTTTTATGTTGATTTGAGTTTTGTTTATGAATTGTTTCCTTTTCTTTTTTGCCTTTCCTTGCTTCTCCAGCTAAAGGAGCTGGGAAGAATTATGCCAACTTCTCAGCAAGGACTTCTGTGAATTGAAAGTTTTGGTATTTGTGCAGGTATGATAATGGGGGCATCCACGGCCTCTGTCTGGTACAACCTGAGAGTACCCCATCCGATGAGGGAAGTGCCCATCATAGACTATGATCTGGCCCTTCTGTTCCAGCCCATGCTAATGCTCGGCATCACCGTCGGTGTAGCGCTCAGTGTGGTCTTCCCTTACTGGCTCATCACCGTTTTAATCATCATACTCTTTTTAGGTTTGTTACTGGGAAATTATGTTCAACTCTTTCTTGTTCGGCTTTCCACTCTGATTTCTTTAGCTTCTCCTGTAAGTAGAACATTTTTCTTGGCCATTTGAATGATTAGGAACCTCATCAAGGTCCTTCTGCAAAGGGGTTGAGATGTGGAAGGAAGAAACAGTCCTCAAGGTTAGTTTGGTTCGGATTAACTGAAGCAAGTCAATGGTAGGGGTTATTTAACGCATCTGACTAATTTTGATCTTGAAATTTGACTGGGGATTGCAGAAAGAATTGGCCAAGCAGCAAGAGACTCTTGTGAACTCTCGTGGTGAACGTAAGCCACTCCACTAACGGAATTAGAATATGTGCACTATCTTTTACTAATGTCCATTTCCTCAGTCAATTTCGAAAGTTGTAAATGCGACTGTTTCTATTTTATGCAGTTCTCATCGATACACAGTATGATCTGCTCATTCCAAATGAAGAGAAAACAGAATTGGTGAGATTTTGGACCGCTCTCTTGTGCTCTTGGATTTATTATGCTTGGCATGAGTTAATTTAATTATATTCTGTTATTGCAGCAAATACTGTGTTTGAACCTTAGGTGGAAAAGGACTTTGATACTAGTCATTGTCTGGGTTGCCTTCCTGCTTCTCCAGGTCATCAAGGCAAGTGATCTCTCTCTGTCTCATATTCTGACTTTTGAGCATTTTCTGACTATTGCCTTAATTATATCCTCTCATCATTTGCAGAATGATCTAGCAGTTTGTAGTACATGGTACTGGGTGCTCTTCTGCTTGCAGGTACATAAAAAACAACCCAAACCACTTCCCTACTGAAATACATCACCATCATTTTCCTGAATGAATCTTACCATGTCTTAAATCTGTTTTTTTCAACAGTTCCCAATCGCAATGTCTGTATTTGGATATGAAGCAGTGAAATTGTACAGAGAGCACAAGAAGAGGATGTGCAGCGGTAACACCGAAGCCATATGCGAGGCCACGATCCAGTGGACTGCAGTGCACATTGCGTTCTGTGCACTCTGCGGCATCTTAGGAGGCTGCGTGGGGGGTCTTCTGGGTTCAGGTGGCGGATTCATTCTGGGGCCACTTCTCCTTGAGATTGGAGTCATTCCTCAGGTATCCAGTGTATTTCTTTGACAATCAAAATTCAATTAGATATTGTTGCCTTAACTATCGGTCAAATGTTGCAATCATCAATCATTCATGAATGTGCAAACAATTAGCTATTTAATATATGCAACAAGAGCTTTCTTTTTGTTGGTGAGAAATAAAGTTCTACTGAAACACTTCATCTTCGAGAAGTCGGTAAACTGAAAGCATCACACTATAATAAACTAGACATTCGTTGGTGCGGCAAGTTGGCCTTTTAAAAGATAATGGTATTTTAAAGCATCAGGGCATGGATAATCTAGACCCTCAATTATGCATCAGGTTGGCATTCTAAAATATAAAAGATACAGTAATTTTGCATTGTTCATCTTTAAAGTGTTACATGTGCAGAGCAAATTGATCTTTTTATTTCTTGGCCAAGAAGGGAAATGGCTCTTGGCTTGCGTGTTCTATGGGGTAGTTGCAAATAATTAATCAGGATTGAATTTGCTTATAGGTAACTGCAGTTTCGACTTGATCAAAGACAAAAAAATACTAATTTCCTGAATTTAAGGGCCTTGCAAAATGAAACATGTCGAGTGTGCTTTCCGTGCAAATCTGTCCCCATCTAAGTTTGCAGCTTGTTTTGTCTACAGGTTGCTAGTGCGACGGCAACATTTGTGATGATGTTCTCATCATCCTTGTCTGTGGTGGAGTTCTACCTACTCAAGCGATTTCCCATCCCCTACGGTACGACTCTCCAGTTGTCACTCCCATCAGTTTGTTTCCAGTTCAGCTCCCGAGAAGACGAACGTTGACATTTGACTCGATGTTGATCCATGAATGTCGTGTCACCCCTTTCGTTCCCCCTTTTGCAGCGCTGTACCTCATGGCGGTTTCGGTATTGGCCGGTTTCTGGGGACAATACTTTGTGAGGAAACTGATAACGTTCTTGAGAAGAGCTTCCCTCATCGTATTCATTCTCTCCGGTGTCATCTTTGCTAGTGCCCTCACCATGGGTAATCTTAGTGCTCCCTTCTTCTTCTCCATCCTGAGAATTAAAACGTCAAAATATCTTTCATCACCAATTTTGAGGATAGATACTATTATCTTTCTTTTTTCACGGATTGTTTTTCTTTCTTCTATTGCTTTGCAGGGGTAATTGGCATTGAGAAGAGCATTGTGATGATTAAGAATCATGAGTTCATGGGGTTTTTGAGCTTTTGTAGTAGTCAATAAAAACCATTGCAGTGGCATTGGTGAAGCAAGTTACTAGGGGAATCAAGTAAATGCCAAGAGCATTGTGATTTTATCTTGAGAGATAGTCTTGGTGTTGGCCAATTCCTCGTTGACCAACCTAGGCATAAGAATCTACCATCAATAAAAGCTGTCAAGCTTAATGTTAGTGTTAGCTCCTGGCTAACACCACCCCTCATTCATAGGTGTGATCCTTTTTAGCTTTCTTCAGATTGGTTCGTGGGCTTTTTAGGTTTCTTTGCCTTGTATTTTGGATTGGTTTCAGCCTCTTTTTGAGACCATAATAAAATAGATTAGAAAGATGCAAGTACATCTCTCGTTGAATTGTTTGTGTATGAGTGGTGATTGCTATATTAAAATAATAAATAAATAAATAAATAAATAACCATACTGGAATCTATAAAATTGTGGATCTGCAGCGTTCAAATGAGTGCTATTAGGCTACTCAGAACGATCCAAGGGTTGTTGAACTAGTCAAACACAACATTATCTAAGTTTAATTTAATTAACTAGGCCACCGGTGAGGCAGTCCACGTGTGCGTAACATGAGAAGTCTGAAAACACAAGAAAGCAAATCAACTTCAATGCCGGCTTCTTGTTGTCCATTGTTGACTTTCGTCACCAATTCGGGGGCGCTCATCGTGCAGATGATGGATAAAATTAAGAATGTAAAGATTTGTTTCGCGAAAAAAAGTTTTTGAAATTTTTTTCTTATTTTTTGCATTTGGATGATTTAGGAAAATCAGTCAAAGGAGAATATTTTCCTATTTAATGAAATAGATTTTCCTGTCAAAACTTTAATTCAAGAAACTATTTCATCTATAAAAAATCGAGAATCATTTTTCAAAATATGATTATGTATCGACATTTTAACCAAAAACTTCACACTTAGACATAGGAGCACCGAGGCTTGTTCTTGGGCCCTTGGCAACAAGGCCTGCTCCCCGTCGCCATTCCCTAGGTTCATGGAGGTTTGGGCCCTAGACCTCGGGGCACATGCCCAGGTCCTCGACTTTCAAGCCCAATTCCATCAAGGCTAGACTCGGGACACCCATGCTTGGGCCTAGGTCCCCTACACCTCGGTTCATCAATGCTAGGCTGGACACCCTAGTGATTGGGCCTAGGATTATCAAGATTGTGCTTGAGACCTCGATGCCCATGCCCGAGTCCTTGATGCTCTGCCTGTGTCCATCGAGGTCGAGCCCCGAACCCAAGGCGCTTGAGACCTTCCCTAGTGCTTGGACCTGAGTCTAATAAGTTCAGGCCATAGACCTCGTTGCTCACACATAGGTCCATCGTGGTCAGGCCCTGAAACCTCGGTGCCAAGTTACTGGTTTCATGCGATGTGGTCTACGACCTAGCCGCGATGGATCCATGCCGGGGCGTGAGGGACCTAGGCCCGATCTTTGTAGATCCGGGCCAGGGCACTAGGGAGTTGAGCACGGGCACTAAGGGCGCGTTTGGTAACGATTCTGTTCCTGGGAGGTGATTCTGACTAAAAATGATTATTTTTGATTCTATTCCCGGGAACTGATTCTGAGTAAAAAGCGCGTTTGGTAATTGTTCAAAATTTTTTATTCTGGAATAGAATTGCGTTTGGTACCGTATTAATTGATTATGTTCCAAATTAATTTCTTTTGATTTTTAAATAAATTTTAAATAATTTCTTTACTTTTTTACTTTTTTCTTTTCTTTTTTCCTTTTTTTTTTTTTCCTTTTTTCCTATTCTTCTTCTTCTTCTTCATTTGGCCGGCGACGCTCACAGGAGCATCGCCGGCCCTCGGCGAGGTCGGCCTTCGTCGGCCGAGCCTCGCCAGTGGCCAGGCGAGCCTCACCGACAGTTGGGCGAGGCTCGACCTCGCCCGATCTGGCGAGGCCGAGCCTCGCCCAGCCACCGGCGAGGCTCGCCCAACCCCGCCAGTGGCCAGGCCGGCCTCGCCGGTGGCTGGGCTTGCCTCCGGCGAGGTCGCCGGACCTCGCCTTGGCCTGGCGAGCCTCCGGCGACCAACGGCGGACCGGCGACCAGCGGCAGACCGGCGACCGGCAGGCGGCGGCGGGCGGCGGCGGGTGGTGCGCAGACGGCGGCGGGCGATAGCGGACGGAAACCGAGATGATGAAAGAGAAGAACGAGGGTTTTACCGTTTTGATTCTTTTTCTGATTCTCAGACATAGAATCAATTTTTTTTTTTTATTCTCAAATCTTGTCCAAAATCGTTCCCGGGAACAAAAATTTTACCAAACGCGATTCTCATCCCAAACTGATTTTGGGAACAAAAAATCAGAATCTGGCACTGTTTGGCACGTTGCCAAACATGCCCTAAGTTCTCAGGGTTGATTTCAATGAACCCAAGATCAATGCTTGTGCTCGTGCCCAAGAGTCAATGATCCTGGCTCTTATAATTCAGTGCCTGTGCTGGGTTCTACGCTATCCACGTGCAAGTCATTAATACTCAAATTGTGTCTTTTAGAAAAATCAAGATTTTCCTTATCAAATGATAAAAAATATTTTTCAGTTCATTTTTAGATCTCAGTCAAGTACCAAAAAATGTGATCATTGCAGAAATGTTACATTTTTTACAAAACAAACGGCGTCTCAATGACAGAAGTGTTTTTATACTCACCAACCTCTGTTTAACGTAGGATTGCAGTCGCTGAGCCAACCCGTCTTCCAAAACACAGCACGATCAATCAGACAGCCATAAGATCGGGAGTTTTCGGGACCAAATTTAATTGCAGAAAATGCAAGGCACTCAATTTTTGCTGTTACTCGGAGCTACGTATAATTTCATCCCCGAGCATCGTTCAGATTCACTCAACATTGAGAAATGTACCCGACAACGAGTCATTTACTGGGCACATTTTCGTAACTTCTTCATAGATGTAAGGTGGCTCTCTTTTACAAACAAGGAGCTTGTCTTCACGACCTCTCCCCAACAAAGGAATAGAGCCAAGAATGGTATAAAGAAGAAACATCAACAGCTCGTGGAGCTGGATCTTCAGGATTATATAAAGACAGCCTGCTTAGTAGTTGTTATGGCGGAGACAATACAGATTTTTGGCAGCAACAAAACTTCCAATTTCTTGAGGTTTGTAGTAAACATAAGGATCTGCTTTGACAGAGTGAGAAGATGGATCTGTCATGAAAACAGCTCGGCACTGAGCCACATGCTACATTAGCACCTCGTCAGACAGATGTAAGAGAATATTCTTTCGTCAGGAACTGATGGATTTCGCTGTTGGACTCAATGCACTGTAGTGTTTGTCAATATACACCGAGTTCCAGGTTCACATGGGAACTAAGTCCGATGATCTTTCAAGCCTTGCATCTCACGCTACCAGTCACATGACATCTTTACCATCTCTCTCTCTCTCTCTCTCTAGGTTTATGCTCTTCTTCAGGATTGACTTTTGTTACAAAATGAAACGAGCACAGGTAACAATCTCCTTACCATGCGAGAAACTTCTGTTCAGCATATGTAAACCAGACCAGGAACAAGGAATTGTCTTAACTAGGATGGTTAAAGATGTCATTCCCTCGACAGAACCCAAGCTTCACGCCATCAGGAAAGGGCTTTGGCTTGGCGGAAGCCACCAATCTTGCTTCTAGATCTACTTTGACAATCCTTATGCGTGGAAAAGAAAAGGATGAGAATGAAATGTGACGACAAGATCAGAGTCTCCTTGGCTCTGTCCTCAATTCGAAGCACGATGAATTAGACTCGTGGGTCCAAATTGGTCGCCTCCTAATTTTCCAAAAGCCCCCGCGATGACTGTTCCGTACCGAAAATAATGTCGTCAGTACCTTCCAAAACAACAATTGCGAGGGGTGGAACGTGTGTCTCATGTTTTGTGTCGGATCCCAAGTTGTCGAGAAGAGACAAGGACGGAGAAAAATAATGCTGGTTGCCTAGGGTGCTCATGATGAAATTTATGGAACGTAAATCGATTTACGACAAAAAAATGATTTTTCAATTTCTATTTCGAAATCGAGAAGATAAAAATTTTAGTTTCTGATTTCTTTTTTCAAATTTATTTCTGGAATAAAAATTTGTTCCAAAATAAAAATCAAATTACGTTACCAAACGGATTGCTTTCAAACCTATTCCGAAAAAACAGAAACGGAGAAATGAAGTAGAAATTTTATCACGCGCGCCCCCTAGCTTCCATCGAAGCTGACATTTCATGGGCCATGCATGATCAATCAGTAAAACCACTCAGAAGCAACACTGTTGATGAGAAGGGATCTTTTTTTGTTTTTGTTTTGTTTTTTTTTTTTTTTCCGATCCTTTCATATATGTTGCAAAATCAATAACGGAAAGATGACGTTGCATCAGGAGATTGACATGATCTTGGCTCGACCACACCAACACCATTTTCTGGTGTCCACACAGTTCTCTTTCCGAGGCTCAAATCATCTAGAATATATTTTGGCACAGGTTCCTGTCAATCGCCATGTTAGCAAGTGGTCAGATCAGATGAAAAGGTTCTTTGTTTGACGATCGATTGAGCCGTTGCATCAGTAGGGATCGCTCTTTTCATACCGTACAAACGAGAGGTAGATTTGGGTAACTACTAGGCACTACTCCGTTCTCGCAAAGAATGACGCATCTTTTAGTCACTACACGCATCTTGAGGCTCGCCACGGCATCTATGTCCGTGAATTTGCACAGGACACATCCACGAGTGAGGTTATTTCTGTGGGAAAATATCTCTATGGAATTTTGATTATTCCAAAACTATCCCTGGTATAATATCTATTATGATAGATATGGATGTTTGTGGTGACATATGGAGGACTATGATAATATTCATGATAGCTGAACAGCTTAACAAGGACCAATTACAACAATGTAGATCTCGATGGGTGTAGAACAAATCGGACTTGACATGGTGCTCATGAAAACTCAGAAAAATCACAGTCGATCTCTTAAGAGTCTTTAGAAGCTGATATGCTCAGAGTTATCATTAGAAGTTGAATCGCAAGTCATTTCACGTGGCTTGTCTGTGAACAGCATCAACAGACTAGTGATAAAGTGCACGTATAGAAGCAACCAATTGCTCGTCCCAGGTCAGAAAAGTCATGCTTTCGGGGGAAGCCGCTACTACTGAAGAGCACCATGGAGGATGAACCTACCCACGCACACCTTTAAGAGAAAATGAGGGAACTGAAAGCCTCTGTCAATGCTCTCGGACGATATCTGCTAAAGATAGAGCACGCTATTCAATCTCTGAATAGTTTCAATCCTCTTGGACAATTCCCCGAACCCTCCGTTGCTACCTAATCCACGCCATGCACTTAGCGAAAGAAGCGAACTAGGAAAGCTTGAACTGTTTTCTTTCTTTTAATTAGGTCTGTTAGTGTTTTTCTTTTGAAAATAATTGTATGAATCTCTCTCTTTTTCGTTGGAATAGAGGTCCATTTAATCATTTGTGTGCGTTGTTCAATTTTTTTTTTTATTTATGACAAAGCATTATGCGATGTGGTTGGTATGGATATATGACTATCTGAATATAGTGAAGATATGAACATATTTATTGTTATTTGCTGATACTCGAAGATATATCACTGCAGCTTTTAAAAGATCTTTCTCAAAAGTACCAGACGGGGAGAAACATCTTTTTAAATAGTTTGAATCAATTAAAAATGTATTGCCCCTCAATGCTTGTCTCCAAAATAAAATTTCATGATATATTATTCTAATATTTCATCTACATATCATCATGTTTCTCAAAAATATCTGTTTTTACCTGATTATTACCACTGGTTGGAGAGGTGGATATCCATTATTCCCTAATTATCTGAATTCCAAGTGGATCTATTTACTTAATCGCAGATACCTCTTACTATTTATTATCACATCTACAAGGGTAGTTTTGTCATCATAAAACTGTAGAGATTTTAGGGAAAACATCCCTATGGAATTTTGATAGGTTTTAAAATATCATTGTATTAATATCTTCATGATAAATGTGGATGCGTTAGGTAGTTTCAAAATTGATTATGATGATATCAACAATCTCTAAGAGTTCAGCAAAGACTGATGAAGATATCAATTAGAGGAATGTGATCAAGATTTCATGGAAACTTAGAGATACCGTGGTCAATCTCTGATCAACTTAACGTCTTTGAATGCAGACATATTCAAAAAGATCAGTGGATAGCAAATCATAAATCAATTCTTAAGGATCAATGTTACACATCATCAACAAACTAGTGATACTAGTGATGAACATTGAACATAGAAGGCAGAGCCATTATGAGTTAATAAACCACAGCAGCAGAACTGAGAAAAGATCAGAAAAGCATCCAACAGCCTTTCGGTGAGGTAGTCAGAGAATCAGTGAAGTGCTAACTGCAACAAACTCCGTTTTAGAAAACATATCGATGTCGGAGGAAAAGATTGTATGAGCAATCTTGACATCAAAAGCAACTACTAACGACTCTCAAACAGCTCTTTGCCCCATATTAGAGTCTCCAACGTCATGACTGAAGATGTGTATATAAGAAGGATCAAGGAAGCTAGAAGAGGGTTGGACGGAAAATTGAGCAGATTGATGTTTTATTTCATCCTTCACGCCTGTAATCAAAAGTGTCATTGTTCTCTTCTGATAGTTCATGTGTAGAGTTCAAGTTGTATATGACAAGAAGAAGCGTACAGATACGAGAGTAGCGGTTGTGTTTTTATAGTGTGATGTATCGGTTGATAGGAAAATTGCTGATTGTAACTTATTTTAAAAATTACTAGTGGAATCCAACCCGTGTTAAAGTCATTACCAGGAAAGTGGACATAGGTCTGGGGATAAAATTGAATTACTATAAATTGATGTGTGATTTTCGTAATTAGTTTATTTTTGTCAGCATCTACCCACTAGCACCACCTACACATAACATCTATTAACTAGCATTCTGTTTATAAGTATCATAACTTGTTTATAGTGCTGTTAAATTATATTCTGCAAAAAATTTTCATAATCCACCTACAACCTATTCACACGCCCCCTAGGTTGTGATTGTTTGTCCTAACTCCCAACAAACTTTTGGTACATATTTAATTTAGTCTATAAACTATATGAAAATGTTCAATATTGTCATTCCATTAATTTAAGTTAATGGAATTTGCTGATTTGGCTTCTAATCCAGTATGTTTGAACAGTGAACCAAAAAAAAAAAAAAACATTACCGGTCACTTATTCAAGAAATGACTGAGCACAATAGAGGTTTTCTAGATAGAGTGACTTTCAAATAATAGTGACAATGAACCTAAATCACTCACTTCTATATATGCACAAGAATCAAAAGTAGTAGAATAATGGATTATCAGAAAAGAAAACAACTTACAAGTAGAAGTTTAGCTAAACAAGCAAATTAAGCATATTCTAATTAACTTATAAATATGGTCAAACTCTTTTTTCAGGAATGATGGGCTTGCAAAAGCGGCTTGTGAAATACAATAAGTCCATTCTGAGGTACCTCAATTAACGGCAGGATCGAATCTAAGTCCATCAGCTATATGAACAAACACAGATAATCCATCACATCATAACAATTGGTTAGCTCATTATAGAGCACAAGCCCTAAATGTGATAGATGGGCTGAAAGCCCAATCCCTCCTAAGACTTAGGCCCAAGCCCATTTTCGCTTGTCTTCAATAAATTTGCGCATGGAGGCGTAAATAAAGGAAAAGAAGAAGGGTGAAGTCATTGAAGCGGTGACAAAAACAAGGGAAAAAGGAAGTGAAGCTCGTTCGCGAGAGGAAGGGGGAAAAGAGGAGGAAGAAAAAAATTCTTTGTGCGTAGCCGATTTGGACATTCCCATGAGCCGAATCAAATGTGAATTGCAAGGCCTAGTAAAGTAAGGGCGCGTTTGGTTGTGTTTCTGTTTAAAAATTGTTAAGAACAGAAATAGAAAAAAGTATTTCTTCGGAACAATTTTTGAACAAAAATACGCGTTTGGTAAACTTGTTCCGGGAATAAAAATAAAACAAACATGTTTGGTAAATTTGGATAATTTTTTTATTTCTTTTATTTTTTCTATTTTTTTCTTTTTTTTCTTTTTCTTTTTCATTTTTTTTTCTTCTTTTGGCCGGCCGCGGCCAAGGCCTTGGGCGACGGCCGGCGAGGGCCGAGCTCGCCCGGGCGGGCGGGCGAGGCGCGGGCTCGCGGCCACCGCCCGAGCGAGGCCGAGGCTCGCCGCCGGGCGAGCGGCTCGGCCTCGCGGCCCGGGCGAGCTCGAGGCCGGATCCGGGCGAGATCGAGCTCGCCCGGTGCCGGCGCGAGGTCGGCCTCGCTTGATCCGGCGAGGCCGAAGCTCGCCTAGCGGCCGGCGAGCCGCGGCCTCGCCGGCCACCGCCCGCGAGGCCGAGGCTCGCGTCGGCGGGCGAGCTCGGCCTCGCCGGATCCGGGCGAGATCGAGCTCGCCCGGCCGGCGCGAGGTCGGCTCGCCATGGCTAAACGAGCTCGAGCTCGCCCGGATCCGGCGAGGCCGACCTCGCCCGGCCGGCGAGCCTCGGCCTCGCCGAGCCACCGCCAGTGACGCGACCTGGCGGTGGCTCGGCGAGGCCGAGGCTCGGCCGCCGGGGCGAGGTCGGCCTCGCCCGATCCGGGGCGAGCTCGAGCTCGCCCGCCATGGCGAGGCCGACCCTCGCCTGGCCTACGGCGAGCCTCGGCCTCGCCGGGGACGGCGAGCGTCGGCCTCGCCGGGACGGCGAGCGTCGGCCTCGCCGGGGCCGGCGAGCCTCGCCGTGGCCGGGCGAGGCCGCCGGCCCTCGTCGGCCGGTCGCCGGCCGTGACCGAGGCCGGCGACCGGCCTCGGCCGTGAAAGAAGAACAAGAAAATAAAAGAAAAAAAAAGTGTTTCTGATTTGTGTTCCAGAAACAAGAAACAAGTTTTTTTTGTTTCTTGTTTCTGTTTCTTTTTTGTTCCTGGGAACAAAAGAATAAAAAAGGAACAGAAACGCACACAAACGCGTTTCTGTTCCTTTTTTGTTCCCAGGAACAAAAAAACAGAAATTTTTGTTCCTGGGAACAGAAACAAAGTGCAACCATGCAGGCCCTAAGTATTCAAGTTCATTATATGTTTAATTTAAGTACTTTTTGAAGTTAGGTCTAAAATTTGGAGTTATGTAAAAGTTGAATGGTGAGGTTCGGTTGAGGGGCTATTGAGATTTAGATTTATATGTAAATGATAAATAAGGGCGTTGAGGAGCTTTGGGATTTGATGAAATTCGATTCCTAAGTACAATTTCATTTGAACGAATTTATGAAGTTTCGTGTTTGAGTTAACGTGGACAATTCACATTATAGAGAAAAATGGACGTTTGCTATAAACAAGTTTTTTCATTAGTATGTTAGTGTCACTTTATCATTCAATAGGTATAGTTTAGTCAAGTTGTTCGTTAGAGTATTAATTGGTTTTTAATATCGTTTTTCGATTAATTGATAGAAATACAAATGTGCTGGCTCAAGTAATTTTTGCAGTTTGGGTTTTGACTTTCCCAAGTAAGTGGTACTATTTCTTCTATGAATTTACAAAGTCATATCTTGATAGTGGTAAAGATTTAGTATAGTTGAAAGAGCATATTTGTTGCATAAATTGGATCGAACTTTGATTACTTTTTTCAGTTGGGTGAAAAGGCATTGGAAAGCCTCGTTTGAGATAGTTGGAAATGCTCATTTGTGAAAGATTTGGTTAGATGTTTGCGAAGGGAATTGCCAAAAGCTATATGTATTGTTTTCGAAATGTTTTATGAAATGCATTATATTTTATAAATAGAATTGTGAAAGATTATACGATTTGATTTGCAGAACCAATTTATGATATGATTTCTGGTTTTGGTTGAGAAATTTTGGAGATTAAGGGTGATAGATTATGCTCATGTCGCAATAATGAGAACCCACTAAGGGGGGAGTATACATATTGTTTCGGGATGTCCCTTTGGGCCAAACCATCAGTTGATATAGGTGGTAAACCTAGTCAAAGGGAATAAACTTGGTCGCCTTTGGTCTCCTTTATCACAGGCGTTAAATTTTGACCAAAGTCAAAACCTTGAATAAAATATGTATAGCATAGATCTATTTTTAGAGGCAATCAACATTATGATATCAAATAAACCATGAATGGATATAGCGGGTAAATGCAAAGACATGAATGCGATACTTGCTAGGGTCCTAACTTGACAAATTCCAAAAGAACTAGAAAGCTAAGTTGCGTCTCAACATTAGCTTGGAATAATTTAAGACTCTATGGCTATCGTACCGAACAAATTTAGACATATCATGGTTCAGAGGAAAATTTGCAGATGGCGTACCAAGAACAACCAGCAGATAAAACAGAACATATCCAATCAACTTATGTGAATTCAAGAAAAATAATCCCAATGAGCATGAGCCAGACCCCAAAGGAGTACTCAACAATTATCAGAGTGAGGATGAATGTCTCCTTGCAGTGACTTGATTTGTGTTTGGTGCGGGGACTTGGGTTCGGTTCTTATGATATTTCGATGTCATGAGTCTCAACTATCCCCTCCACTGGTGTTATTTCTCCTTGATCTGGTTGCACCGGAAGTTCGGAGGAGGGAATTACAGATTACATTACGTTACGTCTCAAGATCCTTAATTTAGATGGTTGATTACGCAAAAAGGAAAAACAATGACATACACAAACTATAAGACCAGTGATCACAACAATAACAAACCAAATTGATGGCATCTACCTTGAACTTTTGTTGGTGCTGCTTTTACATCTATGCAATGCACAAAGATAGTTCAAAAACACAAAGTACTCCCTGAGGTTCCTGCATATTTCCCTTTCAAAAAGCTTCAAGTGGTCCTATTTACTTCATTAAAAGGACTCCCTGAGATTTTGTATGGAGGAAAAATTAACAAAAAATTGCAAGTTGTTATGACATACATTATATGGAGTTAGGTGAAGCGCAATCTCAATCTAATTTCAAAGTACTTTTTAGGACCCAAACGCCAACCAGGCATATCTGAAGCTTCCTCATGTGAAAACTAGTAATCAAATTTATTAATTATGCCAAAGCATAACGGTGTTGGATAGGATCAAATGGATATCGAGTTGTGTCTATTTAATCCGAGATGCCACATCTATATTCTATTTGACTTGGGTTTAAACTCAGGAATATACCATCATGGCCTAGGTGTTCTGCCTGAGTTCTTGATCTGTTCCCAGCATAGTTCTCTCTAGAGTACATTAGTTAGTACATGCTTACTAGGGTAGTCCTTGATCAAAGAACTTTTTAAATTTCAACAACAGCACTTAAAAAAAAAGGAGTAAGATCGTGTCAATCCTCAAGCAAAGCTCGTCCGACAGAGTTTGACATAAGCTTCTTAACAAACCCTAGCTGTGTGAAACAACCTTAAGATATGCTTTAGCCCAACATATAAAAGTGCATTGCAAAGCAAGCATATGCTCTGAATGTTATTTGATTTTCCTCCAACCAACAGCGTGGGTCAAATTTTCTAATTTAACAAAGAATAACATCAGGCACCACCGACTATTTCCTTAATAAATGTAAAAGCAAAAGTTTCTAAGAAATGGAGATTGACCCATTCGACAACATTTGTAGATATAATATTGTGTTCATCCTTATTCTAAAAAAGTTGGGCTTCAAAAGGTGCCAGATAGCAATTCTATAAAACAAAAATTATTAGGATCTTATCGATTACTCAGCTCGGTTTAGGCCCCTAAATCACGTCACCAATCACCTTCAATAGTATATCAGTGGCCGTGATAAGACCAACGCTTGCATATTCCTTTTAAAGGCTTGACCTACATGGATTTAGTCCCGGGTCGTCGCACCACTTCGTGCAGGCTGGTGTTCATTTTTTTATGTGAGGAACGGTAAAATTAAAGTAATGGACACGTGCTTGTAGTTGTTGTGGAATGACTCGTCAATTGTGTTTAAAACTAAACATGCATAATTTTTGAAGATTTGTCAATTTAATTTTGCCTATCGCGCGGAAGGCACTGTGCTGGGTCAACCAATCTTCATCCGTGAATGGAGCACTTCTTGCCATCCCTTGTCGAGTAGATTACATAGAGAGGGCTTATATAGACTCATTAACATGTTCAGCTGGACTTACCTTTAGTCACAAACTTAAGCCAACAATTTAGGATCAACTAGATATAGTAACATTCTTCATCAAGTCACTTATCAAACGTGGAACCATTTCACTAGTACTCTTGAATGTGCACCTTAAAGTTACATTCTAATTCTTTGTGTATAGTAAGTTTGAGCAATCTGATCTGCTAACTGTCTTTTATTTAATGCAGTCTCTAACTTAAACAAACTTGTGCGATTGGGTCATTCCGTTATCCATCTATCGCTTCTCTTGTCAAATCGCTTGTGCAGCGAAACACGAAAATGTGCTTGAGAATTGTTCCACGTACGAATAAAAAACAGAAAGTAAGAAAGAAGAGAAATGTGGAGAGAGTGCATGCTCGCCGGGGACTGGATATCCAAAGTCTGCTCAAACGACGCCGAGGAACCAGTGACCCTCCTCAGTCCTCGGACACGGTGGAGACCTGGCAACCTAGCCGTGCTCAAGCAAGGTCGAGAGAGAGAGAGAGAGAGAGAGAGAGCTTCAAGACCTTGCAGGGCCACAGCCACCAGCCCACAGCATCGCACGCAAGCCCTTGCCACCGCACATCGAAGGCCTGCGAGTCCTCTCCTGGATGGCGGAGGGCTATCAACATTTCACCGAAGCGAGGGTTCCAAAACTTCCAACATCTTACAATAAAAATACTTTTATTTATTTTTTAATGGAAGGTCTCTTATTTTATCATCTAATTGGTTTTGCATGATAAGAGAAAAGATGGTACAGTAATTGCACCATGAGATCATTCGTTGTTTCCATGAGAGATCCCCAAGAGTAGGACAATAATTCATCTCAATGGTCATTGCGACTACATTTAATAAATGGGGGAGACAAAGACTCGCTGTAACCAAATTGGAGTCCCCTCCCATATTTTATGGGGAGCAGGTTTTCAGTGGAGTATAGAGAGCGCTTAAGCCATAGAACTTTCCATACTTCATAAGCAGAGAAGGACAATTATTTCATAAAATTTCAGTATGGACAACGGTTCGGAAGTGAAACTCACAGCAGAAGTACAAGTTAAAAAAGTCGCCATCATTTAGACAGACATCTTCAACAAATCTCCCATTTCACCATGTTATATTAGGAGGTATTGCTGACTCCGGGCCTTAGCAGAATTGACCGCAATAGTGGTTTCTGTTTATTTGATATTTCTTCATTGGAATCATCCTGATCTGCGTTAAGGCTTTCGTTGTTCCTCCTCTCAAGTCCTGATCTATACTTTATCAAGAAATTTAAAGTTAGAAACAGTAAAATGAAATTTGGTAATCTGGGGTCGGTTAACTTTGTTATTCGTTATTTCCTGACAGAAAACTCATGATCTTCCTGAAGCGTCAGTTTCCAAGAGAATTCAGCAATTTGGAAGATTCACCATTCCTAGAAAGTAAACAAATTATACTGTTCATCCTCAAGTAATGTGTCCTGTAAGCTCCAGATCGTTAAGGTATTGTGCACGGAACTAAGTCCTTCTGTTCATTAGGTTGCAAAGCAGTGGCAGCTTGCGCAACAGGATCTTACTTTCAACCTCTCCATGAAACCGTTCTTGGAAAGAAGTTAAACACCAGCATCTAGTATATAGGTATGAACCTTGGTGCTTTGTATGTCAAATCAAATGAAGTCTCCCAAAAATAAATTAACAGGTCAATCATCAACCTGAATTTCTTCCTGGTAAACATTGGTGCGCAAAGACATAGCCTGCCGATTCAATCTTTCTTTGGATAGGAAAGTGCTAGAACAAATATTTCGTGGTTATTGATGCTCTGCTGAGTTGATGCTGAAGAGTTGAAATGGTGAAGAAGAAATAATCAAATGTTTGCAACAATGTGAGTTTACCACTTCTATATCAGATAAATATGAATTCTTTAAGCTAGAGAAGAGGAAATTAGATCAGCTGCCATGTCAACGCAGTTGTTGCAGTACATTGCTTTTGGATTTAAGAAGGAGAAGAAAAAGATGTAACCTTTAAAGACTTGGTAAATACTGAGTCAAGCACTGCCATCTATAAATAGACAGTGTTACCATGCAAGAGACCTCACTCCTCCCTCAAGCAATCATTCTTCTGAACTCGAGATCAGAGAGCCCAATTTCCTGTCCATCGATGAAGTATCTTCCCATTAGCCTTCTCATCTTGGCTTTGGCAACTGCCACTGCTTTTGCTTATGACCCGAGTCCTCTTCAGGACATATGCGTCGCCACCAATGACCCGCACTCTGGAGGTTGGTCCGCAATTCTTGCACTATTCATGTCTTTCAATTCTGGCATATGATGCTGAAGCAATAACAGGAATTCTGTTTCTTATGCAGTTTTTGTGAATGGAAAGTTCTGCAAGGACCCAAAACAAGCCTCGGCAGATGATTTTCTCTTTATGGGGTTGAGGAATCCTGGAAACACGGCGAATCCGCTTGGATCAAAAGTCACACAGGCTTTCGTCGACCAATTTCCGGGACTCAACACTCTTGGAATATCCATGGCTCGCCTTGACTTCGCTCCTGGTGGCCTAAATCCTCCCCACACTCACCCACGTGGCACCGAGGTTTTGGTCGTGGTGGAGGGTACGCTATTTGTTGGCTTCGTCACTTCCAACCAATTAAACAACACTCTCTTCACCAAAGTCTTGTACAAGGGGGACGTGTTTGTGTTTCCAATCGGTCTTATTCACTTCCAGTTGAATACCGGAAACACCAATGCACTAGCCTTTGCAGGTCTTAGCAGCCAAAACCCGGGAGTTATTACCATTGCTAATGCTATCTTTGGAGCAAAGCCACCCATTTCTGCCGATGTTCTCACCAAGGCCTTTCAAGTCGACAAGAAGGAGGTTGACTACCTCCAGGCACAGTTTTGGTATGACAACAACTAAAAGGAATGTATGGCCGAAAATAAAAGAAAGACTGAATAGAATAAAAGGCTGCCTTGGAACAATAATTACTTGAGCACACAGTATATCAAGGCATACTTATGTACGTCATGTATGACCTATTTGTAATAAAAGATGGTTCTTAAACATCATCTCTCTCTCTCTCTCTCTCTCTCTCTCTCTAACATCTAATTATGTAGAAATTGAAAACTTATCATCTAAAATTATGGGATTGCCAGATCAAAGTCCATGCTTTCGTAACTGTATCACAAAAAAGAATCGCTGCCAAAACAAATGCCAATTTCCAATTGTCGTCAAATTGTGTCAAGAGGGTGTTTGAAAAATTATTTATGATCACTTACATATACTGCCATAGGAATCAAAAAAATCTGGCAAGGTGTACATCATTATCCAGGAAAGCAAAGTTCCAGCATAAATTTCCTGCTCGGTATGCCAAATCTGGTCTTAGTTAGTGATTTCCTCTAATGATAGCAACGTGACATAATAGTTAATGCCAAACCTCAACTTAACTTAAAGCAATTCAAGTAAGAAGATTTTAGTGTGAAAGTAGCCAAAAATATGTTTTCTATAGTAGCCTTTCAATTGACAGTAGAAAATTGAAATGCCTGGTTGAAACCTAATCTTAACCTACTTAAGTCAACTGAATTTGGTTTCCCCTAGAATGACTTGTCACATCATATTTCTCCCATCATGGAGTGTGAAATGAATCCTCATTCAAACTTATATTGAGGTGTATAGATGCTTTTAGGACACGACAAAACCTTGAATAAGATATGTTAATATCACCCTTTCTTGATGATATCAACATTACAACTTCATTAGAATACACATGGCCACCGGAGAATATGGGGATTGTAAAGGGAAAATTGTGTTATATTATTCAATAAAAGTCTATAAGTACATGAAGTAATCACCAATAAAATAAGCCCTAAAATCCTAAAGGCCACTTTACTCTTTTATATATGCAAAACTCTCCCTCAAGCTAAACCATAGTTACTAATCATGCCCAGCTTATTACAAATATATTCTATCTTCCCATTACTCAAATGTTTAATAGTCTATAAGTTGTTTACTGCTCCTAATATGATGGGGAAGAATCACTCCACTCTATAACTTTTCTCGAATAATATGACGGTCAACTTCAATGTGTTTTGTCCTCTCAGGAACACAAGGTTGAAAGCTATGTGTAATGCTGCCTTATTATCACACCATAGAGACATAGGAATTGAAGCTTTAAAGTTTAACTCAGTCATTAGCTGCTGAATCCACATTAAGTCACATGTCACTTGTGCCATGACTCTATATTCTAACAAAACACTCGAGTGAGCAACAGACTCTATTTCTAACTCTTCTATGACACTAGATTTCCTCCAACCAAGGTAGAGTAGCTAGTGGTTGATCGCCTATCATCTCGAAACTCTATCCAATCAGTATCAGAGAATCCTTCAACTTTACTATGACCATGGTTTGATAAGCAATTCCTTTCCCTAAAGCCTTCTTCAAGTACCTCAAAATATGAATGATAGCATCCCAGTGAGATGTACGAGGGAAAAACAAAAATTGGCTTATCACACTAGTTGGAAAGGCAATGTCTAGTCAAATAATTGTTAGATAATTTAGCTTACCTACTAGCCTTCTATATTTTTCAGGATTATCAAGAATCTCTCCACTCTCAACAATTGGTTTAACTCCTCGTTTTATAGGTGAATGAAGAAGTTTTAATCCAAACATGCATGTCTCAATGAGCAAATCTAGAACATGCTTTGGTTGTGACAAGACAATACCTTTCTATGATCATGCTACCTCAATTCCTAGAAAATATTTCAACTTTCCCAAGTCTTTGGTCTGAAAATATTGCTGAAGATAGAGATTTAGTTTGGCTATACAAACCAAATCATCTCTCGTGATGATAAAATATCATGAATATACATAATCAAGAACAACTTGCCTCCCCATGACTATTTATAAAAGAAAGAGTGATTATTTCCACATCTATACAGTACAAGAGAGAGTACAATCTTAGTAAATCTTCCTAAACACGCATGTAGAGACTTTCAAACCATACAATGACTTTTCTAACTTATAAACCAATCATCTAGACTCACCCTAAGCAACAAACCCCGAAAGTTGCTTTATAGGACAATCGCAATGAAGGAGTTGGATGAACTATACTGACCCCCTTAGCCTATGTAAATGAATCATTAGCTAGGGGAACAATGGATAATGATGGAGTAAGAGAAGAAAGTATACCTGAAAGACATGACGTGTGATCCGAGGCCCTTGAATCAATGATCCAAGGGCCAAAGCAGCTAAAAGGCATGTAATAGCATTACCTGTTTGTACTAGAGTAGCAGTGGAAGAATTAAGTTGTGAAATCCGAAGTCGGTTGTATCAAGCAAATTCCTTATCAAACATAACCACAACCAAAATATTTTCCCTCAAGCAACTCAACCTCAACAATTCAATGATCTAACATAATTGAAAAATATTACGTTGATAAACCACTTCATACTAATAGCCTAACAAGATTGTCATAATACTAGTAACCAATCGAACCAATGGTGTAGATATATGAACAAAGTGCCGAACAACATCCTTAGCTGACCTAAAGTTCTCTTAGGGGACCAAGGAGCTTGATCAATGTCAAATTTTGGCTAGTCAACACTAGACAACATTGGATATGGACCATATGATGCTCTTTAGGAGTGATCCGGTCCAAAGTGGGTAGAGTCCAGACTTGGACCCTGTACTCGACTCTGTTATAACTGGTTTCCCTTTTTGGACCATGTACTCAACCCTATTTTCATTACACCCTATACCCGGTCCACCCTATTTTTCCAATTCGGTTCCAAGATCAACCATGTTTTCACTGGAACCTATTTTGTTACCGTCAGATATCTTATACGACTTCTAATTTTATGTTAATTCTCGAGAAAACAACATAATCATTGGAAAATACACTTGAAAGAAGTCCAACGTTTGCCTCCTTAACTCGATCACCTCCAATATATGGTTCCAGGGTAATTTCATAGCAAGAATCATTGCAATAAAGCGGTAGTAATTATGGGACAATATTCTAAAACCGTACTAACAATGGTTGTGATTTCTTAAGACAACACATCCAATGATCCATGGACTTGAAGATTTCAGCACATTGTTTTGAAAGAACTGTTATAAATGCCTCACTAATGGGTGAGAAGCAAAGGGCATGACTCATCCTTCTAGACTCCCATAAGAGGGTCAAGTACTTTTGTGGCTCTAAATTCTTCGACTTAAAATATACAATCATCAGCTTAAATAGTTTATGGCTGAATGAAGAGCAACCCTAGAAATGCATAAAGAAATGCCACTTCGAAAAAAAAAAAAAAAAAAGGAAGAAGAAGAAGCAAACAATAATGAAAATCATTCACAGTAGTTCCTCTCTAAGCATGTATTACTTCAAAATACCTTCAATGACAAAATATCGACAATATTATATAATAATGGCAGTGATATTTTAGCTAACACACTGTCATCTTCATCCAAAGAGCAACCATCCGAATTCTTGATACTTAGCTAGAGGTTCATTGCTGCATTAATATCCTCAAGTATTACCTAATTTATAAGCAACCCAACAGAAAATAAACAAAAATATTGTTAAAGAGAGTATGTGTCATGCCCCGAACCCCAAGCACACAACAACTCCTTCCTTGGTCGATAGAAAGCGATGTTTAGGACTCATCGCTGACCCTTCATTTTTGATCTTTCATTATATGCAAGCAGACAACGAACCATCTCCCTATCAAACATACAATCGAGCAAAAAATATAGGGATAGTGAGATGAACAACAAAAGCACAACATATGCTCATATATATACATTTTTATATTGGATTAACCTACGAAGGACTGCTTCCGATCTACAAGCCCAACTGAGGGGCTGATCCATCCTCTAAACCATACCAAAAAGGAAATAGGCTAGGCTAACCCAACTACACAAGAAGAACCCTCGGGCTCGGCACTACAGTCACTCGGATCTAGCGGACTCAAACCCCATTGAGTCAGAGTCGGAGCTGTATGGATTTGTCACTGGTGAAGCGGGGCCAGGATTCTCCACTGCACCATCAGGAGGGTCCAGCTCCATCGGATCCCAGTCAACCTCCTCAGGGCCCCTACTGGGCAGCCTGTCAAAACCTCTCAAGGGACTGATCAGCAAATCGCCATCCCGGATGAACCACACCAGGAACCTATGAGATATCCATTGCCCCGATCCCTCATCCACCAAGATGGTGGAGAGATACTTCTCGTACAGATGCACCCGACCCGGGAAGCGGTGGCGCGTCACGACAGTATCTCAGTCCTTAGGGATACCGAACCTCATTGGTGGAAGCACCATCCTAAGGACCTGAAAGCGGTTATATAATAATGAAATCTCAACTCGAGGTATCTCTCCAGAACCATCCCACAAACTCAACTCAGGGTATCTCTCCAGAACCACCCCACAAATAAACCATGACTAACAACCAACAATTAACAAATCACAACAGCTAGGGTCAACCACTAACCACATAATCGGTTTGCATGTTGTGACATCCAGATTTTCGGGTCCTGATTTCGATTAGATTAATTGGGCATTTCATCGAGGCGACTACAGTTTTTTTCTCTGAGTTGGCCACTCACGAGATAACTAGACTAGTTGGGTAGGCTATTAGGGACTTTAAGGCAGATAGACTGAGAATTCGACTAGGAATTGACTTCTTAACCATGCTCAGTTAAAAATCGAATTAAAATTAGAGATAGGTCGGTTCAACTGAGATGAATGACCAATCATGGGTGACTCCACTAAATTGGAAAGCTCTCATCGACTGGCGCTAATTTGGTTTTACTGTCGTTTTGGTGTCCTGTGTCCATATTCGAATCCTCGAGATTTTCACGACAATCGAGAGTCACCAATGTGTCGAGTGGGTTCATCGTGGCTCGAAGAAAATCGACCACGGGTCATTTGTCCTAAAAAGTTCTGAAAACTACCTACTAGCCTAGGTCATACTAAAAACACGCCCAAGTGAAATTAACTGACAATCTGAGTCCGATTTCAGAAATTGAAGATTCTATCTTGTCACAATAAATTTTAGGAACGTCAACTCAGTCTTAGAAGATTTTTCTAACAACCGAGACTCTTTGGGAAAAAGTCAATTTATGGCCGTTTTCGTTCAGTTGAAGCCGGGAATTGTGAAATTGAGAAGCATGAGGGATTCTTGGATGAGGAAAATAATCAATTTGATAAGTAAGACATCAATTGATTTTTTAGAGTTATTTGAGAGAAATTCAAGTGGGAAATTGGATGCAGAAATGCAAGAGGGGAATCAAGAACTCTAGTTTGGAATTTCCTTTGGGATTAAATGAGTTTATTCAAAAGAAATTGGAATAAGAATTTTCTATTTGAGAAAATTCTTTCTTTTGATTTTCTTCCCATGTCTTTTCCCTTTATGGCCAAACACCCTTTTTCCCCTTTGCCCACAAGTTCCTCTCTCCTTTCTTTCTTTTTCTTTCTCTCTCTCTCTCTCTCTCTCTCTCTCTCTCTCTCCCTCTTATTCTTTTTCCCTCGTGCGTGAACCCCCTCCACCGACTACCCTCTTGCTGTCTTCAACTTTGCTTCTCCTTTCTTTTACTTTTGACTTTTCAAACTCTCTCTCTCCATCTCTCTCTCACGCAACCGAACTCTCTCTTCCTCTTCTTCTTGGTTTCATTCAAAGACCCACGAGCAGAAGCAGCAGCCATGGTTGCTTGGTCAGGAGTTGCTGTCGTCGTCGCACCGAGGCAACAGCGCCGCCCGTCGCCGTCGCCACCGTCGAGCATCGTCCTGCTGCCCTCACCCATCTCCGCTGCACCCTCTCTATTCCCCTGGTTCGAGCGAGCCTGAACAGCAGAAGCAGAAGCAGCGACCAGCGTCACTTGAAGGAGCTGCAGCCACGCTGAAGCTGCCGTCGTCGCCAGTTGCCCGTCCTCGTGCGTCGCCCGCGTGCAGCCGTGCTTGGCCGCGCCTCTCACCACTCTGCCGTGCGACCCCGGCTTCTAGCCACCTCTATTTAGCTCTGTTTTGGCCATCACAAGCCACGATTAGGCCACCTCCGGCCACCGTGCGCTGCCACCTCGACCCGCCGGAGCCCCCTCGCCCTTCGCTGACCTTGCCTCGCCAACTCAGCCCCGAATCCGGCCTCAACCTGCAGCACACAAAGAGTGCATAAATGGGTATTGCAGCGACCTTTTGGCCCGTTTTGGCCGTCTTCCCGAGCTTGGATGCTCGGCCCGCCTTGAGGAAAGTCGATCATCGCATCGATGCCGTCGTTTTGAGTGAGTTTTACTCACTAATGCCTTCTTAGTTTGCTAATTATAGTTAAAGGTTGATTAGATTTAATTAAATGCAATTAGATGGTTAGATTAGAATGGATTAGCGATTATTACTTAATTGCTTTGCATATTAATTGTTTGGTTAGTGTACTTAGATAGAAAATTGCCTATAGTATTTATTGGATGCTTATTGGGATTTTTCCCGACCCTTATCGAGTGTTAATTAGGCAATTCGGGTCTAAGTGGAATTTTTAGGAATTAAATATTAATTTTCGAAATTAATTATTTAATTATTTATTTTCCGGAAATTCAACTAGGATGGCCAGTGATCGGAATTTTATGTTGATGATCATGGTGCAGTCCGTTTATTTAATTGAGCTTTATATTGTGCTAAATTGAATTTATTGTATTTATTTATTTAATTTTCGAAATTAATTATTTAATATTTATTTCCCAGAAATTCAATTGGGATGGCTAGTGACCGGAATTTTGTGATGATTGTCGTGGCGTAGTCCGTTTATTTAATTGAGCTTGATTTTGTGCTAAATTGATTTATGAGTGATTTTAGGATTTATTCCTAAATTATTTGATTTTGGTTATTAATGGAAAAATAACCGGGCGTAGGTTGACAACGCCAAAAAAATTTTGGTGGACTATAGAGAATGGTGGGAATTATGAAAAAGGAAATTATAGTATTTTGGCTAAGGCCGACAATATACCCACACACGGCTACTCTTATCGAGCATGATAAAAAAATAATATGAATATTGGACGATGGAGATGGTATACTATATCGCCCTTCGGGCAATATGTTAATTTTGGGTGAGCAGTATACCGGTATACTATATCGACCTACGGGCGATATGTCAGCTTTGGGTGAGCAGTATACTTTATTATCAGCTTTGGATGAGCATATGGTATACTATATCGGCCTTCGAGCGATATGTCAATTTTTGGTGAACAGTATACCGGTATGCTATATCAACCTGCGGGCGATATGTCAGCTTTGGATGAGCAGTATACCTTATTATCAACTTTGGGCGAGCTATACTATCTATTTGTCAGCTTTGGATGAGCAATCCTAATTTGATAAGACTTTATAGATAGTATTGAATGTGCCAACCAAGCATGAGTCATGATGAAATGTAATCGACGAGGTCGATTGATCATTGCTTGGGTCTGATGCTGTGAACTGATTGATTGAATGGAAATGACCGTGAGTGGTCTTGTTGGCGTGTAATCGACTAGGTCAATTTGATCGATGCTTCGATCTGTGATGTGATTGCTTGGGTGCCTATTTGATTTGTTCTAATATACAAGTGGAATCTGAGATTAAGGTAAGTCCTCTGACTCATGTTGTGCATAGGTAGCCCTAAGGTGTATTAATTTACTAATCGGGTCTTAGGGGGTAGAACTTGCTAAGACGTAATCTCATCCCAGTTTTGGGAAAATATTTCAGGTACCTAGATGGTGATCGTGGAGGACCGGAAGTCCTGGAGTTCGAAAGGTGGAGGCTGAAAAATCAGCAAATGGGTCTGACTAGTGGATGTTAAGACAGTCCCCTTTTTGATAAGCCGACAATTTTGCAGACGGCCTAAGTTTGTAATTAACCAGTTTTTCTATAAATACTTGTCTTGATTTGAAAAATATGATCCTACTTTCTTATCCCATTGTTTGATTGTCTGGGGATTTTATAACTGCTTCCGCATGTGCTATTGAAAATGAAAGGGTCGGCGATACGTAGTCCTAGGATATCGCATTTTAAAATCAACCAAAAAGTAAGGGATGTGCGCATGCCTGAGAATCGGGACGTGACACATGCAACCTTACCTGATATGCCATACCCTGCACATTAAATCTCAGCACAATACACGCGATGCACATGGCCATTAGATGATGCAAATTATCAATCATATACGAGTTGCATCACAAGCGATCTCACCTGGCCATTGCCACGCCCTACACATTATCGATTCATGCGTGCATGCCATAAATAATGTGCTCAACTCATGCACAGTCAAAACCAATGATACCATGATTCTCATACGCTCTTGCACTTTAGTGCGCTGCCTATCATGCATCAAACGATCACACGAGTCCCGATTATAAGGTAAAATCGTTATGACACATTCTATACCATGCTACACAATTTTACCCCATAATAAGGCCCAACCATCTCAACACGCACGCGTGTTCCACTTATTTATGACCTCCCGACCATAGCTCACTTTCCAGTCAGCAATCATCTGACTCCCACCAGGCTATCGATAAAAATCGGGCTTCGTCCTACCCTGTTGGGCACAGTAACATCTAAAACTTCCACCTAAACGGTATCCTTAAAAAAGGGCATCACTTTAGAATCTACTGCGACTGGCTTCCGACTCCCATTGGGTATCGCCCCTAAACTTCTGTTGGGTGACGGTTCAACCTTTGATCACGCAAGCACACTACTAAGACTTCCTTTTTATCTGTGAGCATTTAGCCAATGCACACATGCTTACATATCACTTTCAAATCATTTTCTCCTAAAGGCGGTCCATTTCCAACATCCCTCGGAAAAAACATATTTTCCCTTTTTAGAATTTCACGCGATTCATGCGGATGCCCACACAATTATACACTCAATTCACGTCATAAAATCAAAACACATGAAACAATGCATTTTTCACTCTTGGATGAACAATGCATGTGAATAATACTCTGCGAATAGTACCCCGTGAACAGTACATCATGAACAATGAAATTCCATAATTCAATAATTAATAAATTAAATCCAAAAATCATTAAAACAATAATTAAAATAAGGAAATCAATCAATTAAGGCTAAACATGCTTAATAACACATAAACCACAATTAACCAACATTAAGCACGATTAACCTAAACTAATCTTAACCATCTATCTAATTACCTATCTTATGGCTAATATAACTTAATTAAACCTCATAAACTAGGATTAAACCTAATTAAACCAACTCTAAGCAAGTTTAGGCACTAATCGGCAGATTATGAGTTAAACTCACCCATTAAACGAGTCAGAGACACGAACATTATGGCGACGATGGAGGATACGCACGGGAACCTCAACCATGAAAATCTAAGGCGGTCCCGAGGCTGAAACAACAGCAACAAACACTGCCTCCCACTACAACTCTGAAAAAGTGCACTGCCAAAGGAAGAAAGAGGTTGAACGGCTTGGCCAGAGCTCCGATGAGGGGTTGGCTAGCGACCGACAGCACCTAGGGGTCAAAGGGAACCTGCTGGTGGCTGGGCTAGGCAGAGGAAGGGTCGGAATGAGAGGAAAAATGCAGAAATCGCGAAACAGTGCAGACCAGGCAGTTGCCAAGCGATCCGACAAACGGTAACTTCTAGCCTACCAGCAGGTCAGCCAGCATCTGCCCAGCGAGCGGCTGAGTTGGTCCGTACGATTTGGGTGTCCTAAGCACGGTGGTGGGTGGCACGAGAGCTTATTCGCACGGGAAGCCAACAATTAACTCAGCTTTTCACAAGAAGGTCAATTGGAGCAGAAACATGAAGAAGAGAAAATAAGGGAGAGAGGGGCTACGAATTTACTTCAGGTGAAGGAGGGGAAGAGAGAGGATAGGGCTGAACACCCCATGCTTTTAAGGGCTCTTCAATGCATGCTTCAACACCCCATGCAAGTGACCTCATCTTCTCTCTCTTCTTTTGCTCTTATCCAAATGCTTTTAGGGGCAAAATGGTTGTTTCCACCTTGCACAAATTCCCAATTTACTCTTGGGCTAAAAATGATGGGTGGGCCTAAGAAATGAGTTATGAAATGAATAGGAATGGGCTTGGGAATTGATTGGGCTTGCAATAGCTAAAGATTGAACAATGGGCTTGGAATGAGAAATGGTTGGTTTGGCCCAATGGGCTTACACACTTGTCTTAGGCCTACCATAGTGGCTGTCCCACCTTGGGCCTTAGGCCCACACTGACTTTGCTCGGCCCACGTTCTCACAGGCTTGCTTCCTCAGTCCGTAAGTCCTTTTTCCCAACACTCGGCTTGATTGGCACTGCCGACTAACAAAGTAGCTTCATCCAAAGTCCGTCCCGGACATTCTTGAACATTCAAAGACCAATCTTGGGTTCTCATGCTATGTCAATTTTGCCCTACTACCATTTTGGGTACAACTCAAACTGACAGGTGGCTTTGAGGATTCACGCGTAACCAACTTATGCCAAACCATAGTCAAGACATCTCGACACATGGACATCATTTACTACATGAAATTGTGGATGATAGATTCTTATTTCAAAGTACATGATTACCAAAGATCAACCTAAGGTCGTTTGCGGGCTCGATAACAATAAACGGAATCATCCGTCGTTCCATTATGTTCTGTCCACAAATCGACTTCTAGTCATCCTTGAAATCGACATGCCTATCTATAGGATCATCCTCATATAAGTCTCATGGTTAAGTCGTTTTCCCAGGTCAAGTTCTTTAGTTGTACGAGTTCTGTCCTCATTAGCCTTTCCTTTTAAAGTCAGTATCTCAGGAGTGATCAATTTCGAGTGAGATCGGCCAACAATGCATTGATGAAATTCATATTCATTCATCCCTCAGAGGGCTCGAATTTCAGGATGTCACAGTATGATTAGGGCGTGCACAGCTAGAAACGAAGTGCTCAAAACAAGGGACTAGCCATCCATGCATTTGCACCTTTGATTTTGGTTTTGCCTCATGAGTATAGAGAGCACGTAGAGAATATACAAAGGCTAATAAATAACGTTCCAAGATAGCAGAGCATGATGATGCTTTAATGACACAACCCTGTGTCAAGTCACATGTTAAATCGTCAATTCATCTTTAAAAGAAAAAGACACAAATCCATTCAACCTATATGCATCTTCTAGTATGAACCAGGAAGTAAAGTGAGCATACTCACTATGGTGGATATTGCTTCAGACAAACACTATATGCAAAAGTTATGGTTTAATAAAGTCTATTTACTTACCACAAAATCGGAGTTTTCACAAAATGAAGTCTATTTTCCGATGATAATGTCTTCAATAAGACAATCCAAATCTAAAAACCAAAAAGAAATTAAATAAAATATTCACTTAATAGATAGTTATGCGAATAAATTACAAGACAGAAAGAAATACATACAACTTACCCACCTCAAACTTTTCCACATTCTCGATGCACTCTTCAACATTGATTGGCACATGAACATCTCTCAACCAATCTTGAGTGCAAATCAAACATTCCACCACTTTAAGAGTTAAAGAACTTCGAAAGCCGTCAAATACACGTCCCGACGTACTAAAAGTCGACTCGAAAGCAACAATAGTCATGGGAATAGATAAAACATCTCGATTCATCAAAGATAAGATTTTATACTTTGACCCAGTACTCTTCCACTAGATCAAAAGGTCAAGATTAAGAATATCTTCACTTTTAGCTTTAAAATACCAATCAAGCTCAGATTTGTTTTCATCTAATACTCTTTTCTTCGCATAGAGAAAGCTTTTATGCTAATCATGGATTTTCACACTCATTGTCATCAATATCGGCATTGGAAGCACTGCTACTATTACTCACCTTTAAACCACTAAAATTTTCTTTACTAGAAGAACCATCAAAAGATTGTTCATAAAATTTATATAAACGTTCCAAGGCAACCTTCACTTTATTATGCATCTCATCAATTTTTGTTTCATCATCATAAATTTGTTCAAAACAAAACTTCACACAATTCAATGTTTTTGTAGAATCTAATGCAACCGCAATCAACACCATCATATTTACTTTATCCAAACTCTCATAATACTAGTCAAACTTCTCTTTCATTTTTATACCCATAGCTTGAAGCTTTGGGTTCAAGGAATTCACTGCATTATTCAAATATTTATATAACATAGCCATCCTCTCAAAATAATCATTTGAAGTAACATATAAACTCCCCGACATCCTTTTGGTTGCATCATAAAACCGTTTTAGAAATTTAGAAAGAATAATGGCATTTTCTCAATCTTCATCTTGAGGAGCACTATTATCAATTTCCTTTAAGAAAAATAAATCTTCTTCTTTCATCCTTTCAAAAGCTTTCTTGAATTTTATGGCGGTGTCTAACATCATGTAAGTAAAGTTCCATCTAGTGGTAACATCAAGACAGACCGAACATTTATATGCAATCCTCTCACTCTCAATACAAGACTGGAATGTTTTAGCTCTAGTAAGAGAGCTCATCACATATCTAACTACATTTCGGATACGTGCAATAGAATCACGCACCTCATTTAATACATCTCTTACTATCAAGTTAAGTATGTGAGTAGTGCACATCATATGTAAAGTATCACCATTCAAAATCAAAAGCCCTTCTCTTGAAAACTTTTCCTTCAAATAATCAATGGCTACAGCATTTGAACTAGCATTATCCACAGTTATTGTGGATATCTTTTTTTCTATTCCCCAATCATGAATACATTTCTCCATCATTTTTCCAATCTCTCTACCTTTGTGACACAAAATTGATGATTCTTTTATGCAACTTCCAATTTTCATCAATAAAATGTGCAGTGAGATATAAGTAGTTCAAATTTTGAATGAAACTCCACATGTCGTTGTGAGTACAATCCTAAATTTAAGCTTACCAAAGGAAGCTTTTAAACAAGTTTTTTCACTCAGATACAATTTCATACAATCTCTAGCTACTGCAAATCTTAAACAAATTTTGAATGGGGCATCATAGTTATGATCGAAGCATCCACACCTGCCGCACTCCACCGGTCTTCCATTCATACTCAATAGCTATCGAGCGTGATACTCCCTCCAAGACAACATCTATGGAGTCACACCTTGATTGGCCCGCATGGAGCTCCACACAAACCCTGGCAAAGGAGATCATCTTCATACGCTCCGTTCTCTTATCAACATACATAGGTTTCCCCACAACACTTGCAATAGCACTAATGGAATGTGCCGACCAAAGGTCGAATGGTAGATTCTTCAACCTAATCCACACGGGGATCGAGTCTTGCTTTTCCTTCTTTAGCTCCATGAGGGGCTTCCATTGCTTCAGAATAAGGGGCACCCTAACCACCGTAAGGGGGCCATCTTCAAGGATTTTCCTACGAAATGTAGGATCCAGGACACAGAAGTAGAAGAATCCAAGGTCATCCACCAAAACTTCAACAAGTTTTGGGTCCCAAGCATACTTCAAGGACTCCTTCATGAGCGTGAAGGGCAACCTTCTCCCTATGTGATAACCCACAAGGTATTCATTAAACACTGGGTCCAAAGCCTCCAATGCCTCCCCCGAGAGGCGAACGATAGGCTTGTTGTCCCCGAAAGTAGGAGGAACATATGATAGGTCATATCCTTTTGAAGCAAGGCGAGCCACACTTGCCCACAATCGAGCAGGGGGGACCTTTGAATCGACTGGTCTCTAAGTAGGAGGCCGAAGCCCCTTGGAGGAGGAACAACCACAGCTTCTTCCTCGTGATTGGCCAGACCAAATTGGCTTCAACGGACCCTTATGCATGTCTCTTGGTACAATAGGGGGTTTGGTTGGAGCCTCATGATTAGGAAGCACTAGAGTAGGGCTACCACAAGCCCGAGGAGAAGGGCTGTGACCCCTTGATGTTCCCACATCTTGCATGCTTCTCAGGTAGGTCCAGTTACCGCAAAAATGGTAGAAGCCATTTCACAAATAGTTAGCATGCAGAAATCTCAAAACCGAAGGAATGCCATAGGATGGAAGTAAGCTTACCAGGCACGACTTCAACAGCACAAGGTGGGATAGCAAAATAGAGATATCAGCACAGCACCAGCCCAACAAGTAGCTACAACCAAGCAGACTTCCGAAATTGTAGTAGCAGAACCCGAGAGGCTGAAAAGGCTAGATCCGGACTTGTAGGCCACCTGCTGGGAAACGGTTCAATAAGGATGATAAGGGATGCAAGGCGACTTTAGCCTCCAAATATGAGCTCAAACTGACCACCGGGATCACCACAACAACTGAAACACCATACCGTCAGCTAAGCAGAAACCAGGAAGCAGAAAAGGCGAGATCTGAACTCTAGGCAACCTATTGCAAAACGGTTCAGTGGGGAAGATAAGGGACGCAAGGCCACCTCACCCTGCAAATTTGAGCTCAATACAACCACAGGAACTCCCTCAACAACTGAAGCACCAATTCGCTGGATTGGACTCGCGCGCACACCTAGGGAGGGAGGGGAGATCTCGAGCTACAGGTTGACCCACTGGAATTCCTTCGGTAGAATCTTCTTGTTGTTCTACTTTAATTATGAAAAAAGTTACCACTATCGATTGTAGATTCATTCTCACACTAAGTGTATCAAAACTTTAAAATATGCTTAAAATGTTCCCATGGAAAAATCTGATATGAATTTGAAAGTAAATAGAGGGTAAATAAATTTTCGACCCCATCTTACAATTCATATTAAAATGTAAAAAGCTTAAAAGAAAGCAAAAATCAACGATGTCTAACTTTAAAAACAAACAACGTATTCTGGAAAATCATTCACAATGTCAAAATTGGCTAGATAATCAGATTAAATTTTCAAAAAAAATTAGATTAGATTAAATTTTAATTTTCACTAGAACTAGTTTCCCTCAAACTATTTGATAAAAACTAAGCAATTGATTGTGTATTCATAAGCTGTTATAACTAGAAATTTCTAATCCTTTATGCAACTTCTGTGATCAAAATATGAGATCATAAATTAATTTGTAGGCAAAATGATAATATGATACATGGTAAGATAACATTTTTTTGTGTGTAATTTGATATTTACATTGTAAAACTGATAAGATTAGATGAATGATTAACATAAAGGTAGTTTTGTGGGTTAATATGATAAAAAAGAAACAACAATTTGGGAGGGGGGGAGAGAGAGAGAGAGAGAGAGAGAGAGAGAGAGAGAGAGAGAGAGAGAGAGAGAAAGAGGTATTTTGGTAAGTTCATTGGGGAAAAAAATGAGTGTTTTAGCCAGAATGGGGGTGGAAATAGTGCCGCCCATGAAATATTGGACAAATATATAAGTGTGTATGCATGCCTTTAGGACAAAGTGAAAACCTCAAATAAAATATGTATAGCATAGATCTATTTCTAGAAGCAATCAATAGTATAATCTCAAATAAACCACAAAAGGATATACCGGGTAAATGCAGAGACACGAATGCAATTCTTGCTATGGTCTTTTTTTGACAATTCCTAAAAGAATGAAAAAACTAAGTTGCGTCTCAACATTAGCTTGGAATAATTTAATAGGGGTGTGCAATCGAACCGGGTATAGATAAAAATCGGACCGGCCCACCTGGAAAATAGGGTCGGGAATCGGTTCCTGTTGAAACCAATCTGGGAACCAATTCCCAAAATTTGGAATCGGTTTAAACAAGTCTAAGAACGGGTTTGATCGATTACCCACCCGAGAACCAGTTCCCGAACTAGTTTTGGAACCGGTTTCGTAAGTATAAATCCAAAACTCTATTTTTTCTCCTTATTTGTATTCTTACTCTCGCAATCACATGACGTTTTTCCTCTTGGCTCTCTCAAACACGCATGGCACTCCTCCTTCATCGTTCCTCTTCCTCACTTGCTTCCCTGCTCCCTCTCACACCGTCCGAAGGACAAACAGTATTTGTCGCCACCAAATTCTTGTGTACCACGTGAATTAACTCGCCTAATTTCTCTTTTGTAGGAGTTATGCTTGCATAAATGAGTAGCTTCATGTAGTAGTTGTGGAAATAAAATTAATATTAGACCCATGTTTGTTGCTAATTCTTTGCCTTATGATTTTATTTATTATAATTAACCCCGTGGATCCTTAATTTTTTGTTTAGTCAAAAAGTTCATATATTTATTTATTACAAGTGCTTAATATTTCAACGCATATTAGGAGAATTACGTTATTTTCTCGCGTATTAATATAAAATTCAAAGTCGTATAAGATATCGGGAGATTGCAAAACATGTTCCAATGGAAACAAGGTTGACCCTAGAACCGAACCGGAAAAATAGGATGGGTCAGATATAGGGTCCAATACAAATAGGGTTGGGTACAGGGTCCAAAAAAGAGGAACCGGTTATAACAGGGTCCAGGTCTAAACCCTACCCACCCAAGACCTAATTACCCCTATAATTCAAGACTTTATGACTATTGTACCAAACAAATTTAGACATCATGGTTCTGAGGAAAATTTGTAGGTGGCATAACAAGAAGAGCCAGCAGATAAAACAGAACATAGGCATCCAATCAGCTTATGTGAATTCAACAAAAAATTCCTGACGACCCAGTACTAGACCTCAAAGGAGTACTCAAGAATTGTTACAGCGAGGATGAACGTCCCCTTATAGTGACTTTATTTTTTGCGTTTGGTGCAAGGACTTGGGTTTGGTTCTCATGATAACTCGATGTCATAAGTCTCAGCTTTTCCCTCCATTGGTGTTATTTCTCCTCGCTCCAATCGCACTGAAGCTCAAAGGAGGGAAAATTACAAATTACATCACATTACATCTCAAGAACCTTACTTTAGGTGGTGCTCATACAAAACAGAAAAACAATGACCTCCGCAAATTAGAAGCCCGGTGATCACGACAAGAACAATCCAAATTGATGGCTTCTACCTTAAAATTTTATTGGTGCTGCTTTTATATCCATGCAATGCATAAAAGAAAGTTCAAAAACACAAGTAAATGATTGCATCAGAAACGCAATATATACACCAGGCAAAGCGATGAAGTTCCTGCATATTTCCCTTTCGAAAAGCTTCAAGGTGTCCAGTTTACTTCATCAAAAGGACTCCCTGAGGTTTGTAGGGAGGAAATATTAAAAAAAAAAATTCGCGAACTCCCAAGGTCTAGTTGGTGTAACTTACATTATATGGAGTTAGGTGAAGTGGAATCCAATAATTGAAACTAATTATTTTCAAAGTGCGTTTTTTTAAGAGCCAAACGCCACAGGACCAGGCATAGTTGAAGCTTCCTCCAGTGAAAACTAGAAAGGGGAATTGATTAATTATGGCAAAGCTTAACATTGTTGAACAGGATCAAATGGACATCGAGTTTTGTCCATATTCTATTTGACTTGGGTTTAAACTCAGGAATGTATCATCACGTCCCAAGAGTTCTGACTGAGTTCTTGATCTGTTCCCAGCATAGTTCTCTCTCTAGTACATTAGTTAATACATGCTTGCTAGGGTAGTCCTTGCTCAAAGAACTTTTCAAAATTCAACAAGAGTATCATCACGTCCCAAGAGTTCTGCCTGAGTTCTTGATCTGTTCCCAGCATAGTTCTCTCTCTAGTACATTAGTTAATACATGCTTGCTAGGGTAGTCCTTGCTAGGGGTGAGCGCGGTTCCCGGGTTACCCGGGAACCGGAACCGAACCGGAGGAGGGTCCGGTTCGGTTCCCGGTTCCAAGGGGACCGGTTCCGGTTCCCGGTTCCTTTTTTCTAGGAACCGGGAGTTCTGGTTTCGGTTCCGGTTCTTATGGGAATCGGAACCGGAACCGGAACCGGAACCGGTCATAATTCAAAAAAAAAAAAAAAACCCTAGCTTCTTCCCCCCACCCCTCTGCGAATACTTCCCCCCTTCCCCTTTTCTTTTTCTCTCTCTTTCTTTTCTCCCCTTTTCCCTCGTCACGTCACTTCTTGCCCCCCAACTTTTTTCTTTCTTCTCTCTCCCTCTCTTCTCTTTCCGGTTCCGGTTCCGAATCGCCTAGGGTTTCTTGGATTGCTCTCTCTCTCTCTCTCTAGAATCCTCCGTTTCTTTCTCAACGAGTGCCTCCTCCCGGCGCCGTCTCCGATCTCCTGCTTTCCGGGACCTGATTCGGAGCTTCGATCGAGCGCTCGTCGCCGTCGATCAGTTCCCGCTCTTCTTCTTCTTCTTCTTCTTCTTCTTCCGATCTCTTTCTTGTTTTTTGTGGCTTGAGAGAGCGAGACATAGAGAGGGAGGGGGGAAATGGTGAGGGGGAAGACGCAGATGTAGAGGATAGAGAACAACACGAGCAGGCAGGTGACGTTCTCGAAGCGCAGGAACGGGCTGCTGAAGAAGGCCTTCGAGCTCTCCGTCCTCTGCGACGCCGAGGTTGCACTCATCATCGTCTTCCCGAGGGGCAAGCTCTACGAGTTCTCGAGCTCGACAAGACGGTAGGTTTTCCTCCGCATTTTTGCTCAAGTGACAGATTGCTATGAGCAACACAGTGTTGCTCAACCTTCATTTCAAAATTTGGAAAAATGAAGATTGCAGAAAGATGCATTGTTACTCGATTCTGTTGGGGTTTACTGGTTCCATTGGGTTGAATAGTTGATTGGCACGCTGTTTCTTTTACAAGGCCTCCTGAATGTAGCGTGAGAATCTTATGCTTCGAGTGCACCTTGGCGAACCTAGCCAACGGCGAGCCCAGGTTCCGCGCGATGAAGCTCGGGGGCTGACGGACTTGAGCTTCTTGAACTAGTCGAAGAAGCCTTGGGGAGTGCGCTCCTCGATGGACGACGACTCATTCGCGAGCGTGAAGTTGGGGAAGTTGAAGCCCTCGAAGATCGATCTGGCCACGAACGATTCGATGGCAAAGTGCCGGTGGCCGGGCTTCGCGAACCTCGCTCGCGACTCGATGAGTCGGATGGCCTCGTCGAGGTTCCAGCTCGCCGCCTCCATCTCGCGAGCCATGGCTTTCCCGAAGTGCCTCACGGATCGTAAGGCGTAGTGGAGGACTTGGACGAAGTGGGTCGGGCTCAACGACGCGAGCTTGAAGCCGTCAAACAGGGGCAAGACGCCGCTCGGAGACGAACTGGAACTGAAAATTTTGAATTTAGTTGTCTATTTGGATGTAAAATATTCACATTGCTGTGTATTGGCAGGAACTAAAAATGAAGGGCCAACGTTCGGCTTCCGAATATTCACGCCCATTACGAAAATGAAACAAAAAAAAAAGAACCTGTTGGAACCTGGAACCGATCCGGAACTCCGTGACAGAGTAGGTTCCGGTTCCCGATTGACGGGTAGGTTCCAGGTTCCAAAAATTGAGGAACCTGTACCCGAGGGTAGGTTCCAGGTTCCGGACGGAATCGAACCAGAACCGGGAACCGCTCACCCCTAGTCCTTGCTCAAAGAACTTTTCAAAATTCAACAACAACAACAACAACAACAACAACAACATAATAATAATAATAATAATAATAATAATAATAATAATAATAATAATAATAATAATAATAATAATAATAATAATAATAATAATAATAATAATAATATAAAAATTAAAAATTAAAAATTAATTTATTAAAAAAACAAAATGTAGGTTGCGTTAATCCTCAAGCAAGCTCGTCCGATAGAATATGAGATAACCTTCTTGACAAACCCTAGCTATGTGAAACAACCTTAAGAAATGCTTTAGTCCCGGATAAGATAAGTTTTAGCCGGCCATATGAAAGTGCATTGCAAGCAAGCAAGCAAGCATATGCTCTGAATGTTCGTTTGTATTTTCCTCCAAATAACAAAGTCAGTCAAATTTTCTAATTTAACAAAGAACAACATCAGCAACCACTGACTATTTCCTTCATGAATGCAAAAGCAAAAGTTTCTAAAAGAAGGAGATTGACCATTTCAACAACATTTACGGATGCTATTGCGTCCATCCTTGCTCGAACAAATTGGGCTTAAAAAGGTATCAGATAGCAATTCCATAAAACAAAGATTGTTAGGATCCTATCGATCACTTAGCTCGGTTTAGGCGCCTAGATCACGTCACATCATCCTCGATAGCATATTAATGGTCGTGATAAACCAATGCTTGCATATTCCTTCTCTACTAGCCTACATGGATCTAGTCCTGGGTCGTTGCACCACTTCTTGAAGGATGGTGTTCATTTCTTTATATGATTAACGGTAAACTAAAGTAATGGAGAACAGTAAATTAAAGTAATGGAAACATGCTTGTAGTTGTTGAGGAATGACGAGTCCATTGTGTTTAAAACTAAACATGCATTATGTTTGAAGATTTGCCAATAAAATGTTGTCCATCGCGCAGAAGGCACTGGGTCAACCGATCTTCATCCATGAATAGAGCACCTGTGCCTTGTCGAGTAGGTTAGATAGAGAGAGCTTAAATAGAAATACTTCTAAATTTTTTTAAACAAAGTTCTCCTATTTTATCATCTAATTGGTTTTGCATGATCAGAGAAAAGATGATAAGAGTAATTGCACCATGAGATTATTCGTAGTTTCCATGAGAGATTGCCAAGAATAAAACAATAATTCATTTCAATTGCCGTTGAGACTACATTAAATAAATGGGAGAGACAAAGACTCGCTATAACCAAGTTGGAGTCCCCTCCCATATATTATAGGGAGCAGGTGCTAAGTGGACAATAGAGAGCGCCCAAGCCATAGAACTTTCCATACTTCGAAAGCAAACCAGGACAATTATCTCATAAAATTCCAGTATCGACAACGGTTCGGATGCGAAAGCCAGAGCGGAAGTACTAGTTAAAAGGTCGCCAACATCTAGACAGACATCTTCAACAACTCCCCCATTTCTCCATGTTACATTAAGAAGTATTGCTGACTCAAGGCCATAGCAGAGCTGACCGCAGTATCGGTTTCGGTTTATTTGCTATTTCTTCAACTGAATCATCCTGATCTGCCTCAAAGCTTTCGTTGTTCATCTGCTCGAGTCCTGATCTATACTTTACAAGAACTTTAAAGTTAGAAACGGTAAAATGAAATTTGGTGATCTGGGGTGGGTTAACTTAGTTCTTTATTATTTCTTAATAGAAAACTCATGATCCTGAAGTGTAAGTTTCCAGGAGATATCAGCAATTTGCAAGATTCACTAGTGTAAGAAAGTAAAGAAATTATACTGTCCATCCTCAAGTAATGTGTCTTGTAAGTTCTAGATCATTAAGTTACTGTGCACGAAACTAAAATCTTCTGTTCAATTGGTTGCGAAGCAGTGGCAGCTTGCGACGGCAATGTCTTATTTCCAGCCTCCCCATGAACCGTTCTTGGAAAGAAGAAAAAAGTCATACACGGCATCATTTGACAAGTAGGGCCTCTAAAGGATGGTTATATATTAAGGTCTGTCCAACAAAGAGAGTGCACAGCTACCTAGTATATGGTTGTGAACTTGGCCTGGCATGTTAAATCAACTGAAGTCTCCCAGTTATAAATTAACAAGGTAAATTAAGGCACGTTTGGTAATATTTCTATTCTGATAAATAATTTTTTAACAAAAATAGTTTTTTATATTTATGTTCCCAGGAAGAATTTTTTAACAAAAGAACGCGTTTAGTAATTGCACAAAATTTATATTCCTTGAATAGAAAAAGAACAAAAACACGTTTAGCAAACTTGTATAAATTTTATATTTCTTTTAAATTTTTAATATTTTTATTTTATTTTTCATTTTTTTCTTTTTATTTTTTTCTTTTTTTCTTTTTTCTTTTTTCTTTCTTTCTTCCTTTTGGCCGGTCACCAGCCTCGGCCATGACTCGACGACCGGCCAACGATGGCCTACAAGGGCCGGCGGCCTCATCCAGCCACGGCAAGGCTCACCGGCCCCCAACGAGGCCGAGCCTCACCATGGCTAGGCGACGCTCAACCTCACCGGGTCACTGCCAGGTCGACGTCACCCAATGGTGGCCTAGCGAGGCCGAGCCTCGCCGAGGGCCAGCAATGCTCCAACAACCGGCCAAAGAAAAAAGAAAAAGAAAAATGAGAAAAAAAAAAGTGTTTTTTGGAATTGTTCCCGGGAACAAGAAACAAGTTTTTCTTACTTCCTGTTTATGTTCCAAATCTGTTCCCAAAAACAAAAGTTTAAGCAAACACGTTTCTATTATTCTTTTGTTCCCCGGAACAAAAGAACAAAAATTTGTGTTCCTAGGAATGAAAACAAATTTAAACAAACAGCCCCTTATCAACCTGAAATTTTTCCGGGTGAACATAGGTGGGAAAAGACAGCCTGTCAATTCAATCTTTCCTCAAATAGAAAAGTGTTAAAAGAAATGGTTCGTGATTGATGGCGCTCCGTTGAGTTGATGCTGAAGAGTTCAAATGGTGAAGAAGAAATAGTCAAATGTTTGCAATAATTTGAGTTTACCACTTCCATATCAGATGAATATGAATTCTTTATGCTGGAGAAGAGGAATTCAGACCGGCTGCCATGTCAACGCAGTTGTTGGGGAATGTTGTTCTTGGATTTAAGAAGGAGAAGAAAAGGATGTAACCTTTAAAGACTTGGTAAGCTGTAGAGCACTTTGTTGAATATTACTGAGTCAAGCACTATCATCTATAAATAGATAGTGTTACCATGCAATAGACCTCACTCCTTCCTCGAGCAATCATTCTTCTGAACTCGAGATCAGAGAGCCCAATTTCCTGTCCAACGATGAAGTATCTTCCGATTAGCTTTCTCATCTTGGCTTTGGCAACTGCCACTGCTTTTGCTTATGACCCCAGTCCTCTTCAGGACATATGCGTCGCCACCAATGACCTGAACTCTGGAGGTTGGTTCGCAATTCTTGCGCTATTCATGTCTTTCAATTCTGGCTTATAATGCGGAAGCAATAACAGGAATTCTATTTCTTATGCAGTGTTTGTGAATGGAAAGTTTTGCAAGGACCCGAAACAAGCCACAGCTGATGATTTCCTCTTTATGGGGCTTAGAAATCCTGGAAACACGACGAATCCGCTTGGATCAAAAGTCACTCCGGCTTTCGTCGACCAATTTCCAGGACTCAACACTCTTGGAATATCCATGGCTCGCCTTGACTTCGCTCCCGGTGGCCTAAATCCTCCCCACACTCACCCACGTGGCACCGAGGTTTTGGTCGTGGTGGAGGGTACGCTACTTGTTGGCTTCGTCACTTCCAACCAATTAAACAACACTCTCTTCACCAAGGTCTTGTACAAAGGGGACGTATTCGTGTTCCCAATTGGTCTCATTCACTTCCAGTTGAATATTGGAAACACCTACGCACTGGCCTTTGCTGGTCTTAGCAGCCAAAGCCCGGGAGTCATTACCATTGCTAATGCTGTTTTTGGAGCGAAGCCACCCATTTCAGCCGATGTTCTCACCAAGGCCTTCCAAGTCGACAAGAAGGTGGTTAACTACCTCCAGGCACAGTTTTGGTACGATAACAACTAAAAGGAATGTATGGCCGAAAATAAAAAGAAAGATTGAACAGAATAAAAGGCTACCTTGGAACAATAATTACTTGAGCACACGGTATATCCAGGCATACTTATGTACGTCATGTATGACCTATTTGTAATAAAAGATGGTTCTTAAACATCATCTCTCTCTCTCTCTCTCTCTCTCTCTCTCTCTCTCTCTCTCTCTAATGTGCACCTTGCCTGGAAGAGTGTGATAATATCTAAATTATGTAGAAATTGGAATGTTATCATCTGAAATTATGTGATTGCCAAATCGAAGTCTCAATGCCCTCGTAACTATATTGCAAAAAGAATTTGCTACCCAAACAAATTCCAATTTCCAATTGTCTTCAAATTGTGTCAACAAAGTGTTTGAAGTAAATATTAACGATCACTTAAAGTAGGATTGTTTTCACAAAAGAGGGCCATAAGTGACTCTTATATTAAATTAGGTTTAAAGTGGCCAACCTAGTCTCAAGTAAGATACTAAGTTCCCGGCTGGCCAAATCTTCTTTGACCGGCGAATCCGTGCATTTCACGCACATCTCATATGCTTCTTTCCTGCATCTTAAGATGCACAAGCTCACCAACGTGTGAGATTTGGCACGAGAAATTCGACTAGGGATTGCAGAAAGAATTCGACTGGGGATTGCAAAAAGAATTGGCCCATAGTAGGAGACTGTTGTGAACTCTCGTGGCGAACCTAAGCCATTCGACTTGCGAAATTAGAATATGTGCACTAGCTCTTCCCGAAATGTCCTTTTCCTTAGTCAATTTTGAAAGATGCTTATGAGACTGTTTCGGTTTTAAGCAGTTCTCACCATACTCAGTATGATATGCTCACTCTGAAGAAGAGAAAATAGAATTGCCAATTTGGACCACCTCCGGTGTTCTTGAATTCTACCAGGCTTTGCTTAAAATAATTTATTCAGTAAGACAATTCCGTTACTGCAGCAAATACTATATGCTGACTTTGAGCATTTTCTGATTATTATATGCTCTCGCGATTTGTAGTTGTTGACATCCAAGTTTATCCTGAAAGCACGTGCTGGTCATGAGGAATTTTAAATGAAACGTCCCGTTTTCATCCGTGAAATCAATGGAAAGCAATTCTCATGAAGGCTACTTAAGCTAAGCCTCAACGGAATAAACTCGAAGTCAATGGCCGGGAAGTTGATTAACACATGTCAGGCTATGAGGATGATGTACTGAATCTGAAGATTAAGAAAAATTAGCATTGGAATTCGAACGAAAATAACTTATGCAAGAAATGTGCATAAAAATAGGGAAAGGTTATTTACTTGAAGGGTAAGCTACACAAGCATCATCAATAGGTCAGGGGGCAGTTACTAAAGGATAAGGACGTCCAGGGGAAAAGAAACACGTGAAGATCGCAAAGAGTAGTACCCAAGAAGGAATAACCGACTAAGGAACATCAACTCCTGATATAGTTTCTCCACTAAGAACCCCCTGCGCAAAAAAAAAATACAACAATCGTCTTCATTTTATCTTTACTTTATCACATCTTAGTTGTAGTTTTCAGGAATCCTGTCATTGATTAGATTCCGCGTTCATCTTCATTCGGTCCAACATTGTTGATTAAATTCTAGTGTTGTTCCACAAAGTTTAGTGTCATTGATTAGATTATGGCATTGTACTAGATCCAAAAGTATTATGGTTGATTTAATTCCAGCTTTACATCAAAAGCAAGTTGTGACTTTAATTAAATTCCATCATAGTTTGGGTTTAGAGAGTAGACTGTCTAGCTATTTGTGTTCGATCACATCATTGGTTAAATTCTAGCGTAATTGGTATTCAGAAGTTGTTCATTTTTGAGTCATTTGGCCATAAGTTGTTAGGACTGTACATACAATTGAGAAAAAAACTCCATTTTGCATTTGACATTCTCTATCCAAGCTCAACACAGAACCTGAGTCTCCAATAATAAAATCAAAATGCAACATTCGGTGAAAGGTTATTCAAGGGAATCAAAATCGGTGAAAGATCTTTTTGACACGCCCAGTGGGACTAGTGTGTTGGATTGAGAGAGTGCTATGCTACGGACCTAGAGTCGTATCAACTTGAATAGCTCCACTAACGAACAATTATTCATGGCTAAGAACAACACGCGAGCCAAATCATCATCATCTCAGCTTCCTTAGAATGAAGTCGTGAATCAAGTTCAAGAGGAAGGTGCCAACGTATCAAGGCAACACCTCGAAGAGAGAAGGCAAGCAGACTTCACACTAGTCATGCTCTCTACTACAAGGCGAATGATTAAAGAAGCTCATAATGAGTTTGTTACTACATGGTTAGACTAATGAATGATATTGTTAGGCCTCTGATCATTAATACTTATCGTGAATGTGCTCAAGGACACCAGGGGATTTCGACTGAACTAGTTCAGACTTAATCAAGGCACATCCTTGTTTCGAATGGGTATGTTCATGTATCATCAACTACTCAAGTAACTATGAGTAATGCATGACAACTTACATTAACATGGCCCCCTCTTAGAATTTTGCGAAGGGGAGAAATTCTTGCGACTATGCAAGTTGATGGGTATATTAATTTACACGTCCCTACCAACGCTGATCGAGGTTCTACAATACTAATTCCACCTCTAGCTTAGTAGAATCCTTCACATGAGAACTCCATTAGGGTAGAGCAACCAAATCTGACTGTAGTCCCTCAAATGAATGTGTTCCCAATTATCATAGAGGTCCCACGAGTTGTAATGGCCCTTGCCAGGGGGCAAGAACAAATATATTAGGAGAATAATTAGCAACAAGCCCCTTTGGTGGGAACTCCTAATGCTCATCAACAACTTCCAAATGTTCTACCACAATTGCTA
Organism: Eucalyptus paniculata subsp. matutina; assembly: GCA_017140255.1. Classification (NCBI taxonomy): domain Eukaryota; kingdom Viridiplantae; phylum Streptophyta; class Magnoliopsida; order Myrtales; family Myrtaceae; genus Eucalyptus; species Eucalyptus paniculata. The sequence goes on from CM029435.1 coordinate 30,350,296, forward strand.
TCGAATATTCAGCCTCAAATGTTGCAACAGCCTCTCAATCTTCTTCAAGTCAATATTCCTAATCCACAAATAAACTCAATGCTTGTGAATCAGCCATAACCACAACTCTATGCGCCTCATGAGCAGTACCATCAAGCTCCTCAACAGAATCCAAACATGGTGCCGCAACCCAATTACCCAGCACAATAGGTTCCAGGGTTCCCTTATTTTATCCCAATTCAAAATCAATCAATAATCGATCCAGCGTTAAGAGGATATGGGAATGATGCCTATCTATATGCCCAACATTTATAGGAAGCCATATCTGAACTGGATGGATACTGTGCCTTATCCAAGAGGTTTTAAGTAATCACCCTTTCTTGATGATATCAACATTACAAGTTCATTATAATACATATGGCGACCGGAGAAATATGGGGATCGTAAACGAAAAATTGTGTTGTATTATTCAATACAAGTCTGTAGTACACTAAGTAATCACCAATAAAATAAGCCCCAAAATCCTAAAGATCACTTTACTCTTTTATATCTATAAAACTCTCCCTCAAGCTAAACCATGGATACTAATAATGCCCAGCTTGTTACAAATATATTCTATCCTACCATTACTAGAGGTTTAATAGTCTGTAAGTTGTTCACTACTCCTAATATGATGGAGAAGAATCACTCCACTCTATAACTTCTCTCGAATAAAATGATGTTCAACTTCAAAGTGTTTTCTTCCCTTGAGAAACAAGGTTGAAAGCCATGTGTAATGCCGCCTTATTATAACACCATAGAGACACAGGAATCGAAACTTTAAATGTTAACTTAGTCAATAGCTGATGAATCCACACTAAGTCACATGTCACTCGTGCCATGACTCTATATTCTAACGAAACACTCGAGCAAGCAACGAACTCTATTTCTTACTCTTCCATGATACCGAGTTTCCTCCAACCAAGGTAGAGTAGCTAGTGGTTGATCTCCTCTCATCTAGAAATCCTATCCAATCAACATCGAGAAATCCTTCAACTCTACTATGACCATGGTTTTGATAGACAATTCTTTTTCCTAGAGCCTTCTTCAAGTACCTCAAAATCCGAATAACAACATCCCGGTGAGATGTACAAGGAAAAGACGGAAATTGGCTTATCATACTAATTGGAAAGGTAATGTCTAGTCAAATATTTGTTAGATGATTCAATTTACCTACCAGTCTTATATATCTTTCAGGATTATCAAGAATCTCTCCACTCTCAGAAGCTGGTTTAACTCCTTGTTCTATAGGTGAATGAAGAGGTTTTGATCCAAACATGCCTGTCTTAGTGAGCAAATCAAAAACATACTTTCATTGTGACAAAACAATACATTTCTACGATTGTGCCACCTCAATTCCTAGAAAATATTTCAACCTTCCCAAGTCTTTGGTCTGAAAATATTACAAAAGATAGAGATTTAGTTCGGTTATACAAACCAAATCATCTCTCGTGATACATAATCAAGAACAACTTACCTCCCCCTAACCATTTATAAAAGAAAGAGTGATTATTTCTACACCTATATAGTATAAGAGAGAGCACAATCTTAGTAAATCTTCCAAAACACACTCATGGAGACTTTCAAACCATACAAAGACTTTTCTCACTTACAAACCAATCATCTAGACTCACCCTAAGCAACAAACCCTGAAAGTTGCTCTATAGGTCAATGACAATGAAGGAGTTGGATGAATTGTACCAACCCCTTCAACCTATGTAGATGAATCATTAGCTAGGGTAATAGTAGATGATGATGGAGTAAGAGAAGAAAGTATAACTGAAAGACATGACATGTAATCGAGGCCCTTGAATCAATGATCCAAGGGCCAAAGCAACTAAAAGGCATGCAGTAGCATTACTTGTTTGTACTAGAGCAGAAGTGGAAGAAGTAAGCTTTGAACTTTGAAGTTAGTTGTACCGAGCAAATTCCTCATCAAACATAACCACAACCACAATATTTTCCCTCGAGCAAGTCAACCTCAACAATTCAATGGTCCAACATAATTGAAAAATATTATGTTGATAAACTACTTCATATTAATAGCCTAACAAGACTATCACAATACTAGCAACCAATCGAACCAACAGTCTAAATATATGAACAAAGTGCCAAACAACATCCTTAGCTGGCCTAAAGTTTTCCTGGGGGACCAAAGAGCTTGATCAACATCAAATTTTGGCTGGTCAACGCTAGACGACGCCGAATCTAGAATAGACTAAGCTCACTAGTATCAGATCTAGACTCGGAACGATAAACCAAGTATGATGCGGAGATCCTTGATGCCAAAGCATTCCTAAAAGACATCAATCCTGTAAAAGAGTCATCGATTTAGTGGGCATACGTCAATCGCATTATTACATATCGACCACCTAGTCGTTAATTTACAAGGCAATTATCGATTCCGAGTCTACTTCGATCACTTCACATTTAGAAAGTGTTCGCATTCCTTGAAGGCAATTAAATCAATAGTTTTGGAAAAAGTAAATCTTGGAGACATGCAACTGACAACATTTAAGTCCTCACTTGTGTTACCTCCTACTTCTCTACACTCGCTTTAGCATCAACTCCGATGAGATCCATCTACTTCAACAGCGGGGAGTGATTATTCCAACGGCTAGTCGACAGCATTAAGTGGCTACTTTGGCAACTAGGATTTTTATTTTTATTTTGTTAGCTCTAATACCATGTAAAGTGAAAATTTGTATTGTATCATTCAATAAAAGTCTATATATACATTAAGTAATCACAAAAAAATAAGTCTTGAAACCCCAAAGACCAATTTACCCTTTTTATATCTCTAATAGACCACTTTACTATTTTATGCCTCTAATAGGGATGAAGGATAGTTTACTTATTTCACCTATTTTTCTAACATGAGCAAACTAACACGCTCTATTTACTTTAAGAGATTGTCAAAAACCTTGCAATATGATCTTAGTAAAGTAAGAATGTATTGTGTGCCCTGAGAGTATGGTCCCTTGTTAGTGTAAACAAGGGGGAAAAAAGATACACCTAAGCATGATAACACAATGGTTTAGGGTCAAAGTGTCTTTCATAAGCATAAGTTCAAGTAATGTCATAAGCAAATCTCTAACCAATTTGTGCATTGAACATCTGTTACCTTATCTAACTAGAATTTTCCATAACAATAATGAGATTCTAATTTTGATGCTTAGAGGGGCAATTGTTTTGATCACCTCTGCCCACCAGTTTTGCCTATAATAAAGAATAAATAGCAAAAAAGGATGCACAGACTTGTGTGTGCAAAAGAACGAAAAAATGTTGTTGAGAAAAGAAAATGTATGATTGATATAATGTTGTAAAACATTTTAATGGTTGTTACTTATGAAAATTTAAATAAAGCTAACAAATATGCTCACTTGTTATGTGGGTACTAGAAATAGAAAGTAAAAAGGTTAAGAAAAATCACTTTTATATTATGAAATAAGACAGTGGTATTTTCACCCCCATTTTGGTTAAGGGGCTCCTTTTTTGCCACTTAACTTACTCAAATACCCTCCCCCCCCCCTCCTCTCTCTCTTTCAAAATATTATTTCTTTTTTTATCTCGGCTAACCAAAGAAATTAAATTTATTTTTATCATTTCTCTCATCAATTTCACAGTATAAATGCTCTATTACACCTAACAAAATATCATCTTGTCATGCATGTTATTGTAACTTTGCCTAGAAAATATTGTCAATTTTAATTTTTGAAATTATAGTTTCCATTTTCTATTTATGACGACTTATGAAAACTCATTTGATCCCCTATTTGTATTCGACAATAAAAGCAAAACTATATTTCAAAGTCAAAAATTAAAATTCAATTTAATTGTCAAAACCAAAAATTAAAATTCAATTTAATTATCAAAACCAATCTTGATTGAAAAAATGGAAAATAAAATTCAATCAAAATATGAAAAAGATTAAATTATTAGATGCATGATCAAATGTCAAACATATTTATATTTAGATCATATCTAAATATTAACAAAAGAAAAACACATAAGGGTGGGGGGGGGGTGAGAAGAATCGTCTTGTTGTTCTACTCTAATTATGAAGAAAGTTACTACTATTAATTGTAGATTCATTCTCACATTAAGTGTATAAAAAATTTAAAATATGCTTAAAATGTTCCCATGAAAAAAATATGATGCGAAATAATAAATTTTCGACCCCATCTTACAATTCATATTAAAATGTAAAAAGCTCAAAAGAAAGCACAAATTGACGATGTCTAACTTTAAAACCCTACAACGTATTCCGAAAAAACATTCACAATGTCAAAATTGGCTAGATAATTAGATTAAATTTTAATTTTCACTAGAACTAAAGTTTCTCTCAAACTATTTGATAAAAACTAAGTGAATGATCGTTTATTTTTATTTATTTTTGGTGACCCGGGAACCCCCGTACAGCCAGCAGCCGGCGGGGCAAACCCGGGGTGACACTAGCGGAGGACCCACCACCCCGACATCTCGCTTAAGATCCCGTGCGGCCAGCGGGATTCGAACTCCTCCCCTCTACGCAAAGGGTCATGGGAGCCTTATCCAACTAGGCCACCGCAGGCGGTGGTAATGATCGTTTATTCATAAGCCGTTATAACTAGAAATTTCTAATCTTTTATTTAACTTATGTGATTAAAATATGAGATCATAAATTAATATTGTAGGCAAAATGATAATATGATAAATGGTAAGATAATTTTTATTTTTTTTGCTTGTAATTGATATTTATATTGTGAAACAAATAAGATTAGATAGATGATAAAATAAAGGCAGTTTTGCGTGTTAATATAATATATTAAAAAAACGATAATTGTTTTGGGGGGAGGGCATTTTGGTAAGTTCATCGAAAAAAAAAAAAAGCTAAAAAAAAGAGTGTTTTAGCACAAATGGGGGTGGAAATAGCGCCGCCCATGAAATATTGGATAAATATATAAGTGTGTATACATGCCTTTAGGACAAAATGAAAACCTCAAATAAAATGTGTATAACATAGATCTATTTCTAGAAGCAATCAATATTATAATCACAAAAGGATATAGAGGGTAAATGCAAAAACACGAATGTGCTTCTTGTTATGCTCTTTTTTTGACAATTCCTAAAAGAACGAAAAAACTAAGTTGCGTCTCAACGTTAGCTTGGAATAATTTAAGACTTTATGGCTATTGTACCAAACAAATTTAGACATATCATGGTTCTGAGGAAAATTTGTAGATGGCATACCAAGAAGAGCCAGCAGCTAAAACAGAACATAGGCATCCAATCAGCTTATGTGAATTCAACAGGAAAATCCTGATGACCCAGTACTAGACCCCAAAGGAGTACTCAAGAATTGTCAGAGTGAGGATGAACGTCCCCTTATAGTGACTTTATTATTTGCGTTTGGTGCAAGGACTTGGTTTGGTTCTCCTCGCTCCGATCACATTGAAGGTTAGAGGAGGGAAAATTACAAATTACATCATATTACATCTCAAGAACCTTACTTTAGGTGATTGCTCACATAAAAAGGAAAAACAATGACATGCGCAAATTAGAAGCCCGGTGATCACAACAAGAACAATCCAAATTGATGGCTTCTACCTTAAAACTTTATTGGTGCTGCTTTTATATCCATGCAATGCATAAAAGAAAATTCAAAAACGCAAGTAAATGATTGCATCAGAAATGTAATATATACACCAGGCAAAGCGATGAAGTTCCTGCATATTTCCCTTTCGAAAAGCTTCAAGGTGTCCAGTTTATTTCATCAAAAGGACTCCCTGAGGTTTGTAGGGAGGAAATATTAAAAAAAAATCGCGAACTCCAAAGGTCTAGCTGTTGTAACTTACATTATATGGAGTTAGGTGAAGTGGAATCCAATAATTGAAACTAATTATTTTCAAAGTACTTTTTTTTAAGAGCCAAACGCCACAGGACCAGGCACAGTTGAAGCTTCCTCCAGTGAAAACTAGAAAGCGAATTGATTGATTATGGCAAAGCATAACGGTGTTGAACAGGATCAAATGGATATCGAGTTGTGTCTCTATTCTATTTGACTTGGGTTTAAAACCATCAATGTACCATCATGTCCCAAGTGTTCTGCCTGAGTTATTGATCTGTTCCCTGCATAGTTCTCTCTCTAGTACATTAGTTAATGCATGCTTGCTAGGGTAGTCCTTGCTCAAAAAAAATTTCAAAATTCAACAACAACATATAATAATAAAAATTAAAAATTAATTTATTAAAAAAAAAAACAAAATGAAGGTCGCGTTAATCCACAAGCAAGCTCGTCCGACAGAATATGAGATAACCTTCTTGACAAACCCTAGCTGTGTGAAACAACCTTAAGAAATGCTTTAGTCCTGGATAAGATATGTTTTAGCCGGCCATATGAAAGTGCATTGCAAGCAACAAGCAAGCATATGCTCTGAATGTTCGTTTGTATTTTCCTCCAAATAACAAAGTCAGTCAAATTTTTATAATTTAACAAAGAACAACATCAGCAACCACCGACTATTTCCTTCATGAATGTAAAAGCAAAATTTCTAAAAGACCGAGATTGACCATTTCAACAACATTTGCGGATGCTATTGCGCCCGTCCTTACTCGAACAAATTGGGCTTAAAAAGGTATCGGATAGCAATTCCATAAAACAAAGATGGTTAGGATCCTATCGATCACTTAGCTCGGTTTATGCGCCTAGATCACGTCAAATCATCCTCGATAGCATAATAATGGTCGTGATAAACCAATGCTTGCATATTCCTTCTCTACTGGCCTACATGGATCTAGTCCTGGGTCGTTGCACCACTTCTTGAAGGATGGTGTTCATTTCTTTATATGATTAACGGTAAACTAAAGTAATGGAGAACAGGAAATTAAAGTAATGGAAACGTGCTTGTAGTTGTTGAGGAATGACGAGTCCATTGTGTTTAAAACTAAACATGCATAATGTTTGAAGATTTGCCAATTTAATGTTGCCCATCGCGCAGGGGGCACTGGGTCAACCGATCTTCATCCATGAATAGAGCACCTGTTGCCATGCCTTATCGAGTAGGGTTAGATAGAGAGAGCTTAAATAGAAACACTTTCAAAAAAAATTAAACAGAGTTCTCCTATTTTATCATCCAATTGGTTTTACATGATCAGAGAAAAGATGATAAGAGTAATTGCACCATGAGAATATTCGTAGTTTCCATGAGAGATTGCCAAGAATAAAACAATAATTCATCTCGATGGTTGTTGAGACTACATTAAATAGATGGGAGAGACAGAGACTCGCTATAACCAAATTGGAGTCCCCTCCCATATTTTATAGGGAGCAGGTGTTCAGTGGAGACTAGAAAGCGCCCAAGCCATAGAACTTTCCATACTTCATAAGCAAAGCAGGACAATTATCTCATAAGATTCCAGTATCGAGAACGGTTCGGATGTGAAAGTCACAGCAGAAGTACTATTTAAAAAGTGCCAACATCTAGACAGACATCTTCAACAACTCCCCCATTTCTCCTTGTTATATTAAGAAGTATTGCTGGCTCAAGGCCATAGCAGAGCTGACCGCAGTATCGGTTTCTGTTTATTTGCTATTTGTTCAGCTGAATCATCCTGATCTGCCTCAAAGCTTTCGTTGTTCATCCGCTCGAGTCCTGGTCTATACTTTACAAGAACTTAAAAGTTAGAAACAGTAAAATGAAATTTGGTGATCCGGGGTGGGTTAACTTAGTTCTTTATTATTTCTTAATAGAAAACTCATGGTCCTGAAGCATAAGTTTCCGGGAGAAATCAGCAATTTGCAAGATTCACCAGTGTAAGAAAGTAAAGAAATTATACTGTCCATCCTCAAGTAATGTGTCTTGTAAGTTCTAGATCATTAAGTTACTGTGCACGAAGCTAAAACTTCTCTTCATTAGGTTGCGAAGCAGTGGCAGCTTGCGACGGCAATGTCTTATTTCCAGCCTCCCCATGAACCGTTCTTGGAAAGAAGAAAAGTCATACACGGCATCATTTGACAAGTAGGGCCTCTAAAGGATGGTTATTTATTAAGGTTTGTCCAACAAGAGTGCATAGCTACCTAGTATATGGTTGTGAACTTGGCCTGGCATGTCAAATCAAATGAAGTCTCCCAATTATAAATTAAAAGGGTAAATTATCAACCTGAAATTTTTCCTGGTGAACATAGGTGGGAAAAGACAGCCTATCAATTCAATCTTTCTTCAAATAGGAAAGTGTTAAAAGAAATGGTTCGTGATAGATGGCGCTCCGCTGAGTTGATGCTGAAGAGTTCAAATGGTGAAGAAGAAATAGTCAAATGTTTGCAATAATTTGAGTTTACCACTTCCATATCAGATGAATATGAATTCTTTATGCTGGAGAAGAGGAATTCAGACCGGCTGCCATGTCAACGCAGTTGTCGGGGAATTTTGTTCTTGGATATAAGAAGGAGAAGAAAAGGATGTAACCTTTAAAGACTTGGTAAGCTGTAGAACACTTTGTTGAATATTACTGAGTCAAGCACTATCATCTATAAATAGATAGTGTTACCATGCAATAGACCTCACTCCTTCCTCGAGCAATCATTCTTCTGAACTCGAGATCAGAGAGCCCAATTTCCTGTCCAACGATGAAGTATCTTCCGATTAGCTTTCTCATCTTGGCTTTGGCAACTGTTACTGCTTTTGCTTATGACCCCAGTCCTCTTCAGGACATATGCGTCGCCACCAATGACCTGAACTCTGGAGGTTGGTCCGCAGTTCTTGCGCTATTCATGTCTTTCAAATCTGGCTTATGATGCTGGAGCAATAACAGAAATTCTGTTTCTTATGCAGTGTTTGTGAATGGAAAGTTTTGCAAGGACCCGAAACAAGCCACAGCCGATGATTTCCTCTTTATGGGGTTTAGAAATCCTGGAAACACGACGAATCCGCTTGGATCAAAAGTCACACCGGCTTTCGTCGACCAATTTCCAGGACTCAACACTCTTGGAATATCCATGGCTCGCCTTGACTTCGCTCCCGGTGGCCTAAATCCTCCCCACACTCACCCACGTGGCACCGAGGTTTTGGTCGTGGTGGAGGGTACGCTACTTGTTGGCTTCGTCACTTCCAACCAATTAAACAACACTCTCTTCACCAAGGTCTTGTACAAAGGGGACGTATTCGTGTTCCCAATTGGTCTCATTCACTTCCAGTTGAATATTGGAAACACCTACGCACTGGCCTTTGCTGGTCTTAGCAGCCAGAGCCCAGGAGTCATTACCATTGCTAATGCAGTCTTTGGAGCGAAGCCACCCATTTCTGCCGATGTTCTCACTAAGGCCTTCCAAGTCGACAAGAAGGTGGTTGACTACCTCCAGGCACAGTTTTGGTACGATAACAACTAAAAGGAATGTATGGCCGAAAATAAAAAGAAATATTGAACATAATAAAAGGCTACCTTGGAACAATAATTACTTGAGCACACGGTTTATTGAGGCATACTTATGTACTTTATGTATGACCTATTTGTATTAAAAGATGGTTCTTAAACATCATCTCTCTCTCTCTCTCTCTCTCTCTCTCTCTCTCTCTCTCTCTCTCTAATGCGCACCTTGCCTGGAAGTGTGTGATAACATCTAAATTATGTAGAAATTGGAAAGTTATCATCTCAAATTATGTGATTGCCAAATTTAAGTCACAATGCCCTTGTAACTATATCGCAAAAAAGAATTTGCTACCCAAACAAATTCCAATTTCCAATTGTCTTCAAATTGTGTCAAGAAAGTGTTTAGAGAGCATTAATGATCGCCCAAAGTAGGATCGTTTTACAAAAGAGGGCCATAAGTGATTCTTATATTAAATTAGGTTTGAAGTGGCCAATCTAGTCTCAAGTAATATACTAAGTTCCCGGCCGGCCAAATTTTCTTTGACTGGCGAATCCGTGCATTTCACGCGCATCTCATATGCTTCTTTCCCGCATCTTAAGATGCACAAGCTCACCAACGTGTGAGATTTGGCACGAGAAATTCGACTAGGGATTGCAGAAAGAATTCGACTGGGGATTGCAAAAAGAATTGGCCCATAGTAGGAGACTTTTGTGAACTCTCGTGGCGAACGTAAGCCATTCGACTTGTGAAATTAGAATATGTGCACTAGCTCTTCCCGAAATGTCCATTTCCTTAAGTCAATTTCGAAAGATGCTTATGAGACTGTTTCGGTTTTTAGCAGTTCTCACCATACTCAGTATGATATGCTCACTCTGAAGAAGAGAAAATAGAATTGCCAATTTGGACCACCTCCGGTGTTCTTGAATTCTACCGGGCTTCGCTTAAAATAATTTAGTCAGTAAGACAATTCCGTTACTGCAGCAAATACTATATGCTGACTTTGAGCATTTTCTGATTATTATATGCTCTCGCAATTTGTAGTTGTTGACACCCAAGTTTACCCGAAAGCACGTGCTGGTCACGAGGAATTTTAAATGAAACGCCCCGTTTTGATCCGTGAAATCAATGGAAAGCAATTCTCATGAAAGCTACTTAAGCTAAGCCTCGACGGAATAAACTCGAAGTCAATGGCCGGGAAGTTGATTAACACATGTCAGGCTATGAGGATGATGTACTGAATCTGAAGATCAAGAAAAATTAGCATTGGAATTCGAATGAAAATAACTTATGCGAGAAATGTGCATAAAAATAGGGAAAGGTTATTTACTTGAAGGGTAAGCTACACGAGCATCATCAATAGGTCAGGGGGCAGTTACTAAAGGATAAGGACGTCCTGGGGAAAAGAAACACATGAAGATCGCAAAGGGTAGTACCCAAGAAGGAATAACAGACTAAAGAACATCAGCTCCCGATATAGTTTCTCCACTGAGAACCCCCTGCAGAAAAAACACAACAATCTTCTTCATTTTATCTTTACTTTACTGCATCTTAGTTGTAGTTTTTAGGAATCCTGTCATTGATTAGATTCCGGCGTGCATCTTCATTTGGTCCAACAACATTGATTAAATCCTAGTGTTGTTCCACAAAGTTCAGTGTCATTGATTAGATTATGGCATTGTACTAGATCCAAAAGTATTGCGGTTGATTTAATTCCAGCTTTACATCAAAAGCAAGCTGTGACTTTAATTAAATTCCATCATAGTTTGGGCTTAGAGAGTAGACTGTCTAGCTATTTGTGTTCGATTACGACATTGGTTAAATTCTAGCGTAATTGGTATTCTTTTTTTTTTTTTGACGGAAACCCAAATTGTATTAATACGAATAACCGATACAACCAGCGACTATAGCATCCGCGCATAACAGATTCAAGAGAGGAGAGGGCGTAAGAAGGGCCCAATTACAAGTCAAACGATTGCTATTATGGGCCTTACAGGCCCAGTCGGCTACCGCGTTGGCTTCCCTCGGACAGAACCCTAGCGATAGATTGGAGAATAGGGTTAACAGGAAGGCCGCCTCTGAGAAGAGAGCGCGATCCGTCCATGGCGGCTTTGCCCGGCGATTCAGCGTTTCTACCATGGTGAGATTGTCAAATTCGACGAGGATCTGTGCGTTTTGGAGCCCCTGTTGTAGGAGATGTCTGAGCGAGAAGGACAGGGCCTGGATCTCGACCTGCAGAGCAGAGGACGCAGCAACAGCTATGGAAAAACCATCGGTAAGTCAGCCTTGGTGATTCCTGCAGATACAAGCTATACTGCCTTGATTGCTTCCCTGATGATACGAACCGTCTATATTAACCTTCAGAACCCCGGGATCGGGGGGATGCCAGAGAGAAGCTTGATCTTTGACCGAGAGTTCTTGTTGTGTGCAGGAGGCCGAAGACAACCGATCTACCTGGGCGTGAATTAGAGCCGCTTCTACAACCTGATTCGGATCGGGAAAAGTTCCCCTGAAAAGGAAGCCATTTCGGGCTTGCCATATCTGCCACAGAACATTGGAGATAAGCGCCAGTCGAGATAAACGGTTTCCATCTCCTACCGTGGACACAATCCACAATTCCAGACGCTGAATATTGTTGGGGATGAATGAGACCCCGATCTTGGAATGTGTCCACACCCGATTAGTCCACGAACAGAGTAGGAACAGATGTTCTAAAGTTTCTAGAACCTGTTTTTTACATAGTAAGCAACGGGGGCTTTCTAATATATGTCTTCTATACCGGTTGTCTCTCGTCGCTAAGGAGTTGCTACAAATGGACCAGAGAAAGATACGGATCTTGGGTGCTGCAGGCATTTTCCAGAGGTTGCGCCAAAGCCAGGTAGGAATTTGGTACGATGATATTCATAAGTTGTTCATTTGTGAGTCATTTGGCCATAAGTTGTTAGGACTGTACATACAATTGAGAATAAAACTCCATTTCGCATTTAACATTCTTTGTCCAAGCTCAACACAGAACTTGAGTCTCCAATAATAAAATCAAAACGCAACATTTGATGAAAGGTTATTCAAGGGAATCAAAATTGGTGAAAGATTTTTTTGACATGCCTAGTGGGACTAGTGTGTTGGATTGAGAGAGTGTTATGCCACGGACCTGGAGTCGTATCAACTTGAATAGCTCCACTGATGAACAATTATTCATGTGACATCCTAGAATTTCATGTCAACCCCTAGAAGTGTTATGAGCCATGGATAGGTGATGGAAGCATCATTAAATTATATTGTAGCCATTTGATCCATGATTTGCAATAAGATTAAGGCCAAGCTTTTCAATGGATAATTACTTGACAGGAAAATTCTATTCTTGGCCATGTGTTTTATGAATTTATTGATTTATGACTTCAAATTTTATGACCAAGTGAATAAGTATAATTAGGTATTTATATAAGTGGGAATTAAGGTGGATTATTAGGAATAATTGTGGGCCAAAATTATTAGGCCAAGACCAGCCCACAAGAGCCCCACCGTTCAGCCATTAGGGCCTGGCCCGCGAAGCCCAAAGGGAAGGGGTTGCCATCGACCATGGGAAGAGAGGAACGGATGGAGAGGCCGGCCCAAGGAAGGCCCATCAGCTTGCATGGCAAAATTAACAAGTGGTAAGAGGAGCTTGCCAAGTGTTTTTCCCTTAAAGCCAAGTGGCATTAGCCATGCAAAATCAAATGATTGCAAATCATTGAGGGGAAAGAAAAGGAGGAGAGACGGATTGGGAGAGAGGGAGAGAGAGAGCTATCGTGCGAGAGAAGGAGAGAGAGAGGAAGAGAGGAAGAGAGAAAGGAAGGAGGAGGTCTATTCGCTACCGTGCGTGCGCCGAGTCCTGCCATCGAGTTGCCTTGCCCTGCAGTGTGCTTGCTGTGTTTTTGCTTGGATTAGAGGCAAGTAGAGTCCATTGATCTACCCTTTGCTTGCTGTGTTTGTGTGTGATGAATGTTGAATTTCGGATGTGGTTGAGGTGAGAAATTTCGAAGTTATAGGAGTTGTGTTCTAGCCTAGTGTTCTGTTTCTGGAAAAACAGTCCGACCTTTGGTGATTTCATGAGTTGCATGTGATGTTTTAGATTGGAATCTGACTTCTACTTCTTAATGAAAGTTGTAGATCACTTCTTGGAGAATAACATATCGAAATTTGAGAGGAAACGGACAAGTATTGGTTGGTGAAATGCTTTTCCTTCGAACAAACTAGATCTGGAAACTGTTATGTTGGTCTATTGTGATTCTGTGAATTTTGTGAAATTATCCGGTCCGAACTTTATCTCGTGTTCTTGATAAGAGTTATAGAAGACATCTTGAGAAGTAACATACTAAAACTTGAGAATAAACGGACAAGTATTGATCTGGGAAAATGATTTTCTACGAAGATGATGAATCTGGACAGTGAATCGAGAGTTAGGAAGAGTTATAAAAAAAATTATAAATTTTAATCCATAAGGAAATAGACTTCTATTTCTTCATGTGACTTTTACCTTTAGATCTCATACATAACATATTAAAATATCATAATTTTCGGAGTTCATTTAAGGGTTTAATCGAAATTATTTCCGAAACTGTGCAAAAGTGGTGCTAGAATTTCTTTTGTTGTGATGTGTAAATCTATGTGATTGATGTGGAACTTTCTTGACATGGTGTTCTTCATGAAATATCTTCCTCTAGATCTTGTTTACATCATGTTAAATTTTCAGAATTTATTGATATTGGTTACTAATTTTCCAAGAATTTTTACTAAAGAGATGCATTCTGTTTTACTCGAAAATTGTTCTATTTTCAAAAGCTAATGAATTGCTTTATAAAATGTAATATCGTGGGTGTTATGTGTACTGCATATATGGTGATATTTGGGCATATCATATGATATCAAAAGTTGATTGAGACCTTTGATATTGTTGCATCAAATGTCATATTGAAAATGAGACATATATGTGATCATAAATTGTGAAAATAACGAGACCGTCAGAGGTGTGAGCCGACAATACCCTGGGAGTGTCGAGATGCCTGGAGGTTTGTGCCGGATGCCTAGAAGTTTGTACCGGAAGTCCTCGGGAGTTTCGAGATGCCCGGTGGTATATGGTACATAATGTCTAGGGGGAATGCCTGGTGGTATGGCAATATGTAACTCTGAAAGCCCTAGAGGTTTGTGCCGGGACGATTCCTCGTGATGCTAGTTGGGATGCGAGATGCCCAGAGGTTTGTGCCGAAGGCTCCTCGCGATGCCAAGTTGGGTGCGAGCAATAAATTAAGGGATGCAAACATTGGTCCCTGGATGAAAAATAATGAGATCATTGAGAAAAATAAAAATTGAAATTGAATCATGTGCATGGGTGTATGAATATGGCATGATGCATGATCTGCCTATGAAAGTAAATTGATGCTATTCGACATTGAGAATGCGATCATGAATGCTTGAATGGATCTCATGGGGATGTATACATGACAACATGGATGATATGAATCATGAGTATGTATGTGCATATGGCATGGAATGAACCTCATGGAAATACAAGTATGATTGCATTGTGGTATATACACGATGGCATGGTGAGATATGCATAACTGCATGGCGATATATGCACGTCCGCATGGTGATATATGCTTGATAGCATGGATGATATGTGCTTTACTCGTGATATCTTGATTGTCTTGCTTGTTGCATTGTGTAGTTTAATGGATCTTTACTGCTGAGTGGTTGTACTCACTCCTTTGGAGACTAACATTTCAGATTGAGAGATGCCTCTAGCACCTGTCACGCGTGGTACGTTTTATGGATTACCGTCTGATATCGAGGTCGAGTGCTCGGAGCACCCTTGCATTGGTCTTCACGGTCTGGTGTTTATCCGCGTTCGTGTTTTGGTTATGTACGATGTGGGCTTACCTAATGGCCCCATAGTCCAGGAATTCTTATATGTTCATGTTCGTCGAGATGGGAGGATCATGGGGATGCTACCACAGCTGCCGGCCGATGCACCGGGATGGGTGTGATAGGAGCATGTGACTGGTGGAGGTTGACACTTTTTGGGATGGCCAACACTAGCTAATGGATTACATGTTCACGTCTGATGTATAGTCGGGTTCATTTTGAGTATCGCCAAGCTTAGTTATAGTCTTGGCCCTTTTATTATACCGACTTATGAAATCCATCTTAGTATGTAAATAAAAAGTGATTAGGCTTTAGCTTTTATATATATATATATGAAAAGTTGTAGTTGGTGTATATTGCATTGTATTATTTAGATTGTGTACAGGTTAGGGAGATGTTGAGTATGCTTCCGTTAATTTGAACTGCGCTGGGACCGATCTAAAGGATGTAAACTCCTAGGTTGCATGGACCCACTACAATTGAAATAACATCAGAGTGGTATGTTATTAAGTCAAGTGAAAGGTAAGCGGACTGTGGCGATCCTAGCGGATCGGGGGCCATGTTGAGGGGTGCCACAATTCATGGCTGAGAATAACACGCGAGTCGAATCATCATTAGCTCAGCTTCCTTAGAATGAAGTCGTGAATCAAGTTCAAGAGGAAGGTGCCAACGTATCAAGGCAACACCTCGAAGAGAGAAGGCAAGCATACCTCACACCAGCCGTGCTCTCTACTACGAGGCGAATGATTAAAGAAGCTCATAATGAGTTTGTTGACTACATGGTTAGACGAATGACTGATATTGTTAGGCCTCTGATCATTAATACTTATCGCAAATGACCTCAAGGACAACATGGGATTTCGGCCAAACTAGTTCAGACTCAATCAGGGCACATCCTTGTTTCGAATGGGTATATTCTTGTATCATCAACTACTCAAGTAACTATGAGTAATGCATGACAACTTACATCAACACAACCCCCTCTTAGAATTTTGCAAAGGGGGAGAAATTCTTGCGACTGTGCAAGTTGATGGGTATATTAATTCACACATCCCTACTAACGCTGATCGAGGTCCTACAATACTAATTCCACCCCTAGCTCAGCAGAATCCTTCACATGAGAACTCCATTATGGTAGAGCAGCCAAATCCAACTCTAGTCCCTCAAACGAATGTGTTCCCAATTACCATGGAGGTCCCACGAGTTGTAATGGCCCTAGCCAAGGGGCAGGAACAAATATACTAGGAGAATAATTAGCAACAGGCCCCTTTGGTGGGAACTCCTAATGCTCATCAACAACTTCCAAATGTTCTACCACAATTGCTGCAGAATATTCAACCTCAGATTTTGCAACAACCTCTCACTCTTCTTCAAGTCAATATTCTTAATCCACAAATAAACCCGATGCTTGTAAATCAACCATAACCGCAACTCTATGCGCCTCATGAGCAGTACCATGAAGCTCCTCAACAGAATCCAAACATGGTGCCACAACCCAATTACCCAACACAATAGTTCCAGGGTTCCCTTATTTTGTCCCAATTCAAAATCAATCAATAATTGATTCGGCGTTAAGAGGATATGGGAATGATGCTATCTATATGCCCAACATTTATAGGAAGCCATATCCAAACTGGATGGATACCGTGCCTTATCCAAGAGGTTTTAAGTAATCACCCTTTCTTGATGATATCAACATTACAAGTTCATTAGAATACATATGGCCACTGGAGAAATATGGGGATTGTAAACGGAAAATTGTGTTGTATTATTCAATAAAAGTCTGTAGTACACTAAGTAATCACCAATAAAATAAGTTGTAAAATCCTAAAGACCACTTTACTTTTTTATATTTGTAAAACTCTCCCTCGAGCTAAACCATAGATACTGATAATGCCCAGCTTGT
This sequence comes from Eucalyptus paniculata subsp. matutina, assembly GCA_017140255.1. Lineage (NCBI taxonomy): Eukaryota > Viridiplantae > Streptophyta > Magnoliopsida > Myrtales > Myrtaceae > Eucalyptus > Eucalyptus paniculata. The sequence goes on from CM029435.1 coordinate 30,367,470, forward strand.
TACAAATATGTTCTAACCTCCCATTACCTAGAGGTTTAGTAGTCTGTAAGTTGTTCATTGCTCTTAATATGATGGGGAAGAATCACTCCACTCTATAACTTCTCTCAAATAAAATGATGTTCAACTTCAAAGTGTTTTCTCCTCTTGAGAAACAAGGTTGAAAGCCATGTGTAATGCCGCCTTATTATCACACCATAGAGACACGGGAATTGAAGCTTTAAATTTTAACTTAGTCAATAGCCGATGAATCCACACTAAGTCACATGTCACTCGTGCCATGACTCTATATTCTAACGAAACACTCAAGCAAGCAACAAACTCTATTTCTTACTCTTCCATGACACCAGGTTTCCTCCAACCAAGGTAGAGTAGCCATGGTTGATCTCCTCTCATCTAGAAATCCTACCCAATCAACATTAGAAAATCCTTCAACTCTACTATGACCATGGTTGTGATAGACAATTCTTTTCCCTAGAACCTTCTTCAAGTACCTCAGAATCCAAATAACAATATCCCGATGAGATGTACAAGGGAAAGACAGAAATTGGCTTATCACACTAATTGGAAAGGTAATGTCTAGTCAAGTATTTGTTAGATAATTCAATTTACCTACCAGTCTTATATATCTTTCAGGATTATCAAGAATCTCTCCACTCTCGGCAACTGGTTTAACTCCTTGTTCTATAGGTGAATGAAGAGGTTTTGATCCAAACATGCCTATCTTAGTGAGCAAATCCAAAACATACTTTCATTGTGACAAAACAATACTTTTCTACGATTGTGCCACCTCAACTCCTAGAAAATATTTCAACTTTCCCAAGTCTTTGGTATGAAAGTACTACAAAAGATAGAGATTTAGTTCGGCTATACAAACCAAATCATCTCTCGTGATGGTAATATCATGAATACACATAATCAAGAACAACTTGCCTCCCCCTAACTATTTATAAAAGAAAGAGTGATTATTTCTACATCTAAATAGTACATGAGAGAGCACAATCTTAGTAAATCTTCCAAAACACGCTCGTGGAGACTTTCAAACCATACAAAAACTTTTCTAACTTACAAACCAATCATCTAGACTCACCCTAAGCAACCCTGAAAGTTGCTCTATAGGTCAATGGCAATGAAGGAGTTGAATGAATTGTACCAACCCCCTTAACCTATGTAGATGAATCATTAGCTAGGGTAATAGTAGATGATGATGGAGTAAGAGAAGAAAGTATAATTGAAAGACATAACATGTGATCAAAGGCCATTGAATCAATGATCCAAGGGCCAAGGCAACTAAAAGGCATGCAGTAATATTACCTGTTTGTACTAGAGTAACGGTGGAAGAAGTAAGCTTTGAACTCTTAAGTTGGTTGTACCAAGCAAATTCCTCATTAAACATAACCACAACCACAATATTTTCCCTCAAGCAACTCAACCTCAACAATTCAATGGTCAAAAATATTATGTTGATAAACTACTTCATATTAATAGCCTAACAAGACTGTCACAATACTAGCAACCAATTGAACCAATGGTCTAGATATATGAACAAAGTGCCAAACAACATCCTTAGCTAGCCTAAAGTTTTCCTGGGGGACCAAAGAGCTTGATCAACGTCAAATTTTGGCTAGTCGACACTAGACGACACCGGATCTAGGCTAGATTATGCTCACCAAGCATCGATATGGACTCAAAATGATAAACCAAGTATGACGCGGAGATCCTTGATGCCAAAGCATTCCTAAAAGACGTCGATCCTATAAAAGAGTCATCGATTTAGTGGGCAAGACATCAATCGCATTATTACATATCGACCACCTAGTCGTTAATTTACAAGGCAATTATCGATTCCGAGTCTACTTCGATCACTTCGCATTTAGAAAGTGTTCGCATTCCTTGAAGGCAATTAAATCAATAGTTTTGGAAAAAGTAAATCTTGAAGGCATGCAACCGACAACATTTAAGTTCTCACTTGTGTTACCTCCTACTTCTCTACACTCTCTTTAGCATCAACTCCGATGAGATCCATCTACTTCGACAGTGGGGAGTGACTATTCCAACAGCTAGTCGACGGCATTGAGTGGCCACTTTAGCAAGTAGGATTTTTATTTTTATTTTGTTAGCTCTAATACCATGTAAAGTGAAAAATTGTATTGTATCACTCAATAAAAGTCTATATATACATTAAGTAATCACAAAAAAATAAATAAATAAATAAATAAAAATAATAATAATAATAATAATAATAATAATAATAATAATAATAATAATAATAATAATAATAATAATAATAATAATAATAATAATAATAATAATAATAATAATAATAATAATAATAATAATAATAATAATAATAATAATAATAATAATAATAATAATAATAATAATAATAATAATAATAATAATAATAATAATAATAATAATAATAATAATAATAATAATAATAATAATAATAATAATAATAATAATAATAATAATAATAATAATAATAATAATAATAATAATAATAATAATAATAATAATAATAATAATAATAATAATAATAATAATAATAATAATAATAATAATAATAATAATAATAATAATAATAATAATAATAATAATAATAATAATAATAATAATAATAATAATAATAATAATAATAAGTCTTGAAACCCCAAAGACCACTTTACCCTTTTTATATCTCTAATAGACCACTTTACTATTTTATACCTCTAATAGGGATGATGGATAGTTTACTTATTTCACCTATTTTTCTAACATAAGCAAACTAACATGCTCGATTTACTCTAAGAGATTGTCGAAAATCTTGCATTATATGATCTTAGTAAAGTAAGAATGTATTGTGTGCCCTGAGAGTATGGTCCCTTGTTAGTGTAAACAAGGGGGGAAAAGATACAACTAAGCATGATAACACAATGGTTTAGGGGTCAAAGTGTCTTTCATAAGCATAAGTTCAAGTAATGTCATAAGCAAATCTCTAACCAATTTGTGCATTGAACATCTGTTACCTTATCTAACTAGAAGTTTCCATAACAAGTATAAGATTCTAATTTTGATGCTTGGTGGGGCAATTGTTTTGATCACCTCTGCCCACCAGTCTTGCCTATAATAAAGAATAGATAGCAAAAAGGGATGCATAGACTTGTGTGTGCAAAAGAACGGAAAAATGTTGTTGAGAAAAGAAAATGTATGATTGATATAATGTTGTAAAACATTTTAATGGTTGTTATTTATGAAAATTTAAATAAAGCTAACAAATATGCTCACTTGTTATGTGGGTACTAGAAATAGAAAGTAAAAAGGTTAAGAAAAATCACTTTTACATTATGAAATAAGACAAATGGTATTTTCACCCCCATTTTGGTTAAGGCACTCCTTTTTTGCCACTTAACTTACTCAAATACTCTCTCTCTCTCTCTCTCTCTCTCTCTCTCTCTCTCTCTCTCTCTCTCTCTCTCTCTCTCTCTCTCCAAATTATTGTTTCTTTTTTTATCGGCTAACCAAAGAAATTAAATTTATTTTTATCATTTCTCTCATCGGTTTCACAATATAAATGCTCTATTACAACTACAAAATATCATCTTGTCATGCATGTTATTGTAACTTTGCCTAGAAAATATTGTCAATTTTAATTTGTGAAATTATATTTTCCATTTTCTATTTATGACGACTTATGAAAACTCATCTGATCCCCTATTTGTATTCAACAATAAAAGCAAAACTATATTTCAAAGTCGAAAATTAAAATTCAATTTAATTATCAAAACCAATCTTGATAAAAAAAAATGGAAAAGAAAATTCAATCAAAATATGAAAAAGATTAAATTGTTAGATGCATGATCAAATTTCAAACATATTTATATTTAGATCATATCTAAATATTAACAAAAGAAAAACACATAAGGGTGGGGGGTGAGAAGAATCTTCTTGTTTTTTTTTTTTTTTTTTTTTGTAAAGGGTAAGAATATATAACTTGAACCAATAATTACAAAAGATCCGACACCACAAAACTTGCACTCAACAAAATAACAAGATAGTCATAGTGAGTGCAAGGGAGCCGAATGCAAAAGAGAACCCCAAGAGCGGGCCTGAGGAAACAGAAACAGCCAAAACAATGGCGAAAGGAAAAGGAAAGCAGCAGGAGGCCACAAAAGGCCAGATGAGAATCTTCTTGTTGTTCTACTCTAATTATGAAGAAAGTTACTATTAATTGTAGATTCCTTCTCGCACTAAGTGTATAAAAACTTTAAAATATGCTTAAAATGTTCCCATGAAAAAAAGCTGATGTGAATTTGAAAGTGAATAAAGGGTAAATAATAAATTTTCGACCCCATCTTACAATTCATATTAAAATGTAAAAAGCTCAAAAGAAAGCACAAATCGACGATGTCTAACTTTAAAAACCTACAACATATTCTTAAAAAACATTCACGATGTCAAAATTGGATAGATAATTAGATTAAATTTTAATTTTCACTAGTACTAAAGTTTCGCTCAAACTATTTGATAAAAACTAAGCGAATGATTGTTTATTCATAAGCCGTTATAACTAGAAATTTCTAATCTTTTATGTAACTTCTGTGATTAAAATATGAGATCATAAATTAATGTTGTAGGCAAAATGATAATATGATAAATGGTAAGATTATATATATATATATATATATATATATATATATATATATATATATATATATATATTTTGCTTGTAATTGATATTTATATTGTGAAACTGATAAGATTAGATAGATGATAAAAATAAAGGCAGTTTTGTGTGTTAATAATAAAAAGAAACAATCATTTTTTTGGGGGGAGGGCATTTTGGTAAGTTCATCCCAAAAAAGAAAAAAAAAGTGTTTTAGCACAAATGGTGGTGGAAATAGCAACGCGCATGAAATACTGGATAAATATATAAGTGTGTATACATGCCTTTAGGACAAAGTGAAAACGTCAAATAAAATATGTATAGCATAGATCTATTTCTAGAAGCAATTGATATTATAATCTCAAATAAATCACAAAAGGATATAGAGGGTAAATGCAAAAACACGAATGCGGTTCTTGTTATGCTCTTCTTTTGACAGTTTCTAAAAGAACGAAAAAACTAAGTTGCGTCTCAACGTTAGCTTGGAATAATTTAAGACTTTATGGCTATTCTACCGAACAAATTTAGACATATCATGGTTCTGAGGAAAATTTGTAGATGGCATACCAAGAAGAGCCAGCAGCTAAAACAGAACACAGGGATCCAATCAGAGTATGTGAATTCAACGGGAAAATCCTGATGACCCAGTCCTGATGACCCAGTACTAGACCCCAAAGGAGTACTCAAGAATTGTCAAAGTGAGGATGAACGTCTCCTTATAGTGACTTTATTATTTGCGTTTGGTGCAAGGACTTGGGTTTGGTTCTCATGATAACTCGATGTCATAAGTCTCAGCTTTTCCCTCCATTGGTGTTATTTCTCCTCGCTCCGATTGCACTGAAGCTCAAAGGAGGGAAAATTATAAATTACATCACATTATATCTCAAGAACCTTACTTTAGGTGGTGCTCATACAAAACAGAAAAACAATGACCTCCGCAAATTAGAAGCCCGGTGATCACGACAAGAACAATCCAAATTGATGGCTTCTACCTTAAATTTTATTGGTGCTGCTTTTATATCCATGCAATGCATAAAAGAAAGTTCAAAAACACAAGTAAATGATTGCATCAGAAACGCAATATATACACCTAGCAAAGCGATGAAGTTCCTGCATATTTCCCTTTCGAAAAGCTTCAAGGTGTCCAGTTTACTTCATTAAAAGGACTCCCTGAGGTTTGTAGGGAGGAAATATTTTATAAAAAAAAAAAAAAAAAAAAATCGCGAACTCCCAAGGTCTAGTTGGTGTAACTTACATTATAGGAGTTAGGTGAAGTGGAATCCAATAATTGAAACTAATTATTTTCAAAGTACTTTTTTTTAAGAGCCAAACGCCACAGGACCAGGCATAGTTGAAGCTTCCTCCAGTGAAAACTAGAAAGGGGAATTGATTAATTATGGCAAAGCTTAACATTGTTGAACAGGATCAAATGGACATCGAGCTTTGTCCATATTCTATTTAACTTGGGTTTAAACTCAGGAATGTACCATCACGTCTCAAGAGTTCTGCCTGAGTTACTGATCTGTTCCCAGCATAGTTCTCTCTCTAGTACATTAGTTAATACATGCTTGCTAGGGTAGTCCTTGCTCAAAGAACTTTTCAAAATTCAACAATAACATATAATAATAATAATAATAATAATAATAATAATAATAATAATAATAATAATAATAATAATAATAATAATAATAATAATAATAATAATAATAACAAATTTATTTAAAAACAAAAAACAAAAAACAAAAAACAAAATGTAGGTCACGTTAATCCACAAGCAAGCTCGTCCGACAGAATATGAGATAGCCTTCTTGACAAACCCTAGCTGTGTGAAACAACCTTAAGAAATGCTTTAGTCCTAGATAAGATATGTTTTAGCCGGCCATATGAAAGTGCATTGCAAGCAACAAGCAAGCATATGCTCTGAATGTTCGTTTGTATTTTCCTCCAAATAACAAAGTCAGTCAAATTTTCTAATTTAACAAAGAACAACATCAGCAACCACCGAATATTTCCTTCATGAATGTAAAAGCAAAAGTTTCTAAAAGACGGAGATTGACCATTTCAACAACATTTGCGGATGCTATTGCGTCCGTCCTTACTTGAACAAATTGGACTTAAAGAGGTATCAGATAGCAATTCCATAAAACAAAGATGGTTAGGATCCTATCGATCACTTAGCTTGGTTTAGGCGCCTAGATCACATCAAATCATCCTCGATAGCATATTAATGGTCATGATAAACCAATGCTTGCACATTCCTTCTCTACTGCGCGATTTGCCAATTTAATGTTGCCCATTGCGCAGATGGCACCTGTTGCCATGCCTTGTCGAGTAGGTTAGATAGAGAGAGCTTAAAATAGAAACACTTTCAAAAAAATTTCAAACAAAGTTCTCCTATTTTATCATCTAATTGGTTTTACATGATCAGAGAAAAGATGATAAGAGTAATTGCACCATGAGAATATTCGTAGTTTCCATGAGAGATTGCCAAGAATAAAACAATAATTCATCTCGATGGTCGTTGAGACGACATTAAATAGATGGGAGAGACAGAGACTTGCTATAACCAAATTGGAGTCCCCTCCCATATTTTATAGGGAGCAGGTGTTCAGTGGAGACTAGAAAGCGCCCAAGCCATAGAACTTTCCATACTTCATAAGCAAAGCAGGACAATTATCTCATAAGATTCCAGTATCGAGAACGGTTCGGATGTGAAAGTCACAGCAGAAGTACTATTTAAAAAGTGCCAACATCTAGACAGACATCTTCAACAACTCCCCCATTTCTCCTTGTTATATTAAGAAGTATTGCTGGCTCAAGGCCATAGCAGAGCTGACCGCAGTATCGGTTTCTGTTTATTTGCTATTTGTTCAGCTGAATCATCCTGATCTGCCTCAAAGCTTTCGTTGTTCATCCGCTCGAGTCCTGGTCTATAATTTACAAGAACTTAAAAGTTAGAAACAGTAAAATGAAATTTGGTGATCCGGGGTGGGTTAACTTAGTTCTTTATTATTTCTTAATAGAAAACTCATGGTCCTGAAGCATAAGTTTCCGGGAGAAATCAGCAATTTGCAAGATTCACCAGTGTAAGAAAGTAAAGAAATTATACTGTCCATCCTCAAGTAATGTGTCTTGTAAGTTCTAGATCATTAAGTTACTGTGCACGAAGCTAAAATCTTCTCTTCATTAGGTTGCGAAGCAGTGGCAGCTTGCGACGGCAATGTCTTATTTCCAGCCTCCCCATGAACCGTTCTTAGAAAGAAGAAAAGTCATACACGGCATCATTTGACAAGTAGGGCCTCTCAAGGATGGTCATTTATTAAGGTTTGTCCAACAAGAGAGTGCACAGCTACCCAGTATATGGTTGTGAACTTGGCCTGGCATGTCAAATCAAATGAAGTCTCCCAATTATAAATTAAAAGGGTAAATTATCAACCTGAAATTTTTCCTGGTGAACATAGGTGGGAAAAGACAGCCTGTCAATTCAATCTTTCTTCAAATAGGAAAGTGTTAAAAGAAATGGTTCGTCATTGATGACGCTCCACTGAGTTGATGCTGAAGAGCTCAAATGGTGAAGAAGAAATAGTCAAATGTTTGCAATAATTTGAGTTTACCACTTCCATATCAGATGAATATGAATTCTTTATGCTGGAGAAGAGGAATTCAGACTGGCTGCCATGTCAGCGCAGTTGTCGGGGAATGTTGTTCTTGGATTTAAGAAGGAGAAGAAAAGGATGTAACCTTTAAAGACTTGGTAAGCTGTAGAACACTTTGTTGAATATTACTGAGTCAAGCACTATCATCTATAAATAGATAGTGTTACCATGCAATAGACCTCACTCCTTCCTCGAGCAATCATTCTTCTGAACTCGAGATCAGAGAGCCCAATTTCCTGTCCAACGATGAAGTATCTTCCGATTAGCTTTCTCATCTTGGCTTTGGCAACTGTCACTGCTTTTGCTTATGACCCCAGTCCTCTTCAGGACATATGCGTCGCCACCAATGACCTGAACTCTGGAGGTTGGTCCGCAGTTCTTGCGCTATTCATGACTTTCAATTCTGGCTTATGATGCTGGAGCAATAACAGGAATTCTGTTTCTTATGCAGTGTTTGTGAACGGAAAGTTTTGCAAGGACCCGACAAAAGCCACAGCTGATGATTTCCTCTTTACGGGGTTTAGAAATCCTGGAAACACGACGAATCCGCTTGGATCAAAAGTCACACCAGCTTTTGTCGACCAATTTCCAGGACTCAACACTCTTGGAATATCCATGGCTCGCCTTGACTTCGCCCCCGGTGGCCTAAATCCTCCCCACACTCACCCACGTGGCACCGAGGTTTTGGTCGTGGTGGAGGGTACGCTACTTGTTGGCTTCGTCACTTCCAACCAATTAAACAACACTCTCTTCACCAAAGTCTTGTACAAGGGGGACGTATTTGTGTTCCCAATTGGTCTCATTCACTTCCAGTTGAATTGTGGAAACACCTATGCACTAGCCTTTGCTGGTCTTAGCAGTCAGAATCCAGGAGTCATCACCATTGCTAATGCTGTCTTTGGAGCGAAGCCACCCATTTCTGCCGATGTTCTCACCAAGGCCTTTCAAGTCGACAAGAAGGTGGTTGACTACCTTCAAGCACAATTTTGGTACGACAACTAAAAGGAATGTATGGCCGAAAATAAAAAGAAAGGTTGAACCGAATAAAAGGCTGCCTTGGAACAATAATTACTTGAGCACACAGAATATCAAGGCATACTTATGTATGTCATGTATGACCTATTTGTAATCAAAGATGATTCTTAATCATCTCTCTCATGCGCACCTTGCCTGAAGTGTGTGATAACATCTAAATTATGTAGAAATTGGAAAGTTATCATCTAAAGTTATGCGATTGCCAGATTTAAGTTCCAATGCCCTTGTAACTATATCGCAAAAAAGAATTTGCCACCCAAACAAATTCCAATTTTCAATTGTCTTCAAATTGTGTCAAGAAAGTGTTTGAAGTAAACATTAACAATCGCTTAAAGTAGGATCGTTTTTGTGAGGGCCATAAGTGATTTTTATATTAAATTAGGTTTAAAGTGGCCAACCTAGTCTCAAGTAAGATACTAAGTTCCCGGCTGGCCAAATCTTCTTTGACCGGCGAATTTGTGTATTTCACGTGCGTCTCATGTGCTTCTTTCATGCATCTTAAGATGCACGAGCTCACCAACGTGTGAGATTTGGCACGAGAAATTGAGGTTATTTAATGCACTTGAATAATTCTGGTGTCAAAATTCGACTAGGGATTGCAGAAAGAATTGGCCCCGTAGTAGGAGACTTTCGTGAACTCTCGTGGCGAACCTAAGCCATTCGACTCGTGAAATTAGAATATGCACACTACCTCTTCCCGAAATGTCCATTTCCTCATTCAATTTTCAAAGATGTTTATGAGACTGTTTCGGTTTTAAGCAATTCTCGTCATACACAGTATGATATGCTCATTCCGAAAGAAGAGAAACTGGAATTGGTAATTTGGACCACGTCTGGTGTTCTTGAATTCTACCAGGCTTCGCTTAAGATATTTTAATCAGTAAGACAATTCTGTTACTGCAGCAAATACTATATGCTGACTTTGAGCACTTTCTGATTATTATATGCTCTCATCATTTGTAGTGCATGGTGCCGGTTGCTTTTCTGCTTGTGGGTACATCAAAAATAAAAATTAAAATAAGTTTAAAAAAATTTAAAAATTTAAAAATTTAAAAAAAAATTATTTAAAAAAAAAAAAAAAAACACACACACACACACACATACACACACCCCTCGTTCCCTAACAATTTTCATCGCTATCATTTTCCTGAATAAACCTTGCCATGTCTCAAATCTTTTGTTTTTTCAACAGTTCCCAATCGCAATAGCTGCATTTGGAAATGAAGGCGGTGAAATTGTACAGAGAACAAAAGTATATCTGTCGTTAACTGTCCAATGGACCGGTAACACCGAAGCCATATGCGAGGCCACAATCCAGTGGACCGCACTGCACATTGCATTCTGCGCGATATGAGGCATCTTAAGAGGCTGGGTGGGGGGGTCTTCTGGGTTCGGGTTAGCCGATTCATTCCGGGGTTGCTTCTCCTTGAGATTGGAGTTATTCCTCAAGTATATATTGTTGTTCAATTAGATATTGTTGTTGCCTTAACCATCAGTCAAATGCTGGGAACGGCAATCATCCGTGAGCGTGCAAACTGCAAACAATTGGCTCTTTAATTTATGCAGCAGGAGCTTTTACTTTTGTTGTTCAGAAAAAGGTTCTATTGAAACGCTTCATCTTTGTAAAGTCGGTAAACTGCAAGCATCGCACGATGGTAAACTAGACATTCATGTGTTCGTCAGGCCAGCATTCTAGAAGATAGAGTAATTTGAATTTGCTCATAGAATACTGCAGTTTCGCCTTGATCAACGGGAAGACTAGTAAATTCCCTGAAATTGAAGTCCTGGAGTGTGCTCTACATGCGACTCTTTCGCCACCTAACTTTGGAGCTTGTTTTCATTTTACAGGTCGCTAGTGCGACGGAAACATCTGCCATGATGTTCTCGATCACCCTTGCCTGGAGTTCTACATGCTTAAGAGAGTTCCAATTCCCTACGGTAGGACTCCAACTTTGCACTCCTCTCATTTTGTTTCTAGTTCAGCTCCCGACAAGACGAAAAATCAATCCTCCAAGTCGACCATTTGATCCATGATTTTCAAGGCATCCTTTTTTGCCCTTTTGCAGCGGTCTATGTCATGACAGTTTCAATATTGTAAGGAAACTGACAACGTTCTTGGGATGAGCTTCCCTCATCGTATTCATCCCGTCTGGTGTCGACTTTGCTGGTGCTCTCACCGCGGGTAATCCCACTCCTCCCTGCCCTTCTCCATTCTTAGAATTGAAACTTCTCAATACTTTTCACCACCTCCTTTGCGGATATAATCTGTTATCTTTCCCTTATTCATGGAGTGGTTTTGTTTCTTTTTATTGCTTTGCAGGGGTAATAGGCATTGGGAAGAGCATTGTGATGATTGATAATCATGCGTTCATGAGATTTTTGAGCTTTTGCAGTAGCCATTGAAAACCATTGCGGTGGAATTTGTGAAGAGTGCTTTTCGACACATCGTAGTACCAGCTAGTCAACACACACGCAGTTCTAGGTCCCGCCTCACATGGGAAAAAAAATAGTGGAATGATTATTCTACCCTTACGTCTCCCACCACCAGTCACATGGCATAATCGTACAAAGTCAAACAAATATAAATAAACAAGGCATTGAGATTGGAACTTGAAAGGGCGTGACCCAACTCCTCGGGTAACGATCTCTTTTTACTGTGCAAGAAGCTTATATATAGAGTCTATGAAAGCAAAACCAAGCCGAGCAGACCAAGAACAAGGAACAGTCTTAACTAGGAAGGTTCAAGATTGAGCCAATCTCTATTGAGGAAATGACATCTCGAACCTTCCTTTTCTTTTTTTTTTAATAAACTAGGAAGGTTCAAGGCGTCATTTTCTCAATAGAAATTGGCTCAATCCAAGCTTCAAGCCATCAGAAAAAGGGCTTTGGCAGAAGCCACCAACCTTTCTTCTAGATCTACTTTGACAATCCTCATGTGATTAAACAGCTACCACAGACACCAAAGAACAGAGGACCGTTTATTTTCAGATATCATCGAATCATGAAACAGATAGAACTCTTATTTACAATGACTATTGAGAGTAGTACATATCCAACAGCGCTGCAGAGGAAGACAACCGAGGCTTATATCATGCCGGAGGTCATCTCTCAGTCACGCGTTTTTCAGCAAAGAAAATGGTGAATAAGTTCTTAGACTTCAATCATACATATGTTAGGCTTCTGTAAGTAGGTCTCATGCAATCAAATGAGTTAATGATCAAACATGGATGTTTTCACCGAGCTTTAGTGAAATTAGACCGTTGCGTTCATTTACAACCCAAAAAAAGTTTTCTAGTTGGATTAGAAGTCTTCTTTTTTCTGGCTAAGAAGTCTTCTCCTAGTTTTTCTGGTCGAACTTCTCCTAGTTGACTAAGTAGTATCTCTAGAGAGTTAATGTCCCTTAATTCCATTTGAAGTAGGATTTATGTTTCGTGAGGTTTCGTGTTCCAAGTTGGAGTCAAATTTTAGAAGTCTGTACCTGTGTTTTTAGTTCTTCAGAGTCCATAGTGAGTGAAGACAATTATTTTAGCAATTGCTTACTTTGAATTGTGTAATGCAATTCTCCACTTAGTATGATGCTTATTCAATCCCCGGATGCGATGTGGACGGAGCTTTGAGGAGCGACACCTAAAGTAACTCACTGGTTTTGACGTATGATTCATTGTGATTGATCTTCAAGTTATCAAGTTAGCCTACTACTTTTAGACTCACCATCCCGCATTAAGGTTTCATTAGACTTATCTCTTAAGAGTCTATGCAGTAGTACTAACAAAATAGGTCTAATCACATTAACTCTTGGTTCACTCAGCACAATATGAACAAGTGCTCGGGTGCTGAACCTCACAGCTAAAAGTTGCAGGGTCCAACACCTCACATCTCCTCTAATGATCATCCCTGTTGCGTGAGAATAAGGAAACTCGATAACCCTGCAAAATTTCATCAGCCAGTGGAACCGTGCAAATATGAGTGTCTTCTTGGTCAGCAAACAAAAAGTCCAATGGTATTTCCTGTTCAATTATCTCAAAGAAGGTGGCGTAAAAATGACGCATAATTCTGTTCTGACAAGTCCACTGTTCGTTCCAGAGTCTGTCTTCATTACTACCTAAAGCCAGCCAGATGACATTCCATCCTAAAAGAAGGCGATGGAAGAAAAGGAATGTACCATGGGATAATTCTATCCCTCCCACACCAGCCTGATGACATTCCACACAGAGTTTTCATCTTCCTACTTCATTTTTCAACCTTTCTCACTTTCAAATTACAATTAAGCCAGCCAGATGCATTAATTGAAGAAAATATGTTCAAGCATGTACGATGTTCCCAGTCCATGAAGGCACAGACCAATCAACAAAGATAGGGGTGGCAAATGATACGAGATCACTTCATATTTCTAGTATTCGACATTTATATTCTAATCTGCTAGCACTTCGGAATAGTTTGTGATGTTCTAGGCCCGTATCTGCTTCAACAGTAACACAAAAGTTGGTATATCAAGTACACTAGTTAAAGGCAAAAAATTGCCATTTCTAGAACTCAAAATCTTTTAAATTACCAATCAGTCCAATTTCAACAACGGTGTGAGGTACAAAAATTGCATTAACTTTTCATTACATCGGGCAAGTCAGTGGATAGCAAAGGCTAGACTGACCTCTTACACATGAAAGAATGGTACATGATGCCACATAATTTTGCCTGAGAAAGTGATGCTCGTAAAATTCGAGTCTCATCTTTTGCAGTCAACAAGCTTCCAAGTCTCATCTTTTGCAATCAATAAGCTTGAATTTCACCTGCATAGGACTTGATCTTATCTATCCGCAGGACAGATATGGATATCAAAGCCAAAAATTTTGAGGACTTCTACAAGAAGATCACAGTAATGCAGAACGCTGTATGAGGAAAAGCTCCTAAAAATGAATAATACAAAAACAAACATCCTACCTAGATGAACTAATCGTGGCTGCCTTTGAGGCTTTACCTCCAGATGGGGAATCTTTGATGGATTGAGAATCAGAATTGATGGCTATATTTCCTACACCAACCTCCACCGCCTCCCTATCATCCTTTTCCTTTGTAGATTTATCTGAATTTACAACTTCAGTCACCTGATTTTGATTAGGAGGAACAGAAGGCTCCAGCAAACGAGGGCCTGCATTGATCCATGGATGTAGAAGGCATTGCGCAGCAGTTGGTCGACTCTCAGGAACAAAGTCCAGGATGGGAACTAGGAAGTCGGTCAGTTCATCAGCATCTTGCTGACTAAATTCATATTTCTCAAGAAGAACCTTGTTCAAAGGCCAGAACCGCAACCTCCGTATATGTCTTAAGTCACCATATCTATTAAAGAAGTCTCTAGAGTACCGACCACCAAGAGCAATCTAATATTCGTCATAATGCGAAGTGTTAGATACAATGTGTCTGTGAACATAGGACGCAAAATATTCGGAGAGCGACATTCTCACCTTGCGAGGCATCATTCCTAGGAGCTCCATCATCAATGCCAAGTGGTCCTAAAACAGATTATTTAGCATAAACCGGAGTGAACTTATATTCCAAATTTAAAAGTTAAGCTTAGCTGAAAACAAACTAGGATGGTCAAAATTCTATAGCTACAATACTCCACATTCTTGTTCATCTTTTTAAGATAAAAATATATTAGATAAGGATTGAAAAACAGCCCAGAGAAGTTATAGAATCATTATCAACAAATCTCGAGGAGAACATTCCTGAAATGAACACATTTTTCATAAGAAGGAAAGCAATCTCATTAGCAGAAAAATGCATGCCCCTCAAATAATTCAGTTTAATCCTTTTATGAAGCACACATATGGCGCGATATATATTTCAATGAAAAACATACATGAAAAGTCCAACTCACTTATTATGAAAAAATGATAAGCATCTTTACTCAAGTTCCCTCCTTATTGAAAAATTTAGGTTGTTAAGCAACCCAAAAGCATCTAAAACAGCTTTTCTTCTTCAAGAAACGTTGCATATGTAATTCTAACAGTTGGTGAAAATGGTCCCTGCTTCATGGGAAAATTAAAGTTTTGTGTGTGACATTTTTGTTTAAAGTACTTAACCAACGACATGCTAAATCAACAAAACCAATGTCATCCAATAATTTTCTAAACCTTCAGAACAAAGGATGATTATTTGCAGCATGCAAATGGAACGAAAGGACGTCAACGTCTCTGACGAACAGAAGATCTGCAAATAAATGTAAATAATCCCAGAGGATGCCATACCTCATCCCTGTCGAAGTTGTCACCACTGTGAGGATCAAATAGTACATCACCAGTGGCAAGCTCAAAGCAGATACAAGCAAAAGACC
The DNA here is from genome assembly GCA_017140255.1 of Eucalyptus paniculata subsp. matutina. Lineage (NCBI taxonomy): Eukaryota > Viridiplantae > Streptophyta > Magnoliopsida > Myrtales > Myrtaceae > Eucalyptus > Eucalyptus paniculata. Next base: position 30,383,134 of record CM029435.1, read on the forward strand.
AAAGATCAGCTGAAGTAGAATACTTAGACCCAAGTATGACCTCCGGACACCTGTACTGTCTTGTTTGGATGTCATTTGTAAACTGTTTGTAAGTCCAACATGCATTGCCAAAGTCGACCAACTTGCATTTCAGGTCTAAAGATGCAAGCAGCTTCTGCCTCACGGAGCGACTACCCCTCTTATTACCTCTCATGCCAGAATCCTTTATTCCACCAGCCTCTGTCAATTTCGAAGGAATAGTGGACTGATCTTCATTGGGCCCCAAGTCGGATTTGGTGCTCTGACAAGCATCACTTGCAGCTGACGTTTCAGCGGTCGACTCAGCTTCCACAGAAACTTTTTTCTCCACACAGACCTGAGCAGCTCTCTTTGCCTTTTGTCTGATCTTTTCTTCTGATTTTTAGTCAGACTCCCATTCAAAGCTCTAACATCTTTACCAACCCCAGCAATGGAAACATTATTTTCCCTAGTAACAGAAAGGATGATAGGAACGCCCGACTTTCCAGGGTCCTTCAAAGGGTCAATCATCGTCAGCAACAAAATGTTCTCCGGCTTCAGATCAGTGTGTATGATGGATAGCTGCCTATGCAAGTAATCCAAACCCACCAAGACATGAAAACAAATTTCCTTTACCATATGAAGAGGAAGTCCACGGTAATCAGTGTACTTAATGAGAGTCAAAAGATTGTCCCCCAAGTACTCAAAAACCATGCAGACATGCTGTCCATTTGGACCTGAATGCTTAAAGTGGTCCAACAGTTTCACCACGCACTTTTTATCTTCCGGGTCTCCTTCAGCGATCTGTTGCAAGATGGTTATCTCATCCATGGCAGCCTCAGTGTAGTGTTGAGCGCTCTTTTGCACTTTCAGAGCGACATACCGCTGGCATTTCCAACAAAATGGGGAAGAAAAAGCAGAAAGATAAGAACCATCCATTAGAAAATTCAAATCTGTTGGCTAAAGAGAACCTAAAGGAGCAGGGACAAGAAAGCTTCAACAGAGCACACAGCATATGAGGAGCTCATTCTCTAACCAATGATCTCCAACTACAATAATTTCTTCAGTCTCTATTCTAGTTTCCTCCCGCTAATCTATCGCGATCTTCACTATCAGAGAAAAACCAAACACGCGCACGCGCACGCGCACAAAACCACTCCGTTTTACTATCAAGCATCTAACTTTGCTTCAGTCCGTGTCATTCCCCAACTCCCTTAGGAACGCAACAAAGCACACAAAACACAGAGAGAGAGAGAGAGAGACGTACGGAACTCTGCGTGTCCCAAGCGAGCCAGACGGTGGAGAAATGGCCCCAGCCGAGCTTGCTCTGGACGACGTACCGTCCGCCCTTGAAGGCGTCCCCGATCCGGACGGCGTGGTAGCCGCCGCGCCTGTAGTCCTCCGTCCCTTCGTCCTCCGAGGTGTAGCAGTCGTCGCTGCTCTCGCAGCTCCGGTCCTCCGCCTCCTCCTCCTCCTCCTCCTCCTCCGGCCGCTGCCGCTGCCTCTCCTGCTTCTCCGCCATTCCCCCCTCCTCCCTCCACACAAAAACCAAAACAGAAGAAAAATCACCACTTCCCAATCGAGAAAACCCCCCCCTCCCTCCTTTCTCGGCGATTCCGGTCCTGGACAAGGTCCCCTAGGGACCCTCGACAGCTCAAACGGAGCCCCCGATTCGGCGTCGGCTCCGGCGGCGGCGGCGGCGGCGACGGCGGCGGAGGAGGCGATGGAGGAGAATTTCCGGGCGGGTTTGTTGCAGGCGTTTTGTCTCGGAGTGAAGTTATCGGAGAGTTTAGGTCAAGTGATTCTCTCCCTCTGCGATTGCCGTTCGTGCCTTCTTGAGATTGGACGAGCAATCGGGTCGGCCCGCGAGGGTGGTACGTGTCGGGTCGGGTCGGTTCGGGCCGTTCGCTTTTGGCCTTTTTCCTTTACTCCGACGCGCTTTGGGCCCCACAGCGGGGTTGAGGTGGCGTCGCTATCAATCATGCGGGCGGTAGTCCTGTCCTTCCCCACCGTCTGATCTGTAAAGGGCCAGTGTTGGGCTTGGGCCCGGCTCCGCTCCATCGTGCTGCGCGTGTGATTAGATATTTCTTAAAAGATTTCAGAAAAATACGCAAGAAAAATGATGTAACATAAAATGAAAGGTTAAGTCTTTGCTTAGAGATAGGCTTGACAATTCATGTTTTCGCATTCTATATTTTATTTTTTTCGAAAAATATGAGCTCAATCAATATAATTTGAATCAATCATTGTTTCAAAAAAAACTAGTCTAGCGTGCCCGCATATGTTGATGTATGTACATTCACATGTACTTTTGCGTATGTATCATTTGGAGCTGTAACCCATCAAGTTAGAAAATACTGAATAAAAAAAAAAATTATAATTCAAACATTGCCAATGCTGCTTGAAAGTTTCAACTTAAAGTTTTGCTAAATAGATGAACCATCAAAAAATTAGAAAATAAGAGTTTTGACTCGCTACCATCTTTGAATGTTCTATTTTGTTTTATTTTAGAGTACGGAGTGTTCCTTAATTATCGATGTCCCTTTCTTTCAATTTTTCGAATGTCTAAATTTATATTCGAGATCATTTTCTTTACCAGCACAAGTGTGTGATTGGTATTTTTAAATTGATTTTTTTTTAATACGGCATAAAGGTGACCATTGGGCATTCCAGTAGGCCTTGCTGACAAGCCAAAATGTTTGTCCAAGCCCGTCCCTCATAAAAAATTTTACATAAAAACTCGTGCCAGCCTTTCTAACCATGTGCCCCCGTCCAAACACGTATAAAAGGTCTTTTGACCCTTGTGACTTAGGTCGAGGCTGAGCGAGCTCGAGGGCCGCGAGAACCATGATCAAAATCTTCGTCAAGCTTCGTTAACAGAACTCCAAGACTCCGGTAAATGGCAGCGTTGGGAAACGGAGTGGAGTTTCCCCACTTTTTTTAATTTAAAGAAACGGGATTTCTGTCGAAAGTGCAAGAACCCCACCACCATTGGCTTTCTAAATGTCGATTACCGTGCATCGGAAGCGATGCCAGTCACCCACACTTTTCCAAGCGTAGTGGCAAAATGAGCTCGAGAGAGACCCATTTGCACAACCATCAACGCCAAGATGTTTTACCTTAAAAATTAACCAGGTGCCCCCCAAATGGGCTGCCGAAAACAATTGGCCCAAGAACCATCCCAATGATCGCTCTCTAATTTCAAATATTCCCTGAATTTATCTATAGTTCTCAAATAGGCCCCCCCACGAGGGCCACAACTGCACAAAACGTGTCGAATCGCCCCCAAGAGCAATCAAATGTTCAGAAAGTTGGGTGCCCCTTCACGTTCAAAAACCGTAACTTAGGATCTATTCATTTCGCAAAAAATTGGGTATTTCCAAAAAATATTTTCCTAGAAATCATTTTCCAAGAAAATGACAATATTTTCTAATATTCGGCTAAAACTTAAAAATGTTTTTTAAAATATTTTTCTATATTCAAGAAGGAAAATATTTTCTAAGATTTCACCATTTAGGCATGATCACTTACCACCTATAAATCCATCAAATATGAACTTTGCTTTAAATTCGGAAACTTATTTCATATCTTTGTTCCCTCATTGTCACCAAATTAAAAAATGTTTGTATGGATTTTAAAAATAAGCAAATGAGAAAATAAGCAAAGTATGTACAGTCTTAATGAGAATCTTTCAGTTGGGTGGCTTGTTCTCCCCTTGCGTATTTTGTGTTCCAATAAACAAAAGAAAAAAGAAGCAAAGCACATAGAGCCATTTACTTGAACAATGTACAACTACAAGGTAGAATAAATAAAGAAAATGATAAGTACGAGTGTAGAGCACAAGCTTGAGATCGACAAGCTCGAGTTATGCTGCTTAACAAACTTAACGACTAGCAAGAAAAAAAAAAATATGAAAATAAAGAAAAGAAAAAAAATTAAATTAAAAATAATGTGAATTAAAAAAGAAAAATAAAATTAAAAAATAATTCGAATAAAAAAAGAAAAAGAAAGGGGAAGAGGAAGAGGAAGTGAGGATTTGTAGAGGTGTGAAATAAGAGAAATCAAAAAGAGAAAAATGTTTTCCACTTTTAAAAAAGTAGAAAATATTTTTCCCTAATTTAAAAAACTTTTTTTATGGAAAATGTTTTCTTTAATTCATTTTTCGTGAAACAAATATTAAAAATTCAAAAATATTAAAAATTATTTTCCGTAAAATAAACTATCATAATCTCCAAATTTGTGTGATGAAGATAATGGAGACGGAGAAACCGGCCACACCAATGTCAGCCACCAGGCCCACCACCATTGCCTTCACACAAGACGGCAGGCAGTGTCGTTGCCCTCACCGCATTCTAAGATGAGCAAGAAAGGTGTTCGGTGCTCCCGTCGCCGCCAGCACACTCACGTCCAATTACTGTCATAGCCGCCGCCCGTCACTTCATTCTTTTAAAGCGACCGTGATGCATGCAAGGGAAAGCCAAGGCCGTTTGCTCTTTAATGCAACGATGAGTCGAGAAGAAAGGGTTTTTGCTTTTTGGAAGAATAAAATCAGAAGAATGATTATTCAATTGTTCGTATAAATCAAGATTACATTCTCTATCCAATCTAGCCAACCCAATGACAAACTTCAAGCAAATTTGGCAACACCAACGAATGATTTCTTCTTGAACTCCTCCATGGGCTTCCCACGGAGACCGTACCCCTCCCATCTCTCGCAGCAGCGGTGACTAAGGGGCGCCTGCCATCATGAGGTTAACATGCCGGGCCGGCTGGGCAATGCCTCATTGGAACATGGCTCCGGCGACCGCCCACCGACGCCATCTCCTTCGTCCTGCTTCAAACCGCGCCCTTCGCCCTTCGCCGGTCTCTCTCCTTCAGTTTTCTGCTGAAGGGAGCTGGCTAACTCCACGGCCAAAATTAGCTGGGAAAATATAAAGAACCGAGATTGTCATTGCCCTGGACTTTGTTAATGTTTAATTTAATGAAATAAAAAAGGAATTTTCCCTTAGTCAAGCGAAAAAAATCCTTTGAGATTTGATTCAAATAAATTTAATTTACACTAGTCAAATTTTTCCTGAATTCCACGGCCGTTGCTTTTTTCCCCAATCTAATAGGAATTGTCAACTGATTTAATTTTCAAAGAACGAGAATCCGTGTACCTGGCTCTCATTGGTCAAATTTGGACCAGCATAAGTCCATTTTATGTCGTCTCAACAAATCACTTTAGCCGAAAGCATTTTAGGTCGAATTAAATAGAAAAGGACATGTCCTAGCAGTAGATCGACTCTCTCTCTCTCTCTCTCTCTCTCTCTCTCTCTCTCTCTCAAAACATATTGTCCAGGCCACCCCTCTCATGTACCTCCGAATCAATGTGTTCTAATGAGATTTTAAGTGAAACAAGCGATGTTCGAACCTTAAACAATATGTGATGTAGAACAGCTGGCAAATATTTATATCAAAACTTTTAAGTGTTATAAAGGAGAGTGGTCCTGCTCATGCCATAATGCCATAAAAATTTAGAGTAAATTTGTCGCAGTAAATATAGTTTAAGATTTTTGGTGATTTTTACCCTTAAAATTAACCAAATGCCCTCTAAAACTAGAAGTTGTCATGGGTCATGACTACCAAAAGAATTGGCCCAAGAGCCATCCAAATGATCTCTCTCTCCAATTCCAAAATATCCCCTGAATTTATATGAAATTCAAAAAATAGCCCCCATTATTGTACAAAATGTGTCAAATCGCCCCGAGAGCTATCAATTGTTGGATGGCCGTGAACTAGGCGCCTCTTCATGTTAAAAAAACCCTAATATGATCTCTAAATTTGAGAGACAAAAACAATGGAGATGGAGGTGGTGGCGACGCCAATGCCAACCACTATCACTGCCTTCTCACAAAGAGAGAGACAAAGGCGGCGGTAGTTGTCATTGCCCTCACCACGTTCTAACAAGGCATCATAGGAGATAGAGAACAAACTGGAAAATTACAAAAATAGTTTTAAAGCTATTGCAACTTTTTCAATTCAGTCTTAAATTTTTTTTTTTTCAAATCAACCTTAAACATTTTGTAATTGTGTTAATTCGGTCCATTTGACCATTTTTGGCTGATCGAGACTGACGTTGATAAGTTTTAATAATATTTTATCTTTTCTAAATTTTTTTTACTCCTTTTTCTTTTTTCTTTTTTTTTTTTTTTTTTTCTTCACTTCCTTCTCCTTCCTCTAGCTGGTCACCTGCAACAATCGCCTAGAGGCAAGGTCGGCAAGAGACCTCGCCCAAGTCACCAACTAGGTTGGCGAGGGTCAAGCCTCGCCGAAGGCCGCAAGGTCGAAAGCAACCACCTCACGCAACCTCTAGCAAAAGCGCTAGTGGCCGAGCAAGGCTTGCCCTCGTCGGCCATGGCAACATTCGACCTCACCAAGTGAGGTCAAAGGCCGCTACCTCGCGGCCTCGGGCAAGGGCTACCAAGGATCGTGTGGACTCGCCCTTGCCGGCCGTGGCGATGGCCAAATTTGCTAGCTCAAGCAAGGCTTGGCTCGCCCAACCATGGCGAGTCACGACCTACCCATGGCCGGTGAGGCTCACCCATGCCAAAGGTAGGTGGGGCCTCGCCCACCATGGGGAGGGCAACTTCACCGTCACTAAGCAAGGCTTAACCTCACCAACGGCGAGCGAGGTGAACCTTATCGGTGCTCTAACTAGCTAGCCATAGAATGGAGGGAGGAGGAAAAAGGATAGAAAAAAAGAAAAAGGAAAATTAATAAAAATTTGAAAATAATAATAATAATAAATTATCCACATCAACGCTAAATTACGTCCACGTCAACATTGGCTAGTCAAAAATGGCTAGATGAACTAAATTAAGACAATTGCAAAAGTTTAGAATTGAATTAGTTAGAAAAAAAGATTTATGATTAAATTGAAAAAATTATAATAGATTTAAGACTGTTTTGATAATTTCCCAAAAAACAAACAAGAAAGGTGTTTGGTGCACTCACATCCAACCACTGTCATTGCCACCGCCTGTCACGCTTTTAAAGCGACCTTAATGCCTAGAAGAGAAAATCAAGGCCGTCATCCTTTAACGCAATGATGAGCCACGAAGAAAGGATTTTGCCTTTTGCAATAATTAAAATCAGAAGAATGATCATTCAATTGTTCATATAAATCAAGACTACAGCCTCTATCCATTCTATAACCCTAGCCAACCCAATGACCAACTACAAGCAAATTTGGCTACACCGACAAAAAATCTCTTCTCTAACAAAGCCACTTGTCAATGATTTATCTTTTACCCAAATGATCCAATCCAAAAGAAATTATTAAAAGCAAGTGAAAAATGACTCGTAGAAGAGTAAAAAAGCTCCCCTTGCTAGCTTAGAGGGTGCATGACAAACTATAATTTCTGTTTCAGAAATAATTTTTCTATTCCAGACTTATTTCTGAAATAAAAATCCGTTTGATAAAATTATTCCATTTTTCTATTTCTGAAATAAATTTTTGTTCCATAAAGAGGTTAAATTTTCTACTTTTCTATTTCTGGAACAAAAATGAGAAATAAAAATTCTTTTTATCGTTCGTCCTTGCTATGAACCGATCGTCCATCCGTCGCCATTGACCACCGTTTGTCAGTCGTTGGCCGTCGCTGCCGCTGTCCACCGTCCGCCAATCGCCGGGCACCGGGCACCACCACTGTCCACCGTCCGCCAACTACCACCGTCCACCATCTGCCAACCGTCGTTCGTCATCCACCTACCGCCTGCCGCCACCCGCCATTGCCTGCCATCCGCCGATCCGCCACCGTCCACTAATCCGCCACCGTCTGCTACTGCCGCTAGCCAACCACCATCAGTTGGTTGCCACCGTCCAAAAGGAAGTAATTTTTTTATCGTTATCAAACGAATTTTTATTTTTAGAGTATGAATTTTGTATTGTTATCAAACAAGTATTTTTGCTTAAAAACTCATCTAGAAATAGAAATAGAAAAATATATTTCTTTTCTAGAAATCAATTTATGGCTAACATGGTTATCATTCGCGCCTTAGCCTCCATGTGCAAGCTCCTGGTGTTGGAAAAAGTTTAGAATACATAAAAAATAATAATAAATGTTAATACATTGCGAAGGATTAGAAAATAGAAAAACAAATATCTGAGACGTGCAAGCACTGTCCTTAAGGCTAATTCCACCCCTCGGAGTACGAAAGTCGGTACGTAAGACTTCTGCGGCTATCCTCCCAAGATACAACAGACACCTTCCTCTATACTCCGCACCGAATATTAGAAGGAAATGAACAACTTGTGTATAACCCAGCTAAAAGAAAAGGAAAGATATATGAGAACATATTGTGTCTTATGAGATCTTATTTTTATATTTAAACAAAATAGAGCCGTTGTAAAACAATGGAGGATTTATTTGAGAAATAAATTAAACGTTACAAAACGATTTAAAAAGCCATTATATGACCATTAAGAAACCGTTATGTGACCGTTAAAAATAATGATGGTTTTTAATGCGGTCATAACTTTTATCGAAGCTATTATTGTAAATATTTCAAAACTGCTGAAATATCCAACACTTGGAACTCCACAACTTGTTGACTTCCATCAACAAGTTCGAAGACAAAACAGATCTCTTCCTGAACTCCTCCATGGACTTTCTATGGAGCCCGTGTCCCCTCCATCTCTTGTGGTGGCGGTGACTAAAGGCCGCCTGCCATCGTCAGCTTAACTTGCCACACCAGCCGGGCAATGCCTCGCCAGAAACACTGCGGCGGCAGTGGCGACCACCCACCGACGCTATCTCCTTCATCCTGCTTCGAACCGTGCCCTTCGCTGGTGTCTCTCCTTCAGTTTTTCTGTTGAAGGGAGCTAGCTACTTCTACGGCCAAAATTAGCTGGGAAAATGTTATGAGCCGAGATTGTCATCGCTCTGGACTTGTGAACGTTTAATTTTAATGAAATAAAAAGGGATTTTCCCTCAGTTAACCGGCAAAATCCTTTGAGATTTGATTCAAATTAAATTAATTTACGCTAGCCAAATTTCTCCTGAATTTCAGGACCGTTGCTTTTTCCCCCGTCTAATGGGAATCGACAACTAATTTAATTTCCAAAGAATGACAATCCGTGTAGTTGGCTCTCATCGGTCAAATTTGGACAAGTATACATCCATTTCATGTCGTCTCAACAAATCAGATGTCATCTCAACAAATCAGTTTAATCGACAGCAAATTAGGTCAAGTTAAATAGAAAAGGACATATCCTAGCAGTAGATCGACTCTCTCTCTCTCTCTCTCTCTCTCAAAACATATCATCCCGGTCACACCTCATGATGTAGAACAGCTTACAAATGCTTAAATGGAAACCTTTAAATGTCAAAAAGAGCAGATGGTCTCACTCATGCCACGATAACCAGACAACTGCAAACGGTCATAATTTTTTATGTGAGAGGAGTGGCAAGTGCAGCATATCAAATCGAAAAAGATTATGAGATCTTCGAAGTTGGAAACAAAAAACATAGGTTTGGGTAATGTTCGACTTCCAAATTTACATGTCTTCCTTAATTTCCTAGCCTTCAATTTGGACTTTTTTGCTGATTTTCGTAGCATGTTTTGAAGACTTTCCCCATGTATTAATATTTTTCTTTTATTATGTTATTTGATTTTAATTATTTGATTGTTTCCCAAAGGACAACCTCCCTATAAATAATCGCCTAAGACATTATACATAGTGCTTATTATTTACGATAAACGTTATCATTTGGAATCCTTTTCCAAGCACGGTTTGATTTAATGCTTTGTCTTTGGTAAATAAAACTTAACTTCATCGCTTATTTTTGTCTTCCACTGTGATTTCTAAAGATATTAGGTTATGTAAAAAAAAAGTTCAACATTCCTCTCTGCTAAAGGTGACGCCCCTCGTGAAACCTCTCTTTAATCTACCGATTGTCTTCTCCGCTTGAGACTTGGCTTCGTCACCACAAAGCAACTGACGCAATGATCCCCATGCATGGCTTCAAATACCAAGAGAAAAAGCTGAGGACTTGGATTTGGATCCTTTGATCCCCTCATCCTTCTCAAAACGTAACGATACATGCGGACCTGAGAGTTTCGCGCCTTTCCGCAATGGATAACTCTACGTGGGTCTGCCGAGGAAAGGAGTGTGAGTCGACTCTTTCAAGCTGAATAGCCATTGCATCCTCATACCAAACCAAACGAAATCTGATAGAATTCTCGTTTGGCGAGGAACGAGTGCCATCGGACATGAACGTCGGTGACCCTCATCTGTCGGGTGGATTTGGAAGAGTTCGAGCTCTAGCCATTGACTCATGAGTTAATACAGTAGAGTGAAAGGGGGGGGAGAGAGAGAGAAGGGAAGGCGTCGTCGAGGGCATTTCCGTCACTCCATCGGTCAACATTTGGGAAGGCTGTGTGGCTTTTATCGGTCGAGGCTAGGGAAGTAGCAGGTGGACCATTTTTCCAAACGCTTTCTCAGTTTATTTCACCTATTTTGATTTTGTTAGATATGTTCAATTTCATCTGTTTCGGACGATTATGCCCTCCTCTCCCAGACAAGCACCGATGCACGTGAGAGACACGTGGCTCACGGCCATCTAAACCATTTTCAAACATCCGTTTGCTCTCAGGGCGATTCGAGACATTTTCTATCACTACTGTTCATGGGCAAATTTGAAAATCCCGAACCGACACAGTAACACGTTTAGAATTGGTCACTCGAGATAAATTTTTAGTACCTTGTTCTTACTAAATGATTGCGAAAAATCATCACATTGATACTTTGACCAAGAGAGAGACTCATGGATAAGGTCATTTGGTCAATTAGTTAATTAGGACGTTGATCTATATCTTTGACAAATCATACTTCAGTAGATGGAATATAGAAACTTTTCTCTTCAGAGAAAATATAAAGAGAGAGCCTCCAGCCCATCAGATATGGGCCACAGAAACCTTCACACCAAAGCTATATATAAAAGCTCAATTAAAAGGTTTTTGACTAGCTCAGAAAGTCTATGTAGTTCAACAAAAGGTCACCAGCAAGAAGGGACACTTACTCTACTTCCTAAGCACTACCATGATCAGTCCCTAACATAAACCCTATAAAACTTTTAATTAAACACTCATCAAGTTTGGAAGTCAGAAGTTACAGGTGTTCTCTTTCTCAGTTCTCATCATGGGTATGATGAGGGCAGGACGCCCCAGTAGGAGTTGGACTCGTAGTCTTGGAGGGTGAACAGTTGATAGCTCGAGCCTGCGAGCGGGTGGTGCTGGGTGGTCGAGGCCGTCGGCGTCACTCCTCCTCCTCCTGCAGCTGCTCCCCGATTTAGGTCGCTGCAGTGGCGGATGTCACCGGAGTAGCGAGCGCTCTCCACCGTCTCGTCACCGGAGATGTCAGTGTAGCCGGTGGAGACTTGCTTCTTCTTGGCCGCTTGGATGTCGCTCACCATGGCTTTCAATCTTGAGACCTTTTGGGGGAGAGGCCAGATTAGGGGAGAGATGTCAGCCGGCCATATTTACAACTTGTTGTGAAGTATGATTCTAATACATTATGATAAGTAATTATGTATTTTTCAAATGGTAAATTTCACGGATAAGCTGTTGTGCTTCAGTAAACCCAACATATATCTCATACTATTCGATTTTTTTTTTTTTGCAATAAAATTATATTTATATGATTTCTTGTGCATGGATTGCATTTTGAGAGAGAGGGAGGGAGTAAGATGCTCCTTTTGCATCCTCATACAAAAATAAGTACCTCCTCTTGAAGCCTGAGCTTCTCCCTCGAGACGGCGTCAAACTCCAGCTTGAGGGCGTCGTAGAGGCGCTCCAGCTGCTTCGTCTTCCACCGGGCCCGGCGGTTCTGGAACCAGATGGTGATCTGGCGGGGCTGGAGCCCGAGCTCGCGCGACAGCCGCATCTTCCGATCCGGGTCCAGCTTTATCTCCTCCTGGAAGCTCCTCTCCAGCATCTCCAGCTGCTCGCTCGTCAGCTTCTTCTTCTTGTCCATCGACGCTGCAACCACCACGTCGTTGTGGGCCTCAGCCATCGAGGAGGGCAGCGGCGGGGGTGGTGGGGGTGGTGGTGGTGGTGGTGCTTCAGCTCCATACCTACTAACGATGGAAATGCATATGATGTCGATGTACCGTCATAATTTTGCATCGTAGGAGAGATCAAGAATGCAATACTTTTCACATATTAATTTTACTCAAACAGTAGCAAATAATCATTTTTCTGCAAATTGAAAAACTATGCTTTTCCAGTGCAATATCCCAGGCATATATCTATGGAAGATCTCAGTTACCCTAATTAGAATGCTCCTTTTTGGAACCCAATAATTGCCTGCAAATGGAGTTTCCTCTTTGGTCCTCCTTTGTTTTGCTATTAAGGAAAGGGCGTGGGTTCTATTCATTATGCATTAAGCTCTTGAGTTAAAAAGGCCATTAGAATCTACAGCAGCTCCCCCAAAAGAAAGATGGAGAATAATGCACTCCACTGAAGTGAAATTAAATTGGTAAAGGGAGAAAAAGGAGACGACGCAACATGGAGACGTACCAGGGTATTGGGCGAAGCTGGGGTTAAGAAAGCCGATGGAAGATTCAGGGAAAGAGACGTTACTGAAGCTCCTCAAGTCGCCATGCCAGTCCATCTCTCTTTCTTCTTCTCTGCTTCTTCTTCGCTCTCGCAGAGACGCGTACAGCAGCACGAACGCTTCTTTCTACCTCTCACAGAAGAGAAAGAACAGAATCTACGTGGTGTCTTATATTATGGGCAAACGTGGAGAGAGAAAGAGAGGCAGAGAGAGAGAGAGAGAGAGAGAGTTGGACCACAAGAGAGAGAAGATAGAAGGCGTGGCAGGAAATGGTGGGGGAAGAAGACAGCAAGCAGGCTTCTTACAAACCCTTATTACTTCTCTTTTGGGGTACAGCAAAGTGAATTCGTGGGTTTAGAAGCTGTCGCTGTATCGCTCTGACCGTGACAAGGGGCACCGCCTGTTAAACAGAGATTTTTGGATCGAATGCACCCGCAAGCCCGTCGAGCAATTACTTGTTTCTGAAAACAAACCGCTGCCCTTAGACAAAACCCTTCTGTCTAAGTATTGCAGTGACAGAGAGGAAGAGGGGACAATCAAGAGCAGGGATGCAAAGATTAGGGCTATGTGTTTATTTGTAATTTTAGTTAAACTTATGCATGACTAGCGATCCAAACTCGTGACTCACCAATCAAAGGCATGAGTATCTCAATTTGGTTCATATTTTATTCTGACTGGTCTTCCGGTTAGTGGATTATAAGCATGGACTCGCCGACGTATATTTATGCCATGGGTTCCTCCATCTCTGATCGGAAGAAATTTCTTGCGATCATCCCTTTGATTGGAGGGTTGCAAACATAATTATCACACACTTTTAATATTAAAAACAAATCCACTTCAATGAGGTACTTAAATATGACTTACTTTTAGGTGCATTTATTAAAAAATGAGAAACATTATGAAATAACTCCAAATGATTTTACCCATTAAACTTCAGATAATACTCTTTCTTGTTGGGTACTTAATGATTCGAATTTGTTGTGATCTTTAGTGAATACAAATCAGGGATATCTAGACATTTTCATTTGTCATATTTTGTTTGAAAACTCCATCACTGATTTTAGTTATTATTAGTTAATTAGTTTGTTACTTTTATTTTGATATAATTATTAATGTAAAGGTAATTAAAACTTAAGCTCGATTACCATGAAAGTCTAGCATCTCCCAAGCCAAATTTTTGGCTCCATCACTATACTCACACAACTTTTATTAGATATTTCGTTTTTAGTTTTAGATTTGCACAATATCTACTATAATCCCATAGATCATATAAGACCATTTTGTTGTTAATCACTTGCGTAGTACCTTTATAAATGGTCTAGAATTCTAGGTGCATTTAGTAATTGTCTTTACATGGTCCGCACATTCCTATTCAAATCATTCATTTGATTTCGAAACCCTTCTAGCAAATTCGAAGTTGAGCTTTATAAGGGTACGGATGGATCTTTCTATTTTCCAAATGTTTTTTTTTCCTTTTGGCAACCAGACATGCATGTAAAAACTCTCACTTTTGGGGAGCAACAAAGTCGATGTCGATGAAAGAGAAGAGAGAGAGAAGGGAGGAGTACTTTGTCGGCTAAGGGGAAAGGAGTGGGAGGTAGACAGGAATTGTGTGTGCGTGTGATGGGATAGAAACTTTAAAGTGGGCATCAAAGGTCTCCATCAGGTTGGTCCCCAAAGGGCCCCTTCTCCCCTCTGATTCCCGCTGCTCCTACGCACCCCTACAACGCGACTGAGCTTGACCCACAAGCAACACCCTTTCCCTATTCCCTTCCCCCCCTATATTTTTTTTGTATCCATCTCCTCCTTCGTTTGTACGCGTAGCACACGTCTAGGGTCGACTGTGGTTTTGAATGAATACCTTCAAGTGTGCTCCGTGAGATGTGCATGTGTTGTTGTCCCTTCACGGACATTTGATGCGTGAAACGTGTATGTGTGTTTTGATAATGTAAAGTATGGTTATTTCACATCAATTGTGGAAGGGTTTGTAGTCAATTCATAAGTGATAAGGAAAACTCCACCATTTAAATTAACTTTTGAGATGATGTACATTTCGTTCTCACTTCAAATTAGGGCTCGATGTGTGAGCAAGAGAGAGATTGTTAGAGTTATTGGTTGTTAATTTACAAGTGTGAGGGAAAGTAGGAAAAATCCGGTCCATGGTCGCTCAATTTGGACATGACGGATCTTGGGTTCAAATAATGGCATCGCCCCCAAACAGAGCATCGAGATGCAAAAGCTAAAAGTTATGGGTGTATGGATGAAGGAAAGTTTATGTGCATAAATGCGATGGAGAGCGCATGAGGAATTAAAGTGGGAGCCACACATGCAAAATTTCTTAATCCGTAAATACTATTGTGACGCTATATTAGAATGTCCAACTCAAAAAAAATATTAGCATATAAGTAAAGAGAGATTACATATGCATGCAAGACTAGTAAAATCTCATCTGCATGTAACACACATGAGATACAAGATGTTTTAACATAGAATAAGCTTGTGGGTTGCATTTATTATCTTGAGATGGAACTATATTCGATGCATGTGAATGGGCCGATTAGTGTACATCTAGAATTGGTTGAGTCAAAAGAATTGGATATTAAAAAAAAAAAAGTGTTGTCTATTTTGAGTTTAGATCCTAATCGATGACTTCCCTTTATTTTTCTTGGAAATGCTTTGATCTTTTGAATAATGGTAGGTAAAATTTTACTTTTGGCTCTTGAAGTTTGCTCTTCTTTTTTTCCAACCAAGTCCTCAAACTTTCAATCCGTCTAATCAAGTCCTTGAACTTGCATGACTTTTCCAATCAAGACCCTCAAACTCCAAATTCAACTAACTGGAGCCAACGTGCCAATTGGAACTTGCAAGATCTTTGACTAGAGAATTTTTTAAAGCAGTGTTCTTGTTGAGATATATTGCTCACAGTACGGTTGTGATGATTTTTATCTTCCAAGTTATGAGTCATCCCCCTTGTTAGCTGATAGCCCGCGAAGACGACATTTAATCATGTCACTCTCCTCGCCGCCACCAAATACATCGGCTCCGATTAACCGGATCCAAAGCCGGAGGAGGGACTTGATCAGGGAAATTCAAAGTTTCAGGGATCCGATCGAAAAGAGCACGCAAATTGAGGGACCCAAAGTGAGACTTCTTTACCACACTAATATGCCATTTGTACGGCAGCCACTCAAATGAAATTCACCTCATTTTCACCATACACTTTAGACAAAAGGCCGTTGCATTATTGTTTTGGCCTGACACGCATAGATCGATAGATCATTTCATCTCCTCATGGCTCAACAGCAAGAAAACGAGTCAGCACCTAATCTAATTAAAATTGGCATCAATCGGATAGCTATAGCTATACAAACACTGTGTGTGTATGTGTGTGTAGAGGTTTCAAATTTAATGTTTTTTTGGCCAGCTAGATGCGAGTCATGTCATGTGAAATTCTGCGTGTGATTAGGGCTCTCATTATAGGGAAAAAGATTCAAATATTTTATAATCAAGTTGAGTTTTTCCATAATTTTAATTAAGAAATTGGAATACCCGATGACAAATTATATTAAAAAATTAACGGGACCAAAATAATTAAAATTGCCATGTCTCAATTGATATAATTATTACGCCATTTATGTGGTATTACAATGAAACAAAATGCATAAAAGTATGTTATTCAAAAGATTGTTTTGTTATGCAGAAAATGAATGATTTTGACATAAAATGTTTATTTACATCATTTACAAAAATGAATGCATAAAAAAAATCATCATTTACAACAATATTTAAACATAAATTATTGTCAGTAATGAAAATATTTTCATTAACTAATTATCTCAAGTGATACAAACAATTAATTTAAGGAAAACATTTTTCAAATAATTCATCTTCCACAAAACAAATAAAGCCAAACAAAAATTATAAATTGTTATAGAATTCATTTTTTCAAGAATTTATGACTTATAACAAGTTATTATTCTACAATAGTCAAAAGACTGTAATACAAGCAAAACACTTATTAATTAGGTAATTGAGCATTTACCCCTTTTCTCTATCCATTTACCTTTCTATTTGAATTTTGGATCATATCAGATTATCGACGAGTGTATTTTTATAAACTTCTCATAACGCAATTTTTCTCGATGCATTAATCCATGCTCTCCTCTCTTTGCAAAAGAGATTACTAAATGTGTAAAATTAAATGGTTTTCATAGTTTGTTGACATTTTGCATCGTTTCTACCAATAGATATATCCGAACAGTTACGAAACTTAGATAACTAAAATAAATTAGCAAGCGATAATTTTAAAACAAACTATTATGAACATTCACCCAATCATTTCTCAATTAACAATAATACATAAGCCTCTATAAGAACTTCACGCAGAAGCATGCACATTGCACACAAAAACCTGCAAATGAAAGAAAAAAAAAAGGAAAAGAAAAGGAAACAGAACAAAGCCAAAATAATCAGAAGAAAAGTTAAAAAGAAGAAGAAGAAGTTGGGGCTCATCCTACATGCTGGGGTTCTCTCCCTTAATTGCGCTTGCAGACAGATAGGGAGAGAAAGAGAGAGAAGACAAAGCTGGAATTTTCTCTTTCTTGGTGGCTCTGATTCAGCTATTTGTTCAAAGTTGGGGCATTCAATGAGGAGTGTGGGGTTCACATCTACAACTACGAGAGAAAGAGAAGAGGAGGGAGAGAAGGTGTTTACTGTACTATTTCCATTTTTAGCTTTCTTCCTCTCTTTTTCTCCTAATTTCTTTTGATGATTATATCTCTGCTTTTGTGTACTGTTCCCTTACATAATTTATTTTTATTATTGTCTTCGGGGGGGGGGCTAAAATGGTTCCTGACTGACTGATGCACAGTAGATCTTCTTGTAAAAAAAAAGAAAAAGAAAAAAAGAAAACGAACGTGGGCAAATGGCCAGAGGAATCGTGCACTGACTTTCGAAAGTGACGGGACAGATCAACCGTAAAAAGAAAGGCATCTTTTTTTTTTTTTTTCATTTTCTTCTGTTTTATAATGTAATGATCACTGTCGACCAAGAAATTGGGAGGTGGAAAAAATGAAAATGAAAAAACGAATGAAAGAAAGAGATTGTTGGCATGTTTAATTTGTGTCCCTTTAGGAATGGCTTGCGCATTTAATTAGTTGATAAGCTCTGGATTGACTATAACGTCTCGTCGAGTAGCGTGAGCCCCCCCTTTTTAATTGCAGATTAATGCGGATTTGTTGCAAGGGGGTGAGGAGTGGTGTGAGATAGAGGTGCAAAATTGCATTTTTGATGATTCCCCCCCCCCCTTAATTGGGATACCAGTTCACTTGGCTTATTTTACATTTTCATTCGCAGTGTACAAAGAAATTGAATCGAAACGAATGATGGTAATATGTGCATTTTTATCAACTTTGAGTTGACTTACCACCCTTTAGGATAGTGATGCATAGTAGGGAAATGGTGGCTTGGCAAGGCCATGACCTAGCATGCAAACTACTCTAAATTAAAACTGCATACATAGACACCAAAAATCTAGGCTTAATCGATTTGTGAGATTCGCAGGATATTTCACGAGCTGTATGCGGTAGCTGGAACTTCATGCTCGTACTCCTAGGGCATTACCTTAAGTGTGAACTGCTCTATGTTAGAATCACACGTGCGGGGAGAGAAACTTGGACTGATCGGTGTATGAGATCTGCAATATGCATCGCGAGTACTAAGAAATCAAACCTTTGCCCTTGTATCCTAAGGTTATCCAAAAACAAAGAAGATGAAGATCGTTAGCCTTGGATTTTCTCTTACTCTGTATCACGGCCGTTGTAAGTAAGTTATTCCTCCACTTTCCCTTCAATGTTTTATAAAATGGAAAATCTTTTTTATAGAATTCCAAAAATTCATAAACTAACTTTGGATGACCCATATGTCAATGCTTGTATATTTAGAAATGGCTAGCATATCACATAAAACCAAAGTTAATTTTCAACTCAAAAGAAAAAAAAAATTGGATTTTCAAATAAAGGAAATAAGACTAAAGAAGGGCAAAAGCCATAAAAAGGATATGTCAATTTACAGCTTTAATTTAGCTTATATATAAAAAGTTGATTTCGGTCCTTAACCTAGTAGAACTCGATTCAAGATTGAGCCATCTTATCACGGTTAAGGATCATGGATGGCTCAAGAAACACTAAAAAGTGATTGATCCATCGCGTCTAAAGTCTTACTTCATATTAATATATGGGACCTATTAAAAAATAATGATCAATCACATCTAAAGCCTTACTTCATATTAACATATGGGGATCCATATATATATAAAATGGTGTACTTTTGCAGCACATCGCATCAAAATCAAAGTAAAAATTCGAAGGAAGACTTCATTTTATTATTCGTGACTTTTAACATAAGTCAAAGCTCAATAGGACCACCGCCGCTAATCATCACTCCCCGCCTTATCATCGTTTAAAAAAACCTCCGCCGAGTCTACCTCATTTGTTATTTTCCAATCTTATGGAAGTAACAGAAAGGTATCATGCTAGCTATTTTTTAATTATTAATTCCGGGAGTAGTACTTTTTTTCTATTAAGAAGTCTTATGAAAGCATATATTATTGAATTCTCTTTACCAAGAAAAGGCATTCATGTATGGTCAGATTAGTGAGACCTACTAAATATTTTTTAAAAAGGGTGGTGCTAATCATTGGGGTTAATGATAGTATAAAAATAGCTGGGCTTTTACTTGATTTGATGAGTTATGATGCTTCAACATCTATCTCAATAGATCAACCCATTGTAGGGATAATCTTGGACCTTGCAGTAGCATATTTGGGTACTAAAATTATTGAGGATTCCTGTGTCTGAGATTAAGTGGAGAGGCTTTCCTAGAGATATCACTAATCTTGCTAATGATTGATAAAGCTTTTCGCCTGGACAAAATTCTCTCTTCCAAAAGAGTGCTTTTCCCAATTCTTGTAAGCAGAGAACCCCCTTTGCTTATAAATTAATCAGGAACAAACAATAGCACAAGACTCCATCACTCAAATGATCAATAGACTTTTTTATGGGGAACCTTTGCTTAAAGGATGTACAACCCTCTTGGGCTAGATTTAGAAATTGCTTTCTTGTACATTTATATCATCAAGAAGCCAAGAAAATAGTCACTTAATCATTGATTTAGGCATTAAATACATAGATTATCATCGATAGTAAAAGGTGACCGGACAAAATACGTCGCCCGTAGGACATGATTTTGGCTATACACACATGATTCGACACTATCACATGTATGTATGTTGCCATTAGGCTTCGTTTTGAACATGCGCGTAAAATTTCATGGACAGTGTCCCCCAAGGGACTTTCACCCGATGAACGCGACCCTTCATTCCTGAGCGTACGCACGCAGGCATGTGCTCCTCCCCCTCATAGCAAAGACGAAATGATAGGGGGGGCGCAAAGACGACGATGGCTCGACATGTAATTGATTCGAGCTGACAGCAGCTCTCGGCAAGGAGAGAGAGAGAGAGAGAGGGAGCAGGTCAAGGCTTAAAGCCACAGAGAGAAAGGGGAGGCGGTGGTCCCTGAGAACTAGGAGTGAGAGAAAGAGAGAGAGAGAGTTTGATGGATACAGAACTTGAGGGGCTACAGTTTGAAAAGCCGTCCTACAATGCCAGGTCTAGTGTCTCGGAGACGTCTTGGACTTAATTTTGAACACGGGAATTTTATATATTTTCTATATATATATATGGATAATATATATAAATATCTATACAATATTTCTGGATTTATGACTTTGTTTTTAATGACTACTGTTGTTGGGTCCTGCCTAAAGCATCCAAAACTCTAAAATGGTACACTCCCTGTTTCCATGACCCTTACCGGGAGTTAGTGCACTGTGTACACCGTGTACCGTTTTGAGGAGCAAAAGGTGGCTGGCCTCATCATCTTGTACAAAACCCAATTCAGCGCATTTAAAAACTCAGCCCTCTCTCTCTCTCTCTCATGAATGCACACTGCTTGCCGCACCAAAGTATCGACAAGAGGCTGTTGTCGTCGTCCTACTCTTCCATGGTGAGATAGCAAGGTTCGAATCCTCACCGTCCCAAGATTATGTGCCATCCGGATTAGCACAAATTGAAAACCTATCTTGTTAAGTAGATATCACCGCATTTGCCAAGGATTTATACGCTGAAAAAAACTCATTCCAATAAAAGCTTGCCTATTTAGCTCGATTCCTTGCAATGTCACTTGGCAGAACTAGTGCATTATCCATGCTCACTCTATGTGAAGAAATTCACGGTCCACGGTACCATTCATGGACAAGTTTAGCACGGAATTAAAAATGGTCGAACCCAACCATACCGCGAGATCCGCATGCTTTGCAAGGAGAGAACAAGAGCACCGAGCCAGTAAGAACCAATACTCGGGATGAAAGGTGCAAAACGGAAGGGGCAAACATGGTGAAAATTAGTTTGGGGGTAACATCAGATCCTCGTTCTAAAACTTTGATCATAACAAACAAAGGGAAAGGAAAACGGTAGAGCAAGGAAGGCCGTTGGCACGAGTTCAGCAGTAAGTTTTTGACCGAGAGAAACCGAGGAAAAAGAGAGTACAACTACACTGGAAGCAACATCACCTCAAGATAAACGTGTGAACCAAAAATAAGACGAAGGTAAAAGCTCGTCCTTCCTACTGGATAAGTGGCCAAAGTTCACTGTATAATTCCACCCCGGTACCACAAGGACAATCAAAAGGTGGTCTCGAACATGAAGTCGACCGATAAGAACAGATACGGCACTCCATCTAAGCCAAAAGGCTGAGACAGTAGTATCTGAACATGAAGTTAAAGAAGAATCAGAGTATAGCAAAGAAAGGTAAAATTTGAAGCTCATGGTAAAATCCGACTTTACACCTCTTCAGCATCAGAGCTGATGCTGCCTTTTGCATTAAAGAATATATCAGCAAAGAAAGGGCCTAAGAGAATGGGAGTTGTTATATAATAAGCACATTCTGTTGCTCCTGAAAATGGGAAAAGTAAAACAAAACCTAATCGAAATACAAGGTGAAGATTACATAAATAATAGAGGATACATACCTAATCCAAAAACCACATAGATGATATCCTCTAAACTAGACACGTTGAAAAGGTATGAGCTGTATCAAAATCTTACTAAGAATCAGCTATGATCACAGTATGTTGAACAGAGCCAACAGAACCACGTGGCTACTTCAGACCTCTTCTTTTACGCTGTTTCAAATCACTGGGAACGATATATACAGCATCTACACAGAGACCACCTTTGGAATGCGTGCAATCAATCTGTTTCATGGAAAATCTTACTTCTGTTGCTGGATCCGTGCGACTTACTATAAATTCACCTACTTTGTAATCTATCCAGCATCCACGCTTATGATTTACATCGTTCTCATCTTGCGTAGTCCCATCCAAGCAGCACTCACTTGACGCTTGTTGACCATCTGAAGTAGATAATTCAAACTTCACTGGTTTTATATCCCAACCATGGGTATGCTCAAAACAGCAGACTCGTCGTCCCAGCCTTTTGGAAAATTTTCCAAGGTGTAGTCTGAAGGAAATAGTGTATATATCAGCAGGGAAAGGGAATTTTACTGCCCCATCAACCTCGAACCACCATATCTGCTGCAAATAGGCAACTTCGTGGAATCTACCAATGAAAGCACAATACAATAAGCTGTCAGATCAGAAAGACATCTAATATTGCAAAATGAAAGCAAAATGAGCGTAACTAAACACTGTGACTAGAGCACATGCACTTCAATAAGTTCTCAACTAGAACACAAATACAACTACTATTAACCTCTTTCTTTTCCTTCTACTTATTCATTTTCTTCAGGGTGGCGTGGGGGATGCGAGATGGTTTGTCAATACTCCAACCCATGCCAAATCCCTGGAAAACAAATTAACCGAACTAGGTTTCAACATGCGGTAAACACAACTTTCAGTAAAGGAACCCACAAATGGAAATTTTTGCTACTGTTGCTATCATATTTAATATCTTCATCACCTACATGTCAATGCAAACTAGTTCCTTCCACAACTCTGAAAGACAAAGCACACATAAAACAGCTGAATCATGAAATGCATCGTATTGGTGGCAAATTGAGTTTGTTAACCAAACAAAACGAACTCTCTATGAACTAAAGTACTTTGATAAAGAAAGAGCATAAGGAAATTCACTCAGAAAGGAAGGCCTTCAGTGTAGGGACATTGACAAGATCCTACACACTGTTACTTCTAGGAGAAAAGTACGGACGGCTGAAACTGTAAAAAGTACCATCCGGACAACTTCAACATCAGATAATGGGCTTGACTCAGACAATGAAACTTGTTTCAGCTTAATAGTTTCTTTCCCATAAAATGCAAAGTGGAATTAACTTGAGTCCCAGTCTCTCTCCATTAGAAGTTTATCAGATTGGAAACAAGTGCCAAAGCAACAATCTTAAAATGCTAGCTCTGAGTTGGAAAGATTCGAAATGAACTAATGATTAAATCGACTTGTCCATGTCCATAGATGCCAAAATTCCATCAATAGTACAGTACTTCATCCAAATTCTTGATGCCTAAAGCTCTAAAGCCTGAATTAGGCTGATTAGGCAAAATTCAGTGACACTTGATTTTCCACAGAGAGAGGTGATTAATTCGAAGTTTGAACCATATGGCTTTCAAACAATTCGAAGGTTTTGTTTGGGAAGAGGTGAGGCGAGGGAAAATTACAGAGCATAGAGAAAATTATTTTAAAAATTTAAATTACTTACTCCCTAACAGAATGTTCACATTTTTACCATTCTCCTCTCCCACCTCTCATTTTCCTTACCTCCTTTCTTCCTAAATGAAGCGCAAGTTTTCTCTCAACCATATACATGACTCCCTTTTATCATTCAAAGAATAGCTTCTGGATAAAATAAATTCTCTGGAAGCTCTGTAGTGGGCCGTCAATTGGATGGGGAAGGACTATAGAGACAATAACCAATAAGCAACCACCCAAATGTCACAAATCATAGTTCTAATTGTTAATTCAGCAAAGGAAGAGGCCAGAGATCAAAACTGATCAGCTCGTATTGGAGATAGAAGCTGCTCCTCACCAACATAGAATAATGACTGATGAATTTCTATTACGAAAACAATCCAATTTCAGAATTTCAGCATCTCAGAGGAAATCATCTAAAGAAAAGAGGCAATAGCTTTTAAACTTGGAGAATTAACAACTAATATGCTGTCTTGGCTTAATGTGAAAGCATGATACTTATAAAAGTTTCAGAAAAATTCACAAAACCGTCAAGAAGTGACAAAATTCATCTGAAAGCAAGCATTTCTTAGAGCCATAGCAAGTATGACTATATGAATTTCTCTTCTTCATGCAGTCTATGACTGCATTTATTGTACTTCAAGCAAGAGGCAGTGATAAGAATGATCCTATATAAATTTTTCCTGCTTCATGCAGTCCACAACTCCCTTTATTTAAGTGCATTAAGATGGCAGATGTGTGAATGGCTATTGTTCAAATTCCATCG
The DNA here is from genome assembly GCA_017140255.1 of Eucalyptus paniculata subsp. matutina. Classification (NCBI taxonomy): domain Eukaryota; kingdom Viridiplantae; phylum Streptophyta; class Magnoliopsida; order Myrtales; family Myrtaceae; genus Eucalyptus; species Eucalyptus paniculata. The sequence goes on from CM029435.1 coordinate 30,407,275, forward strand.
AAAGACTTCCTTGTTCTTTCTCCAGCTATGGGCATAAACTTTTTGAGACATCATCATGCCATTATATGATTTGTAAAGCAGAAACAATGCAATCTGATCCTTTTGGCAGCTCAAGCCAAAAAGGATAAAATCTTCTAAGCAACTTCTCAACAAAATCGGAAGATGAATACGAGCAAGAAAGGTGCTATCACAGAATATAAATCACAACAATCTCAACTGGCTCAATTTTTGTGCTAGCGGTACTAGAGGATTACCAAAAACTCTTGTATGGCTGGTAATTTTTGTCAATACTATTACATGTAAGTATAATTGAGAACAAATCACCAGTGGGTTTCACTCAAAGAGTTGAGTCAAATTAATTTATCTTTACGAGACTGAAGGAGAAGAAGCACTAGCACAAAATAAGAGGTAAAAGCTAAAAGCCCAATTAAAAAGGTTCATTAGATAAAATTTTATATGCAACTCTTCCATGCAAAAGTTTCAAATGATTATCAAATCCATTTAAGGAGTAGCTCAAACCCATTGCGTCTTTCAGACTATCCAATTTTCATGAGTTTAGGAGCCCGTGCGATATCTTTTTTTTTTTTGGGGGGGGGGAATAATTAGAAAAGTAAAATAGTAAAAAAATTATATAAATACAGGCATTGTGAATGATCGGGCTAAGCATTTAATCACTCCAATGTATATTTTCGACAATAATCAGTGGATGAATTTTTGTTGATATTCTTGATTGCTACAGTACTAATTTCATCTAGCTATGCATTGGGCCTGACCACATCATTAACTATTTCAAATAAACAATTTAATCTTTGTTACATTAATTTGTACATATATGTTAGTAAATTATTAATTGCTCTAGCACTATTCTTCCTTTAGATATCCAGCAAGGGCACTTAATAATGATTCTTCAATTATCTTCTTCTTTTTTTTCACTATTCTATCAAGGCTTCACTGGGTACATAGTCCAAAACAATCAGTGATAAATAAGGAAAGATCTATATCCTCCCATATACGTGCTTGGAACTCTTTGGTCATATATTATTGAATTCTTTTAACAATACAGAATCGCATCCTTATGGATCATTACTTTTTGACAACTTATAGTGATAAAGATGTTCTTAATAATGACATTAATTGCATGGCATGAAATTTCACTGGGCAAACATATACAAGTAATAGAGGTCACTAAATATATTCCACCTGTGAGATAAATAGCAAGTAATTCAATTAAAATTCAGATGTATCTCAAGAATTTGGCAGTTCTGCCGACACTTTTTTCCATAATTACCACATCAAAGTATCTTTCATCATTTGCTATTGTCCCATCAGATCAAATCTTCCAGCTTCACCCTTGTTCACAAGACTACAAGCTTTACAGAGTTTTATTGCTCTTCAAACATAAGCACAACTTTCGCCCCCCAGGAAAAGAGCACAGAAACCTTCCAATAGACAGAACAATAAGGCAGTAGAAATGCCTATTATCTCACCAGGAGCACATTACTAAGTATCAATGGAGGAAAGGCATCCTCTGAAAACCTGAGAACCAGACTTTCAGAAAAGTATCATCTTCAAAGTTTTAAGGAAATCAGTGAGAAGGATCTTAAATGTACTCAGCGAACCAGCAGAGCTGGATGCAGGCCTTAAAGCTCAAGGGGGCAGGAAACGATGTATGTGCAAAGTCATAACCAATACACGAGAGCTTTAACACATAGAACTATAAAACTATATTGGATTAAAGATAACTTCATTTATGTTAAAATATGACTCGTAAACTTTCCAGTTTATGTTCCTTTTGCACCTTCATTATTGCGATTATGCTATACTTGTCTCGCATTGTTGAGATGTTCTTCAGAACGAAAATCAAGCAGAAGCCATGCCAATTTTTCGTGGCGGCATCAGTGGTGGTGTTTGGTGGGCTGGGGGGCGAGTACCATGGCCTTGCTTAGTTGAATTCACCAATTTCACTACCACTAACATTTGATGTCATAGCAGATTACTCCCTGCTTTATCATTCTTCAATCCACTCTTCTATGAATCTTATATTTAGAATAAATCTCCACCAACAGAAATTAACAACCTTAAAAGGGAAAGTTATGCGTATAATCAGATTCTATTTGAGTCTTTCAGCTTTAGTGTGATTTCGTAATTATATCTTACCCTAAACAGCAATAATTCATCAGATGGCAATTCCTTTTGTGCCAATCCATATGCACCCATATCTAAGCACTTTTCGAAATTTCCAAGTTTCATGATGCAGAAAGAAGTTCATCCTACAATTTGATCGATTCTTCAAAGAAAAAAATAATCTATCCACTTTATAAGCCTCATGAGTTGGCACTAATATAAACACGTCATGGCCACATCATTCCCGCAGTATACATTCTGCCCAGATGCTAATTTAGTGACATAGTTAACAATTAAAACCATTATCAGCTGTGCAAGTAGAATTGGAGATATTAACCAACCTGGATTCTTCAGTGGGAAGCCAGTTCCAGTATCTTCTGTCCTCAATTCCTGTTATGGCCATCGCCCTCGCCGATATCGACATACAAACTCTACCAGTCACTCTGTCCAGCCACACTTCCTGCCAGAAAGAAAACTCCACGCTCATTTCTCGTGTCCACCGACCTCGAGAATCCAAGTCGAACAGCTAAAAACAGCAATCGCGACAGTAAAGTCGAGCGCCCCGCGAACCTTAGTGCCGTCGTCGACCGGAATGGGGCGCGACAGGAGGGCGAAGATGTCCTTCTTGGACAGGTTCTGGTACCGCTCGGGGGGCACCAGGTCGAGCAGATCCTGGTAGTTCGGCGGCAGCTTCGCCTCCCAGACGGCGTCGGAGGACGCGGCGCCGCGGAAGGCCCGGTTCAGCCGCGCCAGGTTGCAAATCTCGGGCGGCGTCAGGTAGAGGAACACGCAGGCGACGCAGCTCTCCGGTATGTCGCCGAGGCCCGGGCCCGGGCCCGACCCGTTGCTGCCCGAGAGCGCCGCGCCCATGCCTCGGGTGCTTCAACCGATCGGAGGAGGACCGTTCCCCCGGAGCGATCCTCGCGGCTGCGGCGCGCTGGCAGCCGGCGGCGGGGGTGGGCGGTCGGATTCTAGGGCTGCCGGGCGGGCCGGGTCATGGCGGAGGGACGCGGATTTGGGGATTCGGGGGGAGGGGTTGGGGCGATGTTTAGGTGTGGAGAGGTTAGGTTTTGGGGGTGCGATTTTCTCGGGAAAATTCGGTGGGAAAATTCGGGGTAAGGAAGGAAGGGAGGATGGCGATGCGAGAAAACGCGGGGGACGATGGTTTCTTCCTCTTTTTTTTTTTTTTCTTTTTTTTCGCCGTCTGTTCTTCTCTGTCGGGGGACCGGAAAGTGGAAAGATCGTGTGGAGAATCAATAGAGAATATTATTTGACTTTTTTTTTTTGGGATAATGGGAATGGATTTTCTTTTTTAATTATGTCGTGTGGAAAGGAATACGATTATAAAATTAACTCCTAACATACGTGTTGATTATTCTATAGTGAGTGTATAAACCAAATGGAATACGATTTTTCGGCCGGCGTGTGCAAATTAGAACAAATAAGATTCACTCTTAATCGTGTATAATAGAGGTGAACATTAAATTGATTCAACATAATTTAATATGTCGCGACACAGTTCAAAACGGGGGGAATTGACTGCCCAGTGGTTATGAACTATGCCGAAGGCATGGCTAGTCAGCTATGGGATTTTCACCCATCTCATATCACGTCAGGCGAGGGACAAGGATTAGTTACCCTATGCTAGTCCAGTTGTAGCTTGTGTTTCCACAGACGCAATGTTTTTAGGATTAGTTACCCACATTCACTACCTACGAGCCCCCAAATCCTCAGTCTATGTTTTACCAACTGACCAAGAGAATGGGGAGGCAAGTACGAGGTCACCCACCCCAGGGTGGTTCTCCCGCCTTTACCTCCGTTGAGCAGTTTAAGAATATGCTCAAGTCCAGTCTGTTCGTCTCTGTCGGGGGATCGGAAAGTGGAAAGATCGTGTGGAGAATCAATAGGGAATATTATTTGACTTTTTTTTTTTAATGAGGGATAATGGGAATGGATTTTCTTTTTTAATTATGTCATGTGGAAAGGAATACAATTATAAAATTAACTCCTAACATACGTTTTGATTATTCTATAGTGAGTGTATAAACCAAAAGGAATACAATTTTCGTCGGCGTGTGCAAATTAGAACAAATAAGATTCACTCTTAATCCCGTATAATAGAGGTGAACATTAAACCAATTCAACATAATTTAATATGTCGCCTAAATTTATCGATACCATAAAATACAGGAAAAAAGATACGACAAGTGTCATAACTATTATGTGGAGCTCAATTTAATACAAAAACTTTTCAACCGGTCACTTAGATGCCATAATTTAAGAAAATGATCACTTAAGTGTCTGCTTTAATTTAAATGCCAAAAATCTTACATTGCAATATTTCATCAATTTGCTTCATCGGGTGCTCAATCAACATTAATAGCCCTTTATAGCATCGTCAACATGTTTTACCCAATTTTTTCTATCTGACTGCTTTTTTTTTTTTTTCACTTGAGATAGATTCGTAATCAATAACTTGATTTAATTTCGTTGGTTCAACCCTACAAGAAGACACTCTTTTTGAATAGTGAAACACTCCAAGTGAATTTTTCGTCAAATGATCATATTTGATGTAAAATAAATCATGTCATCGAGTAAATCGATTTTGTATATTACTTTGAATTCACCTAGCATTATTTCCTCTTTCTTTTCTCAATTAGGCATGCCGAGGAAGACAAGGATCATCTTTTGCTCTCTTACTTTCTTGAGAATAAAAAAAATGACTTCCTAGAAAAATTCATGCTACAATTGGTCTAACTTTTCTGAATAAGTTATATTAGAGTTGAATGTCCCACAAGCCCCACCCAAACAAATTAAATTAAAACAAATCCGAGAATAGATCTCAAGAGAAAAAGACTCAATCGCCGCCACAACTTGTTAATTAATTTAATGGACTAAAGTATGACATTATCTACCTAATCATCCTTTATTATGGATAGAGTACAGTTCTTTTTATGGAAATTATCCCATCAATCTTAGAAAATCAAACGAACCAAGAAAGATATACTAAACCTCAGCACGCATAACCCAATATCCTAAATTAACTATTTGCGCTTTGTCTTTTCTCGCTGACCACTAATCCTTCATTCTATATTTTAATGGAAAGTAAAAACAAAATTAGTACTTACCCAAAAAAAAAAATAGTAAATGATGAGAATTATATCATCAGTTAATGTCAACGGTGTTTTGAGCTATTATCCACTGATTAGATATGGATAGCTTTTTGAGAAAATATCTTTTCCGTAGTTTTTTTTTTTTTGTAAGATTTATATTTTTTTTCCGTAGTTGTTTCGAAGAGAATGAAAGAATCTTGAAAATGAACATATGAATAATGAAGAAATGAAAAACGTATTGCGATATGTGAAAGAAATTTTTTTAGATTGTGATGGAAAGAGAAAGAATCTTGAAAAGGAACATATGAATAATGAAGAAATGGAAAATGTATTGTAATATATGAAAGAAATTTTTTTATATCGCGAGGAAACAAAAAACCTTTAAAGAGAACCTCGAGTTTTTATTCCAAATGGAAAAAAAAAAAGTTGGAGAAAAAATATTTAATCGTCATTTCATTAATACAAATTTCGGATTTATATTAAAAATTCATATAATTCAGGACTAAATTAAATATATATCTAATGTCAAGAAATCATATTTAACAAATTATAAATTCACATACCACATTATACATTACATTGAGCAAATTTAAAGTTCGTAGAGTACATTACATATTGAGCTAAAATTTAGGAACATTTCTATCATTATCTTAAAATCGTAATATCAACCTACTTGACCAAAAAAAAAAAAAAACCTACATATTTTTTTATTTGTCACTTTTTAGAGTTTAAATTTTATAGGGAAATCAATTTATTTTTTATTTTGTTATAAGATAACTATACTAAAATTTATGATACCATGAATGGGCCTAGACTTAGAACCAGGGAAGGAGAGTAAATTTTCTCGCGATGCATCCCACATTGGGCGAACAACTCCCGTTCGCTTCAAGCCCTTCAGCACAGCCTCTTAAAAAAAACCACTCACCCTTTAGTTCGAGCCTAGAAACACTCGAGGATGCCGGGATGGAGACGTTTCTAATCTATCCAGCCGCATTTCTCGAAGGATCCTACCAGGCTAGAGAAGAAGAGGAATTTAGAAAGCCATAGAGAGTTTTTCACAAAGCACACACTTTACTTCAAGGGACTCTGTCCAACACAATACACCCTCATGGCCTTATATAGGCAAAATGAGGTAACAAGGCAACAAACAAGGACCAAGCTTATGGGTCCGGGTACAAACAGGGGCTCCGGAAATTTCCGGGAGGGAATTATTCGCACACTATGAACGAATCGTACGTGAATGTATTTCCCTAGCCTAGTGCTACGGAAAAGTGAACAAAGTGACTCGCTACGGTGAAATTGTACGGACTCAACGGTCTCGTCCGTCGCGGGCATTGTAGCTACTCGAGTCTCGAGTCATCCGAATCGTCTTCTAGGAGATGAGCTTCGTACTTTTGTTGAAGGGCTTCAAGATCTTGAGGTGAAAGGATCTGTTTCAGCCTTCCTGATGAGGATGCTTCATGAGCCCAATGGGATGCTTCTTCTGCTGCCCAGTCTGTGTTTTCGTCAGTAGTGTTGTCAGGAAAGCTTGGTTGAGGCCAGTTGGAGGGCTGTGTATAGTAGGATGTGTCCATATGCTGGAATGAGGACGAAGGTCCCTGTTCGTAGGGATCCTGGGACAGAGGACCTCCAAAGCGTGTATAGGGGTCTTGAGTAGACTGGACAATGTCTTCTTCGCTTGTCATCTCATGCTCTTGGGACGATGCAACTTGTCTGTATTGATTAAGTGCTTCCTTAGCCTCGGTGCTAGGTCATAATGATCCCACGTAGTGGGTGCATTATTCCGACATTTTCGGGAATAGTCTTGTTTTCTTGGCATAGGATTCTCTCGGAGTTCTCGATACTCGTTTTCACATAATCTGACAGATCTTGGATAAGATTTGTGAATCCGAGCTTCTCGGCTGTTCAAGTGGGGTTTATAGGATGTGGTTCCTATTTCAAGTGGCCTATCCAAAATACTACCATTATTTCTACAAAAATTCCATGGACGTCTAAAAAACAGGATGGTGTGAACCTCAGGATTTGGTGTCATGGTTCTTAGTTCTCTTTCTAGGTCCTGTCGCCAACACGTAGGATGATAAAACCAGTTTAGAAAGTCTAACAGATTTTTATCACATTCTTTTTCGATGTTTCTTCCGAGCATGAATATCCTTGTGAGGTTAGCAATGAATCTTCTGGTAGGAATTTCAATGGCTATTAAGTACTTATTGGTTAAGTACCATAACAAAGTGGTTTTGAGCGATCGGGAAATCATCTTCCTTCCAGATAAGAGGATGAATGAAAGGATAATTCAAATTTAGCCCGAAAGGATAAAGAATCAAACCTCCATTGAATCTGAATAAGTCTGTGTGTGATTGCCACATGAGGTTCTCCAGGTTTTCGATGAGATCGTCGTTACGGATTTGCTGGATAATCTCCTCGAAATTTCCAACTTGGCAAATCTTTGATCTTCTCAATTTTGTACTTGACACCATGATTGAGCATATGGAATGCGGGTCTTTTGATGTACATGTTGATTTCAAATGGTGCTTTGGGTCTTGACAAAATGTCAAATAAGTACATTCTTTTTCCCAGGAATATGCTTGGTTTCAAAAGAGTATTTTGAAAACCATTCAGCCCATCGAAGCAGTTGGAGGTTTGGAATCGCTTTTGTTTAAACTTGGTCATCTCGAGGAAAAGATGCCATGTCTAGTTCTACCAGGAAGTGATGGCCGATGAGATGAAATTCAAACTTCTTGATCCCATTTTTAACTGCTAGGATTTCTTTAAAAGTGGAATGGTAATGCATTTCGGATTGAGAAAACTTTCCACTTTTGTAGGCACATAGATGTTTCTTACCATCAATCTCTTCGAATAGAACGGCTGCCCAGTATTCATCACTGGCGTCAGTTTGAAGAATTCTTTTGCCTGTTGATGGTATTTGCAGTGGTGGGAGATTATGCATAATCTCCTTAAGCTCAGCAACTGCTTTGATCTGAGTTTTTCCCCAAGGTGGGGAATTCTTCTTTAGCATGGATTGCAAAGGACTCAAAAGCTTTGCAATATTGGGGACAAAATCTCTGAGATAGTTGACTATCCCCAAAAATTGCTGAACTTGTTTTGTTGTGAAGTTATCTTCAGGAAACTTCAATAGCTCTTGAGCAATATGTGGCCCTGGATAGTATGTACCCTTATTGAGGTGCATACCAAGAAATTCAATTTATGTCTGGGCGATATTCATTTTTCTTTGAGAGAGCATAATGCCATGCTTTCTCACTATTTCTGCGAACTGCTCAAGGAGTTGACAGTGTGACTTTTCATCAGGACAGTAGAGTAGAATGTCGTCGATATATACAACTGCACTTGACAATACCGGTTGGAAAATACGACACATGGCCTTTTGGAAAAGGGATGGTGCTACCTTTAATCCAAAAGGAAGAACTTTCCACTTTGAAATGCTTTGGTTCGGGATACGTAATCCTGTCTTGGATCTATCTTCGGGATGAATACCCAATTGCCAAAATCCGGCTTTGAGGTCGAATTTGGAATAAATGTGGGCTTTGGTTAAACCAAGCAAAGAGAGAATCTCTAGATGGCAAAGGGAATTTATCATCTTGGAGAAAGAGGTTGAGAGGTTGGTAATTGATTACCAATCTCATTTTTCCTCTCGTTTTGCTCAGCACGTTTATTGACATAAAAGCTTCACAAGCCCATTGAGAATTTGAAATTTCAATAAGGCCTTGCCGTAATAATTCTAAGCATTCCCTTTGGGCTAGAGCCAAGTGTTCTGGGTTCATTCCCAAATGACTCGCCTTGGTGGGATTGATATCTTCGTTCTTTTTGAAAGGAAGGCGAACAAAGAACTCGTGGTTTTCCCATAAAGGATGAGAACATTTCTCTTGGCAAATTCTCGAATGAGATTCTCGAACAGGATTCAAGCAACTTTTGCATGATTGGATCTAGTAAACTCATCTCAATGGAAAAGAGTCTCCGGATGTTAACAAATTCGAGAATTGGTCTTTGAATCTAAGACCTTTTCCAGAATGATTCGGAGTTGAGATATTTGAGTCATGATATCCCACCCAATTATCAAATCTTTATTGGGAAGGCTTGATCCGAAAATCTTTGTCGTTATGGAACACTGAGGAAAAACTGGACAAAGGATCGGTGTGGTTCGACATTCGTGGAGAAAGTATCTCCTGAAGCGGTTGAAATATCGGGTGTAAGGGGTCCGAGAATTCTTAAGGTAGAACTTTTGTATCTAGAATGGAACAACTTGCTCCCGTGTCAATAAAAGCAATGACATTGATGGGTTTGGCAAACTTCGAGGTGAGGATCTTGATAGGAAAATGAGGACAAGGAGTTTGACTTGAGAATATGTCGGGTTTAGCTCGAAGATGTGGGAGATATGTGAAAAATATCTTGATTCTCGAGTCGACTCGCCACCGGAAGTTTGGTAAAAAGGAATGACACAAAGAGTTTGTTCAGTTGGTTCATCATCGCAGAGAATAATGATTCTATATCATCATTTTCAAGGGAAAAACCTGTTTCATTTTCTATGAGATGATTTTGACCTTTTTTTCGCCCGAGGACAATTCTTGGCAAAATGTCCTTTCTTGTTGCAAATGTAGCAACGGCTTGACTTCTTATGGCTCCGTGCGATCTTTCCTTTACGTAGGTATCGCAATTTCTTCTTTTTCCGGAAATGCTTGGAGCCATGTCTGGATTTCTTTATGGAATACTTCTTGTAGTGCTTTTTCTTCCGGAATCGGCCACAAGTACCATCACAAGTCTTGTCTGGAGCATTTGATTTTTAGCTTCGATGAGAACAAGCCGCTTCAAGACGTTTGTCATCTCGTGATGTATGTTCGGACCATTTGGCGCTTCAAGCATAAATCTTCAAGACAAAGATGGATTTCTTGTTGGATTTCTCCCAAGGGAATGTCTTGTATCCTTCTTTGCTTTCCAAAGAAAGATCTTTCAACCATCTCGTGTTAGCTCGTAGGGATAGAGGTGAGAAAGACATGCTTTAGATTTGGATCTGCGCCAATTTGGTAAAAGAGCTGAAGCATTAGTCGATAATGCTTGTCAAGATGCTTCTTCTGGAGGGAGCAGCATCTTCTTTCGAAGAATTCTCTTCTTTTTAGCTCTTTGAGATCTCCGGGGGCTCCCACAAAAGTATGATATAGGTAAGTAAGGGCATGGCTAAAATTAGGTGACAACGAAACGTAAGGCGATCTTGTTACGTGAGTCCTTGCCACCAAAATTTAAGGCTCCCCGTGAACCTTGTAACAAAATTATAAAGGACATCATTCAAATCATGGTTGGTGATGGACTGTGTACACAACCAAGTATGAAATTCTTCCGGTCTTTTCGGCCATTTTGGATATGGAATATCGTCAATGGAGAAAAATTGTTTTGATGCCATGGACACATGCCTAGCGTAAATTGTTTCGGCGGGATTACTTGTCCGTCCAAATTCTCGGATCGGATAGTTTGATTCCATCTCATAATCATAGTCCGGAGGAGTATCGGCCATGAATATTTGTGAAGTTGGTGGAACAATAGGAGTAGAATCAACAGTATGGTCCGAGAAGGATGAGAAAGAGGAAAGGGATGCTGAGTCTGATGTGGTAGAGGAGGTTTGTTCAGCAAGCGTAATCGGCTTTTCGGAACAACGGGATCGTGCTCAGCCGGTGCTAAGATCAATTTCTTGCTTACCCAAATCCTTCAAAAAGGATTCTAATGGATTTGATAACATCATCTCGGTCTGGTTTTCTCTTATAATAATTGAGCTTGATTCTGTAGGAGGTGTTTTCTCCTTGCCTTTTTCTCTTTTCAAGGCTTTGAGACGATCTCGTATATCCGATTCTCTTCTGGTAGTATCTTCTGGGATATTGGCAAAAACAGATGTTTGTGGTGCTGGGGGTACATACTCGGTTCGAACAGAGGGTGCGAGTGGATCGAAAGGTCTGAACCTTCCTTCTTCAAGAAGTTGGATCTGCTTCTTGAGTTTATCTATTTCGGCTTTGGACTTTCAAGGAAGTGGTACCCAAGATGTTGTCTCGATTCCAAGGCGTGAAGCCTTTTCGGAACTCAGAAAGTATCTTCTTGGTACTTTCATCATATCTTCGGAGATCTTGCTGCACAGTTCCGATTTTGGAATCAATAGCCTTAAAGGCATTGTTTTGTGCTAACAGAGTCTCTGATTGCCAATTTAGAACGGCTTCAAAGAAGAAGGGTTTTTTTTTTTTCTTGTCTTCCATGTTCATCCACATCTCGTGGGGGTAGGAATTTTAGGAAGATGGCGGTATCTCGCCATGTGGATCAATAAACTCTTCTGTAGCAGGAAATGAGAGTTTAGAACTTTCTTTGACCAGAGGGGGAAAGTCAGTATCCTGGAACATGGCAATAGAAGAAGTGGGTGGTGCTTCTGCTGGGACTTCAAGCGGGTAAGAATGTTTCTTAGCCCATTTGAGGATCGGCTTATAGAATGGAGAGAGGGCTTGCTTTTTCTGAGGCGGAGAGGATGGAGGTGATTTTGGTGGATCTGGTAAGGCTTGAGATGTGGTACTGGACTCTGGTGGTGGAGGTGGTGCATAAGACACCATGAACTGGTATTTATCATACTCACCAAGAGTATCTACGGAGGAATCTCCGTCTAAGTACCGTTGATAAATCTTATCCTTGGACTTTTTCCGTTGAGGAGGAGATCTTGCAAGAGGATCTACCTCGTCTGGAGAATTTGTACAGTAGGAACACTGGCAAAAAGGATCCCAAAAACAATGACCATATTTGTCTTTATAGTAATGGACAGGATGCCCATCACTATTGAAGTGTCGAATATGCCTTTTGGGGTCTGGTTCAGAAATGGATTCTGGAACACATGGCTCAATCGTGAAGATGGTTTGGAAGATAGAAGGAGCTTCTTCCTTTTCTTTGCCAAATTTGATGGAAACAGTTCCATCTTTTTTGCGCACAAATTCAGAGTCCGTGGACTGGAAAGGCTTGTTATGTTGATGCAGTTTTTCATAGTTGGTGATCCAAGTTTCTGGAAGGAGCTTGGCCAATGTATCCTTTGGGATTTGTCTGGGAACATGGATGCATGACGCCTGGTCATTTTGCATGGAGATGAACAAAGCATCTTCATTTCCATTGTTGAAGTTGAGGTCGAGGGCATGATTCTGCACTCGATAAACCATCTGGTAATGTAAGGTTGTTGCTACAGATTCAGCAGTTTGAGGGGCTCCAGTAAGCTGTACTTGTACTTTCAAAAAAGAAAGTAGTTGAGGGTCTGAAAGAGCGATGTTGAAGTTTGGATACAGGGTCACAAAAACTGTTCCGGCATTCAAGGTAGTTTGAACAGTACCGATGCAAGCATGCTGATATTATAAAAACCTGGTATCCAACAAAGCAATCCTTGCCACGACTGGCAAACCTTTGCGACCATGGAAGGTGAGAGCAAGACGAACAGCTCCATAGTGGACATGAGAATATCCCTGCTGTACCCATTGTCTGGGAAATTCTGGGGGGATCTGGATAATAACAAAATACTCCTTTTCAGTAGCAGGAATTGGATGCTGGTCGAATTTGGAGGACTTGACGTACTCCTTTAGTTGCTTTGGGGTTTGGTGAATAAGTTGGCGAATAGAGCGAATAGGTGAGAAGGATGAGGTGGGTTTAGCAAAAGCAGAATAGGGGTTCATAAGAGGGAGTTGAGTATCAGAGATCTTAGTTTCATCACTAAAACTTTTAAAAAATACAATCAAGTCTCTTACAACTTTATCACGAATGTCAATTGAAATTTCTACAATTTAAATTTTTTTAATAAAGTCTTGAAATTTATCACTAAAGTGTAATTAAATTCTAAAACCTTTAAAAAATGCAATTAACGAAAGGATTAATTTTAGGTTTTAATTGTATTTCTCGAACATGGTAGGACTTAATTATACTTTTTTAATAAATTTTAGGATTTTTATGAAAGCGTAGGGACTGCACCTTCGTGATAATTACTTTCAACGCGGTTATCCTCTTTTTTAAGTACAAACGAACGGATACGAACGCAGAAGTCAAGACGCTGGAGGGGAGATCTCTTCGGAAACGCTTTATCGGAGAAGATGAAGAAGGAAGGCATCGTGAAGCTGATCAGCGCCGAGGGCTTCGAGTTCGTGATCGACAAGAAGGCCGCCATGGTCTCCCAGACCATCCGCAACATGCTGACCTCCCCAGGTTCCTCCCCCCGCGCTTCGCGATTTAAGCGACTGAAAATTTGGGCCTCCTAGGGTTTCCGATTTGGGGGGGATCGGTCCTGATTTCGTGGTTTCGGGTTTGGTTTTTTTTTTTATTTTTTTGCCTGCAGGAAGCTTCGCGGAAACGGAGCTCGGAGAAGTGACGTTCCCCGAGATCAGCACCACCATCCTTGAGAAGATATGCCAGTACTTCTACTGGTCTATGCAGTACGCCAGGTCCCCAAAGATTCTTCCTTGTCCTAATTTTGTCGTCTGTGCGGAATTTGTGGCGTTTCCGGTTTGATCTTGCGGTAATTGTGATAGCGAACTGCTGGGATCTCTTCTTTCGTGTCGTGTGATGTGGGGAAATGAGGTATCGTGCTTGTGCTGTTTTTCCCAAATCGTCTTTAGGGAAAAGATTCGTTTTTTCGAGTTCAGAAGCTTGTTTTCTTCCATATCTGGTAGGCGGGTACTTCTGGGTAATCGTGGTCTCCTAAGATCACAACTTCCTGTGCTGGTGAAGCAGGTTTTAGCCTGCTTTACTTTGAAGGAGAAATATTTAAGACCCTCAGCCCCTCCACATCAAGCTCTAAAGACATTTATCTCTGTTCCTCATCTCTCCTAATGATTAGATTCTTGGATAAATTTTGACTTGGATCAATGGGTTTTGATGATTAGCTCTAGGATAGGGCGGGATCCACAAGAGCAATTCGGGTACTAGATACGATATGAGGGAAGTGATGTATGTATTGGAGTTGTCATTCAAAACGATGGCAGATAAGACTGCTAACTCGTTATATTGATGGTGAAATTGAACATCCTTTCTGATAGATGTAATGCTTTGGCAATTTGATAACTAGCCATGGTGCATTTGTGCTAAAATGCAAGAGGTCTTCATTGTTGAGTAGGAACCATCATGAGTTACTTGCACGTGTAATATGAGTAATTGTAGAGTCAGATGTAGCACAGAGTCATTTTAAATATTGTCAGAGATGTTTTTTCAGTTTCAAGCTCAATATTATATGCATTCTGTAAATCATCGCATATTATGCCACATCATTACTTTCATTTTGAACTCTTGATATGTGGACTTTGTCAAAATTAAATGTTATTTTATTCTTTAAAGAAACAATGGAAAGGTTTTTACACGACTAAAGGTATTAATGAAGTGAAAAATAGAAGTCCCCAAACGGAAACTTTATTTTTCTTTGAAACATCACGTATAAAACAGAAATTTTTTTTTGTCTGTTTTGGGGGGGGGGGGGGGGCACGAGGCTCGGCGCTTGGCTATCTCCGTATCTTGCTTAGTCAGTTCAGCTTTGTTACCCCATTACTTGACAAAAGGCACCTTTCCAAACTAAATCATCATGGTTTAAAATTTCTAGGGGTGTAATCAGGCTGGTTCAAATTGGTTGGATATTGTCAGTTCGTATCCAAGCCAGTTTCTGGATGAACCGCCTGGATTTTGGTTCCACTAGGAACTAGCTGGGATCCTGTTCTTTTCCCTGGTTCCAAGTCTGGAAACTGGCTAAATTGCTGAGTTAAACGGATTTACATATTGTTGTTCAAGAAAATAAAACGATTAACTTGGTACATGGCAAACTCAAAACTGGGAAGGTTGCTTGGGGATTCCAGACAATCACCCCCAAGCCAAGTTGAACTTTCTATTGAATGTCCCA
This sequence comes from Eucalyptus paniculata subsp. matutina, assembly GCA_017140255.1. Lineage (NCBI taxonomy): Eukaryota > Viridiplantae > Streptophyta > Magnoliopsida > Myrtales > Myrtaceae > Eucalyptus > Eucalyptus paniculata. Next base: position 30,422,398 of record CM029435.1, read on the forward strand.
AAACACGATCAGAAAAGCAATTTCTGTTAAAACTTGAATAGGCTGAAAGGTTTTCACTTTTTACCTCCATGCCCTCTCGTTTGTTCTTTTTTAAAGATCTCTTATTCTCTGTTCTTAAGTGTACTACTGCGTTTCTCCTTTGTTTGCCGCATTCTGTCTCTGTCTGCTTCCTTCAGGTTCTTTAGCGGATCTTTTTCTGTTCATAAACGTATGTAGCAATTATAATTTTGGTTTGCACATTGAATGTTTTCTTTTTGTGCTCCTTTTTTGTTTCCTTTTTGAGTGCTTCTGCTTCTGCTTCTTTCTCTGTGATTTCGGCCCTAATTGTAAAGCCGAAGGATAGAATACTGAGATCTACAATTACTGGTTATTGAAGTGAAATTTGTTCATTAATTACAGATTTGCTATTTTGTTTCTTCATTGTGCCATTACCTGTAAAAATCCGGTTCTATGGTCTACCTAGGAACCGCGATGGAATCGGTAGGATCAGGAACTGGCCGTTCACGAACCGGCCAGTCCTTGTTCCAAATTTTTGGATGCGATCTATATAAGGTGTTCCACGTTCCTCCAATATTTGAACCGACTCACCCAGATCATGCTTACCCCTAGTCTAAACTGAAATTGTATGACGTAGAAAATTATGCAGGTCTAATACCGCTGTACCATACAGAATTAAGAGTTTGTGAGCATACTAAACTAACATCTTTGCTTGGTAGCATACTAAAATAACATCTTCGCTTGGTACTTCAGACATCATGGTTTTATTCTTAAGTTCAAAGTAGATGAGAACTTCAAGAAAATTAGGGAAATTGCTGCTGTTAGCATGTGATGGCTACTGGCACTACGATGAATATCTTGACTTGCCTTGTGTTTAATCATGAGGATGTATGGATGACAAGAAGGATGGAGAAATCAGAGATCCTGATTTTTTTAAACTTGGAGGGAAAAAAAAAAACTTGTTTGGAGTATGATGGTCATTGTTGCAAGTTCAACCCAGCTGGAGGGAATTATCTTCTGTCTTTATCTTATTGCGATAATATGCTATTTTCTTGCCTTTCCGGTGGCAGTCGTTACAGACTGAGGACGTATATTCTGATGATACTTAGATTATTTTGTAAAATGTCTAGCGCACATCGGTGTTACTATGAATAATTGTATTGGTGAGGTTATTTATTTATTTTTCGCTAGAATAGTAAGATGAATGATAAACATGTGAGTTGAGTCTAAATTGATTCTAATGTTGACTGGAGGACAGATTGGTCCTGAATGTATGCTATGATAGTGGAGTTAGGACTCGATTGACCAAATTAGAATGTCAACAAGTCAGTTTTATATCGTACATTAAATTTAGCAATTCTACTGCAATTATACTAGTGCTACTATGGAAATCGGAAGATGCATCTTGGATCGATATCTGCACTATTTATGGCTGGGTTTGCTTTGCTTGCCTATCTATCTACAAAATTGACAAGTGCACGAAAACTCCTTGTGATATTTATGCTTTATTAACTAAGAAATACTTTTTTTTTGCCAGTGGAAAGGAAACCGAGTTCCATATTGAACCTGAACTGACTTTGGAGCTGATGATGGCTGCCAACTATTTACATACTTGAGAAGATCCCCATCATTTTTTTGGGTGACCACTCATGAACAGAAGAAATATCTGGCACTTGTATCTCTAGTATATGCCATGTATCTCAAGACGATTCTAACGCTAGATTCAATAATACAACATTTCCCTTCACTCCTTTTCTGTTTTGCCTGCTTTCTAGTTCTCTGTCATGTAACTGGTATTAGTTCTCTACACATATTGGTTGCTTTGCCAGGTTAATTCAGGTTCATTTTTTCTTTAACCACTCTTTGAAATCCTAAAGCTCTAGACGTAGCATTGCATGTGCATGACTTGCCTGTTTTATGTAGACCTAGAATTTCACAGTTTGGGTGAGTCATCTTGGGTTAATTGGTTGAAATTGGGTTTCATTCATGTCCGGCTGACTGGCTGAGATGGGTGGGAGAAGAAGTCTTTGGTGTGCATCACCTGTTTCACTTTGAACTGTCAAAACTGATTCTGAAGCTGTGTTGGTGTAGCTAATGATAAGGACCTCTCGAGCAATTCAAATGTATGATGCGACCATATTCATTTCAAGCGACTATAACCCTTCTTTTTTACTTTCTTCTAAAGAATATTGTTCTTTGAATCCAGGAGGGAGCGTAACTCTTAAGTAATGTTGTAGCTTTCATATGGTTCTTCTTTGGGATTGAATTTTCTACCTTTTTAAGGTTATGGGGGCGGCGGAAATTCGGAAAGTCTTATGGGTTGCTTTAGTGAAAACTGACCAAGTAATGCGTGTTCGTCCCGTAGCGGGTGTGATGACGCCCGCGGAGGTAGCTGTTCTCGTTGCTCCTCCTCTCCTCTACCTAGCAAAAAGAAGAAAAAGAATCAATTGTCCGATGAGCTTTATGGAAAAAACTTGTAATGGTTCATATAAGCGAGACGACTAATTTATGACATGAAACGACCATCTTTTACGTATGGTATTTCATCTGATGTGATGTCACATTAAGATGGTGTATGTATACTGGTTCTAATTAGGAATTAATTTGGAACATAGCGAATCCGAGCATTGAGAGAAAGGAGGAAAAGTCTTGAGCAAGAGATGGATAGTCGCCTTTTGATTCTTGAGGTGATTGATAAACAGCCATCTTTTTTATTAAGTTAGAACAATTGAGAGGCTCCCGCGTTGTTAGGGGGGAAATTTAAGCGCGGCCTCTGTTAGTAAATTTTTGTCGGTACCCCATGCAACGACCATGCCCGTCTTAGGATACCGTGAAAGGAGTAGGTAAAAAATTGTCGCTAAACGCGTGGAATTTTATGACCCTTTGCTAAGTCCCATTTCACCAAGACATAAAGCCAATAGACGCGACAACAACATTGTCAACCATTATTTCTCGTGTCTGTTTCCTTAGAAGAAGGTAAAAGAGGTCGAGGACATCTCCAGTCTTTTCCCCAAATAACATGATGCCACGACGAACGAGAGATGGCAGCCATGAAAGCTCCAATGCCGCCAGCAAGAATTTCGTGTTCCGAGTACGTTTGACCTCTTGGTAAAAAGGAAGTGCTTTTGAGTTTCCCACGAGCGGATTTCTCTCTATTTTGATTGAAAAAAAGGATTGTACGGCTCTTCTCCCCACTCAATATTTGTTCGATGGTCTTCCGTTTAATGTCGTGACTCCTCTGACCAAAATCCCCCCCTAAAAAGACCAAAATGGTACTTGATTAATTATTCTAACTCGTGGAAAAACTGGGCAACGAATAGTTTTGTAATTGGATAGATCGGTAATTACGAGATTTTCTTCTCGAATAGCAAGATATTTTCCATCCCGATATCTTGCGCACGTGGGTAAGGAGTAGGATGTGGAAAAAAGTGAGAATGATACGTATTTGCTGTACATTCATTTAATTTTTATATGCTCTGACTAAAATGTTTCATCGAATAAACTTGAATGATGGTAAATGGAATTTGATGAACAAAAAAATTTATGGACGAATCGCAATGAGAAATCAAGATTTTTCAGTTAGCTTGAGGGGTAAGAAAAGAGCTACCTATGTTTCTAATTTATCTTAATATAATTATCACTTGATGTTTAAAAAATTGAGAACTAGGGGAAGTGGGGAAGTGAGGACCATTACTAGCACGTAGTTTCCTTGGTCCGCTTACGGTTCCATAATCTTACGGCATGAGTCTGGGGATAAACTGGGAATAAAAAGTAGCCTATATTAAAATAAGATTAATACTATAAAGAACCCCAAATTGGTATGCTTTTGACAAATTTATTCCAAATTAATTTTATGATTACAAAAAACCCTAAATTAGTGCATTTGTAACTTCGATAAAAAAAGAGTGTATATTTGTGACAAATTTACTCTTAATTAATTTTTATTAAATTGGATTAATACCATGAAGAATGGTAAGCTAGTAAAATCTCAAAATAATATACCGTTAATTGTCACGCATTATCCAATTCAATAATTAAACAACAAAATTTAATAGAAACTAATGAATAATAATTTTGTCACCTGTATATCGATTTTAGGCTTTTCGTAGTATCAACTCATTGAAATAAAACTACCTTTTAAGGTTCCATTTGTTTTGTGGATGATAAATAATTTTAAAAATATTTTCCTAAAAATAATTACTTATATCACTCGAAATTATAAGCAAAATAAGTTATTATTTTTAAGAAAATATTTTTCTAAATTATCCATTTCTCAAGAAATAAATAGAGCTTAAATTTCTATCAATTTTTCCTATTCAATTTCATATCTTATTTTAAAATCCCTAAATAAATCAACGCTCATTTGGTTACGGAGTGGAATAAGGCGCGTGAATGAAGTATATATTCCATGAAAATTGAATATAATATTGTAGAGATTAGAACGGATAGCTATTCTCTATTAAAGTAGGATTCTAAGTCAAATCTAATAATATAATTTGAGTTTTGAGCTAATTTACCCTATTCTTTTGGGGTAAACCTTCTGGGTACGGAGAAAACTGTATTATATTAGTCCACCAATCCAACCTAGACCAATTTTAAATCCACTCGATTAGAATTTTTGTAGAGATATAATCATAATACTTCTCTGAAATTATTGATTCCATAGGATAACATTGTAAGTTATAAATATAATTGTAATCATTGCAATTTGACATGTATGTCGGTCCTAATCCAATCTGGGAATTGGACTAGATTGAATCGGACGGTTCTTGGTGATTCCCAAGAAAACTAGTTTGGTTCCCATTACAAAAATTTGGATTTGAGAATAATTCGTTTGGTTCCCGGTTCCATATAAGGAACCCAACTGGTCAAGATTTCTTACATTTATTTTTTAATCAGAAGCAAACCATAATTAGTAGTTATTTCTTTAATGTTGAGAAATTCTGGCTCGTAGGGAATACTAGAAACTAAAAAAGGAAGAAAAAATCACTTGTTTCAAAACCGACCAAGAATTTGGATTGGATCGATTAGTTTGACTCTAGGATGAGGTGGACCAATTTCCGATTCCACAAAATGGGAACCGACTCTATCCGATTTAGTTTTAGGTTCTAAGATGGAAATTGATCAACCTTGAAAACCGATTACTCTTAATTGCAATAACTTTTGCTCGTAGTCAATGCTAAATAATAACCCGGGAAATTCTACCCATGATTTGATGGGAGGAATAGCTACTCACGATCATAATTCTCAAAACAAGAGAAGAAATAACCATACCCAAAAAGAAAAAAAAAATCGTGCAACCATTTGCGAAGCAAAGAGGCCAAAAAAAACAGAGCGTATTCCCAGGGCCATCTTTACTACGTCTCCTGCATGTATCCGCACGACTTCTTTCCGTCTTTAATTTCTCAAGTATTTGCATATGAAACTGCTTACACAAAGTGCCAGGTCTTTTCGTGGCGACGGACAGGATAAATATTAAAACAAAACCCCCCAGGAAGGAAGCGCCAGCAGCATAATCAAAAAAGGATGGAAGTGGAACGGTCTTTGCTCTCTCTCTCTCTCTCTCTCTAATCTATATCTCTGCTTTTGGAAACGAAAACCGTGGGTTTTGCCTTCCAAAGCTGGGTGTGACCCGCCCCTCTCCAACTCCGCAAAACCATGGGCAGCGTTTCCTGTCAGCTCCCACCAGAAAACCTCCCCTCCAAAACCAGTTGCCGCTGCTCGCTGTATGTACCACACGCCCATCCTGTCCCCGTCCACCATCGTCCCCCCATAAAACCCGTCGACCTCCCCACTGCTTCCTCCTCAGTTCCGCAAAAAACCTTTTTTGGGCCTTCCCTCCTTGATGCTGAACTGGGTTTTGTGTAAAAATGGGATCTTGCGCCCCGTGGGATGAGGCTCTGGAGGCTTCTGGTGCTGCCTTCCGGGGTTTCTTGAGGTTTCGCTGACTTGGGTATGTTCTTCTATCTGCTGGGCTGCGCTCTGTTTTTTCGATAGCAAGGGAAGAGTAGCCGGGTTCAAAAATAGTTTCTTTAGTGGCAATCGGGAATAGGAGATTCGTTGGGAGCGAGGTGAAGATAGAATCTGGCTTTTCTTTTTTTGTGTTTTGTATTTTGTGTTTGATGGAACCCAATGGTTTAGGTGGCGGGATCTTTGGAGGCATTGGCCCCGGAATGCTAGGTCTAGAAATGTCTCTGCACCAGCAGCAGAACCCCCCACCGAATTCCCAAAACCCTCACTCTCTGCACCACCCGCAATTGGTGGCCTATGCCCACCATGAGGCTGCTGACCACCACCACCCTCAGCCTCAGCCGGGGAAACCCGGGTATGGCTTCACCGGCAAGTCCAAACAGCAGCTGACCCTTAGCGACGATGACGAGGCCGGGTTCAATGGCGATGATGGTGCCGGGGACGGCAAGAGGAAGGCGTCTCCGTGGCAGAGGATGAAGTGGACCGACACCATGGTCAAGCTCCTTATAATGGCCGTGCTCTATATCGGCGACGAGGGAGGTCCGACAACGGAGTCTAGTGACCCCAAGAAGAAGCCCGGGAGCTTGCTTCAGAAGAAAGGGAAGTGGAAGTCGGTGTCGCGGGCTATGATGGAGAAAGGGTTCTATGTGTCGCCGCAGCAGTGCGAGGACAAGTTCAATGATTTGAATAAGAGGTATAAGCGGGTCAACGACATACTCGGGAAGGGGACGGCTTGCCGGGTGGTGGAGAACCAGAGCTTGTTGGAAGTGATGGATTTGTCGCCGAAGATGAAGGAAGAAGTTAAGAAGCTGCTCAACTCGAAGCATTTGTTCTTTAGAGAGATGTGTGCTTACCATAATAGTTGCGGTCATGGTCCTGGGGGTAGTGGTGGCGCGGCGGTGCCCACCACTCGCCCGAGGTGGCTGTGGAACCATCTCACATTCAGCAGCAGCAGCAGGTGCCGCAGCGAGGTTGCTTTCATGCTGCGGACTCTGCAGCGGGTGATCATTTGGGTAAAGCAGAAACTGAGGCTTCAAAGATGTTAAAGGGAGGGAGCTGCGAAGAAGAATATGATGACGATGAGGATGAAGATTCGGAAGACGAGGATGACGATGATAGTGATGATGAGGTGGGAGAAGGTGGTTCGAGGGGTCACAGCGGGCAGGGACATGAAGATGAACACGAACACAGTGAGAGGACATCATCGCTCAAAAGGCCGAGGAAATACCTATTCCCACCACCTACAATGTTCGTGCAGCAACTGAGCGGTGAGGCGACGGGCGTGATGCAAGATGGTAACAGGAGTCTGTGGGAGAAGAAGCAGTGGATGAAGGTGAAGCTGGTGCAGCTGGAGGAGCAGCAAGTGAGCTACCAGCTGCAGGCGTACGAGCTCGAGAAGCAGCGGCTGAAGTGGTTGAAGTTCAGCGGCAAGAAGGAAAGGGACATGGAGAGAGCCAAGCTCGAGAACGAGCGGAGGAGGCTCGAGAACGAGAGGATGGTGCTTCTTGTCCGCCAGAAGGAGCTTGAATTGCTCGATCTTCAACAGCAGCAGCAGCATTCATCCAACAAACGGAGTGAACCTTCCTCAATCACGGGATAATTTGTACATTTTATAAGATAGAGTAGACACAGAGAACTGGTTATTCTTCAGAAATGTAGTTGTGATCTCAGTATTGCTGTATGAATTCAATTGGTTAGCTGTTTCCTTCAAAATCCTTTTCTTTTCGGCCTTATTGCACACTGGGTTGCTTCACTTAGCATAGACATGTGACTTCCTATGGTGCGGTCTTTTTGCCAAAGTGATGTATGTCTTTAGGTGCAAATGCACAAACACTCAGTCAAATTCAAGTCTTACCTGTCAAGATGATGTTGAGCATAGCTAATAGTTATCAATCTTTTTTTGGAAAGCTATGTTCTGGCTTTGATAAGATGAAGGCCGAAAATGGAAAACGAGGACCGCGAAAAATGTATGCTTCTTTGTCGGCAAAACACGTTAGAGATTGAAATAGAACGATATCTTTCTGTCAAAGAGTTGATGTTGTCGGTGTGTTCAGGTCACAGGCATTTGTTCTGAAATGGGTTGTCCAGCAGGCTCCTTGTTTGAGTTTATAGCCTTGAATTCTGTTGTAACAGCTAAATTTGCAGCAGCAATTGCCGGTTTGTGCTTGTATGAGTCATTCTTGACAGATACAATGCCAAAGTTTGATAAAGATGGCAATAACTTTGAAATTGAGGCCTCGAAATCGAGATACCAAGCTAACGGTTTTGTGCAGATGCAGTGCACGAGTAGAACTGCTGTTGTTGCCATAGTCGCATCGTGCATGTTCATCGTATCTTCAGCTTGTTGCGATCCCCGACTGAAGCTTAGACATTGACAGTGATAGAGGCGGCAGTTGTTGCTGCTGGAAGCGTGCATGGCCTTCCAATGCAATCTCCGCCTTAAGCTAAAACAAGTCATGCTTTGCCGAGTCAACCAGAATTTGATTCTATCTCGGCATTCAGGAGCAGCATTGGTCTTCTTTTCGCACGGTTTATGCTCTTTTAAGATGAGCGAAACCGTTGGTTCTTCTTCACCGACGACACCCTGGGATTTGCAAAGCGACATTCTGTGCTTATTTGAGAGTTTGAGCATTTCTGCAGCGATGCCTCTTCGAAAGTGGGAGGGAAGCACCGATCAATGCAAGCACACTGATGCGAATGTTCCAGCTTAAGTTGAATCTCTTTCCAGCAATTCGAGATGAGCTTTGTTACATGGATCTGCATGTCGAGTCCTCGGAGGAAGGAAATGGCCGGTCTAGTCATGCACAGTGGATCCGACACTACGGTTATGAGCGTGTTAGAGCACCTCGCTGAGCCGGTGGAGCACATCAAGCGCCGCTCTACACGGTTTTGGCTGATCCCCAGGTTTCCTAGCAAAGCCCTTTACAGTTCCGTGGCTTCGTATGCTTATATCCCGATGGCGAGCGGGTGGGTGGGGAGGGCCTCTGCGGGGTGCCGACCGTCCTCCTGGCTTTGACGACGGGTCCAATGATGGAGGCGCCGCCGTGGTTCACGAGGTGATCGACCCGTGGTGATGCAGTAGTGTGGAAATTGTACAGACATGTTGTTGAATGGATGATAGGCAGTGGTGCTGGGGATGATGCAGCACGTTTCGTCTTGGATGGCTGGTCGGTCACCTTTGATACCACTGGAGCATCTCCACCGTCGCGAAATGATCTGCACGAGGCAGCTCGATAGCAACTCCCAACCATCGGGTGACACTAAACTCGCTCCACTGCCAAGTCAGGAGTGTAGTGACCAATTGCAAAGCTCGCGCGTGCATTGTATCAATCCGTCGTTCGACAAGAAATTCTGCTTATCCAATAGTAACTATGTTTATCTTATCGTGTCCGTGCTTTTGCAAAGTGGTACTGTCAGAGAGATGTTTTTCAGTAGAAAAAAATGAGGTTATAGAGAAACCATAATGCGGATTTTAATTTTAGTGACTTTACCATCAAAATCAACTGCTTTGTGCATTTCTTTACGAACTGGCCTTTGTTTGGGGGTGAGGAATGATCATAGGGCGAACATGTTTCCTTTGATTTTAATAATGGGCGATCATCAACATTGATATCTAGTCGATGATTTCTTGACCAAATCCATGGTCGAGATTCAATGTTGGTAAATCAATCGCCGTAAAATACAAAAGTAGGATGCCTCTATGGCATTGTAGTTTGACCATTTGACTAGTTAGGTTCTTGATGCTAAGAATCGATATACACCAATTTATTTTGAAAATCGTTGGCATCAGGCTTTAATCTCTTACTCTAGGCCATAAGAAACTTACCTTTTTCTTACTGCTTGTGGCTAGGATGATTTTAAAATGAATAATGACACATATGATCTTCTGCAAACAAGATGCTCATCTCCTTTGTCATTGGACGATAATTAATAATAGTTGGATGAGTCACGAAATTATAAATAAATTTTAGATGAGTCAATTGACTCGTGTAGTTATTTATAACTCGAGGTCCTTAAAATTTTAATTTAATTAATATGGTATTTGTACTTTAACCAATATTTAATATGTTTCTTGAAATTTTAGTACATATTCAATGGTCATTTCATTAATTTAAGATGAAGAATAATGTAATTCATGGACCGAATTAAATATATACTAAAAGTTTAGGGATTATATTAAATAAATTAAAAATTTAAGGATTATATTAAATAAATTAAAAATCCAGAGATCACATTTTATAATGTACCAAAATAATTGGACAATTTGTGGAACCAAAAAAAGTAATTTAATCTACATGGCCGTGGAAAAGAAAAGAAAAAGAAAGAGAGAAGGAAAAAAAAAAACCGTAGTAACGGTCGTCGCCGTTAACGCCCACGACGCGCCCAGCCTACCCCTCGCTCTGTCCACAAAACCCCGTTACGGGACGGAACTCCGCCCCCGGTGCCGTTACAGACGTCACGGCCTCTCCCCACCTTCCGTTAAAAAGCTTCACGAACTGACCTCACCGTCCCATTTTCCATCCCTAACGTCGTCTCCCTCCGCCGCGACCCCGCTGCTCCTAACCCTAACGTCCTCTCCGCTCCGCTTCCCGATGGCCTCCTGTGACGACGACTTCTCCCTCTTAGGCGACGACAGCCACCACCAGGTCCACCACCACCACCACCACCACCACCAGCCGCCTCCGCCGCCGCATCCCCACCCTCACCACCCCCACCACCTCCTCATTCCCCCGTCCTACGCGCCCCAGCAGCGGTACGCGCCCCCTCCCCCTCCCGCTCCTCCGAAATCCACCCCGATCCACGCGCCGCCGCCGCCGCCGCAGCAGCCGCCGCAGCCGCCGAGCCCCAAGGCGACCGGCGCCGAGGTCCGCGAGGAGGGCGGCGACGACGACTACGGCGACGCGGCCTTCCACGACGTGAACCCGTTCTCCGCCGACGAGGGCTCGAACCCGTTCAACGCCGCGGGATCGGATCCGAGCAAGTCCCGCGCCGATGCGCGATCCGACAAGAGGAAGAGCCAGGACGAGCTCAGCGACGGGGGCACGCCGTATAACTACAAGAAGACGAAGGCTTCGGCTTCCTCCGCTTCCGCGGCCGCCGGCGGGGCGGCCGGCGGGAGCTCCGGCGGTGGGGGGGAGTATAGGAAGGATCGGGAGGAGTGGAGCGACGCCGCTATCGCGTGCCTCCTGGATGCGTACACGGAGAAGTTCACGCAGCTGAATCGGGGGAATCTGAGAGGGAGGGACTGGGAGGAGGTGGCGACGACCGTGAGCGAGCGATGCGATAAGCAGACGAAGAGCGTGGAGCAGTGCAAGAACAAGGTGGATAATTTGAAGAAAAGGTACAAGCTGGAGAGGCATAGGATGAGCAATGGAGGCATATCGGCGAGCCACTGGCCGTGGTTTAAGAAATTGGAGGAGATCGTTGGTAATTCGTTGCCTGTGAAATCTCCCAGCGAGGACGACAAGGGAGGTGCTGCTTCTGCCACCTCTGTTAAGCAGTCCAAGAGGTGATTTCTCCTCTGATTGTTGTTCCTGATTTGAATCTCCAAAGGCTTGTAGAGATCTTTCATTATGCTTCGGTTGTTCTGTTCATAATTGCGTGGGAGACTGGAGACTTGTTGTGGGGAAATTGTGAATGCATTTATCCGGGAATGGAGGGAATAGCTGTGGCAGGGAAGATCCGTTTGATTAGTTAGAGTTCTGCTGCTGGATCATGTCTGGATTTATCGTGGAGGGGCCGTACTTTAGTTGTGCGTGCTTTCAGTCTCTGTGGATGTTTCCTTTGCTTGTCAGGAGTCGGACCAATCGTCGTCTCCTGTCATTTGGACTCATTTAGTTGTCTTACTAAGGAAATGGTGCGCGTGTGATTGGGGAAGTTACGATATTAGCGGGTGGGAAGGACAAACTAGCATCTTGCTGGTCAGAGATTTATAGATTTTGAAATGGGGAATGCGCAATACTTGATCCATCTCTTGTTGAAGTTATAGATAGTTCAGCAGATATCTAGATGTATCTAGGCCAATGTTTTATTCAGCATACTTTAGTTTCGTCAAAGAGTATTACTTGTTTGCAAAAATTAATGAAATCTAATAATACTCTTAATCTTCTAGCCAGTTGACTTTAATTATTTACAGTTCTGAGACCCTGAAGTGCCCAGCCAGCTGTATGGATATGTTCATTCTAATACATGCAGAAATTTTCATCCCTGTATGATATCTCTTTGTGGAGAAACCTGCACTTCTTTCACTGAGATGGGAATCCAAGAATTGGAATGTTAAGGAAAATGCACAGAAGTGCATTGGAGACTTGAGAAACTTTACACTATATTTGTCAATTTTACCAGAAGTTGGTGGAGTTTCAGTAGGCGTAGATCTGAAATTGCAACTGATTCTGTTGGCTTAGTCTGGCTGTTTTAACTACAAATTTTGGTATAGTTCATCACTATAAGTATGATGGGCCAAGATCATTAGCTCTTGTATAGTTACAGTCAATTTTTCATGTTCATTTTGCCTTGGCTATGGTATAAATGGTTTGTCCGGAATCTACTCTATTTTGCGTTGTGTGTTAATTGCCTGGGGCCACTTCTGGAACCTATATTTCACAAATCAAACTCCTGAGCTCTTTATTGTGATATCAACAACAATCCATATGGAATAGAGCTTACTTCTCTCTGTGATACTGCTCTTCTTGTTTTATCCATAAATATTTTAAACAGAAAAACAATATTTGGGGCCTATTTGGTAACCACCATGCTTTCTATTTTTCTGTTTTTTTGTTGCCCGGAATAGAAAAAGAACAGAAATATGTTAGGTAACATTAGCTAATTTTTCTATTCCCCGGAATAAAAAAGTATTCAAGAATAGATTTGGAACAAAAACAAGAAGTTAAAAAAGTCTTCTTCTTTGTTCTTGGGAACAGAAATGGGAAAAAATATTTTTGAACAGAAATTGCTCATTGGAACAGAAATGTTACCAAACACACCCTTGATCTCTAAGTTTTCTGGAAATACTTCCATTGCTTTGTAGAATCACTATCCTCTTAAAGGTGTATAGAATAAATGCAAAATTTGATCACGCACTTGATAGCACTGTGTAATCTGCTACTTACGATGATACAATCAAAGCATAAGGTTCATTTTCTGACTAATCTCTTTCTGCCCACGAAATGTTTCATTTTAATGGTCTTTCTCTTGATTGTTGTGATAGACATGCAGTAGTAACAACCTGCCAGGGAAACCCGGTGAATAACATCAAATCCAAATCATTATCTAACCCCAGATGGCGGAGAGTTGTATTCAAGATTAGTGGTGCTGCACTTGCTGGTACTGGACAAAACAATATCGATCCAAAGGTTATCTTCAATTCTTTAATTTCTTTTTATTGCAGTGCTCTCATTCGGTAATCACTGGTGCTGGCCTTTCTGATCAAGTTTTTAGTATTATCGAAGTACTTTGGTTGAATAATGAATCGAAGCCCAAAATGATCTTTTCTATTCCACTTGGTCATCAGGTGGCAATGTCAATTGCAAGAGAAGTCGTGATGGCATGTCGTCTTGGTGTACAGGTACTTCTAGCTAGGTTTTTATGTCTGGCCATGTCATGGCCAGATGCTTAATCAGATATTCAAACTTTACATTCTTTTGTGATTCTCTAGGTGGCAATTGTTGTTGGAGGTCGCAATTTCTTTTGTGGCAACACATGGGTCACTGCTACAGGCTTAGATAGATGTACAGCATACCAGATTGGGTAATGTGGTGTTCTACTCTAGAACCTCTAAATAAATATTGGATGACTAGCCTCCTCAATTATTATGGCTATTCCTCATGACGAGTAAAGAAAGCATACTTCCATGGGGCCCAGTGATAGCTAAAGTTGTTCACTGCAGTTTCAAAGATTCCATCTTTTTCATTTGTGCCGCAGTTTCAAGGTTCTATCAATATATACCCAATATTCTGCTTTTGATAATTCATAGTGTCCTAAAATGATGGCATAGAATGTTTATTGACTGAATATCTGATTCTTTTGAAAATTCATGACGGGCTACATTCTTTGCCCATGATTTTTTGTTTTTTTTGGCTGGAATTAAAAATTATATTCTTAAACTCTCCTTCCCGTATGAGTAACTAGCCAGAGAGGGGAGGTCTAATACATGATTGGTGCAATGATCCATCATGATTAACCCCTCCAGAAAAGTAAAAAATGCATTATATGAGTTTGGAATAGTAAGGACCATACAATTTTTTCAGTAAACTTTACCAAAATTTTCTTTTAAATATTATAGTGGGTGCAACATTTTCAAAAAATAGTTGGTATATGACAATCATATTGTAAGCTCATTTCCGTTGGTGATTGTGTCAAAGATTGATGATCAATTGTCTTTTCAATAACAGAATCTGCCACATGTGCAGTTGTTTCATTCATTTTTTGTTTTTGGTGCTTTTGCATGGATATATTTTTAACTATCCTTTATTTATTTGTTCCAGTATGATGGCAACCGTGATGAACTCTGTACTTCTCCAGTCAGCACTAGAGAAGATGGGTGTTCAGACGCGTGTGCAATCTGCATTTCCAATGCAAGAGGTTGCTGAACCATACAGTAGGCAGCGAGCAATTCGTCATTTAGAGAAAGGCCGAGTTGTAATATTTGGTGGTATTGGAGCTGGCACTGGGAATCCTCTCTTTTCTACAGACACCGCCGCAGCTCTTCGAGCTTCTGAGAGTATGGTTCTGCAGCATGCCTAAACTTCCACTTTAAAATTCTGTACTGCTTGTATAGTCTCAAGTCTAATACCTGTCCTTCCCTCCTCTACACCTGACACATGCACATTGGTTACACTTTCACGTGCATTGCCTGCCATGAGATTGAAGCTGAGTGTTCTCTTCATTGTATGGCTGGTACATCAGATTGAGGCACTTAATTCATGTCATAATTGTTTGTTTGCACGATGTTTTCAAGATTTGGTCTGAGATTGAAATTATTCTTTTATCTCAGTCCATGCTGAAGCTCTACTTAAAGGTACTAACGTGGATGGTGTTTATGATTGCAACTCCCAAGACAACAATGTTACTTTCGACCATATCACCTATAGGGATATGGGTGCACGTGGAGCCACATCCATAGACATGATGGCATTGACATTCTGTGAAGATAACGGGATTCCTGGTTAGTAGTTGTTTTATAATTGCGATACTTCTAGGACTATGTTGTGTAAGGACAGAGTTTGGGAAATTTCAAGATTGACTGTTGATACGTTTGTTTACTCATGGTTTTGACATTTTTTAGCCTTATCATCTGTGTTTAATTAATTTTATATTTATTCTTGGGCTTGTAAATTTTCTGTTCTATTCCCTGTGAAAGATCGCATGAACAGCGGGAGCAATCACCTTTTCATTGTTGTGCAGTTGTGGTGTTTAATCTTCTTGAGGCTGGGAACATTTCAAGAGCGTTATGTGGTGATCAAGTTGGTACCCTGATTGACCAGGCTGGCAGGATAAGCTAATAGAATAACTATATGCGGGTTCGAAGCATTATTAGGTCTTCTATCCCGAAATTTACTTAGAACTTGTTCCTAAGTTAATCTTTCATGGAACTGTCGGCACTTAAGTTCTGCTGCTAAGTGATTGACCAACCAGTTCTCTCCTCCAATTGAAGCGAGAAAGTGGAGAAGGAAGTCCATATCAGTTCCGCTTGGACGCTGGACACCAACCATGTAGAGCGACTTTCATCCTCTTGAAACTGTATCACTACATAGCAAGGTCTGGCTAATTGTGTCATCGATCTGCATCACCATAAGGTGCCGTCTTTTACTGTAAACTAGTGTATGTAATTGTACTAACCGAAGGCATTAGTAGGAAGGTGTTGTGGTCAGGACAGTTGACGAAGTGGAGAGTGTGCTAATAGTTTAAGGTAGGAAAATTACTTACACAGTGATTGTAATGACATCTTGAGATCAATGACAGATATATGCACATTTTCCCTATAATGTGACTCGGATGCTTTTATTCGTTTTTTACTTGGGTTATTGTTCACTGAATTTAGAAAAGGGTGATGAATTGACAGGAGGCTAATGGCTCGGCTGAATTTATTAAAGCCCGGACTCTCCCAAGTCCACCAATTCACGACTTTAATAGTCTAAGTTTTTAACCTATAAATCGGTTTTTTTTTTTAAATTGGAGTTTCCACTAATCAATTTGGGGTGGGTTGATTAAAAACCCAAGCGAAGTATCGGGAGAAATACTTGCTCCTGCACAACCAGAGAAATTAGGATCGGGGACTTGATTACACTAGTTAATCACTAATGCCCTTTCAGTACCTAATATTGTTTAAACCCTGAAGGCTTTTTGGATGTTTGAGAGATTTTCCATGCATTTTTGGGAGGAAAAACATTTTTTAGGTCTTTTTCTAATTTTTTGGACACAAAAGGGATTTTTTTTGGTATTTTTGGGAAAAATACAAGTCTTTTTGGCTTTTTTTGAATTTTTTTGGCTTTTTCATGAAATTTTGGATTTTTTTTGGATTTTTGGCATTTTTTGGAAAATATGAAATATTTTTGATTTTTTTTTTTTCGAAAATAAAATATTTTTTAATATTTTTCAAAATATTTTTGGAAAATAAATTATTTTTTGATTTTTCTCGATTTTTTTAGAAAATAAAAACATTTTTCGACATTTTTAAATATTTTTCGATTTTTTGGAAATTAAAACATTTTTTTTTTTAATTTTTTTTATTAAAATATTATTTTTATATTAAAATAACAAAATAAAACCGACCCGGGTCGGATCCGCGGGTTGGGTCCGACCCGGGCGGCGACCCAAATGGGACGGGCCCGCGTTGCGGGCCCGACTCGGATTTTTTTGGCTTTTTTATTTTTATTTTTTATTTTTTTTTTTTTTTTTAAATCAAAAAACGACGCCGTGGCCGGGCGTTTGGGGACGCCCGGCCCGGCCCGACGACCCGGGTCCACGACCCGCTCCGCGACCCGGCTCCCTGCGAACCCTACCCGGATCCGACCCGAATCGCGACCCGGTCTTCCGCCGCGCCCGCAATTTGCGGAATCCCTACTACCCGTTCCCGATCCGGGTCCGACCCGACAACCCGGGGTCGCGACCCGGAAAATCGGGAACCCTAGGGTTCCCGAATCGCGGCGCCGAGGCACAACAGCGGGGACGACGGCGACGGCGACGACGCGGCGCGGCGATGGCGGCGGCGAATGCGCGTGCGGCGACGGTGGTGACGAGAGTTGGACTTCGGGACTTCGGGGGGAAACTATGGCGACGGCAATGGCGGCGGTGGCGGTAACACTACCTGCTCGTGGCGATGGCGTCCGGATGGTGGTGGATGGGCAACTCGGTTTCCCGATCTGGCGCGGCGTCGGCGAACCGATCGGCAACGGCGCAGGGGGCACGGCAACAAGCCGTCGAAGCAACGGCGTCGGGACGAGGCGAACGGCGCGGCACGGCGTCCGGCGGTAACAACAACAAAAAAAAAAACCAGATCTACTCGGCCGGACCCTCCTCGGCCTTGATTTCTCCTCACTCGGCCGGATCCGAGCCTCCACCAGCCGAATTTGACCTTCTCGAAGTCGCTCGCCGCCGGCCTTCCCCGAAGTCTCTCGGTGGAGGGTGGGCTGAGCTCACGACTTGAGTTCTCTCCTGCGCTCGCCCTTCGATCATTCCAGATGTCTCTCAGTGAAGGATCTCCGAGCTCGCCACGTCCTCCGACGATGCTTGCGGCCACCTATTTATAGGCGAAGGAACTCCGGTCGACGGAGGGGTTCGGTCGCCGGCCTCCGGCTTACCCATCGGTTCCGCTCGGCCGAACCGGTGTCCCATCGAGCTTTCCAGCGAAGCTCGCTCGGCATTAATGGCGCCTGATCTTATCCTCTCCGGCCGACGTCGGCCTACTCCCCTCGGCCGTAGGCCGTCCTTCGCGCGCGTCGCCGGCCACCGCGCGTGAACTACAGAGGCGGAGAAAGATGGAGCGAGGAAGAAGAAGAGGGAAGAAGCGAGGAAGGGAAGGAGGGTGGGGCCAAGCCGCACAAGCCCACGTGAAGAAAATGGGGGGGGGTTGCTTTTGTTTTTCTTTTCTTTTGTTTTTACTATTTTTTTGTTGTTTTTGCTATTTATTTGGTTTTTGTTATCTAAAAGAAATTAAGACCTAATTAAACCTAATTAAAATTTTAGGTGTCAACAAAAACCCCCTCTTTGAAGGTGAGTTCGCAGAGGTTGCATTCAAAGACAAACCTGATACCTAAAATTTGTCTATACATATGCAATAGATTATATTTTATTTGGCACCTATTGTCTTATGCAGAAAATGAGCAATATAACATTACATATACTAAGACAGATAAGAAGATACCTGTAGTTACTTACCGGGAGTGAGTGAGATAGGGTGTGAACCCCGAGTTTTGGTAAGTATCAAGGCGTCATTTTACCTGGTGATATGAGGAGGTTGCTCTTCCAGGGCTCGAACCATTCTTCGGTCACCTGTTAAAACAATCAATGATTTGTCTAGCACCCGAACCATTCTTCGGTCGCCTTGACGGGAGACTGCTCTTCTAGGACCCGAACCATTATTCGGTCGCCTGTTGGAGTAATCAGTGGTTTGTCTCGGACCCGAACCATTCTTCGATCGCCGTGACAGGAGACTGTTCTTCCAGGACCCGAACCATTCTTCGGTTGCCTGTTAAAACAATCCATGATTTGTCTAGGACCCGAACCTTTCTTCGGTCGCCTTGACGGGAGATGCACCAACCTTTCTCAGGGCATCTCATTTGTGGGTGCCTGATTTGTATCGAGGACACCAGTTGGTACCCGACCTTTCTCGGGAGATGCGCCGACCTTTCTCAGAGCATCTATTTTGTTGGGGTGTCTGACTTCTGTCAAAGACACCAGTTGGAACCCGACCTTTCTCGGGAGGATGCGCCGACCTTTCTCAGGGCATCGATTTGTGGGGTGTCTGTCTTCTGTCAAAGACACCAGTTGGAACCCGACCTTTCTCGGGAGGATGCACCGACCTTTCTCAGGGCATCAATTTTGGAAGATACCTGGACATTCACAAGCATATCAAGGAGTACCTGGATATTCACAAGTACTAACATGAAGGATATTTGGGCCTTTGCAGGCGTCGAAATGGGTAATTGGCTTATCATAGGCAATGGACGGGTACTTGGATGATCACAAGTGCGAACTCTTGGAGGATACCTGGACATTTGCAAGTATCGAAGGGGTACCTAGACGATCACAGGTACAAACTCTTTGGAGATATCTGGATGATCACAGGTATAAACTCTGAAGGAAGAATCAAGGCATACCTGAGATATTCGTGAAGGTCTCTCACCTCCTGGTAATTGGGATATCGAGGACGTACCTGGGATATTCGTGAAGGTCTCTCACCTCCTGGTAAATGGGAATATTGAGGACGTGCCTCGCATATTCAAGAAGGTCTCGCACCTCTTGGTAAAAGGGAATATCGAGGACGTACTTGGGATATTCGTGAAGGTCTCTTACCTCCTTTTGGATATTCGTGAAGGTCTCTCACCTCCTGGTAATGGGGAATATCGAGGACGTGCCTCGCATATTCATGAAGGTCTCTCACCTCCCGGTAATGGAATGTCGAGGCGTACCTTGGATATTCGTGAAGGTCTCTTGGAACACTTAGCCGCGTAAAGGGGAATATCGGAATACTTGGATGAACACAAGTATTTGATGATACGATCTCTCACCTCCCGGTATAAATAAACTTGAATGTAGCACGAGGCTTACCCGGATGGCCCAAGTGCACTTAAAAACATGGAACACCGGATAGGTGCGTACACAAAGCAAAGCAGTGGAATGCTTGAACAGCTACTATTATTTGAAGACAACTTGAGCAAGTTGAGTGTCATGAAAAAGAAGTACCTGGACAATGGTGGGTACTTGACGATATAGGGATACCTAAACAGCAATAGGTATTCCAAGAGATACTTGGTCAGTCACAAGTATCAATACTCTGGGGACAACTCGAACAAGTCAAGTGTCAGGAAAAGAGAGTATCCGAACGGTGGCCGGTACTCAAAGACAATAGGGATGCTAAGACAAAGCATCGAAACTCAATGGACGACTCGAATAAGTCGAGTGTCAAGAAAAGAGTACCCGACAAGTGGTGGGTACTTTAAGACGAATGGGGATAGGGATATGCTTACCTAGCAATATCTCTAATCTCTGAGAGTATGTCTATTTGCACAATATGCACACATGATTGTATATGCTATAAATTCATGAGTTCAAATGAGATTCATGCATGATAATTTTGTCAGTTTTGCATCTTTTGATTTCCACTAGGGAAGATTTTGAAAGACAACCTTCATTTAGAATGTAGATGTCTTGAGCATGCCAAATGAGGGACTTTCAATCTGAAAGGACTTTTCGCTCACTCTCATGGAAAAGGCTATCCTGACCATTGATGCAGGATTCATAAGGACCACACTATCTCACTGTCATCATGTCAGCAGGGGTCTGAGTATTCTCGCAAACGGTACGACTTTACCAATGTGAGAGGTTTTTGTTGAAACTGTGATGAAGACTTGGTTAATAGCTCATCAAATGGGACCGTCGAGGTCAAGGCTCATGAACAAAGTGCCGCACGATCATCTCCAGGTTTGCAAGTCAAGAATCCTGCGAAAAGAGATAGAATAGTCTTGCTCGTACTTCTTCGAGCGATGTTTATAGACATATGAAATCCTACATTAATTGAAGTGCCCCTAGTCTGAAGAGACTTTTACAATAGGATGCAACGTAGGCTCGATTCATGTGTAAAAAGGTAGAGCTGGTGATTGCCTTGGCATTTGTCACCAGTCTTTCTTCTCACTGTCAAATGGAGGTTCTATGGACCACAACAGCAATATTTTCTTGGCTGCATTTTTGACTGGGGGGCATTGGCCTTGCTTTTACCAGGCACACTGCTTTTTTCATGCCCCTATTTTTATTCCAGTTCTTCTTTTATGGGCATTGACCTTGCTCTTACCAGGTACACTGCTTTTTTATGCCCCTGTTTTTTCATTCTTTGTCGTTAGAGCTGATCTTGACAAGTTCAATCGAAGCACCATTATTAGACTCTTGAGTCTTCATCTTCAGTAGGCGCTCCGAGCTATGCTGTTTAAATGGTAGTAACTTCTGTTTTGTCTCAATGTGAGGGTGAAATTACAGACTCAATTGGGTTGTACAATGATTACAAGTGCATAGAGAAAGAATTGCTCCTCGTCATTCTAGGGCACTTAAATTAACGTGAGTGTTCATATGCAATAAAGACACCCAAAGATTGATGCAAGTGCGAGCAAGAAAATTTCTATCTCTCTTCTCACCTTGTAATGCTGCTTCGCTTCTAATCTGCCCCGGTGTAGGGGTTGCTCTTGACGGGGGTATGAGAGAAGCTTCACCAATGTATGGGGCTCAAAGGGGTGAGCGATGGAATGCCTCTCACTATTTTGGTTATCGTACCATTCGCGAGAGAACTCTTTACCCTGCAGCCATGGAATCTTCGGCACTCATCTCACAAGTGTATAGATGGGGGACTGTGTGTAGGATATGGCTTGCCTTTCATCATTCTGACGCGCCTCATCCAGCATGCTCGATTAATCTTGTATTCTTCATTTAGCTGTCTATTCTAATAATTATCAATGGAATCTGTGATTTAGACAGACAAAATCATCATGCAAAAAATCCATTTGTAAAAGGCATGTAGTATTTTAAATATGATGGAGTTTGGATTCTTCAAAACAAGTGAATGGTTTTGGCTCAAAAAGACCTTCTTGGTAGCTTTAAAGGTCAACAGAATAGTATTGTTAAGCTTTGAACATCAAAAGGGTTATTCACAAAGGGGTGTCGATGGTTGTCCCTATTGATTAGGGATATGACACATGAATGATCAGCCGGGGTCGAGAATCTAATCGGGCATCTTTGTTTCTTTTTCCTTGCTTGGATCACTTGGTTTGCCTTGTTTAACCACTTGATCTGGCTCTTGAATTCCAATGCCTCCTGTCAATATGAGTTCAGAGAGTGAGTGTTAGAAATGATGCCAAATTACCTTTCCCCCAGAGTTTATTTGTGCTGGTTCTTAGGAAAGTTGCTGACGGCCTCTTTTACATTTCAATGCTTTCCTTCTGTGGAATTTTTCCTTCTGCCTTTGATAAGGCAAAGTCATGTACCTCAAGCTTCTATAGAATTTGAGATGGACAATCAAAACTTCCAGTTTTCTAATAGCAATTACTTCTTGCAAGAGCATGTGTCTGGAACAAGAAGTGAGGCTTCCAGATTCTAAGATTGTTGACTGGGACAGAAGGCTTCTTTTAACCGAGATAGATTCTTCCTAAGTGACGCATCCTTTACACCAAGCTGGGCAAAATTGACATGGATTACTCTTATGCGCTTGCTTGGGTAATGTTGATTTGTTCAAGTTACGCCATCGAGTTTGCTTCTTGATTTATGACACTTCCTTAAAGACTGGTCATCACCATTCATTTTTCTCCATTGAGTCAAACACACATTTTTCATGATGGTGTAAATACATCACTCATATATAAATGTGCATAAGCATTTTCATTCTGATAGAGAGGTGCTTGGCAATGCCAGACAATAAACATCTTTCAAGGGTAGTACTTTTTTACAGCATCAGAATTAACTGGTTTAGTGAATTCCCGCCCATCCATCTCAGTCAGAATCAAGGCTCCTCCGGGAAGTATCTTCTTTATTACATAGGGACCCTTGTAATTTGGGGCAAACTTGCCTCCAGGCTCTGGAAAGATTGGCAGTATCTTTCTCAAGACTAGCTCGTTTACCTCAAAGTGCTTGGGTCGCACCTTTTGATTGAACGATCGAGCTACCCTTTGTTGGTAACACGACCATGACAGAGGCTTTCGGTCGTTTTTCGTCAATCATATTTAGTTGCTCAAACCTTTGTTGTGTCCATTCTTCCTTGGACAATCCCGCTTGGGATAAAATTCGCAAGGAAGGGATTTCTACTTCTACAGGCAAAACCGCCTCCATGCCATAAACCAAGGAAAAAGGCGTTGCCCCAGTGGAAGTTCGAATCGAAGTTCGATATGCTGTTAGTGCGAAGGGTAACCTCTCATGCCAGTCGCGGTAGTTTTCAGCTGTCTTGGATAGGATTCTCTTGATGTTCTTGTTAGCGGCTTCCACGGCTCCATTCATTTGTGGACGATAAGGGGACGAGTTCATATGTTGGATTTTGAACTCAGAAAACAATTGATCAATCAACTTGTTGTTCAGGTTTGACCCATTATCGGTCACGATAGCTTCTGGTACGCCATAACGGGCAATTATGTCACGTCGATGAATTTCATAACGTTTCGTGCGATTACGCTTGCATAGGATGCAGCCTCGATCCATTTTGAGAAGTAGTCGATTGCGACCAAAATGAACCGGTGCCCATTTGATGCCTTTGGATTGATTGGGCCAATCACATCAATGCCCCACATTGAAAATGGCCACGGCTCGATAACGATGCAATTCAGTTGGAGGGACATTTATCTTGTCCCCGTGGATCTGACAACGATGACAGCTTCGCACATGGTGAGCACAATCGCTCTCTAAGGGGAACCAGTAATAACCCAATCTCATTATTTTCTTGGCCAACATATGTCCATTCATGTGAGGACCACATACTCCCCCATGTATTTCTTGCATTATTTGTGTGGCTTCGTTTGCATCCACACACCTTAGCAGGATTGAGTTATATGATCTTTTGTACAAATTTTCACCGCTGACGAAGAACCTCGAAGCCATTTTCATAAGGTATTTTCGATCAGAGGGAGTGCTTTCTTTAGGGAATTCCTGCTTTTGGATGTATTTCATGATGTCGTAATACCAGGGTTTTCCATCGGGTTCTTCAATTATAGTCATACAGTGGGCCTGTCTTGTCAGGACTTCAATCTTCAAAGGCTCTACTTCTAACCCTTCGTTACTTGTAACATAGATGATAGTGTTGCTAGTGCATCAGCAAGAACCGGTTATGAATTCTAGGTAGATATTCAAACGAGATGTCCCGGAATTCTCCTACCAATTCCTCCAAGTAGTCGTGATAAGGCACTAGTTTGGCATCTCTTGTCTTCCACTCGCCCACGGTCTGGAGGATGATTAAGGCGGAGTCACCAAACACTTTTAGTTTTGACACTTCCATTCCAATAGCCGCTTGTAGGCCGAGGATGCATGCTTCATATTCAGCTATATTATTGGTGCACGGAAACATCAATTTTGCAGCCACAGGATAATGCTGCCCATTTGGGGATATCAAGACCGCCCCAGTGCCTGAACCTGACAAATTTACAGCTCCATCAAAGAACATAGTCCATGTGTCCTCTTCTACTTGTTGAAATTCGGTCATCTGGGAATGATCATCGCGTACTTCTTTAGGGCAATCTGCTAACATGTCGGCAATCACCCGACCTTTAACGATTTTTGCGACATCACCTGGATGTCGAATTCTGAAATTAGGATTTGCCATTTGGCCAATTTTCCCACCAAGGCCGGGCAACCAAGCAAATACTTGATTGGGTCACTCTCAGTTACAAGGAATGTTTGGTAATGCAAGGTATACTTTGCCGGAGTCTCGTGCAACACCCATACTAACGCAAAGCACAGTCTTTTCGATTTGGAGTAATTTTGTTCGATATTGTGAACTTTTTACTCAAATAGTAAATGGCTCGTTCCTTCCCATCATGGGGTCCTTTACGTGCCAACATTGCACCTAGGGATTCACCGTTGATGGTAAGGTAGAGGGTCAAAGGGTGTCCCGGAGTCGGGGTACTAAAACCGGGGTTTCATCGGTACCGCTTTAAATTTTCAAACGCCAATCGGCAGTCATCATCCCATTTGATTTGTGCATCTTTCTTGAGAAGTTTAAAGAAAGGTTTTGCGTTTCGAAAGCTGGGAAATGAATCGCGCAATGTAATTTAATCTTCCCGGAGGCTCCGGACTTCTTTCACAATCGAGGAGGAGGCATTTCAAATATCGCTTTAGTTTTTGACGGGTCCACTTCTATCCCTTTACAGCTCACAATGAATCCAAGTAATTTGCCAGAAGTCGCCCCGAACACACATTTTGCTGGGTTCAAGCGCAACTTGAACTGGCGAAGTCGATCGAATAATTTTTCCAGGGTCTTCACATGGTCTTCTCCATGTCTGGTTTTGGCGATCATGTCATCGACATATACTTCAATTTCTTTATGCATCATGTCATGGAAAAGGGTGACCATGGCACGTTGGTAAGTTGCTCCGGCGTTTTTCAGGCCAAAAGGCATGACCTTATAGTGAAAAGTCCCCCATGGAGTAATGAATGCCGTCTTTTCCTTGTCTTCCTCCTTCATTTTTATTTGGTTGTATCCTGAGAACCCATCCATGAAAGAGAAAAGTTTGAATCCAGCAAAGTACTATCCACAAGAACGTCTATGTGAGGTAGTGGGAAATCATCCTTTGGGCTTGCTTTGTTCAAATCGCGGTAGTCGACACAAATCCGGATTCGACCATCTTTCTTTTTACGGTACAATGTTTGCCACCCAACTAGGATATTGCGAGACTTCGAGGAAGCCTACTGCCAGGAGCTTCATTACTTCTTCTTCAATCTTTTTTGACAATTCAGGCTTAGCTCTTCTTAGCCGCTGCTTCTTAGGGGCCACATCAGGGTTGGTTGGCAAGCTGTGCTCCACGATCATTGGATCAAGGCCTGGCATATCGGCATAAGACCATGCGAATACATCTTGATATCTCTTTAGGAGGGCAATTAAGCTTGCAGCTTCTTCTTCGGGAAGGTTCGCGCCAATCTTTATCTCCCTTGGATCTTCTGTGCTGCCTAAATTGACAATGATGGTGTTTTCGGTAGTAGGGGGCCTTGCTTCTTCGTGGCGCTTCCAATTCCATTGAATTTCGTCGGAATCATCAAAATCATCATCTGAGTCATCAGAATTGCTATCATGGCTACTTGCGGTGCTGGTTTGGACCGTTCCCATACCCTCGCCTGCCGCTATATTATTCCTGTGTCATAGAGTAGATAGGCTAAGGGAACAAATAAGGTTAGTAGTATGCATGCTTCTTTTTGAAAATGTGATAAATTGCTTTTAAAGATTAAAGACAAGGAAACATGAGGAGACCCGGGCCTCAGATTTCTTCTTTCATTTGACGGCTGGCTATCATCAACGGGCCGGTTTGGTGTGTCTCCTTATGCCCTCAAAATGTTTTCAACTTTATTTATTAGTAGACGGATTTACAGGGTGGTTTCAAAAAATAGTTCCTTGAGTGGAACTGTTGTTGAAAACAAAGCAAGCTAGACTTTAAGAAATATGTACAGGCTCCCACGTAGGGGAGTATGCAGAGGAGTTAAAAAGGATTCTACTCGAGCGGGCCTGCACCCATTTCCCCTGACGGTCCCTCGTTGATAGCGCCCACGAAGAAGTCTTCATACCAGTTGCCAGTCACGTCTCCTTGTGCTCCCGGCTTTGTGGATTTCAGATCATCCACGTCTCCCCATCCATCAGGGACGATGTTGTGGTGATGATCATAGAAACTTTGGGGAATTGAATAATTGACATAGTAGTCAAATTTACCACTTGGTTGGCCCAAAGTGTCTATGATTGCTTCTCCTTTATGCGCCTCCTTAGCATGCTCTGGGAACATGGTACGGGTGCTGGGTACCACGAGGAGGTGATCATTGCCAAAACACAGCCATGGAGAGCGGAACGTGAATACCCCAGCATCCAAAAGATCTTGGACCTTGTCTCTCGGATGGTGCAATCATCTAGCGAGTGTCCTAATTCCCCGAATGGTAATCGCATTGCTTGGATGGATCATAATCAACGAAGTACTCGGGGTAGGATGGTTCAATTCTCTCGCCGATTATCCCTTGCTCTAGGAGGATGGGGAAAATAATGGCCATTGATTTAGGAAGAGGCGAATATGGTCGTGTGCTTCTTAGGGATAAGGGTAGCCGTGCCCCTCGCCAGGTCGTGTCAGTAGGGTCCTCTTCATTTATCACCAGCTCCTCATTGTGACGAAACGGAATGCACGGGTAGCTTGAGCAAAGTTTTCTGTCAAATGGTGTACGATCTCGCGTAGTTCTTCGACTTGGTGTCGAAGCTGGATGAACGAGAAGTTATCGCATGTCTCTTCTAATTTCTCTTCCTCAATGGCACCTATGAAAATATCCTCGAGCATGGTGGTCATGTCATCTGGCCCCTCCTTTTTTATAAGTGAGGGCCAAGTTGTGTCTTCCTGGGTTATGGGCAATTTCACACTTTCGGGGTTGAACCATTTTGGAGTATCCACTTCCTCTTCCTCATGCATCATCTTGGCTGGGCCTGGGAAAGTTTCCTCGAGACGGGGATATACAAGGCCGACTTTTTTCTTTGCTTTTCTATCTCGGGGAATATCCCAAACCGACGATAGGGTCTTCTCCGAGCTTCAATAGGCTGACGAATGCCCTGGCCTCTCCTACCAAGCCCTTGTCCTGGAAGGAAACCGTGTCCTACCATGATTTTTCCTACCATGATTGCAGCACTTGATATCTCGGGGACGAGGGGCAAAGTCCCTCGAGTTTCGTGTATAGTAGACACGAGCTCGAACGATTGATAGCTAGCTTCGCTCTTGTCACTAGGTTCAACATAAGGAATGGCCGTCTCGTGGTAGATGCGGTGATCTTCTTCTCCTCGGACCGTGATCGCTTTTCCTCCAACCACGAACTTCACACTTTGGTGGAGGCTTGAAGGTACCGCTCTGCGACGTGTATCCATGGGCGCCCTAAGAGGAAATTGAATGCAGTGGGGATATCCATCACCTGGAACAAAATTTTGAATACGGTTGGGCCAATTTGAATGTCGAGCTCGATCTCTCCCACTTTGTTTCCTTCTTTGTTCCATCAAATGCTCGAACAGAAGTCTTGGGTACCGGATCCATGATCTCTCTATTTTAAGGCGACGAGTGTCGCTAATGGACATATGTTAAGAGCAGATCCGTTGTCAATCAGCACTCGAGCGACGTGAGATGCGTTGCACTTGACTCGATATGTAAAGGCCCTTGGTGTGTCCTCTACCCTCCTCGGGAATCTCTTCATCGAAAAATGCCATTTGATCCTTTAGAAGGATGGTACGACAAATTCCTCGAGTTTGTCATGCTCAATAGTTTCGGGGACATGTACTTCACTTAATACTTTCATGAGGGATTTCGGTGCTTGACGGATGTCCGAAGCAATTCCAAGAGAGATCTGCGCCGGTGATTTTCGTAAATCGTTCCACCACATTATATTCGCTGGCCTTAACTACGGCCAAAAACTCCTTGGCTTCTTCGTCAGTGACGGGCTTAGCAGACTGAGTATTTGCTTGAGCATAGGTTCGCCCAGATCTTGTGACCAAACCAACATCAAGGTCATAAGACCATGGTACCGCATTGTTGTATTTGTATTTGTAAGGTTGGGGAATCTCAATGACTATAGCTGTTTCTGCTGTTGATGCTTGAACAATGGCTCCTTTCCTTTCAAAGACGCTCTCGGGTAAGGTGGAATCATTCTTCTCCTTTTCCGCATTTAGTGCCGCAAATTCTTCCTCCCAATTGATGAGGACTTGGGATATGGTAGAAACTATGTTGGCGTGGCCGGCGTGCACAATTATTCCGGCCTCTATCATTCTTAATACCCTTTCCTCCATTATTGCAAAGGGGTATTTCATTGTCCGGATAATACCCGGTTTCTACTAGCCCTCGATAGATGTCGACCATATGTGCATTGACATTTCTGATTTGACCGGCTTCGAACTGAATATCATGTTTACTTTGTCGGCATGATCGGGAGCGGATTGCTTTGGACATTCGGCTTTGCGGTTTGGAATGAGAAGGCCTTAGTATCCAGCAGTTCGGATTCGATGCTTAAGGACGAAACACTCATCGCTTGAATGGCCTACTTCTCCCATGTGATAGTCACATTTTTTGGACGGGTCATAGCTGGAGAAGTTTTCAGCATTGGGTCGTCTTGGCTCGGTTGAAAGGAGGCTCTTGTTTCGGAGGATTGCCAAAACCCGGGAGGGAGATCCGGAAGCGGAGTGAATTGTCTTCGGTTGTTGTAGCGCTGGGGTGGACGGCTATTAGTCTGTTGCTGGCCTGCGTTTGTCTGAACAGTCGGGAGATGACCGGTGTTTGCAGTGTACGTGGCATTGACATCGATCAAGGATTCTTTATCTTTTTTCATGTTGAGTCTTCTGCTGACAGGGGCAGGCTCAGTGAACCAGCCATCCCTTAAACCTGTCTCAATCTGCTCTCCCACTGGAATGAGTTGATTGAATGATTCAGCGATCGTAGTCACCATCCGATTGCGGTATTCGAAAGGGAGGGTTTTGATGAACATTTTTCTCAATTCAAAGTCAGTTGGCTCAGGACTGATCTGGGCGGCGAGATTCCTCCATCTAATGGCATATTCTTTGAAGGATTCTTGCTTTTTCTTTTCCGTGCGATCAAGATCCTCGCGAGAAGGGGTAATGTCCATTATGAATTTGTACTGTTTGAGGAATGCTTCACTTGCTTCACTCCATGTCTCGATGAGGTTTATGTTCTTTTTTATGTACCATCTCAGGGCGGGACCTATCAGGCTTGACTGGAACAACTGGATCATTAAAGGTTCATTATTAACGTACTGGGTCATTCGAACCAAGTACATCCGCAAGTGAGCTCTTGGGCGGTCGTGCCATCGTACTTCTCGAACTCAGGCATTTTGAATTTTTCCGGCATTTTGACCTTAGAGTAGATGGAGAGGTCTGTTGGAGTAGGATCTTGAAGGCCTTGCAATTGCTTTAGCCTCTCTTCAAGCTTCTCAAGGCGTTTGTCATGTTCAGTCTTAGACAAACTGTTGGGCTTTGCTTTCTCGACTACGATTTGGTGCGTATCATCTTCTAATTCGGGCATGTTATCATCAGTATCTCTTCCTTGATCACCTCGAGTAGACGATTGCGGTAACAATACTTCGATTGAGGCCGGGGCGGGAGCTAATTTGCCTTGGATGGAATCTATCTGCTTTGAGAGTTGCTGAAGCACATTGAAGACTTGCTTCATTTCACTTTCCATAATCTCGACACGGCTTGGTACATTTTCTTCGGCCATTCTATCTTTTGGATTTGGCGAATACGACTATGATTGTGATTACCTGCATAAAGAAAATGGAGAGAATGTAAGCCAGGAAACGTATGGAACACTGGCCCATGGCAAGGGTCACGTCATTTTTATTTATTAACAGGAGATTTATACAATGCCAAAAGGGCTTTTTACACAAGTCAAAACGACCCTAGATATTAACATTAGGAATATTCACATCAAAAGTCCCGCTGCCCATTTTATATGCGATGGGAAGCTCCAGTCTTGTGAAGCCGCTTGCTTCTTCGTACTAACTTCGATACGTGTCTCTTGCTGGTCTCCAAGCTCTTTTCAAGAGATTCGATTCGCCCTTGCAGGGTAAGTTTATCAACTACATCGGGGATTACTTGGTTGCAACTCCTTGGGAATTATATGGTTGAGGATGTAGAATGTTGATGCATGATGAACTTTTTCTTGTTCCTTTAACCTTCTGGGCACGACGATCTTTTCAGTGTGACATCTACTCCATGCGTTTTGAATTATGCGGATCTCCTCCAAGTAGTTGTAGTCCGTACGGGTGAAAAAGATTCGGAACAATCCTGATTTGAGTGGTGGCGGGACTTCTTGAAGGACCCTGTACTGACGAGCCACCCTATATGGATAATATGAGGTAGCTCCGGAGAGGCCCAAACGGGATGGGGTTGTAATAATTAAGCGCAAAGCGCGCCTCTCCCGCAATGAACCATTTAGCTCGCCATAGGAATGTCTCAGGGACCGGGTTTTTTAGCAAGTTAATCCATCGAGAATACTCTTCATTGGGAGAATATTTTTCCAAGATTTGAAACTTTTGCAATGGGTGTTTAAACTCGTTGATTTCAAATATTTGCATGAGGTGCCCAAATCCTTTGATATGGGAAAAGAACCACATTTAAAATTTCTGGAGCGGCCCTCATGATTTTTTCTTTTTGGTCCTTGAAACGATTAAGGGATAAAAATGTTTCGGCTAAAACCATATTCACATATCCTGCTCCAAAAATGACTTGATTTATCACCCATGTGATTGAAGGATCTATAGCATTCTTTCGATGGGGAAAGATAATAAAACCAAAGAATGCTAAGAGGAAGATCTTGGCTTTTTGGGTCATTGACTGTTTTTCAAAGCATTCGTTAAAGATGATAGCGGAAAAGCATTATTGTTGGCTTGAACAATTTCTCTTACCGAATGATTTTTTAGAAACCGTGATAGACTAACCACGGGGTCAATGCCGATTGGCTTGACAAGCTCGCTTCCCGGGGGCATTCCTATGGCGAGACCGTACTCTTCTAAAGTCGGAGTCGGTTCAAATTTGCCGAACATGAAGGTGGATGTTTCGGGGCACCGAAATGTGGTAGTGCTTGCATGACCCCATAGTGGATATTGATTTGGAGCAATGGGAGGAGATGACCGATTCTTGATTTGACGCACTCTTGGCCGAGTTGATCTAACTTTGCTTCCACCATCTCGAGAAGCTCTTTCTTTGGGGTAGGAATGAACTGGATATCAAATCTTCCCATCGCATATAAGGAAGGGAAATACACAACCTGACCCTATTTTGCCATGAGCCAGAAAAGACTAAGTAAAAGTAAAGAAATCACTTTGCTTTTAAATAAAATGGCAAGCACAAAGACATACAGATGGGATGTGTGGCTCGATTTCTAACTCAGAAGGATTGGTGAGATTAAAAGGATATCCGCCCGTCGCAGTCTCGCGTTAGCAGCATACCCTCCTAATCTCGGCTAAGAAATTCGGGGAAAAGAAAGGCAACCTCTACATCGCAGTCTCGCGTTCGAGGTCGTATCTTTCTTAACACCATCCTAGAAATCCTATGGCGGCCCGGTCCGGCGGCCGGGTTGTGTGTGCCATGTGTAGTGTTTAAAACAAAAAAGCATGCATAACAATTTATAATCACAAGATAATTTGTTTTAAGCAAGATTAAAAATCTAAGCCACCGACCCGCATATAAAAAAAAAAAGTCGAAAGATATTAAACAAGACATAAAGGCCTAAGTCCTCAAAATCCCCAACGGAGTCGCCAAGCTGTCGCGACCTCTTTTTTTTCGGCGCCCGCAATCGGGTACGAGCGCCTAAGGAGGCTAATGGCTCGGCTGAATTTATTAAGCCCGGACTCTCCCAAGTCCACCAATTCACGACTTTAATAGTTTGAGTTTTTTAACCTATAAATCAATTTTTTAAAATGGAGTCGCCACTAATCGATTTGGAGTGGGTTGATTAGAAACCCAAGCGAAGTATCGGGAGAATACTTGCTCTGCGCAACCGCAGAAAATTAGGATCGGGGACTTGATTACACTAGTTAATCACTAATGCCCTTTCGGTACCTAATCTTGTTTAAACCCTAAGGCTTTTTGGATGTTTGAGAGATTTTCCATGCATTTTTGGGAGGAAAAACATTTTTTGAGTATTTTTCTCATTTTTTGGGCATAAAAGGGATTTTTTTTTGGTATTTTTTGGAAAAATACAAGTCTTTTTGGCTTTTTTTGAATTTTTTTTTTGGCTTTTTCATGAAATTTTGGATTTTTTTTGGATTTTTGGCATTTTTTGGAAAATATGAATATTTTTTTTTTTTTTTTTCGAAAATAAAATATTTTTTAATATTTTTCAAAATATTTTTGGAAAATAAATTATTTTTTTATTTTTTGATTTTTCTCGATTTTTTTAGAAAATAAAAACATTTTTTAACATTTTTAAATATTTTTCGATTTTTTGGAAATTAAAACATTTTTTTTAATTTTTATTTTTAAAATATTTTTATTATATTAAAATAAAAAAATAATATAAAAACCGACCCGGGTCGGATCCGCGGGTTGGGTCCGACCCGGGCCGGCGACCCAAACGCGGACGGGCCCGCAACGCGGGCCCGACTCGGATTTTTCATCTCTTTTTTTTTTTAATTATTATTTTTTTTTTTTTTTTTTTAAATAAAACGACGCCGTGGCCGGGCGTTTGGGACGCCCGGCCCGGCCCGACGACCCGGGTCCACGACCCGCTCCGCGACCCGGCTCCCTGCGAACCCTACCCGGATCCGACCCGAATCGCGACCCGGTCTTCCGCGCGCCCGCATTTGTGGAATCCCTACCCGGTTCCCGATCCGGTCCGACCCGACAACCCGGGTCGCGACCCGGAAAATCGGGAACCCTAGGGTTCCCGACGCGGCGCCGAGGCAC
The DNA here is from genome assembly GCA_017140255.1 of Eucalyptus paniculata subsp. matutina. Classification (NCBI taxonomy): domain Eukaryota; kingdom Viridiplantae; phylum Streptophyta; class Magnoliopsida; order Myrtales; family Myrtaceae; genus Eucalyptus; species Eucalyptus paniculata. The sequence continues at coordinate 30,455,684 of CM029435.1, forward strand.
AACAACGACGGGGACGACGACGGTGACGGCGACGACGGCGGCGGCAACGGCGGCGACGGCGGGTTTCGCGAGGACGATGGTGACGGACGATAGCGACGAGGGTTGGACTTCGGAGGGGGGAAGCTATGGCGACGGCAACGGCGGCGGTGGCGGTAACACTACCTGCTCGTGGCGACGGCGTCCGGATGGTGGTGGCTGGGCAACTCGGTTTCCCGATCTGGCGCGGCGTCGGCGAACCGATCACGGCAACGGCTTCGCAGGTGGGGCACGGCAACAAGCCGTCGAAGCAACGGCGTTGGGACTGAGGCGAACGGCTGCGGCACAGCGTCTGGCGGTAACAACAGCAGCAAAAAACCAGATCTACTCGGCCGGACCCTCCTCGGCCTTGATTCCTCCTCACTCAGGCCAGATCCGAGCCTCCACCGGCCGGATCTGACCTTCTCGAAGTCACTCGCCGCCGGCCTTCCCCGAAGTCTCTCGGTGGAAGGTGGGCTGAGCTCGCGACTCGAGCTCTCTCCTGCGCTCGCCCTTCAACCCTTCCCGATGTCTCTCAGTGAAGGATCTCCGAGCTCGCCACCTCCTCCGACGATGCTTGCGGCCACCTATTTATAGGCGAAGGAACTCCGGTCGACGGAGGGGTTCGGTCGCCGGCCTCCGGATTACCCATCGGTTCCGCTCGGCCGAACCAGTGTCCCATCGAGCTTTCCAGCGAAGCTCGCTCGGCATTAATGGCGCCTGATCTTATCCTCTCCGGCCGACGTCGGCCTACTCCCCTCGGCCGTAGGCCGTCCTTCGCGCGCGTCGCCGGCCACCGCGCGTGAACTACAGAGGCGGAGAAAGATGGAGCGAGGAAGAAGAAGAGGGAAGAAGCAGAAGGAAGGAGGGTGGGGCCAAGCCGCACAAGCCCACGTGAAGAAAATGGGGGGGTTGCTTTTGTTTTTCTTTTCTTTTGTTTTTACTATTTTTTGTTGTTTTTGCTATTTATTTGGTTTTTGTTATCTAAAAGAAATTAAGACCTAATTAAACCTAATTAAAATTTTAGGTGTCAACACGATGGTCACGACGGGGCAGCAACGGCGGGTCCTCAACTTCTCAGATCTGGTCCTCCATCCTTCAGATCTGACCCTTTCCCTTCTCTCCCTAGGTTCGCTCACCCTCACCGGCCATGGGCGAGGCCGCCCTCGTGGCCACTACCAAGGTTCGACGACTGGCTGGAGGAAGAAGAGGAGAAGAAAAAAAAAGAAAAAGAAAAAAGAAAAAAGAAAAAAACCAAAACTATTAAAATATTATTAAAAGTTGTTTATGTCAGCGCCGATCAGGCCACGTTAGCCGGCCGGCGTCCAGTCAGCAAAATCCAGCCAAAATTGGCCGGAAAAAACTAAATTGGTACAACGTAAAAATGTTTAGTACTTAATTAGTATCAAAGAAAGGTTTTGGACTAAATTGGCACAAATGCAAAATGTTTAGTACTTTTTTGGCACTTTCTCCAATAGGTTAGGGCTTGAGTTTTGTATTAAATATAGACTGGTTTCGGGCCATTCATAAATCATGAAATGGGCTCTGGCTTTTAGTTATATCTCGATTAGTCACACTCAAGTTTGAGACATAATTTCGGTAGTATGTTTAATAGGTGTATATCTTTGTCACTAACATACGGGTACTTTATTTTGTAAACGATGAAAAACCCTGAGTTTTACTGACGTGTTACATGTGATAACGATGAGCAAAATCAACTTTACTATCCTGTCACCAGCGATAAAGACGAGCAAAATCATAAATTTAGGTCAGGAATCGGAGAGATAAGGATGAGTAAGTTCAGAAAATCTAACGGTTTGGGAAAGTCAATGTACGTGGGCCAAAGGAGGAATAGCAATAGGAGCCCAGGATGGTGATCTCACAAATTTTTCTGTCTTCCTCCTCTATCACTTCCCTTCATACTCTCTCTCTCTCTCTCTCTCTCCCTGTGCAGTGTGCAGTACCCATCAGTTAGTAGCGAAAAGAGAGATAGAACTTCACTCAACCAATCATAAAAAGCAGAATTCAATTCTTTTCTTCAAAAAGCAAGATCTTCACATGGTTAGTAATCAAAATGTTGGCAACGAAAATATTACTTCGACAACAAGCTAATCCGTCGAGGAAGGAGGCGCTGTTGCCGTCGCAGAGGAGATAGGATTTCATTAGGAGGAGCGCGAGGCTAGCGAACGAGCAAAGAGCGAGGTTCTACATCGAAAGCAAGATCTTCACATGACTAGCAATCACATGCCGGCAACGAAAATATTACTTCTGCGACAAGTGGACGCCATCGCCGTTGAGGAAGGAGGCACCGTGATCGACTCGCCATCGCAGAGGAGATGTGATTTCACTAGGAGGTGCACGAGGTTGGCGAACGAGCAAAGAGCGAGGTTCTACATCGTGAGGCATTGAGTTGCCATGCTCCTTTGCTGGTGCAACCATGAGGGTCAATGAATTTGTTCTCGGGTGACGAGATCATGACAATTCATTTTTTGGGTTTGTCTAATGAGCTGAGCTTTTAATAGAAAATAAGTTAAATGGGTTTTAAATGGATTCATAACATACCAAATTAAACCAATTTACATTTTTATTTAAGAATCTATTATGGTCGGCTAGCGCAATTTGGGGTAACTCATTTATAATCCATTTCAATAAGGCTCTGAGCTCATCATGCTGGTTATCGCAATTTTATTGGATTAAAAATTGTACAACCACTTTTCACAGCCGAAACTACTACGAGAAAGTTATATCAAATGAGTCATTATGATTCATTAGAAGCCCTAAAATGATAACCAAACCCTTTAGCCTTTGGAGTAGAATTTCTACTCACCCTCTCCTCTGTACTCTCTTCTCCGTTTCAATCACATCAGCTAAAACTCCCGGCACAATGAATTTCGCCGCGCCAGCCAGTTCCTATTTGATCGGGGAATCGATCATACCCACGAGAAGGGCTCGTCCACACTGCGATGCCGATCGATGAGACCGTCGTCGATGCGATCAGACCATCTGTCTTCGAATCGAGATGCTCCGTTTATAGAGTCGTGGGATCTTTTTCTTGGCCGAGTCACGGGACAAGATGTGAAGGGCCAATCGCTCGACCCACACTCTAAACTGGGACAAGAAAGGGACCCATGGTATAAACGTTCACACGAGAGCTCGATCCACGCACGAATATACTTTTCCATTCCGTTGCACTAGACAAGCACGGTAGTGCTGATTTTGTCATCGTAGACAAGAGGATCTCCGCTAAGTTCTCGCCGAATCATTTGTCCATCTAATTGCAACAGAAGCAAGAGGCTCACCACCACCATATGAAAGGGAAAAGTACAAAAAAAGTCATAAACTTATTGTATTAATACTAATTCAGTCTTAAACCTTTCAATTTGACCAATTTAATCCTAAATCTTTTTTGTATTGATACCAATTATGAGTGAACAGTTCTAGGTTTCGTACAAGTTTGATCCGAAACCTAGAACTAGAGTTGGCAAAATGGGTCATAAACTCCTATTATGACCCATTTTTAGTTAAATAGATCATATATGGGTCAAGTGAAAGTTAAATATAGGTCGAAAATGGATTAAGTAAAAGTTAAATATGGATCAAAAATGGGTTAAATGAAAGTTAAATATTGGTTAGAAATGGATTTGAGAAAGTAAAACACAAAAAGAAATGAGTCTAAATGGGTTGTTAGAAACCCACTTTAAAATTTAAACTTATGGCATTTTTTAACTTTATAATTTTTTTATTATAAAAAATCGAAATTATAATTATTTTTTATATTTCAATTTTTTTTTCTTTCTTTTTCTTCCTAGCCAGCAGTCGGTAGGGTGACAACCAGCAACAGGCCAGGCGAGGCTCGAGCTCGCCGGCAGGTCGCTAATGACTGGCGATGCTCGAGCTCGTCAGTGTCGGGCGGGGCCTCGACCTCACCAGATCGGCGAGATTGAGCCCCGCCCGACGCCGATGAGCTCGAGTCTCGCCAGATCCGGCGAGGCTCAGCCTCGCTGATCGAGCCCCGCTCGACGCTGATGAGCTCGAGTCTCGCTAGATCTGGTGAGGCTTAGCCTCGCTGATCGAGCCCCGCCCGACGCCGGCGACTCAATCTCGCCTGTGGTCGGTTGCCAGTTGTCATCATGGCTGATGACCGGCCGAAGGAGAAGAAAAAAAGAGAAAAGAGAAAAAGAAAAAATAATTATTTAACAATAAAAATTATATTTTTAAAAATTAAAAATAATTAAAAATTATATTTAAAAATTAAAAATTTGATTTTTTAAAAATATTTTAAAAAGAATTATAAAAAATTTCCATTAAATTTGTATTGCATAAAAATTGTTAAAAAATTTGTAATGCATAAAAATGTTTTAACAATATTTTTTTATAAAAAAATCATAAAAATGAGTTTTTTTAGGTTTAGTTAAAAAAATTTCATATTACAGTTTGTAGTATACAATGGTATGTTCACTTCAAATAAGAGAAGCATGTGCATAGTCTAATTTTTTTTTTTATAAATATTTCAATTTATAGGTTTTTTTAAACTTTTTATTTTATTTTATTTACTATTTTTAATTTAATTTGAAATTTTAATCCAATTAGCATATAGTAGAAGTGGGTTTTCCTAGAATATTAATAGGTTTTACAAATACGAGTTGGGTTAGGTCGGGTCGAGTCGGGTACGGGTCGGGTTGGGTACGGGTCACTAGATTTACACTACAAGAATATGGGTCAAAACGAGTTAAAATTGTTAAATATAGGTCGATCAATTTTCGACCCGATCCATACCTGACCCGACCCACTCATTTGCCACCCCGACCTAGAACCTATTCATTAGAATATGTTCTTCATTTTTTGGAACTTGAAACTTACCCTGCATATTTTAGAACCCAGAACCTATCCTATTACAAGTTTCAAAGTCTACTAAGGTTCCATCTATATTATTATTTGAATGATTACAATTCATTAACCATAAAATTTACTATGTGTATTTCGCTATATGAATTTTAGTAAATTGAATGGAAGTAAGGTTTCTTTGTAGCGTAGCTTCTTTTAACAGGTAGTCTAGGTTAGATTACTTGAGAATTAAGAAAAATGTAGCAATAAGACGCCGGCTTGGATGACAAGGAAGTCTGCTTCTTTTCTTGCCGTCTCTAGCTCAAACTTTCTTTGGTTCTCAAGGACCGGTTAGAGTGGTGAAAGCTGATTTGGACAATGTAATTGTATGTCATATATTGGTATATGAGTACTAGAAAATGAGGTTGTAAAAAGGGCATGCGAGGGGACGTACCCCTCAAAACCAGGCATGGATGAAGATGTCATCATTTTATGGAAGTCTCACTTGCGCACGTGTCTTATGAAAGCCGAGCAATACCACACGACAAGGGCACAGGACAAGAAAATTATAATTCTCAAGTCATATGCATAAAAAACTTTCATACCAGAGCAATCAAATTGGTGTTCTTTAAGAACGTCGTCACATGTGATAGTTCTACCACCATTGATTTATCAACTTTTTATTTCATCTGTGAGTTCCGCGGTCAGCTCACTGTTCACTTTCAAACTATAACCATCTAATGGGTACAGTGTATCGATTGTGATATTCTCTAAGAAGATTGATGTCTTTGGTCCATTACCCTAGTTTATAGTAGCGTACCGAAGTATGTGAAAAGAGGAAACTATATAGGACATGACTGGATAGGTGCACCCTCCTAATTCGTTAAATAGGCACTAAAACGAATGTCCGCTCTTGCAAAGCCTCAGCTTCTCATCCCTCCTCAACGCCGCTGCCACCATTGTCCCGGAAGCTTTTACTTCCATGGCGTCGCCAATAGCGCAACCCAAATGCGACGTCGGCAACATTGTGAAGCTCAAGAAAATGGCTTCCGTGTGGCGGAAGCACAATAGAGCCGGCGGCAGAAGGAATCCACCCTCTGATGTCCCTCCGGGCCACCTGGCTGTTCTTGTTGGGATATTTCGCCGGAGATATGTAATCAAGGTAGAGCAACTGAACCACCCCATTTTGCAGCAGCTCCTGGACGAGGCGTACGAGGAGTGCAGCCATCAGAGGGATGGGCCATTAGCTTTGCCTTGCGACGAGTCTCTCTTCCGAGAAGTGGTGTGCTCGATAGAACGCAGCACGACTACAGATCCTTCCTTGTGCCGTGTCGAAGAGCGGAGGGACTCGGCCCCGCTTGTGTCTGGATCTATGAGAAGTTCGGCGTGCTAGACGAAGTGAGCATATCCGTTAGTCCGTGTGCCGCTTCGTTATTGCAGTTTATAAGTTTATAGTTACCAGCATCGCCAGCTTGTCAGATGTGGTAATGATGAGAAAGCCACCGATGAGATGTTTTCGTCTTCACTATAGGTGTCGGGTACTTCCACCTTGTAATAGCTTATAATGTCTTCTTAGAAAAATATGGCTTTGAATTGGGTAGAACAATGAAATTGGATCTTTAGAGTAATCAAGTCGAACTTTGAGGTGTGATATCATTTTCTTTAAGGATTTATTTGCCCTACAACGTTGCTAATGGTCACTGTCAAATTTTCTCCAAGATACAACAAAGTCTCAAATGAGAATACTAGATAGCAATTTTAAGATTTCTCCGTTTCTTATGGAAACAATTAGAAATAATAGTTTCTTTCGAAAGAAAACGAAAAAATGGAAGAAGATGTGTATTTGATCTTAAAACAAACGTACTTGTCTTCTTTTTTTTTTTTTTTCGAATAGAGACAACCCTTCAAAAGGTTGCAAAATGAACAAGTACGTTTCAAAGGTTACATTGAAAAAGACATAAGAGATTCGAAATTAAATAAATAATTAATAAAAATAACTGTAACTTTTCATGAACAAATCACACTGCTTCAACAAGATTTATAGTCAATTTTTTTTATAGAAATAAATCTGAAATTTCAATAAATAAAATAATGATCGTCGGTTAGTGCTAAATCTCATCCATGTGCGCACTTACATCTTTTTGATGTGGGACAAGGCACCTCTTTATTTGTTTTATAAACAAATTACCAACATGTCTTGGTTGAGATACGATGCATTTCAACTCCACGCATGCTGTAGATCAATGTAAATGAAGAAAATCCTTTATTGTCCATCTCTTTTACACGCTACTAGTGATGGCTTGAGGGGATCCACCATACGAACCGAGGGCAACCATAACGGTTCGAGGCCTTGTCTTGTGGACAGCCTAAAATCACCGAGCTTCGCCTGCCGGCATTGTGCCACCTACGACATGTTATACACTTTCTTGACCTTTCGCTATGTTAGTATTTACATTGCATTATGCAGAGTATGACATGATCAAAGAATTATAGGGCGAAAAAAACACATGCGGCACAGCATGCGCACGCACATAAACAGATCAGCACACCTTGTTATCAAAGTTTTTGTTAGTCTGCTGTTTTGAAAAATGGAGAAAGAAATATAAGAACAGACTTAAAGAGGCAGCTTTAAGCTATTGGTAATAAATAACACTTCCAAATTTTCATCCTGTGGTATAGAGTATTTGGTCGAAACATCGGGCGACAAATTAACTCTCATTAACAATGAATGAATTCAGAAAGGGGTACTACTTGCCCAACTATAAAGTAACTCATTTTCATCCTGTACTTCAGAGCTTTTCCTTAAATTAGTAAGTCAGTGAGGAAGCTTGGGGGCTAAGTTATGGACTTGGGCATGAAAGTGGTGGTGAAAGTTTGGCCCAGGTCATCTATAAATCATGAAATAGGTTTTGGCTTTTAGTTGGGTCTTGATCAATTGCATTCAAGTTTGAGACATTAATTTCAGCAATTTGTTCAATAGGCATATATCTTCACCAATGTACGATTCTTAATTTTGCAAACAACGAAAACCATGAGTTCTATTGACTTGTTACACACGACAACAATGAGCAAAATTAATCTTACTGTCTTGCTACATGCGATAGGATGAGCAGAAATCACCGTAACTGTAAATTTAGGTAGGAATTGGAGAGAATGACTAGAGCCGTCAAATATGTGGGTCGCATTGGTTTAGGTCTAGTTGGGTCGAGTCGAAAATGGTCTGACTTAATTAATCCGTTTTGACTCATTTTCATGCAATGTAAATTTGATGACCCATACTCAACTCGACTCATATTACTGAAACATATTAATATTTAACTCAATTTAGGTTAATCCACTCTCACTCATTTAATTCACTTTAAGCTCTTCACACAATCAAATTTAAAAAGTAAATAAACAATAAAAAAATTAGTAAATAAAATAAAAAAGTGAAAATCCTTTAAATTGAAATGCTTTTGAAGAATTCTTGATAAGAAAAAGTTTGATAAGTTAATGATTAACATAAAAATAATATTTGCTTATACGTGAAAAACCATTTTTCATATAGCATGATGCAATAAAAAAATGGTATTGCTAAAACATTTTTATGCAAAACAAATTTAATGGATAGTTTTTATAACTTTTCAAAAATATTATTTTTTTAAATCGATTTTTAATATTTTTTTAAAATGAAATTTTAATTATTATTTAAAAAAAAAAATTAATTTATCTTTTTCTTCAGCCAACTACCAACCACGTCGACGGCCGTCGATCGGGTTTAGGCGAACTCAAGGTTTGCCAAATCGGCTAGGCTCAAGCCTCGCCGATCGTTGGCAAGCTCGAGCCTCACCGATCGTAGAGGCTTGAGCTCGCCAAACATCAACGAGCTTGAGCCTTGTTTAGCCGATTGCCGGTAGTCATCATGCAGAGGAAGAAGAAAGAAAAAATGGAAAGAAAAAAGAAAAAGAAATATGAAATATAAAAGATAATTATAACTTGGATTTTTATTATATATATATATTTTATAAAGTTAAAGAGGGAAAAGAGAGAGTGTAAGGCTTGGGTTGGAAATGAGTTTTAAGTCTAACCCATTTAAGGCCCATTTATCTTAAGCTTTCAATTTATAAATCCATTTAACTAGTCTTTTCAAAATGTAAGTGACTCATATAAAATCCATTTATAATATGAAGGGGTTATATATGGATTTAAGACCTATTTTGACACCTTTAATAGCGATGGGTTAAGCTTTGAAAATCTAATGATTTGGTAAAGTAAATGTACCTAGGCTAAAGGAGGAATAGCAATAGGAGCCTAGGATGGTGATCTCGCAAGTTTTTCCGTCTTCCTCCTCCATCGCTTCACTTCATACTCTCTCTCTTTCTCTCTCTCTCTCCAGTACCCATCGGCTAGTAGCAAAAAGAGAGAAAGAGACAACTTCAATCAACCAATCCACAAGAAGCAGAATTCCAATTATTTTCATGAAAAGCAAGATCTTCACATGGCTAGCAATCACATGAAGGCAACGAAAACATTACTTCGACGACAAGTGGAAGCTGTCAAGGAAGGAGGCGCCGTGGCCGTTGCCGTCGCCATCGCAGAGGAGATGTGATTTCACTAGGAGGTGTGTGAGGCTGGTGAATGAGCAAAGAGCGAGGTTCTACATCATGAGATTGAGTCACCATGCTCCTCTGTTGGCGCAACTATAGGGATCGATGAATTCGTTCTTAAGTGACGACGATCATGAGAATTCATATTTGGGATTTGCCTAGTGAGCTGAACTTTTAATGGGAAATGAGTTAAGTGGGCTATGAACGGGTTCATAACAATGCCCAATTAAACCAATTTACGTTAATATTTTTATTTTAGAATCTATTATGGTTGGTTAGTGAAATTTGAGGTGACTAATTTATAATCCATTTCAACAAGACTGTGCAATTTTGCTAGATTACGAATTGTATGACCACTTTTCATAGCTTAAGCTACTGCGAGAAAGTTATATCAAATCAGTCATAATGATCCATTAAGTAGCACCGGCTAGTCTCGTTATCAAATACCTGAGGATGAGGTTTTTTGGTTAGAAGGCCTAAAGTGATAACCAAACCCTTTTACCTTTGGAGTAGAATTTCTACTCACCCTCTTCTCTACACTCTCTTTTCCGTTTCAATCGTAGCAACTGAAGTCCCAGCGTAATGAATTACGCCGTGCCGGCCGGTCCTATTTGATCGGGGAATCAATTATACCCATGAGAAGGGCTCACCCACACCACGATGGCGATTGATGAGACCCGTCGTCGACGCGATCAGACCATCTGTCTTCAGATCGAGATGCTCTTGGCCGTGTGCCAGTTTGTAGAGCCGTGGGATCTTTTCTTGGCAGTGCCACGAGACAAAATGTGAAGGGCCAATCGCTCAACCCACATGTTCCATCGTTTCTAAACTTGGACAAGAAAGGGACCCATAATCAAAACATGCACAGGGAGCTCGATCCACTCAGGAATATGCCCTCCATTCCGTTGTACTAGACAAGCACGATCGTGCTGATTTTGTCATCATAGATGAGAGGATCTCAGCTAAATTCTCGCCAAATCATTTTGTCTCAGCTAAGTTCTCGCCAAATCATTTTCCATCTAATTGCAACAGAAGCAAGAGCCTGACCACCATATGAAACCACTCACTTTCTCGGCCAGAACTTTCAAAATGACACTCTTCGATTTGGGGTAGACCGTCTAATGGTTCCTCAGCATCTCGTTTTCGCACGCCTTCTTGATTCACGAAGCCGGACCCGAACAGGCATGACGCATGGAGGACTGACTTTACCCTAATTTCACGTCTCGCCTTTGCACATGATTGTTTAGAGTCGAGCTTCTCACTGAAGGCGACGTATCTCTTTCCATTTCGACAATTGAAAAGGAGTTTACATAAGTATGGTAAGGAAGAAAAAATTGTGACCAGTACAATGCAAGATGACCCATGAATGCTAGGACCTACATGCTCCAAAGGTCGCGTCACATTATAATCTTTACATGATTAAGACTATACGAAATCTATTTTCCAATTTTTCTTGGTTCATTAATGATTTTTCACCCGGGAGTTCTCCATTTCAAGGCGACACACCTCTCAAGATAGTAATTCTCCTCCTCCTCATCTGTTTCTTTTGTTTTTACTCTTCTTGGGTCCAATTGGATCTGAGGGGTTCAATTGAAGAAATTATTGAGTGAATCTAATGCATGCACCATTCATCTGAACCGCGGGCACTGTATGTAAAGCAGGTGGATAAGTAGGCGGGCCTTGCTAAATCGAATGATCTCGCTTGATTACTATTTTCTTGGGTCCAATCCAATCGATGTTGTTTGGGTCATGATTTAAAGATAATTTGTGAGCGAACAAGGAATTTGTGAAAGCCTGCCCGGTCTATGTATGAATTAAAAGTTCCCCCCTTTTTCCGCACTAGCTTGTTCCTATCTTGGCTCCACTGTTCGTCCCAATGCTATTGTAATCGAACCTCAAAACATTCGCTTCCTCTTTTGAATATTAGTCGAGATGGGGTTTTGAGTTTGTGCTATATCCCAAAAATTCGAGGAGAAATTCCATAAATTCCCTAGACTTGGACACCGTTTCTCAAAAGATCATCTAGAGCGGGACCTTTCTCAAATTACCCCGAATTGAACCTATAACGACCCGGTTTGATAATGGCAGGGACTGACAGGGCCATAGGACTCGGACAATGAGCAACTCCTAGCTAGCTTTTGGGTTGGTGAATGGGGCATGAATAAACTAAATTATACATCGAACATAGAAAGAGCGCATATTTATGTAACAACAAGGTTTACTTTGAAACAACAAAGTTAAATGTGCTCATGTTATAGCACTATTAGGATGGGTGACCTCATTGAAATTTTTTTATTTGTATTCCAAATGATGAGGCTTGGTATGGGACGAGGCAAAGCAAACAATATTTCAAGTGAGTTAATTTAAGGATGTCGTAATATGATATTTGAGTGGGATCCCCTTCATTAAGTGTGTAGTTCGGGATGAACCATGCAGAAATCAAAGGGCCTCTAATGACTCAATCTAAGAGGGTAGGGAGTGGTCACCAGGGCCATATGAATCGGACAAGGCAGGCTTAGGATGGCGAAAATGAACTGATTTGCACATCGAACAGGGGGAGAGCGTGTCTAAAATGTATGCAAAAATCGGACTTAACTCATAAAGTTGCCATTTAACATGAGAGAAATTTTGCTTTGAAACTCACGTTAGATATTTTTTATTCTTTTTTGGGGGGTTGTGCATCTCTCCAACGAATGGGATGGGCACATGACTGTCAGATGCTTAGTAAACGGTGGCTAATGGCACCGTCGATGAGGTAGGAGATCAAGTGAAAGACACTAATTCATTTTAGAGGATATTTCGAGAAAAAACAATGTAATTGCGTGTCATATAATGGTATATGGGCACTAGAAAATGAAGTAGGAGATAGGGCACGCGAGGGGACGTACCCCTCAAAACCAGGCTATGCACCTTGCCTAGCCACAACCTCTTTCGCATCGAGATGGAGTAAGAATCAATCTCCTCGCTGATTAAACTAAACGATCGCTATTCTTTTCAAACGAAAAAAATCAGGAACAGTCGTGAAAAGCGAAGATCTCCGTAGAGCTAGATTCAACTTCCTCCGAGCTTGACCGAGGAAAAGTAATGGAAGAAAGTGTGAAAAGCAATGTGGCATTTGAATATAACTTCTTTTCTTGGCCTGGTCCCTCTATTTAGCTTTCCCATCTCAGGAGTCAAGTCTATTCAATTCGGTAAGAAGAAGCTTACTTTACCGTGTAAAGAGTAGTGACAGGAAAGCCTTTAGCTTCCTTTGTTCTACCCTTCGTGCGTGACCCGGAGCAGGTGGACGTGTCTTAGCAAAGCCGAACAATACCACAAGACAAGAACATCATAACTCTCAAGTCATATGAATAAAAAACTTTCATACCAAAGCGATCAAATTAGTGTTCTTTAATTCGTCGCATGTGATAGATCGACTCTTTATTAGTCTTTATTTCGTCTGTGAGTTCCGCGGTTATGATCACTATCAGCTTTCGAACTACAAACGTATAACGGATACAGTGTATCTATTGTAATATTCTCTGTAAAGATTGATGTGTTTGCTCCATCGCCCTGGTTTATTATAGCGTACCAAAGTATGTGAAAAGAGGAAACTATTAGAGGATATGACTAGATGGGTCCACCCTCCTGGTTCGTTAAATAGGCACTAAGACGGACGTCCGCTCTTGCAAAGCCTCAGCTTCTCATCCCTCCTCGACGCTGCTGATGTTGTTGTCGTGCCGGAAGGTCTTACTTCCATGGCGTTGCCAATAGTGAAACTCAAATGCAACATCGGCAACATCGTGAAGCTCAAGAAAATGGTTTCCACGTGGTGGAGGCACAACAGAGCTGGCGGCAGCGGCGGCAGAAGGAATCCACCCCCTGATGTCCCGCCGGGCCACCTGGCTGTTCTCGTTGGGACATTTCGCCGGAGATTTGTAATCAAGGTAGAGCAACTGAACCACCCCAATTTGCAGCACCTCCTGGACCAGGCGTATGAGGAATGCAGCCATCAGAGGGATGGGCCATTAGCTTTGCCTTGCGACGAGTCTCTCTTCCGAGAAGTGGTGGGCTCGATAGAAGGCGGTGCGACTGCAGATCCTTCCTCATGTCGCGTCGAAGAACGGAGGGAGTTGGCCCCGCTTATGTCTGGATCCATGACAAGATCGGCATGCTAGAGGAAGTGAGCATAGCCTAGGCAGTGACAGCGGCTTCGGAATCTACTTCGTCGCGTCGCACTGTTAGGCCATGTGCTGCGTCGTTATTGCAGTTTATAAGCTTATAGTTACCAGCATCACCAGCTTGTCAAATGTGGTAATGATGTGAAAGCCGCCGATGAGATGCTTTCGTCTTCACGATAGGTATCGGGTGCTTCCACCTTGTAATAGCTTACAGTTTATAGGTTGAGAAGTGATGCATTTCAACCCCACGCACGCAGTAGACCAATGTAAATGAAGAAAATCCTTTATCGTCCATCTCTTTCATAGGCTACTAGTGATGGCTTGAGGGGATTTACCCTACGAACCGCGCGCAACAGTAACTTTTCGAGGCCTTTGTCTTGTGGACAGCCTACAAATCGCCGAGCAGGAGCTTCGCCTGCTCGGCTTTGTGTTCCTGCTCGGCTTTGTCCCACCTACAACATGTTTTACACTTTCTAGACCTTTTGCGATGCTGATATTTTACATTGCATTTTGCAGAGTACGACATGATCAAAGAATTTATAGGAAAGAAAACCCGCGGCGCAGCATGCGTGCACATACAAACAGAACACCGCACCTTGTTATCAAAGTTTATGGTAGTCCGCTGTTCTGAAAACAGGAGAAACCGATAAAAAGAGAACAAATTGGGACCAACCGGTCCAGTCCTTAGTCCCAAAAACTAGGAATTGGTCTTCATGGTTCGGTTCCTAATTCTACCTTAGAATCGGATCGAACTGGGAGCTGGTCATCCCTAGTGAAAATGAACAGAATTGCATAGCAAGCAGGAGGAAACGTGTCTAGAATGTATTTGAAAAATAGAATTATCTGACAGAGGCGCCTATGTTGATGGGGGAAGAGTGCATCTCTCCAATGAGTGGAATGGGCACATTACCGTCAAATGCTCGGTAGACGGTATCTTTTGGGCACCGTTGATGAGGTAGGAAATCAAGTGGAACACACTAATTCATTTCCGAGGGTGAATTTCGAGAATTGTACCATTTCGAGGGTTTTTTTGAGAACGTGTCGAATCGGAGGCCTTTTGAAATTTTCCAAAATACAATGGAGGAATATAACAGTTGGAGACATGGATAAAGACGGCATGATGTCAGTGCCAGCTCAGCAACCAAGGAGACGTGGGAGCACATGACCCTTTCTCTTTCCCCTTTCCCTTTCCCCCACATCCAACTCGAGCATAGGGAGCTCCAGGTGACCCTTTCTTTTCATCTTTGTCGCATTCCAATTTGATTTTCGTCAATTTGGCCTACACATTCATTGGCCAATTATTGGGAAAAGTATAAAAAATGTCCTAAATCTATTGCATCGATATTAGGGGTGAGCGGTTCCAGATTCCTTATAGGTTCCGCTTGCAACCTAGAACCTACCCTGTCACAGGTTCCAGGGTCGGTTCTAAGTTCCAACAGGTTCTTTTTTTTTGGGTTCATTTTAGTTTAAAAAAAACGGAAAAGAACGCAACGATAACAAATAAGCTTGTCATTTATCCAAGATAATACAAAACGATATATGCTAGTCAACTTGGGAAGAATGTAATAATATAGTTTTTCTTGGAAATAGAGAGTTCATGAAGGCCTAACATAGCTAACATTACCAACAATTAAGCAGAAGGATCAAGGATCAAAGCTGGATTTAGGAAAAAACTCATACCTTCAAAGGAAAATGAAAATGCTTGTGAACTTGGAGGAAAAGAGAGATATATGCTCGAAAATTTCAAATTCCAATACAACACGATCTCTTCAATATTTCGAGACATGAATTTTTAAATTGGCACACCACGAACAAACAAGCGCAAAACTTCTTCTTTTTTTTTTTCACACACTTACATTAAAAAAAAAAACCGAGAATTTTGCTTTAGCACTTGTGACAAATTCATATCTATACCTTCAAAAACTTTGCAGGCATCGATTGCCTAATGTTATCCGGCAAGTCTCACTAGTAAATTTTACTAATTACTTGAATCATCAGCTTGGGCAACCTTCGCTTCGTCACAAAATTGATGAGCTTTCCAACTGCTACACCTGTACAAGTGAGACTTGGGACTGTCAAGAACTTCCAAGCATCAATTGGATGATACAACATTGACTGATAGGAACTTCCTACTGCATGTATAGTAGTAACTTCTAAAGCATCAATTGGATGATACAACAAGTGAAATCTCACTTGTACAGGCAATAGCGCAAAATTATGCACCTATACAGTCTCACTTTGCCCTGCCCTTCCAATTGAGTCAAAGAACGCCAGCAAAAAATTTAAAAAGCAATCCTCTTGAAAAAAACAGCTTTTTCAGCAAGCACATGAAAATTACCTGCACAGCAGTGCTAGGGGTGTGCATGGTCCGGGCGGGCGGTTCCCGACCTAGAACCGGGAACCGCCTGCTAAGGACAGGTTCCGAAAAATTGGAACCGAGATCCACCCGTTCGTTGCATGGATCCACCCGGGAACTGGACCGCCGGTTCGGTTCGGTTCCCGGGTGGATCCATGGAACCGATATTGGCGGCGGAGGAGCAACGGCGGTGGCGTCGACGCTCGGGGAGGAATCGATAGAGACTGAGAGAGGGGACAGACAGCAAAGGCAGAGGAGCAATGGCTGATAGCTGTGGCGGGTGGCGACCGGCGCGAGGGGGCGAGCAGCGGCGGCGGAGGAGCAGCGGCAGTAGCGTTGACGCTCGGGGAGGAATCGAAGACAAAGAGATTGAGCGAGGGGGCGAACAGCAGAGGCAGAGGAGTAGCGACTGTGGTGGGTGGCGACCGGCGCGAGGGGCGAACAACGGCGGAGGAGGAGCAGTGGTGGCGGAGGAGCAGCGGCAGCGGAGGAGCAGTGGTGGCGGCATCGATGCTCGGGGAGAAATCGAAGACAAAGAGACTAAGTGAGGGGGCGGATAGTAGAGGCAGAGGAGTAGCGGCTGTGGCGAGTGGCGACCGGCGCAAGGGGGCGAATAGCGACGGAGGAGGAGCAACGGCGGCGGCGTCAACGCTCAGGGAGGAATCGAAGAGGAAGAGACCGAACGAGGGGGCGGACAACAGCGAGGGGGTAGACGGCAGAGGCGGAGGAGCAGCGGCAGTGGCGGGTGGCGACCGGCCTCAAGGGGGTGGACAGCGGCGAAGGAAGAGCGGCGGCGGCGGCGGCGGCGTCGACGCAAGGGGAGGAATCGAAGACGAAAAGAAGAGATTGAGGAAAAGACAGAGAGTGAGAGAATCGAAGATGATGAAACCGCAGAGGAAGAGAGTCAGAGACAGACGCGAACTTAGGGTTTCTTTCTTTTATTATTATTTTTTTTAATATTAAAAATTGCCGGTTCGGTCCGAGTGGGCGGGCGGGTGGATCAGCCCACGGAACCGGGAACCGGACCGGTTCCCTCGAGAACCGCCGGTTCTGGGCGGTTCCAGTCTGGTTCCGGGCGGTTCCCGGGTATTTTGCACACCCCTAAGTGCTACTCCAAGTCTAGTGTTTATGTCCAGTATAATGCTTGGATTTCCATCCCCCTCCTCTCTCTCTCACCCACCTCATCTTCTACGTCTCCATCGCTTGCCAAAAGCTCACCCTTGGCCTCGCCGCTACAAGCAGAGGATACTAATTATGCTTGTATTTGTGGTTATTAGCACAAAATTGACTGATACAACGTTCCAACTAAAGATTTGGTTTTGCTTGTTAGCACAAAGCTTGCCATTAGTGGGAACCTGATCCACACCAGATAAGATTATTATTCAGCAACAAATGAGTCAAAGTGCATCAGCTTGCCGAACTAAAGAATCAACTTTAAGATAGATTTTACTGATCAACACCAATTATTTCAGCCACCAGCATAAGAGAGATAAAGCAAGAAAAAATTAGAACACTCCAATCACCTCTTATAAGCAATTCAAGAAAACCAGGAGGTTCAATTGCGAACAAATGATGGAGAGAGGGGGCGGTAGAGATTACCAGAATGAAAGGCGGCTGAGAGAAGCTCCTCGAGTCCTTGAAACCTGAATTCTGCACTTCGCAAGAAACAAAACCAGAAAGAGAAAGAGAAATAAAAAATTTCACACACAGAAGACACAAAACCCACGCCACAAAGAGAGAGAGAGAGAGAGAGAGAGAGCACGCGCGTACTGTGACAGAGCCGAATCAAATGCTATGGAGGACGCCCCGAGGGCGGCAAGCGGTGGGTGAGCGGCAAGCGGCGGGGCGTCGTCAGGGGCTGAGCAGTGTATAGCGGGGGGAGGGGGGCGAGTGGTGTCTAGTAGCGGGCGAGCGGGGGGTGAGCGGCATCGACTTCAAGGGCGGCAAGTGGTGGGGCGTCGTCGTCAACAGGGTCGTCCGAGGGCGAGCGATGTCCAACGTTGGGGCGAGCGGTGTCATCGAGGGAGGGCGTCGTCGAGGGATTCAAGGTAGGGGTATGGAGGAGTTGGGGGACAGGGGTTTGGGTGGAGGTTTCACCAACGATTTAGGGTTTGGGCGGAAGTTCAAAAATTGAGACGCCACCAAATCAAAATATCTAGGGTTTTTAGGTTTGGGAACCGGAAGCCGGTTCCGGAACCGAGAACCGCCGGTTCCCAAAAAAAGGGAACCGGGAACCGGAACCGGCCTCTCTGGAACCGGGAACCGAGCCGGAACCTGCGGTTCGGTTCTTCGGTTCTCGGTTCTACCCGGGAACTGCGCTCACCCCTAATCGATACTAATTTAGCTCTAAACTTTTCAATTAGACCAATTCAGTCCTAAATATTTTAATATTGGTACTAATTCAGTCCATTCGACCAATTTTAGCCAGCCGGCGTTGACATGGACATCGGCCGATGGCCGATTCCGATGTGGTAATTTTTATAACTTTTTAATTATTTTTTCAATTTTTTTTATAATTTTTTTTTCTTTTCTTTTTGCTTTTTTTTTTTTTTTTTTTGCCTTCTTCCCCGGTGGTGGCCGGCGAGCCTCCAGTGAGGCTTGCTGGCGCTTGCCAGCCACTAGGCGAGGGTCGCGAAGCCCTTGCCTACTGCTAGCGAGGGTCGCGGCCCTCGCCCGACCTCTCCCAAGGCTGCTAGTGAGGTGGCTTTGCCCTGGCCTTGCCGCGGGCGAAGGCAGCCTTGCTCGTGGCCCTGGGTGAGGCCGAGCGACCCTCGCCAGCCGCCGGTGAGGGTCGCAGTCCTCTCTTGGCCTCACCTAGGGCCGTAGGCGAGGTGGCTTAGCCCATATTTGAGCAAGGCCAGCCTCGCCCTGGCCTTGTCGCAAGCGAAGGCGGCCTCACCCATGGCCGACAAGGCCAAAGAAGAGCTCAAGCTTTCGCATTCGCATCAATGGAGGAGGAACCCAAGAAGGTGTCTAAGACCTTCCCGATGAAGCCGAAGTTGAGAACCCTTCCGGCAAGACCCCAGAATCCAAGTATTGGTCCTCCTTCAAGACCTGCCCCCTTGACAACCTCGCCTTCTCCGTCCCTTCCCTCGCTGGCCATGGGCAAGGCCGCCTTTACTCGCGGCAAGGCTGGGGCGAGGGCCACGACCCTCGTTAGCAGCAGGCAAGGGCTTCACGGCCCTAACCCAGCGGCTGGTGAGAGTTGGCAAGCCTCATCGGAGGCTCGCCGGCCACCGCCAGGAAGAAGGCAGAAAAAAAAAAGGAAAAAGAAAGAAAAAAGAAAAAAATTAATAAAAAATCATAAAAATTGCCACATCAGCGTCCGGCCGACACCCACGTCAGCATCAGCTGGCCAAAATTAGCCAGATGGAATGAATTGATACCAATATTAAAAGGTTTAAGATTTAATTGGTCCAATTGAAAAGTTTATGACTGAATTTGTACCAATGCAATAGGTTTAAAACTTTTTTGGTACTTTTCCCGCCAATTACTTCTAGTTTCTACACAGTGTTGGTGATACTAAATCTTCCCTATACATATGCCCAATCCGACGAAGCGAGTGATGTTTTATAGCGGATAAAATGCTATCATATTACTTGGATGCTTATGGATTAAGACCTCGAAAAGTTCCTAAACCATTGTGGATGTTCGTTCTGCATCCCTCTTATCTTTTTTCTTCTTTTGCATTATTAGGTCCTTAAAGTGAATATTTTTTCATATAGATCAAGCTTGCCGCACATAGTTGGGTGTTATTCGGTCCTAATTGCCTCAATAAAACTGTACCATGTGAATTTCGTTACAAGAATTTTAGTGAATTGAAGGGAGGTAAGGTTTCTTTACAGCGTCAGCTTCTTTCGACAAGTACTCTAGGTTATATTACTTGAGAATGTCGACACCTAAATTTAGCCATTTTATTAAAATTTTTATCATCTAAAGGAGCGTCCTTTCCCCCTCTCTCTCTCACGCATTTTGCAGAAAGGTGGACGACGTATGCGAACAAGAGGAAGGACAGAGGCAGAAGGGACGGGCATGAGCCTCACACTGGAGTTAGTGGTTGGTGGGCAGATCAACAGCAACAGCTAGCTTGGCAAGAGGCCATCCATGCCGATGCTTAAAAGCGAGAGAGGAGTGAGTGAGAAGGGGAGGGGAGTTTTCGTTTTGCGGTTGAGGGAGAAACGGAGAGTGACCAGGAAGAGGGAGACTCGGAATCCACCTCAGCCGAGCGTCGCTTAGCCATCCTCGACGTGAGCTTGCGCCTCCTAGCTGGAACCACCAAGCCACGACTTCCCTTTCCTCGATTTCAAGTTTTTCCAGTGAGTTTCTCAATTTCTGGTTCAACCCATGTTGATTTCCCAAGGATCCTGGCCCACTTCGCCACCCCCGAGTTAGGTAGGGACCCTCCGTCGACCCTTTTTGTGCCCTGCTTTTGTCCTGTTCTTTCATATTTTTTGCATGAGTTACTGAGTTGGGGCGTGCGTTTCGAGCATGCTTATGCTGTCCTTGTTGATGTTGAGCATTGCCTGCCATTATCGTTGAACTTTGATCGAGTTTCGAGTCTTATTCTTGTTTGTGGTTGTTATTTTATTAATACGTCCATTGATTGGGTGTGATTGGAATGCACCGTTTCGTCTTTATATGCTATGATGAAAAGATACCATTTGAAAGGATGTGAGAGAGTTATATAAAAGATTTCTAAAGATAACCGTTGGCACGGTTGGCAGAACATACTCTTAGAAATTTCTCTCATTTTAGGTAGCGCATGAGAACGTTTCTGATTCTCATGGTTTATGTTCTTTTGTATCTCGGAACCAAAAAAGAACAAAAACTCGTTTGGTAACATCAAGTTGGTTTTCTATTCCCGGGAATAAAAAATTAGCCCGGGAATAGATTTGAGCAAAAACGAGAAGCAAAAAATAGTTGCTTCTTGTTCTCGAGAATAATTTCTAGAAATAAGCTAATTTTTTTTTTCTTTTATTTCTCTTTCTTGCTGCGGCCACCGTCAATCGCCTGGAGCCACCGCCCACCGCCAGCCACTGCCACTGGCAGCCGGTCGTCGGTTGCTACCACCAACCGCTGGTCGTCGGCCGCCACCGCCGCCACCGAATGCCGCTGCCCACCTCTGAACGTTGCTGCCCGGTGGCGGCGACTGGGCGGGTGTGGGAGGGGGCGGCCGATGGGCTTGCGGCGGCGGTTGGCGGTGATGGTCAGTGACCGGCAGTCATGGAGTGGCGGCGGCGAGCGGTGGGGGGCGGCGGCGATCCGTGAGCAAGAATAAAAATTGAATAAATACAAAAAAAGAAATTGTTGTGTTACCAAACGTATTTCTATTCTTTTTTTATTTCAATAGTAGAAATTTTGTATAGTTACCAAATGGGTTCTTTTACTCAGAAATTGTTCCCCGGAACAAAAATAGAAAATAACTATTTCTGGAAAAAAAAAAAAAAACTCTTCCCGGAACGGAAGCGTTGTCATGCACGGGTTTATTGTCCCCTTCCCATCAAAGAAAAAGGAGGCCTTCCATTTCTCTTTTACAAGAACAATCGACATTTAAGTTGTGGAAATTGTGTGCTTTCATCATGATTGCATTCAGATCAATATGAAGTATTTTTGTTCGTAATTCATCCGCAATTCAACGTACGTTACAGAGTTAATCGTTGTTTGCGCATTGGATAAAGGTAAGTCGTCTTCCGCCGACTTTCTTCCAATACTTTTAATTTGATGCACCCCAAGTGTTTGATATATAATGCCTCGGTGAGTGCTGTTCTAATAATGACACCGAAGTCTGGGTTACTTCTGTGAAAGCATGTCGTGAACCTATTTAAACTATTTTCGTCGACTTGATTGATGTACGACCAACTCAATACCAAAGTGCGGGCTCATCGATATTCCATCTCTTTTAGTTGAACGCATGAGACGTGCCCGACGAAATGTTTCTGAGAAGTGTTTTAAGAAATGACTTCTGTTTTTGCTCGAATCCGATGGCTCATCTTGATACGGTTTGTTGGGTCACTAGCTGTTAGACTTGATTTTCATGGGCAATGAAGTCAGTGCGCCGCACTTTGTTTGACATATGCTGTCTCTCTTTCATTGAACATTGTAAATGATCCGCACTATAGTACACGCCAGAAGAGAGCTTTTTTTTTTTTTTTTTCCAAGACTTAATGTAAAATAAACAGAGAAGAGAGCTCGAGAGATTAAAGGTACACATGAAAAAATTTCTGAGACAAATTAATTTTTGTCCAAAAATTGAGAAGTTAAAGATTTTGATTTCTTCTTCAAATCTATTTCTGGAATAAAAATATGTTTCATAAATAGAAAAATTAAATTGCATTATTAAACAGATTTTTGTTACAAATCTATTCCAAGGAACTGAGAAACAGAGAAATAGAGAAGTAAAAATTTTATCATGCGGGCAAAATGCGAGAATTGATGCCGTGAAGAAGTCAGGATTCTGGGAGCGTGAAGTGGGCGAGGAAAACAGAGAACAAGAGAAAGAGGAAAATTAGCTCTTTGGGTGGGCTTGGTTGATGATGTAATTGTGTAGGGCCTGGGGCTATATTTGAATAGCTTGGGACTTGATGTGAGTTAGAAGAATCCGCGTTTGGGTAATGTTACTAGGGGGTTTACGGTGCGACTATCGGCAGTTCTGCCTTCCCACACAAAAAAAAAAGAATCCGGGTTTGGGTCGGTCAATGGGCCGGAGAGGGTAAACCGTCTGAATCCGTTTCCCGAATATAATAATGATAATTAAAATAATTAAAAAAATTCGAAAATTTTCCAAAAATCAAAAACTTTCGGAGAGTATTAAAAAATTCAAAAAACTTTCAAAAGATATTAAAAAAATCGATTTTAAAACCTAAAAATATTAAAAATCAAGAAAAATTCAAAAATTCTCAAAAAATTCCAAATTCGATTTTTTTTTAAAATTCAGTAGCAATTAAAAAATAAAAATAAAAATATTTAAAAAATCCAAAAAATTTTAGAAAATTCAAAGATTCAATATTTCTGAAAATCCGAAAAAATGCTAAAAAAAATTTAGAAATGAAGAAACCGTCAAAAATACTAAAATTTATCTTTTGGGCTATTTTCTCTTGAAAAGTGGAAGTCCTCCGATTTAGAATTATGCTCAAGGTTGATCAAGCCCTTAGAGCTTTACATTGGAGTTTCAATTGTCCTTAAAGACAAATGTCCTTGATTGCGTGATTTTGATAAATTGATTTTGGCTTCCTTTTAATCTAGTTAGGGTTAGCATTTATCTTTTCCTTAATCTTAAATCTTTGCTCTTGCATATAATTTATTTAACGCTTTCCTTGGCTACTAAATGTTGTTTTAAAGATTGCTATCTGTATGATCACTTTATGTGTTAGTGGATTGGTCTAAAATGAATCCAAACTACTTGACAAAAAATCTTTTTTTAATATGAACAAGATGTGGTACCGAAAGAATATTAGTGTCCTTAACAAGGTCATCGCATGTGCTATATCGACTCAACCACTGTTGATTTATCGGCTTTTTATGAGGTACAAGGGCGATGGACTCTATTGTTTCCATATGTGAGTTGCGTGGTCATGACCACCGTCTGCTTTCAGATTATAATCGTGTGATGTACACCGTGTATTGATCGTGATATTCTCTATAAAGATCGACGTCGTCGTTCTGTCGCCCTAGTTTATAATAGCATACCAAAGTATGTGAAAAGAGGAATTTATCAGAGGACATGACTCAACAGGTTTACCCTCCAGGTTTGTTAAATAGGCACTTAAACTAGCGTCTGCTCTTTCAGAGCCTTAGCTTCTCATCCCTCCTCAGACACCACTGTCATCGTTGTCGTCGTCCTGGAAGATTTTACTTCCATGGCGTCGCCAATAAAGCCACCCAAATACGACACTGGCAAATCGCGAAGCTCATGAAAATGGCTTCCATATGGTGGAAGCGCAACAGAGCCGGCAGCAGCGGTGGCAGAAGGAATCCACCCTCTGATGTCCCTCCGGGCCACCTGGCTGTTCTCGTTGGGATATTTCGCCAGAGATTTGTAATCAAGGTAGAGCAATTGAACCACCCCGTTTTGCGGCAGCTCCTGGACCAGGCGCATGAGGAGTGCAGCCATAAGAGGGATGGGCCATTAACTTTGCCTTGCAACGAGTCTCTCTTCCGAGAAGTGGTGGGCTCGATAGAACGTGGCGCAACTGCAGATCCTTCCTCGTGTCGTGTCGAAGGATGGAGGGACTTGACCCCACTTATGTCTGGATCTGTGAGAAGATCGGCGTTCTAGAGGAAGTGAGCATAGCCTAGGCAGTGACGACGGCTTCAGAATCTCCGTCGTCGCATCGCCCCATCAGCCGTGTCCTGCTTCATTGTTGCAGTTTATAAGCTTCTCGTTACCAGCGTAAGCAGTGTGTCAGATGTGGTAATTTGAGAGCGATCGATGAGATGCGTTCTTCTTCAAGATAGGTATCATGTACTTCCCACCTTGTAGAAGATTACAGTGCCTTGGTTGAGATATGATGCATTTCTACCCACGCATGCAGTAGATCAATGTAAATGAAGAAAATCCTTTATCGTCCACCATATGAACCAAGCGCAACCATAACTTGTCGAGGCCTTGTCTTGTGGACAGCCTCAAATCGCCGAGCTTCGCCTGCCTGGGTTTGTGCCACCTACAACATGTTCTACACTTTCTAGACCTTTCGTGAGGCTGATATTTTACATTGCATTATGCATAGTACGACGTGATCAAAGAATTTATACGAAAAAAGAAAACAAGCAGCACAGCATGCACACGTACACTAACAGATCACCACACCTTGTTATCAAAGTTTTTCAGTCTGCTGCTCTGAAAACTGGAGGAAGTGATTAAAAGAGAACAGACTAAAGGAGGCAGCCATAAGCTGTGAATAATAACACTTGCAAATTTTCGTCCTGCACTTCAAAGTTTTGGGTCGAAACATCAGGTGACAAATTAACTCATTAAAAATGAAAGAATTGAGAAGGTACTACTACTCATGCAACTATAAATTGACTCATTTTCATCCTGTCCTTCAGAGTTTTTCCTTAGATTGTTACCTTTCAAGAATAGGCGGCTTCATGGATTGACTTGTTGAGCTATTGAGGAAGCCTGGGGGCTGAGTTATGGACTTGGGCATGAAAGTGGTGGTAAAAGTTCGGCCCAAGTTATCTATAAATCATGAAACAGGTTAGGGCTTTAGTTTTGTGTTCAATATAGACGGCTTTTGGGGCATCCATAAACCATGAAATGGATTTTGGCTTTTAATTTGGTCTTGATCAATCGCTTCCAAGTTCGATACAATAATTTCAGCGGTTTATTCAATAGGCATATATATTGTCACCAATGTACAGTTCTTTATTCTGCAAACAGTGAAAACCATGAGTTTTACTATCTTGTTACACATGACAATGATGAGCAAAGTCAATTTTATTGTCTTGCTACACGTGATAACGATGAGCAAAAATCACTGTAACTGGAAGTTAAGTTTGAAAATCTAATGATTTGGGAAAGTTAATGTACGTGGGCCAAAGGAGGAATAGCGATAGGAGCCCAGGATGGTGATCTCACAAGTTCTGTCTTCCTCCTCCATCACTTCACTTCACTTCATAGACTCTCTCTCTCTCTCTCTCTCCAGTACCCATAGGATAGTAGCGGAAAGAGAGAGAGACAACTTCATTCAACCAATGCACAAAAAGCAGAATTCAATTCTTTTCTTAAAAAGCAAGATCTTCACATGGCTAGCAATCACATGCCGGCAACGAAAACATTACTTCGGCGACAAGCGAAAGCTACCGAGGAAAGAGGTGCCATGGCCATCACCATCGCTGTCGCAAAGGAGATGTGATTTCACCAGGAGGTGCACGAGGCTGGTGAACGAGCAAAGAGTGGATTTCTACAGCATAAGGCATTGAGTCACCGTGCTCCTCTATTGGTGCGACTATGGGGCGATGAATTTGTTCCTGAGTGATGATGGTCATGAGAATTCATATTTTGGGTTTGCCTAGTGAGCTAAACTTTTAAAGGGAAATGAGTTAAGTGGGTTGTAAATGTGTTCATAACATATCCAAATAAATCAATTTGCAATTTTATTTTAGAATCTATTATGGTTGGCCAGTGAAATTTGAGGTGACTCATTTGTGATTCATTTCAACAAGGCTATGAGCCCATCATGGTAGTTATCACAATTTTACTAGATTACAAATTGTATAACCACTTTTCACAGCCGAAACTACTAAGAGAAAATTATATCAAATCAGTCATTATGATCCATTAGAAGCCCTAAAGTGATAACCAAACCCTTTAGCATTTGGAGTAGAATTTCTACTCACCCTCTCCTCTGCACTCCCTTCTCCCTTTCAATCGCAGTGACTAAAGTCCCGGCGCAACGAATTACGCCTCACCGGCCGGTCCTCTTTGATCAGGGAATCAATCATACCCGTGAGAAGGGCTTGCCCACACCGCGATGGCGATCGATGAGACCCGTCGTCGTCGTGATCGGACCATCTGTCTTTGAATCGAGATGCTCTTGGCCGCGTGTCCGTTTGTACAGCCGTGGGGATCTTATCTTGGCCGATTCCTTGGACAAGATGTGGAGGCCCAATCGCTCGACCCACATGTTCCATTGTTTCTAAACTTAGACAAGAAAGGGACGATAATCAAAACATGCACACGAGAGCTCGATCCACGCACGAATGTGCCTTTCCATTCCGTTGTGCTAGACAAGCACGACAGTGCTGATTTTGTCATCATAGACGAGGATCTCAGCTAAGTTCTCGCTAAATCATTTGTCCATCTAATTGCAACAAAAGCAACAGCCTCACCACCATATGAAACCATTCACTTTCTCGGCCGGAACTTTCAAAATGAAACTCTTCAATTCGGGGTAAACAGTCTACTGTTCCTCGGCATCTCGTTCTTACTGGCCTTCTCACGAACCCGGACCCAAACAGGGGCGATGCATGGAGTACCAACCCGACCCTAATTTCATGTCTTGCCTTTTGCACATGGTCGTGTAGAGGTTGAGCTGCTCATTGAATGTGCGACGCATCTCTAATGGTTTCAGCGATTGAAAAAGAGTTTATGTAAGTATGATAAGGAAGAAAAAATTGTGATCAGTGCGATGCAACATGACTCATGAATGCTAAGACCTACATGCCCCGCAGCTTGCATCACAAAATAATCTTTGCATGATAAGACTATACTTGAATCTATTTTCCAATTTTTCATCTTTTGTTGATGATTTTTCACCTGTGAGTTCTTCATTTAAATGCCATACACCTCTCGAAATTGTAATTCTCCTTCTCCTTTGTTTCTTTTGTTTGACTTTTCTTGGGTCCGATCCAATCCGAGCAGTTCAATTGTGAAGAAATTATTGAGTGAATCTAATGGATGTGCCATTCATTTGAACCGTGGGCACCGTATGTAAAGCGGGCGGGTAAGTAGGCGGGCCTCACTAAATCGAACGATCTCCCTTGAATCAAACAATATTGTTTGCGTCATGTTTTAAAGATAATTAGTGAGCGAACAAGTAATTAGCAAAAGCCTACTTACTTAGTATGTATGAATATATGGAATGGGCACGTTTTTAGCACTGCCGATGAGATAGGAGATCAAGTGAAATACACCGATTCATTTCCGAGGATATTTCCAAAAAAAGCCCCACCGTGAGGGTTCTATTGAGAATGGGCCTCGAATCGGGGGGTCTTTCAATTTTCCGAAATACAATGGGGGAGTATAACAATTGCAGACATGGATCAAGACGGAAAGACGTCCGCACCAGCTCAGCAAACGAAGACACGTCGGCGCACGTAAGGATGTCTTGTCCGAGTTGGCGTGACAATATGCACACGGCGGCACACGACATCGGATGTCACCACCCAACCCCCCCACCTCTTCCTTTCTCTTTCCCTTCCCCTCACATCCAACGCGAGCATAGGAAGCTCCGGGTGACCCTTTCTCGTCGTTTCGTCACATCCCAATTTTTTATTTTCATCGATTCTTTCGTGTCCGAGCCTAATTGACCGACACATTCATTGGCCAATTACTCGTAGTTTCTACGTGGGGTAGGCAATACCAAATCTTCTTTATACCTTCGCTAAATTCGACGAAATGTATCATGTTTTACAATTGATAGAATGCTATCATTATCACTTGAAAATGCTCATGGATAAAGGCCTCGGGAAGTTCTTAAACCATTGCGGATGTTCATTTTGCATCTCTCTTATCTTTTTTTTTTTATCCTTAAAGTGAATGTTTTTTCTTATAGATCAAGCTTGTTACACATAGTTGAGCGTTATTTGGTCCTAATTGCTTCAATAAAAATTTATCATATGAATTTTGCTATGTGAATTTTAGTAAATTGAATGGAAAGTAAGGTTTCTTTGCAGCATAGCTTCTTTTGACAAGTAGTCTAGGTTAGATTACCTGAGAATTAAGAGAAATGTAGCAATAAGACACCGGCTTGAATGACAAGGAAGTTTACTCCTTTTCTCGCTGTCTCTAGATCAAACTTTTTTAGTTTCTCAAGGACTAGTCAGAGTGGCGAAAGCTGATTTAGACACCATTGGACCCTTATATGAGAAAAAATAATGTAATTGCGTGTTATATAGTGATATCTGGGTACTAAAAAATGAAGTTGGAAAAAAGGCATGCGAGGGGACGTACCCCTCAAAAGCATGGATGAAGATGTCATCATTTTATGCAAGCCTCACTCGTGCACGTATCTTAGCAAAGCCGAACACTACCACACGACAGTGGCACAAGACAAGAACATAGGTGCGTTTGGTTAGACTTTTGGGGAAAGTTTTTAGGAAAATGTAAAGGACTTTAAGTGAAATGGGTTTTTCAAAATGCAAATGGCGTTTGGAAAATTATAATATGAAAGTCCATTTCGAAGTATTTTTGGACAAAATGGTGTTTGGAAGACTTGTATTTACAAAGCATATTTATTAATAAAATATATATATATATATATATAAATATATTTAGCCGATAAAGGCAGCGACTACCGACGATATGGGATCCCCGGCAGCAGCCGTCAGGTAGCCCTTGGAAACCACCGGCGAGGGCCACTTGAGGTTAGGCGATTGCAAGCGAGGATCGTGTGACCCCCGGTGAGACCTTGCCTAAGGTTGGGGGACCTCGGCGAGGGTCACGCCTGGGTCATGTGACCTCACCAGTGGTCATGCGACCCTAATCAGCCGTCACCGAGGCTACGCAACCCTCACCTGAGGTCGAGGGACCTCAGCAAGGGTCGCGCCTGGGTCGCACAACCTCGGCGAGGGTTGCGCGACCTCGCCAGCAGTCGTGCAACCCTGATTGGCTTTTGCCGAGGCTACGCAACCCTCGCCTGAGGTCCCGCAACCTCGGCGAGGGCCGCACCTCGGTCGTGTGACCTCACCGGTGGTCGCACGACCCTGAGCAGCTGTTGCTAGGGCCACGTGACCCTCGCCTGAGGTCGCGGCAACTCAAATCTGAGCCGTGAGGACCCTGATCTGGGCCGCCGCGACTAGCCGGGGCAGCCCCTCGCCATGGTCGTTGAGTCGCCACGACTCATGAAAGGTCATGCAACGCCGCGACTCGCAAAGGTCGCCCGACTCTCCGACAACGATCGCCTAGGTTGTCGCGACCACGCCGGCATCCCTCTAACCGTCGCCAGCCCCTCGCAGTCAGGAAGAACCAAACCGGCCACCCTCAACAGAGAAGATGAACGGTGTCTCCTCACAAGGGCAAAAAATGGAAAAACAAAAAGTTCATAAGGATAATTTTGGAAAAAAAAAAAAGAAAATGAACAGTACCCGCGTGGGCATGCCGAGAAAGCTGAAAACTCAAGGCAGGTCCTCACCTGCTTTGGGCTTTCAACCTTCACAAGGCTGGCATTCTCCAAATGGGGGTTGAAATTTTTTTGCCAAACACCCCTACATTAGCCCAAAGATCTTTAGGGGCTCAAAGATCATTGGCAAAGTGGTTGCCAAATGCAGCCATCGCAACTCAAAAGTCAAATGCATAAAAACTTTCATGCCATAGCAATCAAATTAGTGTTTTTTAAGAACGTCGTCACATGTGATAGATTGACTTTACCACCATTGGTTTATCGGCTTTTTATTTCATCCTTGAGTTCTGTAGTCATGATCACTATCCGCTTTCAAACTATAACCGTGAAACGGATACAGTATATCGATCGTAATATTCTCCTAAAAAGTGACGTGTTTGGTCGGTTCGCCCTAGTTTATATTAGCGTTTATTAGAGGTCATAACTGGACAGGTCAACCCTCCTAGTTCGTTAAATAGGCACTAAAACCGACGTCCGCTCTTGCAAAGCCTCAGCTTCTCATCCCTCCTCAACGCCGCCACAGTCGTCCCCAAAGCTTTTGCTTCCATGGCGTTGCTGATGTCGCCAATAGTGCAACCCAAATGCGACGTCAGCAACATCGTGAAGGTCAAGAAAATGGCTTCCATTTGGCGGAAGCGCAACAGAGCCGGTGGCAGCGGTGGCGGAAGGAATCCACCCTCAGATGTCCCTCCGGGCCACCTGGCTGTTCTCGTTGGGATGTTTCGCCGGAGATATGTAATCAAGGTAGAGCAACTGAACCACCCCACTTTGCATCAGCTCCTGGACCAGGCATATGAGGAGTGCAGCCATCAGGGGGATGGGCCATTAGCTTTTGCTTGCGACGAGTCTCTCTTCCGAGATGTGGTGAGCTCGATAGAACGCGGTGCGCATGCAGATCCTTCCTCGTGTCGTGCCGAAGCACGGAGGGACTTGGCCCCGCTTCTGTCTGGATCTATGAGAAGATTGGCGTACTAGAGGAAGTGAGCATAGCCTAGGCAGTGACGGCGGCTTCGGAATCTACTTCGTTGTATCGTGCCGTTAGGCCGAGTGCTGCTTCATTATTGCAGTTTATAAGCTTCTAATTACCAGCATCGCCAGTGTCACTTGTAGTAATTTGAGAGCCATCGATGAGATGCGTTCTTCTACAAGATAGGTATCGGGTACTTCCCACCTTGTAAAAGATTATTGTCTTGGTTGAGAGATGATGCATTTCAACCCACGCATGCAGTAGATCAATTTAAATGAAGAAAACCCTTTATCCTCCATCTATTTTACACGCTGCTAGTGATGGCTTGAGGGGATCCACCATACGAACCCAGCGTAACCTTAACTTTTCGAGGCCTTTGTCTTGTGGACAGCCTAAAAATTGCCGAGCAGGAGCTTTGCCTGCTCGTCTTTGTGCCACTTACAACAGGTTCTACACTTTCTAGACCTTTTGCGATGCTGATATTTTACATTGCATTATGCAGAGTACGACATGATCACAGAATTTATAGGGGAAAAAAAAAATAAACACATGCGGCGCAGCATGTGCACGCACATAAACAGATCACTACACCTTGTTATCAAAGTTTTTGTCATTCTGCTGTTCTGAAAAACGGAGAAATTGATAAAAAGACAACAGACTAAAGGAGTCAGCTTTAAGCTATCAGCCATAACACTTCCAAATTTTCATCTGTACTTCAGAGTATTTGGTCAAAACATTGGGTAACAAATTAACTCTCATTAACAATGAAAGAATTGAGAAAGGGGTACTATTTGGCCAACTACAGTTCGGCAGCTAGAGTTGTGAGTATTTTCCTTGGTTTTTCCCTTTTTTGGTGTACGATGCCAATTCCCCCCAGAGGTATTGGCAGCAGAAAAATGTCAAATGTACACTTTCTAGTAATATCTTAATATGTTCAGAGCATCTAGCAAAGACACTGTCTGAGAACATGGAATTCAATTAAATTCCAAACCTTGCCAACAACACCACCTGAGAGAGCATTGAATGCTTGTCTAGCAGCTACTTGATGTTCTTTCAGAACTTGGGCATCAGTGAAGAGTTTGTGGATAACTCTTACAAGCTCATCGCGGCCAGAAACCTGCGGAAACAGAGATTTTAAGAACATCAATGGTCAATTACACAGGATTTTTTTAACGGAATACTGGAAAGCTTGATGTGTGTTAAATTGAGAATCCTGTAGTAAAGACAGGTTAACTAAAACAGCAAAACCTCCTTACAAACAGTATGTGACTGAAAAATGAAAGGGAGAATATCTTTTCTCTTCAATATAGATGGAGGGGAAAAGATTATCTCAGATGTTACAGCGTCTGATAAGTGACATGCAATTGCATGATGATTAGGAAATCCGGATAGCCCAGTTAGCTAATTACGTAACAAAATCAAGATTCGAGTACACAATAGTCAAAAATCGATGCAAGTCATATGCAAGACAATGTTGTAATATTGGCAAGAAAATGCTACTTTAAATAATCCTTTGCAGTTTTATAAATGGAAGCAGTTAATGAAAAAGCGCCATCTCACATACCTGCAAAACGGATAATGGATTCACTTTTTGCATTTGAAACACCATATGCGAGAAATGTCCAACATGAAGACCTGAATTTAGCAGAAGATTCTCAGGTTCTTGTGCTGAGAACCTTGTCCAAGGAAATTTGTATGTTCAAAGATAAAGTTAACCTGTTAAAATAGCACAGCCAGCTGCAGCAGCTTCTGACATGTTATGGCCAGCTAAACCGGGGACAAAAGAACCACCAATTACAGCAACTGGAGTAAGCCGGTATAGGTGTCTCAATTCACCTTCAAGGAAATAGAGAGGCCACAGAAAAGAAGTCAACCACAGAACAGAGACATGAATGCAAAAGAGCCAGGGAAACGATAAGAATGCGTTCTTTGGAGGAATAGGTACGAGCCAGGGACATGAAAATCAAAGCAGGGCTTATATTGACAAACCTAAAGTATCGACAATGTATATGTTCGTGCCTGGTTCAAGCTTTTCATGCTGAGATCTCAAAGATACATTATGTCCTCCTTTCTTCAATTCCTGCATACAAGCTAATGCATTAATCATGGCCACACAAAAGAGACTAAAAAAAAATCTTCATAGCACGCTATTAATATCAAGAAAGCCAAGAAAGACTGCAGTGGAAATGAATAGTGGGATTGGAAATATTTTACTTTACTATATTAACAAAACTACCTTAGAAAACTTATCCACTATTTAATGAAATGGGTTAACATCAGAACGTACTTGATATATCTCTCGTCCATGTTCTGGATATCGAGGAACGATAATAGTGACCACGTCATGGTGCATTTGCATGAGATGTTGGTGAATCCCTAGCATTACTGTAAACAGTATCTACTATAAGCACATAAACATAGGAACGTGGTGCCACAAATCATTTAACTTCCAGACACTTGCACTGGTAAAAGCTTCAATTGAAGCTAGTGCGATTATGTCCTTAATGAAACAAGAAAGTCAATGAAACAAAAACTGCATGGCCAAAGGTTATTCTTCTATATGAGGAAAGGGGGAAAAGACAGTCTATCTACCTAAGGGTAAGCAAAGATCAAATCTGCAGTTATTCAACTTCAAGGAATGATAAATTATTATTTAGAAGGTGTGAGATTTTTGTGAGATTGTTGCCAACCGTTCTACAATATATTCTAACACTCTCCCTCATGCTTAGTGTAGTTCTTTTCTTTTTATTTTTTTGCCCAGTACTAAGCGTGGACATATTTAATTAGGAAGGCAAATAGAGTCTGGAAAGATTTAAACTCAAGACCTCTAGCTCTAATACGGTGTTAGGTGGCTTTGGGCCTCTCACACCCCAAAAGCTAGCTCAAAAGGTAAAGCTTTCCTCGTACTTATAAACCAACTACTAGCCCTTTCCACAACCAATATAAGACAATCTCGACAATCTCCCCCTCACACATCCGGTCTTGGGTTGAAGCTGCAGTAATCCGTAACTCTCTCATTTGACTATTAGGTTCACACTTGTTGGCAAGTCGGGCTTTGATAAGGGTGAAATTTTCTCTCACACTTATAAACCGACTACTGGCCCTTTCCACAACCAATATGGGACAACCTCAACAATAAGAAGAACAAGAGAAAAGTATTGTTGAGCAGTGCTTGATTGTGTGAAGCTTCTACAAGGATAATCACATTGATTACCATTTGATGAACCTTAATAATGAAAAAAAGCAGAGTAATTCTGGTCAACAGCTGTGCAAAAGCATTAGCTTAGAGAGTATCAGAGCAAACGAATTGAATCAGCACACTAAAACTTGCTGAAATTTGCAATGTAGAAAGGAATGATAAGCATGATAAACATCTTACCTTCTTCTTCACCCCTGTGTATAGAAGAAGCCATCCAAACCTTCTTGTGGGCTAATTGTGCCTTCAGACCTTCAAATCTCACACCTTCTCTAGAAGAATAACATTCTCCAACAGCTGGGGAGAGAACAACAAACACCAGGCATAAAAACTGACGAGTCCGCACGATACTTGTTAAAATTAATTCACAGTAACCTCTTAAATAATGTAGTCGATAACTACAAGACATAAACCATACATATGCAACCTCCAAATGCAGCAATTCTAACATGAATACACAATATTTACAAGCTTACCATATTTTAAATCTCCAGAAAAGTTTATCACAAGGGGTGGGGCTTGCAACAGTTGAAAGTGAATGGCCTGCACATTGCTCTGTAGCAGGAAATGGGGTCAGAAAGAGTCAGATAAATGGCAAGAGGCTCGAACAAGCATGGCGCAAGAAGGCAGAAGTATACCAATGGAATTATCAAAGAAAACTTTGATAGCATGAGTGACATGAGAGGAAGCAGAAATGGTCTTGACCAACGCTCAAATGATTTGGCAGACATCCTGGCATTTAGCAACGCCAATGCAACCTGATAATATACAGAGAATGCCAAACATGACATTCAAAATGCAGTTTCTCCTCAAACTACTGATTACGGCGACAAAATCATGCATGGTTTCTGATCTTCTTGAAGAGAAATGTTGCAAAAATAAGACATACACGAACCTTCATAAAGAATGATGACGGCACTTACACCATTTTCTGAAGCACCAACAATAAGATTTGGCCACAATTCACTCTCCACTATCATGATAGCATTGGGTTTCCAATATCCAAAAAAAGCATTGATTGCAGCAGGGGTATCAAGAGGGGCAAGCTGTTAGTCCAAGAGAGGCAACCATCAGAGTATTATTAGCATGTATCTCTATATAACAGAACAAGAATAATGTTCAACAGATCAACCTCTAGGCTACAAAATGAGTGGTGACCATGAACTGCCTCAGAGAGCATTACATAGAAGCAGGTAAATAGCACATAAGGTGCATATATAATAAAGCCTTCACAAAAATGAGACAACAGGTTGATGTTCTCACTTCAGAGGGTTCTGGAGTTCTCATTTGCCAGGAAGCCCTAGATAAAATTCTCATATTACTATACCTAAATCATATGAACACAAAGAACTCCAACCTACAAATCAATCTAGCAGGCCCTGCAATATGTTGAAACAATAACAAGTGCAAAGAACTATACCACCTAAAAATCACTCTGGTGAGCACTAAACTTAGCGCAGATGCTGAATCATGGCAATATGGATGATGTAATTAATGGAACTCTCAAGTATGACAACATATAAAGCAGAACGTATAGTGAAGCTACATGCATCATTATAAAAAACTCTCATTGAACCAATGTTGATGTTCTTTGCTCCACTTCCACAAAATGGAAGAGCTTTTTTGACCTCGATAACTACTTGGATTCTCTGCTGGCAATACTTCTGGAGACAATCAATTCTACTTTATCTACACAGGATGGCCTGCGATAAGTACCTGATGCACGACCCTGCTTGGGAGCTGATCCTCTAGTACTTCACTGCACAAGAACTTAAAAGAAAACCAATTAGCTAACAAAAATGCTCAGTATAAAGGGAAAATGACTTTTTCTAACGGGGCAATTCTGGGCTATGATTCTTTTAATGATATTAGGTCATGCAAAAAAATAAAACAAAATAAAACGAGGACTTCAAATTGAGCAGAGAATTATACTAAAGGCCATCATCTGATCAAAATGCAAGAATCCACCTGGACGAGTCTAGCTCCCTAGCGTCAGCTTAGAAATTGGAAAGGGAGACCAGGGTCTGTCTTACAATGCAGACATTTTTGTCGTGGTTAGCAAAATGTTGACTTCAGGTCTCTTCTGCAAACAGTGCTTGATAACAGGAATTGCTGCCATTGCTTCACCTGATTAAGTTTATTACAAAACAAAGGCTTAGCAAATGACAGAAGCAAAATCAGCAGTATGTGATTATGGGTAACTCCATATGCCCCCGGAAGTGGACAAAAAAAAATCTCAAAAATGTAACTAATGTCTCAATTTTGCCAAAAACTTGCCAAAGGCACATCCAGATTCTTTTGTCACACCAAGGGACAGTTTGGAATTAGCCTTGACTATGAGGATGCAATAGACTTAACACATTGGATTGATGGAGCTACCCATTTTGGATGCATAAAATTTATCCGCCAATAACAGATTTATGCACATCATCCTGTCTGCTCACATTTGTGAATACAATGACAAATCCAAAAGGAGCAAGGAACTTAAAGACGTGCTCGGGTTCTAGCTCTTCAATTTTCATTTTTACTGGAAATCTTCTACTCTGAATGGCCATGTAACGCAAACCAGCTCTTCCACATCGCAGGCACTTTTGACAGTAGACGTTTCCACTCTCGTGTTGGTTCAACATAAAACACCATTCAGAAACGAAAACATCTTCACGGGTCACGGTTCTTTGTCATTCCAATCAAAATCTATTTTCATTCGAGTTCTCCGATAATATATATCTTTATCTCTTCCGTCCATCAAAAGACTGCCGTGTCAACTGAAAACTGGAAAGCAAAACTAGAACTACCCAACGAACGCATTGCATAACCGAGCAAACTCGCCATCCTTCATTCCCCGGCAGCAAAAAACAGCTAAATGGCGATCGTTCAGCTAAAGCAGCTCGCCAGTTAAGGCAAGAAACCGCGACCGAGCCGGTTTTCAGTGGCCGGCGGTTCGATTCGGAAGGAAGGCATCAACAGCGAAGCAAAACGCTAGACCGATGATAGGAATGGAAGAGCGAGAGGAAGAGACGGGGGGGAACCTAAAGAGACGGCGTGGAACCAGAGGAGCGGGCCGGGCGGGCGGGGAGGGAGGCCCGGCCGAGGCGCTCGGCCCAGCGGAGCGGCGGGTCGAGGCCCCGGGCGGCGCGCCACCGCAGGTGGAGGCGGAGCAGCGGGGAGAGGCCGGAGGTGAGCGCCCTGTACGCCCTGTACGCCATCGTCCCCGTCGTGCTCGCCATGTGCGGCCGCGACCGCGAGCGAACTTGCGAAGAAGAAGCTGCCGAGAGAGAGCGCCGCAAGAAGGCGCTTTGCCAATTGATCTCTCACGCCTCGCCGGCCATTTCGGGCGACGGGGGAGCGGCGGTGGTGGCCGAGGAGGGCCTCTCTTAGGTTTTTTTCTTTTTGATATTTTGTGTTTTATTTATTTTTACAAAAAACATTTAGTCTTAATTAATTTTGGTTGAAGAAATTGGCATTACGATTAAAACATCATTTTAAAATTTACCTACCTAGTAGTGATGGTTGGACTTTCATCGTCGAGGGAACAAGTTCAAATCTTCGGATACTCGTGACTTAAGTGGAGTACCGAAGATTCCCCAAAAGTTAATCCTCGACAGTCTCTTGATCATCAAAAAAGAAATTTTCAAATTTATATTTTATGTTTTCATTAATGTTGGTTGATAGAAAAAAAAGTCATATCAGTATTGGAAGGACACTAACCAAAAAAAAAAGTATTGGAAGGGCTTTGAAAAGTGTTAAAATTTATTGTTCAGACTTCATATGTATCGGTTCCGATAATTAGGGAAAATTATCCAAAACATCTCAAAATGATTGTTCAACAGTTAACTTAATTCTAAACTTCTTGAAGATTTACCAGTATAATTATTCCAACTGATTTTGAATAAAAATCGATAAAACAGACTCCAAGCCATCTTATATAATAAAAAATCAATGTTTATGTGAACAATTTCTACAAGTTTTGCAAATTTTTTATTATTATTTTTTTTTTTTTTTTTCTTTTTAATTGCACCCATGTCGACCACTAGACAATGGCTCAAGGCAAGGGGCGCGACCCCTATGAGAGCTTTGTGACTTTTGCCTAATGGCTAGTGATCAAGTCCCAAAAAAACAGAAGAAAAATCATAAGAAATCGCTTTCCAATATCATTCACGTCACGTAAGATTACTAAAGATTTACGCCATCAAATTCAAAGGAATTTATCAATAAATCATCAAAAAGTTGAGAATAAATTAACCAAATTGAACGATTTAAAAATAAATTAATTATAGTACAAGAAGTTTAGGACTTTCTCGGTCATTGTCCCAAAGTATCCCCAATAATTAAGTGAGGACATCCTTAAAACCTAAAGGATACGCAACAATTTTAAATAGAAACCGTTCCGGAGCACGCTACAAAATCCTACAATAGGGTCTAGGAAATAAATCCAAAAACAATTGGATGGGTTAGGGATCGATCTCATGTCATCTCATCTCATCGCATCAAAATCCTGCAATGTAGACTGCAGTCTACCGCACGGCAAAAGAAGCACATTTTGCAAGACCATGTCAGGATGAGCTTGCAGATTACCGCGTGGTAAGTGAATATGGTCATGCAGCACCTGCGTTAGCTATCAATCTGCATCCCCAACTAGAGAAAAATCAGTGAGAGTAACTACCGGCACCAGCCGAAAGGACGAGATAAACAAGCCAACTATCGAAAAACTGCTTTACAGGGATTAAGATCTAGGTTACATTTGCAAGTAACCCGAAAGCTATGTACCGGAGCACGACCCACAAGCTATGCCTGCATTCTAGCCATATGACTCCTACGTTCTACTTCTATCCAACGCTATTTTACACATTCTATAAGAGAGATACACAATGCCTTCCACCAGGATCCAAGCCGCACAGCAAGCACTTTGATTTCATGGTACCGAATGCGCTTTTTACTCATATTCCACATCATGAAACCTACAGTTACCAGCTCACAGATGAAACGAATGCGTGCGTCCAAAGTCCATTCCAGGCCACGAGTTTGACCACCGATTAAGAGAAAAATCAGTTTTCCAGACTCGAAGAAGCACCTCCACAGTCAGATTAATCGCTCCTGTATATCCCAGAGCTGCAAACCCAGATTGAAAACCTCAGTCCAACTCAAGAAAGACAGCTCATGAGATGCACAGCTAGATGGCTCCTTGTTTGCCTGAATCCTCTCTCCATGATGGCAACGGAAATTTTTTGGTTTAGTATACACTCAATCTAGCTGGTCTGTTAGTTAATCAAGACCTAAATTACATCGAGAGCCATCTCATTCATTTTAACTAAGTAATCATTGGAAGCTCTCTGTGCAGGGAAGCTGGCCAAAGACCTTCCGTTCATTTCTCCACTGATTCTGGAGAGATAGTTGAGACCAACAAGCAGCTCGACAATAGCAGTTTCAGTTTTTGCTTGATTGGCAAAGAAGAGAGTCTGAACTAGATGTACATTTGTTCCCGAGACCTCATGCTGCTTCTCAATGTTTCGCTCAGACTGCCACTTAATCGTGTTATGAGCAAGAGGAGCCAGCCATTCCAACATCTGTGCGACAGATAAATTCCATTGAGCCGCAAGGGAAGCATCATAGATCGATGAAGCAAAACTTCTAGCATAAGACCTCAGCCTGGCCCTCAGCACAGTTCTTAAGGAATTAGATAACATATTGTACAAGTCATCTCTTGCGTCAAGGCTGATCAAGTGCGGAGCAGAAGCAAGCTTCTCAATGAGTATTATCAGTCTTGCATAGTGGAAAGCTAAAGCAGCATCTCCAAGAGAACATGGTGGGGCAGAGATTGATCCGCTCCTTGAATAGAGAAGGGTAAGTTTTGAATAAACTCTGCTGCTTTGAGGCTGAAAATTCCTATCAGAACAGCCCATCTTCTCAATGTCATCTTTGCAGACACCGCTTACCCTCATGGAGCCTCCAAATGCCACTCGATGCCTTTCAATAACCGGCGAATTGCTTCCGCCATTCATGCATCCTTTAAAAGGTCCGACAGGAGCCAATTTTTTTGATTTAGAATGCAAGAAATTTGCGTGAATGGATCCAGACCGATGATGAGCTAGATGTTTCTTCCTGCTAACAGATGTCAGCACTGACTTTGATGAAGACAACCCAAGCGGCCCTGAATAGAACCCACATAGATTGTCCTCAGATGGATAGACTGGAGAGTGCATTATAGCAGAAAACGACTGCGTCCGAGAAACACCATTAGAATTCACCCCGTTATGATCACTTGCCTCAGCAGAAGACACTTGACCATTCCCAAATACATTCTTAATCCTCTCTATCAATGTGAAAAGTGATCTTGCTAGAAGCCGGACTACGTAATCATGAGTTTTGGTCCATGGAGACAGTTCCTGCAGACTCTTCACTTCCTGACGCTGCCACATTACCCTCTGCTGAAATTCAAGTAGCTTCACCTGATCAGTCTCGGTATTGGTGCGCATTGTCCTAAGAGTTTGTTCAAGCTCTACCAGCACATCTTGCTCTTGTGCGAACTGCAGCATTATCGCAACAAAACCTTCCATCTTCTTCACTTTCCGGTCCATCTTTTTTGACTTATATTGCCATCCAGACCATTCAAGTTCATATTGTACAGGATCATTGAGGAAAAGCTCAAGCCGATGAAACACAGGATCAGTACATCGCATCCCCAGCCTGACCACCGCCCTCGCTATGTACACCAACTCATCCATCATCTCGCTCAAAGCAAGATCCATGAGGTGATCTTCATCCTCTGATACAAGGTGCCTAAGCCCAATCGAGCACTGAACCTCCTCTTTCAACCTGCGGAACTCTCTGTCAGTCAAAGAATGCCATAATTTGACCACCTTCGACATCATGCTCACGACCTCAAAAGCAACTATCCCAACGACTGCCTTCTCCGGCTCCGATGTCTTATTCCTCGACGCCCGCCACAGACTACTAAACCAAGAGTCATTCCGCCTCTGGCCACCCATTGGCCACCACTCAATGAGAAAACCGGGTTTCCAACAAACACCAAATCAAAAGACCTTCATACCTGGCAAAGATGCAAAACTAACTAAAATTAGACAACTATCCAGACCATTACTTAAACCCCAAATTCATCCACACATGGCATTAAGATGGCTAAGTCAAAATTGAGGCAGTGAACACTGTACGCCTACAGATAACAACAGTCACAGGAGCACACACCAGCTCTCGAATCTTGCCGGCAGCTAAATTGACGCAGATTGGCGAAATTGCGGAACAAGAAATTTAATGAATTCTTTTCTCCTTTCATCAAGAAAAATCAAGAAAAGGGAGCGCAAGAAAAAAGCCGATTTTGTTGGGACAAAAATCCAATATTTTGACGTGAGAGAACACAAATCTCCACAGCAGGCGAGTAAAAGTTACGGACTTTTCGCGCCCTCCCGACATCTTCCGTCCCACTTTCAAGTCAACCAAAACACGACCTCGCTCCCCATCCTCTCCACGAGCAAAATTCCCGACAACCCGCAAGAGGCAAGCGCAGAACTATCGACACAAAGCACGCGAAATTGCACGACTTGCAACCTACCCAATTCCCACGGAACAAAGAGGAACGCGGGAACTCACCTGCGACTTCACGAAACCCTCGAATGCGGATCTACCCAGAGCGACATTCCGCGGCCGGGGGATGGAGAAAGAGCGCGTGGGGCTCACGGCGCGCGCGGCCCGGTTCAAATTAGCGAACGGCCCCGAACCCGGAAGGAGAGCGAAAGAGAGAGACACGGGGAACGGTCCAAAATGGGTCGAACCGAGGGCGAGGTGGGGCGGTAGGAGGGGATCTTTCGGGCAACGTTCGGGTCCTGACGCCCGCCGGATCTCGCGGTATAAATGCTCGACAAGCCACCACGACAAGCAAGCTCTCTCCCCTCGCTCGTGCTCGCTGCCTCTCTCTCTTTCCCCCTCGCTTTCCGTTCTCGTCTTCTTTTGTCCGATGCGGGGAGTGGGAGTGGTTGCGAAAGCCCGGGGGGAGGGTACGCTGTCGTTTTTGCCGGCGTTGACTTTTGACTCGGGCATCGGCGATTGGAGGGGTGCGTACTTTGTGAAATGTAGTGCGATGGGGAAAGGGTAGTTGTTGGGGTTGAAAATCCGAGGAGGGGACACTGAGGGTCGTCCGTTTGCGAATGGTGTCCGATCGAGCGGGTCCCGTAGAAACTTCCTTTGATAGAGTCCGTGTGATCGGTTCCCGAGAGGAACCCGAACCTGAACCCGAACCGGAAAGCTCGGATTTGCCCCCCCGAGAATTACGGTAGCTCGGTCCATGGCATAGTATGTGATGCGGCCGGAGGATTGCATTCATTACAAATGTTGATCGAGCATCGAATATAAGTTTGACTTATAGATTTAAGAAAGGTTTGAATCTTGCAAAGGAACAATATGTGTTGTGGCAAGGGATATATAACAATCTATTGGAGCAGCTTTTCAAGTTCACTTTTTGAACTTTTAACTCACCCGAAATTTGTATTACTTATAAATCTTGTGAATACAGTCATTTATGAATTAGGCATTTTTAATTCTCACATAACTCAAGCAAATGTAATTTCTAGCTCAAGCAATACTCATTTTCTCTTTCATCCATTTTATAGTCCATGAGCTCTATCTTAAATGTCGCTGGAAATGCCCGCGTGTTGTCATGGGAAAAAAATCAATGTGTAATGCTCAATATATTTCAAAACTAATATATATATATATATATTTCTTTTTTAATGATTGAATGTGTTTGAAGAAATTATATAAGGGTGAAAAAAAATTCACATGCCCTCTTGTGTTTATATTATTGTAGATTGTAAGTGTCCATAACTTGCATTGACATTTTAGTTTTGTCAAGATAAATTTAACCTTTTCAAGTCACTTGATGATTTTGCTCAAAAAAAAAAAAAGTCACTTGATGATAGAATTGAAATACTTCTATTAAGAATGAATGTGTATTACTCAAATTATCTTAGATGCAAACATTTTTTATTAACTAATTATTTCAAGCAATACAAGTTATTATTTTAAAAAAATAAAAATTTTAAAACCTTTTATTTTTCATGAAACAAATGAAATCTAAAAAGATATAGTTGTATAGAAAGACATTTGAATGAACTGGTAAGAAAAAAAGGAACTAATTTGGTAAATTATCTTATACTTAATTAAAAAAAATTAATCCTTGTTTTGGTTATTCTCCTTCGTCTTGCCAACTCTTATTTCACTTTAATTTGATAAAATGAAGTGATCTTATATTTAAAATACAAACTAAAGCCTGAAAAACTATGAGCCTCGTATTCGTTTTTAGATATAATAATTAAATATAAAATCTACTTACAACTTTTGCATGTGATGCGGCCCCTTCTAGACACACTTGTTAGTGAAATACACATTAAATAGGATGGAAATTAGTCAATAGTCGTTATACCATTTGACAAAAATATGGAAGTATTCCTTCTTACTATCGTTCGTATAACTTTCACATAATAATTATATTCAAGAAAAATGAAAGGAATTGTTGCATTAGGATTTGATTGTAAAATAATTGTATAGGTCAATGCACAAGAAAGAATCTCAGAACAAAAAGTACAATTCTATGTTCAAAAGATAGTTTGGGAAGAAAAACAAATGGAAAATTTGTGTTTCATTAGATTGAAGAAAATAATAAAATAATGAAGTAAATAAAATAAAATAAAAAAGGAAAACAGAAAATCTGGAAGACGTGATGTTTTTTTGAGGAAAAAAGGGGCGAAATGGGGAAAAAAAGAAAAGAAGGGGTGTTTTGGGGAATTTACACATAGTAAAAATAGGAAAGCGTGTTTGCTTCGGCCTTTAATTATGTCTTTTGCAGCTTTTTCCCGGAATCATGCTTACAGTTACCCTTCTTGGGCACTTTTATTTATTTATTTATCTATTTCAATTTGTTTATTACGGCGAGGACAGAAGGAAATCCCATGTGTGGTCCCCGGAGTGGGTCAAGTCGACAACTTTTCCCTGTTCAAAGAAATCCTTCTTTTTGTGGATTCTTCAAGAAACAGAGCAAATTCTTTTTCTGGGGAAGCTCAAAGGCGAACTTGCATTTGTGGCCTTTTATTTTCTTGAAATTCGTGATGAACTTGACCTTTTGTTATTATAATTATTATTATTCTTTTATCTCCTTTTGGATTTCAGTGGTTGAAGTTGAAACACAGCTGGGAAAAGTGGTGCCTCATGTCAAGGAAATTATTGTTTGAATGCTCCCAGTTGGATTTGGTGGTACATAATGTGTGTAGGCCGGCCCCTATAACTTCTTCCCTATGAAACATTAATGTAAATTCAAAAACCATTGAAATTAACACCGTCCGGAGAAGACTTTAAGTCTCTTGCTATTAATTTGATTATAAGCATCCGTCTTATCATATCGAAATCGGTTGTTGATATCACCGTCAACGGTGAATTTTTCTTTTGATAAGCGGATATATTTACAAAGAAAATGGTAGACCTCATAATGAGTTCATTGGAGGGGAGAAATCCAATCGACAAAAGAGAGTTGTTAGAGGATTTATAGAGCCTTGCATGATGGGCAAAAA
The DNA here is from genome assembly GCA_017140255.1 of Eucalyptus paniculata subsp. matutina. Taxonomy (NCBI): domain Eukaryota; kingdom Viridiplantae; phylum Streptophyta; class Magnoliopsida; order Myrtales; family Myrtaceae; genus Eucalyptus; species Eucalyptus paniculata. The sequence continues at coordinate 30,500,203 of CM029435.1, forward strand.
TGCATCTAATTCTGGACATAAGAGAATCCATTATAGATCACTTGACCTTCCTAGCTCTCTTTAATATGGAATTCCCTAACCCTCCTCTTCTCAATTCCGGCCTTTGATTAATGCCACAACAACAATAGTCACCATCATCACCACTGGCTGTGTTTGCCATCGATATAATTATAGTCCCCCCCCCCCCTTCCACATTTTCACCATCACCACGACATTAGCCTTATTGACCTTCTCTCTCTCTCTCTCTCTCTCTCTTTTCTGTCTTCATCATGGCCATCCAGATCTCGACAGCCATGGAGGAGCTCCATCCATTGCCAATTTGCCACCATTGAGTGGAGCTCTTGAGCCGTGCCACGGCAGAACACTAGTTAACGCAGGTCCAAATTGAGCCATGGAGGAGCTCTAGATCTTTCGGCGGAGATCATTTTAGACAGGCCACTCGATCACTCGGCCCAATTCTTGAGGCCCAGAGATCATAGTCCAGCAGGGAATTCTTGAAGCCCAACCCATTGAACTCTCAAGCCCATCACATATTAGATAGCCCTGTTGGGGGACCCATTTGAATGACTCCGGCCTGTGACTCCAAAGGGGACCCGATCCCTCCTTTTGCCAGTGTTCTGAAACTTCAAGCTTGTCTAATCCATTACCTTTACATCACTTTCATCGCATAAAAAAAAATTGGAGGATATCAAACCTAAATTGAATTTATTCCCATTGTAGTCGAGCATGCTACAGCAGCCCACGTGACAAATTCATGTATATTTTTTTCATAGTAAAGATAAGATATGATATTAGATAAAAGTATAGACAAAGGCGTATTTATTTTCCAGTCATAAAACATAACGTGTTCCACTTAAACATAAAGTTACTCGGCTCTCCCCCTCCTCCCCTCCCCGGCCAAGCATATGTATGAATGAATCCAAGTGCCCCACGTATCGTTTATGTTTTAGTAGCTTTTCTCCACATTTTTTTTAAGGTAGTGGGTAACTTTTGAATTTAAAAAAGTAGGCTGTAGTTTCTTGTTTCGACGTTTTTACAATTTTAGCCTTTGAAAAAGAGTTATTCCATGAAGAATTAATTTCAAGCAGACATCCAGCGAGAACCTTCCTTCAAAGATAAAAGAGATAACGTAAGGGCAAATATCAAAAGTTCCCAAAAGCAAGACGAAATAGACGACATATAGAATACGTGTGAAATGGGGAAAAATATGCTATGTACCAACTTATTTCATTATTGATATAACGTAACTGATCAATCATATTACGTGAGTGTAATATGCATCTTGATTAATTCTGCATTTAAATTTCAAAATGTTCAAAATGAGAAAAAGAAAGAAAGAAAAAGAAACGCTCCATATTTCGCTTTCAAAACGTCTGGAAATGTCATTTGATTTAAACAACCTCCTTAGAAAATTAAACCTTTTTTGCTTCTTTTTTTCCCTGTTGGTTGCTTCTAGGTCCTCAGTCTAAATAACTTTTTTTTTTTTTAATCCAAACTTTAGTCCTCAAAAAGTGTGCGTGAAAGAGAAAACAACCATCATGTTTCTCACGCTCACCATTTCTAACCTTCTTTTGAATTAATGTGCCAACCGCACTGCACATCATTTAACTAAATATGTACGAAAATGACGGGAATGAGGACTACCAAAATGTCGGTTTTTACGAATTAATTTTTAAATAAAGTCAATTGTGCCCCCCAAAAAAAAGAGGAAGAAACACGCAACCTATGTGCGTGTAAAAGTTTCTGTTCAAAATATGCGGCGGGCTTAAACTTAAATACAATAAAATTGATATATTAATTTGAACTTTCACTTTAATACGAAAATATAAGGTTTGATTAGGGTTTTGAATTGCCGACTTCAAAAGCAACTTTGACTTGGAGAAACGTAAGATGGCAGCTTGGGACTTATCTCGATGGTATCAAAAGCGTATTATAACAGGAGATGAAAAGGATTAGTTTTTTTTTTTTATTGGGGTTTTCTTTGCTTTAACAGCTAGGGCAGCTTTGATTTTGACCGAGGGATTGACCCAAAATGAATTGGGAGCGAAATGGTGTGTTTTCATCCTTTTAGCGACCGTTCTTTTTCCCGGCACAAACTCAATCTAATCTAATCTAGTCTACTCCATTAAAGAAATGTGCATATATAATAGAGAGAGAGAGAGTATCTGTTTCAAAATTCTCCTATGCAAAGATAATTTTCAATTAGCTTTCTAAAGTTGGCTTTGTTATCGCATAAAGTCGAATGTATTCGAGTATGTATTTTACACCAAGAGATTAGAAGTTGTTGGCTGCTGTACATGCGCATCTTACATTCAAAATTTCTTATGATCACATTATTATTATTATTTTTGGTAATCAAGGACTCCACCAAGGACCCTCTCATGCCCAAATGACTTATGAAGGCTCGGCCCCTATATTTTGAGGAAACTAGCCCAGCAACCTACCACTAGGACCCTCCACTTAAATCGTTAGTAATTGCGGGTTTCAAACTCTCGACCTCTGCGATGATTGAGGGACTCTTAACTAACACAACTACCCACAAATGAGTCTTATGATCACATTATTAGTCTCTTTATTTTCGTCCTAAATCACATGTTGTGTATAATAATTAACTAAAAGTGAGGAGAGAGAGAGAGGGGAGAGGGGGGGAGTGTGTCATGGCTCGCTGCTCTTAAGACTAGCAATAATTTGTGGTCCTTACCTTGCTCAAACAAAGCACACAGTAGCTGCCACCATCACCGGAATCGTCAAGGATTTCATGGCATCATAGCTCGAGCCTCACATCCCTCCAAACCAAACCCTAGTTCCCATTATCGCCGGTCGCGAGCTTGCTTGGACAAAGCGGCAAGGGGCGACCATCACCGACACCTTAGAGACTTAGAGAGGTTTATGCTGGTGCGTTTTTCTATGTTTTGGGGGTGTGAGCCCGGAGAGGGACGTTTAGCCTTGGCTCAAAATATGCACGTGAGATGTATATACTGGTCACCTTTTTCCACTGGTGTTTAGTATTGTAAGGGGCTCATTGGTTGACATTTGTCAAGCATATAAGAGATCATATTAGACAAACTAAAATGCATGGATACTTTAAAAAAAAGAAGACCAATTCCAAGGGCCAATTGGAATTTTATTCTATACAAGAAAATGACACTCGATTTATGTGGAAATGACATGTGAAAAGACCTGTCAATAGGTAAGGAGAGTTTTGACATTGAAAAATAAAAATCTATTGAGATGCATATCATGTAATTAATGTGATCGGTGGATTATGTCTTATTACGTGTGTTTTTACCTTTTATGAACATTACTCATCCGAAGAGCAAGAGTTCATCAAGCTAATAAAAAAAAATTTAAAAAGAAGCCCCAATTTATTAGGCTATTAATTTGAGTTTTCTTTTTTATCTTGCTATCATGTGGTTAATATATCTATAGCATTTAGTGTCATTCAATAATTGCATTTATATGTGGACCGTCACCTTACCTTTTATTCGTTCGCATAATGCGGTGTTGAATTTGGTCCTCAATAAAAGCAAAGATCCCAATTGGTGACCGACCAGATCTTGACTTTAAGATAGTGAGTCCCCCAAAAGAGTAGGTGAAATTATAGCCCTTATTGGATTCTCTCTCTCTCTCTCTCTCTCTCTCACACACACACACACACACACACACACAACAATTATTAGTCTGCAATATTTATTCTATTAAATATTCATACTAACGAATGTTGATATTATTACCTTTTGTTGGCCAATGTTATTACATTTTTTTTTTTTTTTGGAGGAACGGTTTTGGTGACAGTGACACGAAACCCCCTGACACTTAGCGGGAGGACCCACCACCCCCGAGTCACACTTAATACACCTAGCGCTTCCCCTGGGTTTTGAACCCTTCACCTCTTCGTTGAGGATCAATGCCTTAACCATTAACGCGGCCGGTGGTATGTTATTACATTAATATAGAGATAATGAGGAAATGTTCTTCTTTAATTTTTTATTTTTTAATGATAATTTTTTAACCATAAGATAGAGCTTCATACAAAACCTATTTAATCCATATTAATTTCTAGATATTATTTTCACGATCAACATTTTATTTAGACACATCAGTATATCCAAGACCGAATAATTAAATAAAATCAAGATTTTCCCTAAAATTATAGTAAATTGTACTCAATAGTTGGACAAATTGAAAGTTCCCTTTACAACTGAATATTTGGCGATATACTACCATCTATTTTAAACATAACTCTAATAAACTGTTTAAATCTCATCATAAAAGTTCATGGACTCCACAACATGTGCAAAGTAGATGAAGATTTGATGTGTCCTAATATCACAATCCGTTTCACAAATTAGATATTTTCTGTATTGCTCATTTGTTTTTATTAATCACAGTTGTTGTTGAGATCTCACTATTGCCTTGCGTTTGATTAACCTTTCAAGCTAGTTAGCCATTCTCCTGTAGTGAAACTTGTGGCCAATATGTCTCAATCATTTTAAAGTACAACGAGCATCGTTATGCTAGCTGCACTACTCTTTTTCTACAGAATTTTGCACTCAATGATGTACTTTTCTTTTTTGAGGTCTTGACTTGTCATGTAACTCTAAGGTTACTTTTTAATCACATGGTTTTTCTCTTCAGTCAAGGCCGACAAGTTAGTTAAGAAATACTATACGAAGCATAGGTTGACTTTACAGTACGCTTCGCCTACCCCTCTCACATTCACCGATGCTAACAGCTACTATACCAGCTTACCAGTTTTTCAAACATTTTTGTGGGTGTGGCTCCACTTGAGAGAGCCCGAAATTCCTCGACATATATTTTTCTTCCTCATTTAGGTGGAAATACTCTCGAGTTTTATGTTTTAGAGTTTAGACGAAGTAGTTTAAAGACATATTTAGGTTTGACTTCTTATATAATTCAAATGTTACTATTTCCTCACATGGTTTTATTCTTTTACGGTTTGTGCTCCGGCCCTTAGGATTCTGAAGTAAACACGAGCTGCGTGGTGTATAAGAAAACTCAAGCTCCTAGGGTACTGAGGCCTGAGGTTCGTGCTCTGCCTCTAGATGTAAAGAAACTTGAGCTCCGGAAGTGTTTAGGCCTGAGGATTGTGCCCCCATAGAATTTTGAAGAAACTCGAGCTCTGAGAGCATTGAGACTGAGGTTTGTGCTCTGCCCCTTGGTTTTTTAATGCCTACGTTCTCCGTGGTGTATTTGAAAAAAAAAAGAAAAAAAAAGAAAAACTCAAGCTCGAGAGAATCGACTACCTTGAGTTTGTGCACCGTCCCTTAAGATCTGTGAAAGTAATTATGATTGGATAAGAAAGTCACCGGAAGGCTGCATATAAATTCACCTTTTCAATGATTGAAGCAATTGAGATATTGAGAACTCGCTTTAATATTTTTACCCACCTGCACTTGTCTTGTTTTTACTTAAGCTTCGAAAATAATTTAAAAGATATTTTTCAAAAAAATGATTACTTATATTGCTTGAATTGATTAGCGGGAAAATTCCAAAAAGGGACCTGAAATGTCATTATTTTCTCAAATAAGAACCCGGAGTAGACCTTATTTCAAATAAGCACCTGAAATGACATTACTTTCTCAAATAAAGGCCTGAAGTGGATATTGTTTCAAATGAAGACCTAAAATGACTATGTTCATTTCAAATAAGGACTTTACTTTTTGAAGACCAATGATATTTTTGTCATTTGCCATTTTCTCCCTTTTTTTTTTCTTTTTTTCTGGTTCCTTTTCTTCCTCTTTGCCGATGTTTGGTTGGCCACCGACAATGTCCACAGAGAGCTAGGCAAGGGTTGCCCTCACTGGTGAGGACCGCCCACACTGGCCATAGGTGAGGGACGACCTTGCCCTCACTCAGGGGCCATCCGCAAGGTCGGCCCTCGTCGACCATCATCGGCCCCAAGCGAGGCTGACCTTTGCTAGACCGGCCTTTGGTAAGGGTTGACGAGGGTTGTCGCCTGCTGGTGAGGGTGGTCAAGCCCTCGCTTGGGCCTCGCTCGTAGTAGGCGAGGGCTAGGCGACTTCATCGGCCGCTAGCGTAGGTGGTCAAGCCCTCGTTTAGGGCAAGCGAGGCCAACCCTCATCAGATTTAGCGAGGGTGGCCTCGCCTGCGACTGGTGAGGTCTGGCGAGGGCAAACCTCACGGATGGCCCTAGGGGAGGGTCGCCTCGCCCAACCTTCTATGGGCATCGTCGGTGGCCAGCCAACCACCGGCAAAGAGGAAGAAGAAGAACTAGAAAAAAGAAAAGGATAAAAAAAGAAAATAAGGGAAAATGGAAAATAACGAAAATACCCTTGATCGGTTGGAAAATTTAACTAGCCAGCGACCGGTGAGGTCGGGTCCTTTTATGAAACAACCAAAGTTACTTCAAGCTCTTATTTAAAATAATTAATGCCACTTCAAGTTTTTATTTGAAACAAAGTCCACTTCGGATCCTTATTTGAGAAAATAAAGACGCTTCGAGTCATTTTTTGAAATTTTCCTTAATTAGCTAATGAAAAATATTTTCATTATCGATAATAAATTATGTCTAAATATTTTCATTTACTTTTGCAAGCAATAAAAACGATTATTTAAAAAAAATACTTTTCCAAATCATTTATTTTTCTTGACACAATCAGGGCCCTAATTTGCTTTCCGGTGCTCCAAATCTTTCTGTTACAATCTCTTTTTTTGTTCTCTGTTTTCTTTTTCACTCTTATTTTCTTGTCTTTTGTACTGGGGACTCTGGTACCCGATTTGATCTAAGGCGAAGGGCTTTGGCCACTTGGACTTACGGGAGTTCCCTTAGGCTATAAATCCTTTGACCTCCGGAAACACAATTTAAGATGCAATTACAAATGTTAACATCGAATTTACATCCACATGTTGTCTTCAATGATTTTTTATTTTCGTATTTTAGGACGCTAAAAGGTTCTTGTTTCTAGCGTCTAACATGCACTCAATCGCTAAAGGTCCCCTAGTGACCACCCTTCCCACATGGAAAAGGGGAGGGGGAGGAATTCGATTCCCTACCTTCTCAGGGGAGCCGTGGGTGGGGTTGTATAGTTTCGAGTGTGGTTTGACTCTCACAATTTGCAAAGAGATATATAAAAAATCTAAGATAGAGTTGAGAGTTACGATAGGATATACAAAAAATGAAAAACGTGTACTCACCGCTTCTATTTAATCCTAGGCATTTCTCAATTGATAAGTTACCAAAGGACAAAGCTATTTTGGATCTATATCTCCGTATGTGGTCATCAAAATGTTTTTTTTTTTGTCATTAAAGTAATTCTAGTCTTTATCTTTTTTTCTCCTTTGATTTTGATATCTTTAGAAACTCAAATCATTTTGTGCTTTCCCCCAGAAAAGTGGCTTCAGTATAATTAACGACAAAAGAAGGATGTCGAATCATTACATTAACATCATCTTGATCGCATTAGAAAAAGCAGAGTATATTTAACCTAAATTGAATGCATTCCCACGGTAGTCGTGCTGCTACCGTGGCCCACGTGAAAAATTCATCTATATTTTTTGTACTACTAGTAATAAAACTTGTCATAAGACATAGTATTAGATAAAAGTGCGTCCATTTTTCTCGGTCGAAAAATTAAGTGCGTTACTTAGCTCCATTGATAATGACGTTTTGATCCCCCTTCCCGACATATTTATTGATCAACGCACTCTACCTGGCATTTGTGTTTTACGAATGAGTTGAAGCAGTTTTTCCTTTTTAAGATGGTGGATAGGTTTTGAATTTAGAAAGCAGTTTGCAACTTTCTGTTTTCATCGTTTTACAATTTTAGCCCTTGAAAATGAGTTGCTTGATGAGTAAAACAAATTGTGGTGGAGATCGAACAAGAGCTTTCCTTCGAACAAGGGCAAATTTGGAAATTTCCTAAAAGTGAGACAAGAGACTTATGACTTAATATATCGAAGATAAATGTGAAATGGAAAAATTATGTTTGTACATATTCAATCATAATTGATCAATTACATAATGCGCATGTGATTTGTATACCAATCGATTTTGTATTTGAATTTTAAAAATTTCAAAGTGATTAACTTTGCCTTTTGATATGAAAAAGAAAAAGCACTTTTGGAATAAATTCATTCACAGTAAGGACTAAAGGCATGATTATCCCTTTGCCTTTTACTTTCATTAATCTTTGGAAAACCCGATGCAAATCGAGAATCGAAAGGCCTGTAAAACTGCATTGTTCATTTAACTAGAGGAAAATATTTCTCCATATTTCTCTCTCAAAACTTGTAAAATTTTTATTTGATTTCAAAAATTACCTCCTGAGAAAAATAAACATTTTTGTCTGTTTTTTTATTTGTTCATTGCTTTTAGACGCTCACTCAAAATATTTTAGTCCTCAAAAAAGTGTGTGCGAAAGAGAAAACAGCCATCACATTCTTTGGCTTTGGATAATGAGGCTACACTTGCACGCTTAAGAAGATATTTTTCAGGCTCACCACTTCTAACCATCTTTTGAAATCATGGTGTCTCCCACAGATCTGCCATCTGCACTGCATATTATTAATTAATTTTCTTTCGATAATGACGGGAGCAAAGACGACCAAAATTTAGGTTCTGGGTAAATTTTTTGAGGATATTGTTAACTGTTTTAACAACTTAAATTAATAGGGTGCAATTTTAATAATTAAATATAACATTTCATCACAGATATATATTAGGCTTTGACCTTAGATTAAAGCATGGAAATATACAGTAAACAAGATAAATAAGGGGTTCAAGAGATTTGAACTCAAGGTCCTGTGATATGATATCTATAAAATCTTGTGGCACCACCATCAATGGTTCAAAAAATTTGAGCTAGTAGGCAAATGTGCGATTTTAATATTTAAATAACATAGTTTCTCGTGAATTCAAGATCATGGCTTGTGCCAAAAAAAAAAAAATAAAAGACAAATAATGTGTGTGTAAAAGTTATTTTGAAATCATCGGGTAAGGTCTAACCTAAGTAGAATGGAATCAAATAGTAATTTGCACTTTCACTTTAATATGAAGATATCATATTTAAATAGGGTTTTGAATTGAAATGGTTCACCGACCGAAAAAAAAAGAGGAATTGAAAGAGTTCAAAATAATTTGACTTGGAGAAACGTAAGATGGCAGTTTGGGACTTATCTAGATGGTATCAAAGCATATTATAATAAACGAGATGAAAAGGCATTAATTTTTTATTGGGGTTTCTTTACTTTAACAGCTAGGCAGGTATGAGTTTGACCGAGTGGTTGACCCAAAATGGAAGGTATTATTATGTTGGCGCAGCACTTCCCAGACCGGCTCTTGATTGTTCGCTTCATCCATGGGAGTGAAATAATGTGTTTTGTCCTTTCAGCGGCCGTTCTATCCTCTGTTCAAGCCCAATCTAATTTAATTCTAATCTACATTATTGAAGAAATGTACCACCGAACACATATGTGTAGCGTCTGTTTCAACATTCCCTTTCGTACGGTTGAGTTTGTAGTTAAAATGCTAAACACTGATGAAGTAAATTGGTTAGATGTTGTGCACATGCATCTCGCATTCACAATTTTTCACAATCACATGGATATTTTTGTCCGAAAATCATGAATTGCATAGAAAATTAGACTAATAGTGAAGCTTATAGATAGCTAGAAAGAGACAGAGAGGGAGAGAAAATGAACGAGGCGACCGGTGAGGGTCTGGTCCTTAACGGTGCCGGTGATGGTGGCTGCCGCCGTGTGGCCTTTGCGGGGGTGTGAGCCCAACCAGGGACGCATCGCTTCCCCTTCCTCCTTTCAACCTTTTATGTTTTGCACCATCAATTGTTCTAAGATGACAATGGCCTTGGTTTGAAATATGCACACGAGATGGTATGTTGAATATGCTGGTCACTTATTTTTCAGCCGGAGTTTAGTACTTACGATAAGGGACTCATTGTTAGATATTTGACTAATATATAAGAGGTCATCTGAGACAGATCATGGGCACTTTTTTAAAACAAAACCAATTCAAGGAGTTATTTGGAATTGTGCTCTTTATGAGAATAAATCTTGTGTGGTGCTCACAACATGTAGAAATGACATATTAAAAAATTTGTCAATAAATAAGGAGAGTTTCAAATTGTAATGTAAAAATTTACTCATATGCATATCATGTGGCCAAAATGAACGGAAGAGTTTTTTCCTTTCATGAGACATCAACAAACGATAGTTTATTAAGCTAATATAACTTATTATCTGGCCAAAAAAAAAGGAGAGAAAGCCTTACCTTATTGATTGCTTGGTTTGGCTATTTGTCTCGATTTTCTATTTATCAAGCTATAATATTGTTAATGTATCTATTGCATATAATATAATGACATTTTCGATATTACATTTATAAGTGGGCCGTTACCTCCTCTTTTATTCGTTTGATAATACCAAAGATTCCAATTGGCAATTGAAGTATGGTTGACCAAGTCTTGACTTTAAGATAGCGAGATTACCCTATGAGAGTGTGTGAAATTAAAGCCCTTTAGTGGGTGCTCTCTCTCTCTCTCTCTCTCTCTCTCTCTCTCTCCCACACGCACATTTGTTCTATTAAGTATTCATACCAAATGAATGCCGATATTGTAACCTTTTGTTGGCCGACTTTATTACATTAATATAGAGACAACGAGAAAAATGTTTTTTCATTGATTCTATGTTTTAGATTATAATTTTGTTTTCCATGAGATAGAGCTTCATATAAAACCTATTTAATCTATACTATTTTCAGATATGATTTTGATAATCAATATTTTATTGAGACCCGTTAGCATCTCCTACACCAAATAATCTGAAAAAAAAAATTCAAAAATGCTATTTAAAGTTGAAAGAAATCTAAAATTACCTTTGCCTATGACTGATAAATTTTTGGCATCATACTATCATCTATTGTGATCATTTAATGACAGAATACAAAAAAAAAGGGATGCCACATTAGGCAAATAGGAAATAGTTTTTATTATCCTTTTATAAATTCTGTTTATAGTGGTTGTGTTAGTCATGGAAAGAATGAAGAAAAAGCTTCAGAATCATGCAAGCTTAACAGGCTAATAGTAGTGTCCCACAAGTTTGTTTTTTGTTCGATAGACCATTTGCAAAGCTTGTATCATACGACTAAAAGAATAAGTCTTGATAAATGAAAATAGTTATTATAACTTTAATCATATAAGCTTATCACAACCGTGCATAGCACCAGTAATCTTCTAGTATGGCATGCGCATACTACATTGCTCTATAAACCAGTACGCAAAGATCACTTACTTTTAAAGTTTGGCTTTTTTAAGTTTTGTCCGAATCAAACTCCCAGTTTTATTTAACTCGAAATACTTAAGACCTTTCATTAGATTACTCAAAATATTGACTTGCATAATCACATATAAAAAGTTTATAATTTTTCGAAACTTAAATAATAATTTTTATCAAGTTTTGGAGGGAAAATTGTAAGCAAAATTATAAAATGATTGATAAGGTGCAACAAGGACACCAACCGTTCTATGTTGCACAACCAGTATTGATATGAACAAATTTTATAATTTTTTAATATTTTTTTTTTATTTTTAAATATTTTTGCTTTTCTTCTTTCTTTTTATTATCTATTTTTTCATTGTGGTTGCTGAGGTTCGCAACCTTACCCAAGCCATTGCCTGCCATAGGTGAGGGCTTGTAGGCCTTCACCGACCACAATAATAATAAATAAGAACAAACAAAGAAAAATAAAATAAAAAGTTCAGAAAAATATTAAAAATTGTAAAATTTGTCCAAATCATTGCCAATCATGCCACGTATGACGATCAATGTCCATATTAGCGATTTTTGGTCAAAATTGACTGGATATTCTTAATCGGCAACAAAAGATTCGGGACTAAATTAATATAATCGAAAGGTTTATGATTGAATTAATATCAATACAATAGGTTTGAGACTTTTCTCATACTTTCCTCTAACTATATCAAACCAGCTTTTAAGTAATTTGACCCAACAAATCACAGAACATAGGGGAAATTTATCTTTACTTCAACTCTAAACAAATAGTGTCCTTATTCTAACTAATGAGGGTTGTTTTAGTAAAGTTTAGAATTGGAGTACCAATCTGAGCTTACATTACATCGACAATGTCTTCGAAAGATGATACCACCGAAGGAAAGAAAGAGACTCAGTTCAAATCTCTCGCTCGAGATGGAAGACAGCAAGGCCGAGCTACGAGTCAGTTCAGGCTTAGGCTTTCGAGTAATGAGAATTTTTTTTTCACAAATACAAAACAAAAAGAAAGGAAGAAAGAAAGATAAGAGGAGCGAGTTAATCTCTACAACCTATTTGTTTAAAATTATTTGAACATAAATTATTGTCGATGATAAAAATAATGCTACGGTAATGCTAAGGTCATCTTAAGCATAACTCTAATAAAATGTTTAACTCTCATCATAAAAATTAATGGAGTCCGCAACATGTCCAAAGTAGATGAAGATTTGATGTGTCCCCCTTAAATCACAACCCTTTTCATAAATTAGATATTTTCTATGTTACTCATTTATTTTTATGCTCACAATTTATTGAGATCTCACTATCCCATCGAGTTTGATTAACCTTTTAAGCCGGATAGCTGTTGGAACTTGTGGCTGATATGTGATCGTCATTTTAAAACATAACGACCATTTTTATACCAACAGCACTCTTGTCTTTTTTGACAGAATTTTGCACTCGATGATGTTCTTTTCTTTTTCGAAGTCTTGACCCATCATATAAATTCAAAAGTTACGTTAGGTTACGTTTTTCCTCGCATAATGATTCCCTTTTACGGTTCGTGCTCCACCACTTAGGATTTTGAGGTACGCACATGCTGAGTGGTGTAGAAGAAAACTTGATATGAGAGTGTTGTTGAGACCTGATGTTTGTGCTCCGCCCCTAATTGTAATGAAACTCGAGTTTCGGAAGGGTTGAGACTTAAAATTTGTGCTCCTCCTTAGAATTTTGAAGAAAGTCAAGCTCTGATAGCATCGAGATTCGAGACTGAAGTTTGTGCCTTGCCCCTCGGTTTTAAAATGCCCATGTTCTCCGTGATGTACTTGACAAAAAAAAAAAAAAAAGAATTGAGCTGGAGAGCATCGAGTTAGTTACGTTCGTGCTCCATCCCCTTGGGATCTTTTGGAGTAATTATGACTGATAACACAACTAATCTAACAGGCTCCGTTTATTTTGCAGAAAATAGGTGATTTAGGTAACATTTCCCTAAAAATAATCGATTATATTGCTTACAAAAATAAGTGAACGAATATACTTTCATCATCCATAAATATATTTGAACAAAATTGTTGTCGACAATAAAAATAATTTTTATCGACTAATCAATTCAAACGATTATTTTTAGAAAAATGTTTATTAAATTTGTTACTTTTTACGAAATAAATGGAGTGGAAATTAATGGTACTAGCTTATGCTTCGGGTACTCGATTGACCTGAGTCTCCTTGATGTAGAATTTTCTCAAGAAAGCTCATGCTCCTAGAGTGTTGAATATTTGGGGCTTCTTGCCATTACGAATTTTCGCATTAAATGACTGCGCTTTCTATCACCAGGGATTTCCCTGAAAAGAAGACGAAATATTACAAAATTTTCCCCACGGATAGAGCGTTAGAATATTGATACATTAAACCGCTCTTTCATCTCTTATTCCGTGAACGTTGAAGGCTAATAACTTTACGCCACTGGGGATTGTCGGAAACGGCTTGTGTTCCTACAGCGTCGAATCATCCAACGGCTCTCGTTCGCCGGGATGTTATTCTGGAAAAGGTCAAATTCAATTTTCTCTCACATGTAAGAAAACTTGCTGTAATCGAGGCATCTGCGGATGAGAACTAGACTTGTGCACACGTCAAATATTGGTGTGCATGCCTCAAGCAAGAAATTCTTGCCTCAAGTCAGACATCCATGAGCTAAAGACAATTTTGAAAATCACCGGAAGTCTCCATATAATTCACTTTTTTGGCTATCGAAGCAATTGAGATCTTGAGGACTTCCTTTAATATTTCCGCCCACAGGCCCTTTCCTTTATGTTTAATGAGGGTTCGTTTATTTTGTAAAAGAAAAAAAGAATTTATAAAATATTTTCTAGAAAATGATCACTTATATTAATTAGTCCATAAAAAATATTCTCATTATGGATAACAATCTCATTTATATTTATAAGTAATAGAAGTGATCATAACCTTCGTACGCTATTCATTTGAGCGTTATAAATTTTTTTCTTAGTTTCCCTGGTCCTAAGCATAGATCTCCTTATTGGTATTATAGCCATGGTTTCATTTGTGACTTACTTGTTCCATGTGTTTAGATGATGAATCTAGTGCTGGGAAGATTTCTTCATCATCATGATGGATCCATAAACTCTCAATACTCTTGTTACTCTTATTCCATCCCCATCGCTGAAGAATTTACTAATCCATAGGGAAGTTACTGGCATGCCCCAAAAATACGTGCTCCAATTGATGTGGATGAACATGGAAGGCAAAAGAGAAACTTTGAAGTGAAAATCTTTATAGGGAAATGGGGAAAGTGGACTTGGCTGGAATATATACTGAGATTTGGGTTGACAAATGCTAGGGACAGATGATAAAATTTTTCAAAGTTTGAGTCAGAATCAATTTGACCTAGGGTTTGATAGTATGCCTCCCTTTCAAAAAGAATGATGTCCCACCAAGGTAAGTCATATAGGAATGAATCTAGAATCTTACTTCTGCTCAGAAGGAATGTTTAGAGTTATTAGAGCAAGGCCTATACCATAACTTTTGTATAACACTCGATTGAGTGCTATATAATTTTTCAATCAATTATTTAAGTGCCAAATTTTTTAAAAATGTTCACCTTAGCACTTGTAGCGAATGTGTTTAAAAAAAATTGGCACTTAAGTAATTGATTGAAAGTTATCGCACTTACGGCAGTCAAGTAAAAATAAAATAAAATTATGGCACTTGAATGAGTGTTGTAAAAAAATTAGGTAAGTTCTAAATAAGAGCCCGGAGTACTATTATTTTGTAAAATAAGAGCTTGAACTCATTGTTTAGTGGATGACAATTTTGTCTTTTAATTTTTAAATTATTTTCCTCTTTTTTTGTTTTTTCCTTCCAGAAAAACTAAAAAAAATTCATTTGAACTCATTGTTTAGTGAATGGAAATTTTGTCTTTTTATTTTTTAAATTATTTTTCCTTATTTTATTTTATTTTATTTCCTTCCAAAAGAACTAAAAAAAATTAATTTTTTTTTTTCAAAAAAGATGAACACGCACAAGAGGGAGGCTCCTTCTTGTTTGTGGCTATTGCCCCGTCACTAATAAGGAGGTAGCGATGCCTTGGCGAGGACTGGCAACCCTTGCCAAAAACAGGAGAGGGTGACAACCCTCTCCTAGATTTGGGTGAGGGTCGCTGGCTCTCGTGCAAGCGTAACGGCCCTCACCTAGCACCTCCCTGACTTGGGTGACAAGGTTTGGGGGCTTTGGGCGAGGGCCAACAACCCTCACTTAGGCTATGGTGAGGGTGGGCGACCCTCGCCCGGATTTGAAAGAGGGTTGCCATCCTCTCTTGTCTTTAGCGAGGGCATGTTGGCCATCGTCGCCTTTAGTCGACGAGGGTCATTGACCCTCATCCAAGCGATGGTGACCTCACCGGCCATTACTATCGCCCCATTGGCAATGGGGTGGCGGCCATAGGCAAGATGGAGCCCTCTTGCCTTTGTTTTTGCCTCTTTTTTTTTTTGGTAATTTTTAAAATTTTAATTTTAAAGCTAATTTAATTTGTATTTGGACAAAAATATCCCTAATCAACCGAATTTTTTGCTAGTTGACAAGCTAGCAAGACTAGGCCTTTATTTGAAATAATCATAATCACTTCATGTTCTTTTTTGAGATTAATATAGCCATTTGAGGCCCTTATTTTAAATAAAGTTCTCTTCAGGATCTTAAATGAAAAAATGAGAACACTTTGAGTCTTTATTTGGAATTTTCCTAAAAAATTATGACGATTTTGGTGTCTTTATATCCATGGTAGGCGTACTTCTACCATGGTCCACGTGAAAAATTCATCCATAATTTGTAAAACTAGCAATGAAACTTTGTCATAAGTTATAATAGTATTAGACAAAAGTGTGTCCGAATCATTGTGTTTCTCAGCTACATTGACATAGTTATCTTGATCCCCCTCCCCAGCATGTTCACGAGTCGACGCGCCCTACGCGCCACTTGAGGTTCACGAATGAGTTTGAGTGGTTTTTCTTTTCTAAGATAGTGGGTGAGTTTTGAGTTTAGAAAGCAGTTTGTAGTTTTTTGTCTGCAATGTTTTACAATTTAAGCCTTTAAAAAAGAGTTAATTTGATGGGTAAAATAAATCGAAGTGGAGACCGAACAAAAACTTTCCTTCGAAAGATGACATAGATAATGTACGGACAAAGTTGGAAAGTTCCGAGAAGTTAGACAAAGGGACTTTTGATTGATATATATATGTCGCACATATTCTGTATCATTGATTACGACGTGACTGATCAATAGGATTACGTGTACATAATTTGTATACCAATTGATTTTGTATTTGAATTTCAAAAATTTCATTGTGATCAACTTCGCCTTTCGGTATAAAGAAAAAGCACTTTTGAAAGAAATTCATTCCCAGCCGTGACTAAAAGCATGATTCTTCCTTTGACTTTTACTTTCATTAATCTTCAGAAAACCTAATGCAGATCAAGAATCGAAAAGCTTGTAAAACTGCATTGTCCATCTAATTTGAGGAAAAGAATTCTCCGCATTTCACTCTCAAAACTTTTGAAAATGTTATTTAATTTTCAAAATAACTTCCTAAAAAAGATATTTTCTTTTGTCTGTTTTTTCCTCTGTTCATTGCTTTCAGGCCCCTAGTCATATATATATAAATTCATCCTTTACTCCTCCAAAAAGTGCGTGCGAAAGAGAAAACAGCCATCATATTCCTTGGCTTTGAATAATGAGGATGAGGCCACACTTGCACGCTTAAGAAGATATTTCCCATGCCCGCCGCTTTTAAACTTCTTTTGAATTCATGGTGCCTCCCACAGACCTGCCATCCATACCATCAACTATTTTAAAACCCCAAAATAATTGACGAAGACTTACTTTTAATGATTAAATATAACACTCCCCTATATACGTACGTAAGACTTTAGAAGTATACAATAGATAAAATAAATAAGAGGATTAGAGAGATTTGAATTCAAAACCTCATACTCTAATATTATGTAAAATCTTGAGGCACTATTGTTTCAAAAGGTTTAAGTTAATAGGTGAATATGTGGGGAAGCTCTTTTCTATATTTTATTTGTGATTAAGGATAAATGAATAAACCCTTGATATATAAATTGTGTTGAAACGCCAGTTACATTCATTAACTTTACTCATAATTTACCAATTAGTTATTAAACACAATCAACAGCGAGGAATCAGGAACGTGGCTCGTGCCCAAAAGAAAAAAAAAATCACAAAATATGTTCGGATAAAAGTTATTTTGAAATCATTGGGTGAGGTGGAACTTAAATAGAATATAATCAAATATTAATTTGAACTTTCACTTTAATATGAAGATATCATATCAGATTTAAATAGGGTTTTGAATTGAAAGAGTTTAAAGTAATTTGACTTGGAGAAACGTAAGGTGGCAGTTTGGGACTTATCTCGATGGTATCAAAGCATATTATAATAAACGAGATGAAAAGGCATTAATTTTTTATTAGGGTCTCTTTACTTTAACAGCTAGCCAGGTTTGGGTTTGACCGAGTGGTTGACCCAAAATTGAAGGTATTCCCTTTGCGCAGCACCACCCGGACCATCTCTTTGTAGTACATTGAAGAGCAATGATGTGTCTTATCCTTTAAGCAAACAGCGAAATACGTATGCATGCGTTTTATACAAATCTAATCCAATCCAATCTACCAAAGAAATACATGTGTAGCAAACACCAAATAAATATGTGCAGCAAACCACGAATCGATTTCTCAATCTAGAGAAAATACATGTGTATATATAGCTAGGCCTCGTGAGAGATAGCTTTCAGTTAGCCTTCTGAATTAGGCCATGTAATCGCAGGATGTCGATGTATTTGAGTTTGCAGTTAATACGCTAAACACCGGTCGGGAAAAGCGGTGGGCTGTTGCGCAAGAACATCTCTCGTTCACAATTTCTTGCAGTCGCAGGGGTGTGGGTGCTTTTGTTAGTTTCATCCTAATCGAACTTCCTATCTAGGCGAAAAAAAGAGAGGAAGAGAAAGCCTCGCATTATGGATTGCTTGTTTTGGCTATTTTTCTCGATTTTCTGTTTATCATGCTATGATGTTCTTAACGTATCCATTGCATATAATAGCATTCAATATTGCATTTATAATTGGGCCGCTACCTTTACTTTTATTCGTTCGATGATACCAGAGATTCCAATGGGCAATTGCAGTATGGTTGACCAAGCCTTGACTTTAAGATGGTGAGATTACCCCTACAAGAGTAGGTGAAATTATGACCCTCAGTGGGCTCTCTCTCTCTCTCTCTCTATTTTTTTTTTCTATTAAGTATTCATCCTAAATTAATGTCGATATAGTAACATTTTATTGCATTATTACAGAGATAACGAGAAAATGCTTTTTTTCATTAATTCTATGTTTCAGGAAATAATTTTGTTTTTCATGAGATAGAGCTTCATATACAACCTATTTAATCTATACCATTCTCAGATATCATTAAGACGGTCAACATTTTATTGGGACTCGTTACCATATCTTAGACCAAATAATCGAAAAATCAAAATATGCTAATATTTTGTTGGGACTATGACGGATTAATTTTTGGCATCATACTATCATTTGTTATGATCATTTAATAACGGAATTAATGATTCACCTTTACATAAAAAAATAAAAAAAAAAGGGGTGCCATATGGGGTAAATAATAAATGGGTTCTATTCTCATTTCTAAATTCTGTTTATAATGATTGTATTAGTAATGGAAAGAAAGGGGAAACAGTTTTCAGAATTACGCAACCTTAACAGGCTAATAATAATTTACCAAAAAAAAAAAAAAAAAAAAACCAGGTTAATAATAGTGTCCCATAAATAATTTTTTTGTTCCATGTACTATTTGCAAAGCTTGTATTCCACGACTAAAAAAATAAGTGTTAAATCTTTATAAACGAAAATGGTTAATGTAACTTTACTCATATAAGATTAACACAACCGTGCATAGCACGGGTGACTTTCCAGTATGGCATACGCACACCACATTGCTCTATAAAGAAGTACGCAAAGATTAATTAATTTTAAAGTTTTACTTTTTATAAGTTTGGTCCAAATCAAACTTTGACTTTTATTTAACTCGAGAAAATTTAAACACTTCATCAAATTACTCAAATATTGACCTGCAAAATTGTATATAAGAAGTCTATGATTTTTCGAAACTTAAATAATAATTTTTTTTCTCAATTTTTGGAGGGAAAATTATAGGTAAAATTGTGAAGTGATTGATAAGGCAAAACGAGTAGGCTATCGTGGTCTTTTTCTAGGAAGGTTTTTCTCCCTCTTTCCTTTGTCAAATTGAATCAATCGAGAGACTGTTAACTAAAAATAACAGTCTCATGTTACACATTGAATTCAGATTATAAAAGTATGTCAAATCGTGTCATTGCAATTCACTATGTCGTTGAAAATGCTATAAATCTGTGATGTATCCTAAGTTTGTGTTAACCAAAGATGCTTATGCTCTTTATAGTATACATTTTTTATAAACATGTCAATATGTATAATAAATTATCATATACATTGGCAACCGAATACATACAACCGAATAGAAAATATATAGGTAGATATGTAGATATGTCGGCTTTTGACATGAAAATATATCAAAAGATGACTTTAATTAATTATTCGTGGAGTCTACTTGAGCTTAGCCGTTGGGGTGTATATATAGCCATATAAGTACTCTAACGTTCGCAACAGTTTTATGCATGATTTTTCTTTTTCATAAATATAAGCATGCGTTTGAATAGCTTTTCAGAAGTTAACCATCAACGGCAACTCCATAAGTCCACCATAGAAAAGAATCACGAATCACCACTTAAAATCATTTAGATGATATTATTTGTTTTTTCAGTTATTTGAAATGTTCACTGTCAAATAAAAGTAACTCCTTGAGAAAGTGAAAGTAAAATAATAATGTCATGGGTTAAAAACATAAAATATCCCAACACACGCTTTTGCTTCATTTTCAAACAAATTCGGTCATTGTTCTTTTTCATTGCGAGTCAAGAAAGTTCTAACTTACTAAGAGAAGTTGTTTGGTATAATCTTTCTGCAATAATTTAAGTTATGAAAAAGAGTGCTGCGATTTTTAGATACAGTTGCAATACTTCCAGAGTTATAATAACTCATGGTAGATCCAATTTTAAGATATTGTAATCTAATAATATCCATCGTGAAAAAGATAATATACACTTCAACCATAACTATATCAAATGAGCTTTAAGTAATTTGAGCTACCAAATCATGAAACAAAGGGGAAATTTATCTAATAACTTTTTGGGTCCATTTGAATTTACTTTCGCTTTTCGCCCCTTGTTTCGTGCTTGATGTAAATCTTCCGACTTGTAGATTTGGTCTTCTTCTAGATTTAAAACTTTTGACTACAATACTCAGGTACTGACACGCAAAGTCGCACAGGTTTTATCAAATTTTTTTATGATATAGAATGATATCTTAAATATAATGGAGAAGTCCCTCACTTCAAGCATAAACAAATAGTGCTCCTTTTCTTCCCCCCCAAAAAATAAAAGCAAATAGTGCCCTTAATCCAAACGAAGAGGGTTGTTTTGGTAAAATCGCGCTTACTTTTCGCACTTCTCAACGCTAAGCAGTGGGTAATACTCAACCCAAAACCAAAAAAAAAAAAAGAAAGAGATAATATAAATTAATAACTAAAATAAATAGGGGATTTCACATGGTAAAAGTCGTTTTCCTCCATTAACGAGGGAGGAAAGTCCCTCACGAAACCACCAAACGCCCAAAGAAGCCATACACCTTCTCCCCGTTCTCGCGCCATTCCACCAGAGAGGAAAGGGAGAGGCTCCGTTCAAATCCCCTCTCTCTCGCTCGTCATGGAAGACGGCAGGGCCGACGCCGCCCCGCTGTCCGGCTCGGCCGGGAACGGCTCGGCGGCGGCGGGGGCCGGGCCGGGGCCGCCGCCGCCGAAGCCGACGCCGACGCCGGTTGTGCCGGAGGTGATGACGATGGCGGTCAACATGAGCGTGGGGAGGACCCTGCTGCCCCCCGAAGCGGCGGCGCCTGCGGCGGGCGGCGGAGGCGGCGGGGGCGGCGAGATCAACTCGTTCGGGCAAGGGAAGAAGAGGGGGAGGCCGAGGAAGTACGACTCCGAGGGCAACTTGATACTGTCGCCGTCGTCCCCTTCCTTCGGCTCTTCTCCTCCTCCGTCGAGGAGGAGATATCGGGTCCGAGGTCGCGGCCGTGGGAATGGAAACTGGCAATTTCTTGCATCTTTAGGTGAGCTTTTTTATCATTACATTTCAAAGCTGCATAGTTTCCCTATCTTTGACTCTAAAATCTGGTATGATTATATTGTTGTACGAATATTCGACTTCTCAATTTGCTTTTTCATCCCAAATTCTTGGTGGGTTCATCCCAATTTCCATTTTTTCTGCCCCTTGCCAACATTTTTCTCTATTTCTATTTATTTTTTAACGTTGGAGTTTCACTCAAAATGAGGAAAGAAATGTCTTAAATGCTTTTAAGGGCAGTCTCACCTAAAACCCAACTGCATTATCAGCTTTAGGGAAGCTTTGCTTAGCATGGTTGCTTGGTCAGATAGGTGAAGAGAGGCTTTAGCAACTTTTTTTTTTTGGGTGAGAAGGGTTTTTGCAATGTTGGGTAATGGTGGGTTTTGGTTTGGTGGGAGGAAGGAGGAGAAGGGAGAGACCTTGGAAAAAGGGACGGTCTTTTACATTATTCAAATGGTGGTATAAAAGACATGATGAGCTTTCTTTACTTTCAAGCAATGGTGTGGACTTTTGATCCCCATTGGGGTTAACGTTCTTTTTAACTTCTCTATGTTTGGACTTTATCTTTAAGTAGGGAGAGGAAATATTACTACTTCTTTTTTATTTTTATTTTTCTTAAAAAGTGGTTTTGTTTAATTCTTGGCCACAACAAAATTTGAATTGACGTGTGGTGAAGGGGAGCTATTTGCGAGCACGGCAGGAGGGGACTTCACGCCGCACGTGGTCACCGTCAATACCGGGGAGGTAATGTCTTCTCCTTTTTTTTTTTTGCCTTTACTCTTTCTTTCTTTTTTGTCCTTTCATTTATTCTTTTCGGCATTAGAGATTCAAATTCAAATTATTTTTAGGAGCCTAGAAATATGATCATTTTAAAGTCGATCCAGCTTCTCATGTAGTGTAAAGCAAAAATTTTAATGAGTTTGATGGGAAATTTAAATTCGATTCATGGTAGACCTAATTATGATAATGTGTCATGGATCGGAGATTTTTAAGCGTAAAGGGCAGAGAAATTGGGCTAGACAACCGGGCATGCCTTGAAGTCTTTGGGAGTAGAGGAATTTTTGGATGCTCTAAAAGTTCTTTAAGGCCATTAAGAGAATTGTATACTTATACTCTAAAGCATCCTTGTATTCACTATTCAATTAGGATAGTTGGTAGATGAGGAGATTGAATCTCTTCCATTAGATCGATGCACGATCTATGTTTGTAATAGGAGGGACTCATACATATATATGGGTCCACTCCTCTTTCTTATGATATCTAAATTCCAACGTAAGGAGAGTTCTCTCTGGATTTTTTTCTTCTTTTTTTTTTTTTTAACAATCCGGATGGGTTAAGTGAGCGAGTAAGCATTGACAAGGGAAAGGTTCAGTTTAGAAGGTCAAGTAAGGGGTGAATGAGTCATTTGAAGCTTCTGTGCCGCACAGTCGCAATCTCAAACGACAACCTGTGGCAGAGCGCGGTTGAGAGTATTATGGTGCGTGCCAAGTGGCTGAAAGAATGTCGGAATGTTGTTCCTGTTATTGTTGCTGTTAGAAGGAGGCCCAAAAGGAGTTTTGGGCCCAGAAAAATCCGATCGAGGGATAGCATCTCCTGATTATTCGAGGAGAATCTCACCAGGGTGTTACTGGTTCAAGGACTTGAAAAAGCGAATTGAGGGTCTCGAGGAGACGCTTTGTGACTAGTTCTTGGCCTCATTGAAGCAACTCGCCAGCCCATTGCATGAGCTCCTCTCGAGTCCATGGTGAACATTATAAAGGAGCTAAGGACGGTCAAAGAGGAACTCTAGCCTGGCCATGCAATGCGAGTGGTCACGATGATGCCGAGTACGAGGGTGGACATTCTGAAACTGGAGTTTGGTGTGACCGGTCTGTCAGGGAAGTGGAGAACTTCATATGGGGCATGGAACATTACTTTGATGTCGTGGGGATCTAGGACGATGAGATTAAAGTACGGATGGATGTCATGTATTGCTATGCTTTGGTGGCGACACTATGAGAGGCGGGGAGCCAAGGCAATCAAATATTGGGCAGTAGTTGTCAGTCACCTTCCCGGAGTTGGCTAACGGTGAAGTTTGGAGTGAGCTAGGGGTGTGTTCGTGAGTGTGTGTGGAATTTTGCCGAGCTCTTATTGGAGATTCTGGACATGATTTGAGTCCGGGGTGCCATTCGCATTCAAGGATGGGCTCAAGCATCGGGCAATGCTAAAGTTGCAATGCCCAGGAGTCCAAAAACTATTCAATTCTCTAGCCACGGCCGAGTGCTAGATCGATTCCCATCACTTCGACTCTTCCAAAGTCCAAGAGAAAAGGTGGGGAGCGGTTCCCCTCCATGACTAGGACGAGGAAGATGAATTCCACCATGAGCAAAGGGACAAACTGGGGAAGCCTCCTAGAGGCAAGTGGAAGAAGCCACAAAGAGACGTGTCCAATTATGGGGAAAAGATTGTGCGAAAAAGAATACGCTTTTGACAAAGGCTCTGCGTGGAAGAGGAGGAGCCGAGGCGAGAGAATCTGGCAGTATGGATTGTGGCGTTGAAGCTGCCTAACTTCTTGAAGACTTTAGCGCTACCAAGAAGGATTTCGGATCAAGTTTGCCATTTGTTAAAGTCAAGATAGACGATACAAAATTCCATCCCTTGTTTGACACGAGTGCATCAAATTTGTTCACGTCAAGTGAAGCGGTGAACAATTTGGATCTTCGAGTAGAGCCGACCGAATAGTGTGCCGAGCCGGTGAACTTGCAAGCCAGCTATTGGCATCGCTTGGGGCGTGGATGAAATAATTGGCGATTGGAAAGACAAATTCGCCATCAAGATCATTTCACTTTATGAATACGATCTCGATTTCATGTTGTGATTCTTTGATAAATTGGATGCCATGATCTTTGATGAGAATCAAACAGCTTATCACTGCCGATGCAAAATGCCAATTTGCGGTACAGGTTATGCGGGGGTTGACAACGGCCAACACCGTCTCCGCAATATGAATCGGGGAGGGGAGGCTCACGGTCGAGCATCCCGCGGCCAAGCTGAGGGTAAGGTCACAACCTTTGAAGGGGCCAACGGTGGAGTTGGAGTGGTCTAAGCCAACTCATATGAGGTAACGGGGTGCCAATTCACGTGCTTTTTCCGGAAGTGGGGGCCTTGCTGGGCAACATGGAGTTTGGTCAAGTCGAGAGAGGTATCGCTTTTGGAGCCAAATTGGGGCCCAAGAGCAGTGCAACAGTGAGGTTAAGAGGTGAAAGACTAAATGGCATGGGAGACAGAAGAACCGCCAACCTCCTAGGGTTTGATGACCCCAGGGAAAGACTTGATTAAGCAAACAAAAGATTCCGACTCGAGAGCGCCGAGGTGTTGCTCAGTTGGGTGTGGGGGAAAATGTAATGGAGTGGAGGTTTTCAAAGCACAAAAGATAAAATAGGTGGCTGAGATGTCCGGGCATGCCTTGACCCTTCTAGAGGTTTAGGGTTTTCTTGGAAAGTTTAGAATACTTTTAGGAGCATTATGAGAACGGTATATGCTAGAGCATTCTTTAACAAAGGGTCACAATTGATAGATGGGGAGATTGAATCCCACCAGATAGCTCGCAGGATTACGATTGTAATTTGGGGAGCTCGTGCCAAATGAGCTAGTAAACAATTAAATAGGGAAATCTAGGTTTGGGCGACTCAAGTAAGGGGTGAACTCAAGTGTTGACCTATGATGTGCGCTGGTCCTCATCCAGTCCCACTTTGGCAAAATCTGCACGAAGCCCAATTTGAATGTGTCCAGAAAAAGATATATTAGTCATAAGCTCGGCTCATCTCGCCTAATCCTTAAGTACATGGTACATTTTTGTTGATCGGCTTCAGATATTAAGTAAATTCAGACCAACTTGAGGGCTCAACTTAGTCTGGACCTGCCCAGTGATCATCTCAAGGAATGTATTAGCCACTATTGAAGTCTAACCAAACAAGCATTTATTAACATGGACAATGATAATAATTTTTTTTTATTAAAATGTGTCAAAATAATAATTTCGAAACCCATGCAGACGCCCAATTAAAATGAGTACCATTCGTTTTTCAAAACAGCAGCATCACTTTGTCTATCATTATATGATTTAAGTACGTCGATGATGAATGAAATTCGATATGAATTTGCAGGACGTGGCAGCGAAAGTAATGACATTTGCGCAAGGAGGGGCACGAGGAATATGCGTGCTGTCTGCCAATGGAGCCGTTTCCAACGTCACCATTCGGCAACCTGGTTCTTCCGGTGGCCTCTTAACGTACGAGGTATGTATCTCAGCATTGTCTGTGCAGACTTTCTTATTATTTTTGCTTCTTTAACATTGTGCTTTGTAAGGAATTTCTCGGTAAGTAGCGATTTACTGACAAACGTGTATCTCCACGAACGCTTGCTATTAAATGAAATCGGAAACTATTTGTTATGGGTCTCTATGAATGTATGCTGTCATGTCCACGGAGTTTGGGGTTACTCGCGGAAAGTGTTTTCGCCTCATCGTCAGGATTTGATTTTGTTAAAATCGTTAGTGTGGATATTATATTCTTGCAGGGGAGATTTGAGATACTGTCTTTAACGGGGTCGTTCACGTTCACCGATAGTGGAGGAGTGAAGAGCCGGACTGGTGGCTTGAGCGTCTCATTGGCTGGTCCAGATGGTCGGGTCATAGGCGGTGGAATCGCCGGATTGTTGGTGGCCGCAAGTCCCATTCAGGTAAGAACTAACCCCTTCCGTTCTCTCCCTTGCTTTCTTTCTTTCAATTCTTTTCTTTTCTGTAGGGTATGATGAGGCGATGACAGGTATATAACTGAGTCTCTTCAACACATACATTAACTGCTATGGATATATGCATAGTATACTCATTTGGCATATGGAGGCATCTGTGATGCTGAAACAAGTCGTTTTCTCGTGAGCAACTTGATTTTAACTTCACGAACATTGAGTTTGAGTTGGCTTGAATCTGATCTGTGTGTCAATTCAAGTCAGAATTAAAGCTCGTCATTAGTTGATTCTAACTTAGCAAAGCCAATACTGGTGCTGCTGTCATCTAATGAACTGACCTTAGAGAAGAGATCTGCAATGTGATGATACTTGTCAGGGCTTAATATTCCATAATAAGATCTGCAATTCAAATTGTTTTTTGTTTCTTTGGGCCCTGTGTTTTTTCAGGTTGTTATTGGAAGCTTCATGCCACATGGTTCCAAGCCTCATAAGAGAAAGTACACTCGCAGACAAGGAACTACACCAGCTCCCGCAGCCACAGGTGGACCGGATGCTGTCCAAGGGGCGGCCCCAAATTCGCAACCAAAACCCAACCATGCGGAGATTTCCTTCGCCCAAGCAGAACCAGACCGTAAGATGGACGAATATGGACCGATCGAGATCCCGACCGCTGACACGCCGGAGACCGAGGAGGAGTGGGATGATTCTGAGCCCGCGCTCACGCCTGATCAGAGGCCTTATCCTGACATTAATGTGTCCGTTCCCGGTGACTGAGTCTCTCTAACTCTCGGAGTTCTTGGGCTTTTCGTATCGGATCAAATCTGTTTGAGGTCTTTTACAGGCTGCTGACAAAATGACCGGACAAATTAGAGAACTAACGTTGTTTATGGCTTCCTTTTCTGTGTTTATGGACGACCTTCTAGGAAATGCTTCTCTTTGTCGATCAGTAAACTTTGTGGAATTTGCTCTTTTTACATTGTTCCTTTTTGTCTGACTTGGGTTGATATATATAATACATATAATATTTATATATAGCCACAAATTAAATTCAGCGGTTGTCCCAAATAAATAAATAAATCTATCATGACCGAGAACTCTTGGTAAAAAGGTCAAGCCCAGTCGATCATGACCAAGAACTATTGGATCAGCAAATTTCATTTCTCTCACTGTAAAATTTTGAAGGCAATTAAAAGATTTGCAGCTAAATATGGAAATTGGAGAAAAAAATATAATTAGATTCTATAGATGTCTATATATACTTCTAATTCTCATGATTTTCTTTAGAAATCAAATGACTCATGATAATTTGTTTAGAGTCTTTTTTTTATCCTCTAAAAGTAATGCACCAAAGCAAGCACTATAAAGTTAAATGAAGTTGGAAATATAAATTTCAGTTTGGTATAGATATACAATTAGAGATGGTGATTTGCCTTAGTGATCTTCAACTAATTAAAGAAACATCAATTTGCCTAAGAAATTTTCTTTACATTTTTCATGCACAGAGTAATCATTTCAGAAACTCAAAGCATCATCTTGGGAAATTGATTCTTAGCTCTTATTGTGAAATTGATTCTTAGCTCTGCAAACTCTCTCACACTTCTTTTACTTTTATTGTGAATTCTGCACTTTTCTATCAGTTCAAGCAAAAGCTTAACATGCATTTTCCTCCTTTCAGGAAGACATGTAAGGAATATATTTCTCATATCAATTATATATAATACATGCTCAAATCATCAAACTTGTTTACCAATGTCACAACCCTCTCGAAGTTGACCCTAGGAAGCTAACACATTACTAGGCGGCGCGGATATCCTCTCGTGAGGTGGTGCTTACGCTTCTCAGAGGCTCTCAAAATAACTACAGAGTGTTTTTGATTCTTATCATTTGATAATTACGCTAAGATTGTCATTAACCTGTTCTAGGTTAGTAGGAGCCTTGTAAGATGCCAGAGGTTGTCTTACTTCTTTGAATCAGAGAATTTATTTCAAAAACTTGGTCAAGCTAGATTAATTGAATACCCATTAAACAATCCCTCTTTTCTTTAGGGGAAAGCTTTTCATGTGATCTTATAAAATCATTAGCCGACAACTGTTACGGTGACATCTCTCAAGGGACACTAATGAAACCTAAGAAGCAAAACAATCAGTATGCATGCAAGATAATTAGCTTTAACAACAGATTTCTTTCCTCCTTTAGTTTCTTCCTGTCGGACTTTATCCTGAAGGTTATTTTCCCAGGGGCCTTTTATATATTTTCTCTTTTCGGAGTCAACATCCTGATTTCTTGCAGGCAGCGAAGGATGCATGGAAGTGTGATAAAGCTGGTGTTCCTACGTTTGAATTCTATGAGGAATTCAGAAATGTCAAGTTTTTTTAAAGTATTTTTAACAGGTGAAACTATAATCAACTTTCTACTCATGTTGAGCAGGCTAAACACCAACTAACTTGAGGGACTTCAAAGCCAACTTTTGCAAGCTTTACCTGATGATGGGCTAATAGCTAGAGAATTCGAAGCTAGGGCACAACTTTGGAAGTTGCGAGAAGCCAAGGAAGCTTATCATAAGCAAAAATCAAGGATCAACTGGCTTAATCTTGGTGACCAAACACTAGTTATTAGTACAAAGTGGTGAAGTTTAGGACTTCTACAAAGTCTCTCAAGAGTCCTTTACACTGATGATGGCGGGAAAATAGGGGGTCACCATAATGTAGCAGTAGAAGCAGTGGATTTCTTTATTAACTTAAAAGGAGTTCTCAGCCTGATCTGTCATGATCTGTCATCTCGAAAAACTTTGCTGAGCTTAAGATTAGATGAAGAGCAACAAGCTAGTTTGACCAAGCCTGTCACTGCTTCTGAGATCAAACAACTTCTTTGGTCCATGAATGGTGAATGGTGTGTCCCTTGGTCCAGGGGGTTTTGCTGCATTACAGTCAGTTTGGTCTGTTGTCGTTGAAGACTTCACACTTGTCAATCTTAGAGTCCTTCAAGTCTACCAAACTCTTGAAGGTCAATGTTACTGCAGTAACTCTGGTTCCTAGGATTGAGAATGCCCCTAAAATGACTCGTTTCAGACTCATTTCTTATGCAGTATCACCTGTTGTACTAAAAAGATCATTGCTAAGAGATTGGAACAAATCTTGCCTCTTTTTCAGCAGCCATATATAGGTTCATATACTCTTCATTTGATCAATAGAATATTACTTTTTTTCTATTATCACAATTTTTAATTTAGGCTTCATTCATTTCACGGAAAACTATTTCCAGAAAGATTTTTTGGCATTCGTTTTGTGGAAATTGAACTGGTTGGGGAAATCATTTTCCATTAGCAAAAAAAGTCTTCCAAAATAGGGGAAAATGTTTTCCACTTTTCAAGATGGGGAAAACATCACTCACTCTCATTTCACACCCATGTCAACCTTTCTATCTTTCTTTTTCTAAATTCAAAATTTCATTTTCTTATTACTCTCTCTCTCTCTCTCTCTCTACTTTTGTCTTGGTTGATTGTTGGCCATGACAATGGTCAATGACCGGTCAAAGGCAAGCCTCAAGCTCATCGGCCTTAGGCGAGCTTGAGGTTGCCCTCAGCCGATTGCCAACTGTTGCTGTGGCCGACGATCACTCAAACACGAAGAAGGCAAAAAGAAAGAAAAGAAAAATAAAAATAATTGAAAAATCGATTTAAAAAATAAAATAATAAAAAAATTAAAAAGGAGTGTATGAAGAAAAATATTTTCTTTACCAAACAACGGAAAATATTTCTTGCTTTATTTTTAGCTTTCAGCCAAAAATGGAAAAATAATTACATTTTCCTGGAAATTGGCTTCTTGAAAAATATTTTCTAGAAACACCACATTTGCTGGGAAATGAACGAAGTCTTAGTATCTAAATCATATTATCTTCTGAGGAAACATCCATCAAATCCATTCCGTAACAATGCCGATCGCATCGGCCGCATTTCTCCATAGTGATAGTCACAACAACAGCTGAATCGATTGCGTCGCTCCCATTTCTCTACCAAATCTGCAACTTCAGTTGTTGTTTGAATTTTTCCATTCGTCATTTCAGAAAATAGACACAACCACCAGACAAGCCATCCTCAGACAAGCGAGATCCTAAAATTAGGTTAATAGCATATTTGGTTTGTGAAAGATAATAAATAGAGGAATTTGAATGAATCCCCGAGGCTAAAATTAGCTGAGTCGCTCAAAATCTTTCATTTCAAATTTTTGGTTGAGATATTGCTTGAGTTTGGAAATGCAAGTATGGTCATCACTAGTAACCATGTTGTCCACATATAAGAGCAACATAATATACCCATGAAATGTGCATTGAACAAAAAGAGAATGGTCATAGGGACTGGATTTGAAGCCAAGAGATTCCATGTGGAGCTAGACTTGGAATACGATACACGAAGTGCTTGTATCAAGCCATATAATGCTCTATATAATCGACACACTTTATTGTAAGGATGAGTACATCCAAGAGGTGGCACCATATGAACTTCCTCAATAAGATCACCATTTAGGATTGCATTTTGAACATTTATTTGGAACAAAGATTGGCGCTTAAACCGAAGTGCTATCCAACATAATGATGTGTTCCACAAATGCACTAAGCACGTTGAAATAAATTGTCATTTCATTTAATATCATGTTCTCCATGGTCTATCTAGACATTTCCTAAATCTTTTTTCCATACTCAAGTTGATCTTTGTTAAATCACCTTTAGTTTGGAGATGTTAGAGATAAAAAATATAAGAGATTTTGTATATTTCCCTTGATTTGTCCTAATTGATTGTAATTGATATTTTACTATGTTAGATAATTATCCTGTAAAGTTTATAATAGGTTCATATACTCTTCATTTGATAATGTACAAAATATTATATTTTTCTATCATCACGATTCTCAACCAAAGTAAAAGGACTAAGGCAAGGAGATCCTCTTCCACCTTAGTTGTTTGCATTCTTTTATGATAAATGAAGCTGCTGATCAGGAAAAGCTCTAGTACCAGCTCAAATGTTCTGAAGTTCATTTGACTCATTTAAACTTTGCTGATGATATGATGATTTTCTCCAGAGGAGAAAGAATATTTTTGCAGGAAATTCTTTCTATTTTCCAGGGATTACACTTGAAAACTGAGATTTCTTTGGCACGCCATGAGGATGAGAGAAACTTCCCATTATATATCTTGGTTTGCCCTTAATCTTGAGGAAACTGATGGAGAGGGACATATTCTCGCCGAAAAAATCATGAGTTGATTTCAAGCATGGGCTTTTAAGCACCCGACATATGCTTGTCTTCAATTAATCAAGGGGAAATTATCAAAAAAGTCCTAAATAATTATGCCAATTCAATTTTAATTTTTTATGGTTAATTCAGTTCTAAACTTTTTGTAATTGTACTAATCAGTCCATTTGATCAAATTTGGCTATCTCGATGCTGACATGCTGGCTATCCGAGTGATGCCGACATGACAATTTATTAATAATATTTTATTTTTTTGAATTGTTTTATATTTTTTCTCTTCTTCCTCCTTTGATTTCTTTTCCCTACAATCGCTACCCACTAGGTGAGGGTTGAGAAGCCCTTGCCAATGGCCGGGAAGGGCCATGGCCCTCACCCGGCTTCACCCACCCTTGCCGGCGGGCCTTGCCTAGATCTGCACGAGGTCTGGGGGTTGTGGCCGAGGTGGCTTTGCCTAGATCTGGGCAACACTTGACAGTGTTGAGGGCGAGGTCGCTTGTAGAGATCTTGGCCAAATGGGAGAGGGTATGGAAAGAAAAATGCAAAGACCTCTGAAAAATGTCGTGGGATTTTGACCAAAAAGAAAAATGTAGAGATCAAAAGATGAGTTGGTAGGAAGGATTTGATGAAAACAAAATGAGGGAAGTCCGGTGGTGAAGAAATGGAAACTGAGGAAATCAAAAGAAAGATTTCACAAGGGGGAAGGCTCACAGGTTGTTCATCATACCTTTCCATTGCTTCATTCTACTCGCTCCTACTGATTTGTTCATTGCCGCACCGTCAACACCTGCCAGCTTTTAGCGATTGGGCAAGGCGACCTTGCCCCGACGAGGGCGAGCATTTCTCGGCACTTGCCAAAGGCTAGTGAGGGCAGCACTCACTAGATCCGATGAGGCTGACCCTTGTCTATGACCGATCATCGGCCATCAAGGATTATGGCGACCACAAAGGATGAAGAAGAAGGAAAATAAAGAAAACAAAAAAAAAAAAATCATAAAAAATTCAATTATTTTTTGAAAATGTATTAAAATATTATTAAAATTGTCAATGTCGACATTGGTGTTACCACATAGGATGGTCGACATCCATGTTAAGCAGTAGCTAGCTAATTTCGAGCGGATGGATTGAGTTGACATAAATGCAAAAAATTTAAGAACCAATTGGCACAAGAAAAAAGTTTAGGATTCAATTTATACAATCGTTACAGATTTAAAACTTTTTTGGTAATTATCCCATTAATCAACTCTGTAATCTACGGCTTGGTTAACTTTTGGTGCCAAATCCTTAACTTTCCAAACAAAAAGGTCGTAAAGATGGTGGAAAGGAAATGCATTGTCCTCTCATGCAAAGGCCATTCTGAGAATTTGAGGACGAGCTAAGGTCGCCTAGGAAGTCATCTGTCCAAGGTGGAGATTTATGGTGTATTTACTAACGTGCTAAACAGTATATGATTTTATTCTTTTATTTTCTGGTTAAAAAAATAGAAATTTATTTAATAATTTTTATATTCCTCAAAAAAAATTTATTTTCGAAAATATATTAGAATCAAGAAGTTAAAAAAAAGAAAAACTTTTCATTCCGAGGACAATTCTTACATTCCCTGGTACATCCTGGCGTGGGTCGAAAATTGACTCGAAGACTGATAATTGCCTTGCCTTGACTGTTTGATTGATAATTGTCTTGTCTTGACTGATGTTGTCGGACTTCTTGTGGTGGGTCTAGTCATTCCCCTCCCTCGGTTTTGAGCTTATCCAAGAAAAAAACAAGAATCCGAACAAAACCCGAAAATGGAAAAGAAAAACAGATGAGAACGAAGCACACGTGGGAAGCTGAATGCACCAAGTGGCAGATTTCTTCAGCACCATGCAGTTGCAGAAGCAGAATCACCGCCGCTTCCGGTCCTTCTTCTCTCTTCCAGACCCTTCTCGCATCCAATTCCAAATCTTCGTGCCCATCTCTAAGCCCTCGATAAATATAACACGCTCTTCACTGGAAAACGTATACTTCACAATAATTTGCAACAGCAACCCTAAAGTCAAAACCGACGCAAAAGCACACTCGCCTCTTATAGTGCAGCACAATGCAGCCCATCGACGACAAGGAGGAGACAGTGGTGATCTGGGCCGTGAGCCACGACGAGGAAGGCAAGAAGAAGGTGGAGAAAACGGAGGTCGACACCCACAACGTCGACACCCTCAGGTACATCGAGAAGAAGCTGATGGACAAGGGCGTGATCCGGATGGAGCGCCACCCCGTGGACGGCATCGGGATAGGCCGCCCGCCCCCGAAGTCCGGCCACGGCGGCAAGTACACGTGGGAGGGCCCCGACAGCATGGTGGAGGCCGAGCTCGAGCGGGTGCCCCCAGCGATCGACGAGAGGGACCCGAACTACGTGGACGAGGAGGCCGAGGGGAGGATCCTTAGAGGGGAGGTGAGCGACGTCGCGGTTTACGTGGCGGGCGACGTGGGAGTGCCCAAGGCCGAGGAGGTCGGCGTGGCTAGGATCGACGTTGACCCCAAGTTACAAGTCAACCTTCAGTAGTTAAATTAGCCAATGGCTTCTGATGTTTCACATGGGTTAAAAAATATCAACTTTGGGTCGTGTTGTTGTGTTCTTTTTCGTCATATTTCAATGTCAAATGTTAAGCCTAAACACGTTTGGATTTCGGAGTTGGGTGTTAAGTGAGCTCTTGCTTTTTCATTAGATAGATAGCATTAGCAAAGATGGCCATAGAGATGAAAGTTCATTCTTGATAAATGTTCAGACCCGCACGAACAGGTCTGATGGCAAGGTTTCTCGCAGGATTTCGTCAAACATTGGACATTTCGCGTACCCGTCGACCAAAGCGCTTCCCACAACGATGGAATCATACCAGTACCTTGAACAAAGTCCAGGCGACCACATTTTGGACCGACCTTTGCTTTGTGAGTACAGCAACACCCTCTGGTCCTCTTGGCCGCCCCTCGGCATCCAAGTCGAGGGGCTTGTTGGTGATGATCTAGGCGACATGTCTGACGTTCTTGGCGAGTGAAGTGGCGTTGAGATGGTGATTGAGTTGAGTTGGGGTGGGCGGTGACGGGGTTTTGTGATGGGTCGTGTGAACATTTTTTTTTTTTTTTTTTTTTTGGGGGGGGGGTGTTGGTAATAGAGGATGAATGAATTGCTGTGTTGCCTTCAAATCTGCATATCTTTTCAAATATCATTACGATAGATGAAATGGTATCTCA
Source organism: Eucalyptus paniculata subsp. matutina (assembly GCA_017140255.1). Classification (NCBI taxonomy): domain Eukaryota; kingdom Viridiplantae; phylum Streptophyta; class Magnoliopsida; order Myrtales; family Myrtaceae; genus Eucalyptus; species Eucalyptus paniculata. The sequence goes on from CM029435.1 coordinate 30,534,987, forward strand.
TTTGTAATGAATTTTTTTTTTTTTTTGGGTCTGTTTTTGTTACGAGTTGAAATGGTAGATGAGTAATCCTATCACCATATTACAAATAAGAAAATTATCAGCAAGTAAGCCCATTTATAAGCATTTAGAAAGAGAAAATTTTGGTAATTTTAACAGCCATGGTCATATGAGATACATGATAGTGCATCGTAGGGTTAAATTGAATAGAAATAGCAAGCCCAATCTCATTGTTTCAGGATATTGTCATCTGATATGTGAATCAATCGTTGATATTAGTCATAGTCCCATGATGGCATGATTATTAATTATATTTAGATTTTTAACATATTAATTTTAAGATTAATAAAGCCGGGTGATTGATTGTAGATCTAACTTTTTTCACAATGGCCTATGATGGGCAACTCTATTAGGTACACGTTGTTTTAATGATAGCACGACATTTAAAATTCCGTGAGGCTTACCAATTCATTTAGCATGATAAAAGAAACACGAGACTGAACTAAACCTTTAATTATATAATATATATTATAGAACATGTCAACTTGATACCGTACCAAATAGCAAATATTTTAATATATTATGGATTATTTCACATAGATTAATATATACATATATATTTATTCCGTAAGGATTGTCGGCATGTGTAATAATAATATTTATTTTTCTTCGATTTGGCATCGAAATAATGTGTCCCATGGGGGTGTTTAGTTCAGCTTTCCCAAGGGGCTTTCAACCCCGAAAGCCCCTTGGGGAAAATATTTTGTGTTTGGTTTACACTTTCGAGTTTGCATTTGCCAAATGCCAACTTTCGAAATGCTAGTTTAGGGTTTAATGAATTTTTTTTTCTTTCCAATATTGCCCTTATTGATAACTGTATTTTTTCATTTTGCCCTCCAAAACACTGTTCATCTTCTTCGTTGGACTTTCGTGGACTTGCTGCTCAGTCAAGCTTCGTGGTGGTGGGCGGCGCTCTCCCTTGGACTTTCGTGGACTTGCTGCTCGGCCAAGCTTCGCGATGGGCGGCGCTCAGCTGCGAGTGGCTAGATTTGGCCGTCGGATCGCCTGAGGTCGGGCGACCTGAGGCGTTGCCTGGGTCGAGCGACCCAGGCGACGCCGCTTGAGGCCGCACGCCTGAGGCCTCGCAATCTCAGGCAACACCCTGGGTCGCTCGACCTTAGGCGTGACCCAGGCGGCGTCACCTGAGGCCACGCGACCTCAGGCGGCGTCGCCTAGGTTGTCGCCTGAGGCTAGGGTCGCTGCCTGAGGTTGCGTGGCCTCAGGTAGCTTGGTTGCGCGACACCTGAGGTCGGCGCCTCCCTCCCCCCCGTCGTTGCCGCCGCCGCCAGCCGCCTCCTCACCACCACCAGCTGCTCCCCCACAATTTTCCCCTCACCATGCGATCTCCTCCTCCCTTTTCTTTTCTTTTTACTTTGAAATAGCTTTGCAAAACATGCACAAAAAATTGGTTTCCAAACACACCTCCCTTCCCAAAATGCTCATTCTCTCAAAGGCACTTGGGGAAATGGCTTTCCATTTCCCCCAATTTGAATCAAACGGGATCGAGTAAATTTGGCTGAAATATGCAGATAATTTCGGAAGATAAAATTCAAATTTTGCTTAATTGTATTTATAGATGTAAATATCTCGTTGGATTTTTTTAATGATGAAACTAATAGCAAGAACATGTCGGAGAAATGTTCCGGCCTTGAAAAGAGTCGAAGGTGTCTCTGCAATAACTGAAGCCCGGCCCACACATGTCGGGCCTGTCGTCTTCATTTCCCTGTCGACTGATAGGTGACCGCGTTAATTGGTCTGGACCAAGCCCGAAATTCGGTAGGATTCATTCGCCTTTCTATTAAATTTTCAATAACGCCTGCACCCGCAAGTCTGACAAAAGCAAATGCCCCGCTAGAATTAATTACTTATCCAAATCAGGCAATCAAACAAACAATCATCCCACATGCACCGAATAATCAAGGATTAGCCAAAAATGGGTGGGACCTTTCATACGAAACTGGAGACCACAAGCTTTCGAACGCATCAAGAATAATAACTGAGAGGACATTTATAAGAGAGAAATCATTTGTCACAGTTCGTCACGTCCATCGTTTGTAAACTTGGCCTTTTTGGGCCATAATTTGCCTCAATGATGAAATGCCTTTTATTAAAAGTTGTTTTTCAGTTTTTGTAAGAGAAGACAGATTATGTGGCAATTTCAAACAAGATATGTTGCTGGAGCGCAATGAAATTGATATATACCTCAATGGAATTTAATCAATAACAAAGCAAGATAACATCAATATATAACACAAGAATTTAATCAATGAAAAAGCATTTGGAAACTCCAACTAAGATACATGTGGGAATTCAATGGATGATGAAATATCTGAGAACTACAACTATAGCTATGACTACAATGCAAGATTTGAAAGATAATTAGTTTGTGTTAGTTTACGTGGGGTGTCTACAAAGAGTACAATTTGATTATTTATAGCCTACAATCTATTGTTACAAACCGAGATTACAAGCAAAATTTACAAACAGAGGTTACAGATGGTATATGACTCCACTATTCAACAGTTAGTAAGACTCCACTACTCAACTTGATAGTTATATGGACTCCATTAGTAGATGGTTACATTGACGGTTATCTTGGCCGTTTCATCGACTCCACAACCTTAATGGTTTTTTGATTTCATTACATTTGAAAGCTACTTCTTTGATGAGTGCATTTGAGATTGTTGACTCTATTATTTGTCGATTTCTTCAAGTTGTTGTTTGTTGTTGTTTTTTTTTTTTTTTTTTTGTGATGCCCAGGATCCATCGAGCCCGCCGAGCTTACGTTGGGCAGCCCACAGCCTATAGAGTGGGTGGTATACCCCACACCAAGCATTAATACCTGGAGGGAAGCTAACACAGGACCCCATCACCATGGCCCCTCACTTAAGACGTGTTAGCAGCTGCAAAGTTTCGACCCTGAAACCTCTGCGATGAAGTGCCCAAAGCCGACACCCAGTTGCCCACCGGTGGGTCGATTTCTTCAAGTTGTTGATTCCTCAAGTTGTGGACTATTTTGTTTATGCTAGCCCACAAAGAGGGGTTTTGGTGCTAACTCCTTTGCTTGTACTTTCGTATAGTGTCATGGGATGTTGGCATTCCTATCTTGGCTGGTCTCTACCACTACAAGAGCAGTTGAAGTCTTGGACTAGGTGTCTTTTTCACCGAGGTTGTCACTTGCAACATTATTAAGCTCTAGGTGATTCCTTACTCTCGGCATTGTTAATCCTCATAATAAATCACAAGTGGTTTTACTAGGTGGGCCAAAACGATATTTCATTGGAATTTGCCTTGATAATGAAATATATTTAACCAAAAGTCGTTCTTCGATTTTAATAAGAGAGGACGGGTTTTGTGGTGATTTCAAATAGGATATATAACTGGAGCACAAGGAAATCTATAGATATACTTCAATGGAATTTAATCGACGTTAAAGTACATAATATTTTAATGAAAATTAATTGATGACAAAGTGAGATAACAACGAGATACAACATCGAAATTTAATCGATGACGAGGTATTGGAATCTACAGCTAAGATACATGGCAAAGTTTAATCAACGACGAGATATTTGAGAACTACAACTATAGCTATGACTATTATACAAGAATTGAAAGATAATGTGTTTGTGTTGTTTGCGCTTCGAGAGGGGGGTATTCTACAAAGAGTACAATCCAATTATTTGAAGCCTATAATTGATGATTACAATTGAGGGTTACGAATGGTTATTACAACTTCATTATTTGACTATTACTAAGACTCCACTACTCTAAAGTTACATTGACTCCATTATTAGACGGTTACATCAACAGTTATCTTGACAGTTTCATCGACTTACGACATTGACGGTTACTTCTTTGATCAGTGCATTAGAGATTATCAACTACACTATTTGTCGATTCCTCAAGTTTTGACTCTTCTATTCATAAATGATCGGAATATGTTTTTATTGACTAAGTCTATCTTATGTCGATAATAACAAAAAGTTGATCAATTTTTTTTTTTTGGTTGTTGTGTAAACAACTTCATATGACTATAAGGGCCTATCTGGATCATGATCCGAGTTGTGACATGTCAGAATCGAATAACCCAATTAATTACTTAAGTTCTCGAGATCAGAATGAGTAAGCTTCGTTTGCTATCCTTAGCTAGATAATGATGTTCGGCAAACTCGCGTTTGAGTTGCTTCACCTTAATCCTGTTTAAGAAAATAATTAGAGTAACGACCGACCTAAGTGGTAATCAAATCTCCTAACCTTGCCCTTGGAGATAATTTATTATCCTTCTTGTGGGAACAAGTTGCATTTGTTGTCTCTCACAATATGCATGCAACTCAAACTCGATTAATTTATAAACACAGCAACCCACATAAAAGCCTCCAAACCGCCACCAACTCTTTGCAATGTGAAAGAAAAAGGCTATCTAGAACAGCAAGCCTAGATTAAACAAGTTGTTTTGTTTAGCACACAGAAAGATCAACTAGTTATGCAAGAGGGTTGGTGTAATTAGTATTTTGCCTTTCCTTGCTGATAATTAGAAAAAAGAAAAAGAGAAGGCATGTACTTCTCTTTTGAGTGAAAAAGGCATTAAAAGCAAAGTTAAAGGCAAGGCAGAAGGTCCATAATATCATTAAAAAAACTCATAGAATATTCGAATCTTCATATCTTCGGAAAAATAAATACTAGTGTACAACAAATGGTTCAGTGGAAAGCAAGGAACCCTAGCCAGGATTGTCAAGGTTTTCGACTGTCAGATTTGCTGGTCGATCCAGCATGTCAGTTGTGGTCAACCACTTAGAGAGGGAGAAAGGTGAAATTTTACTGTCACACGTATTTCCTGATCATTCCCATCTGTTAAGCAAATTCTAATGGTCAGATTCAGACTTAGGTGCTGAGATGGGTCAAGGGTGGGGTGGGAGATGTGGAAATCGAATAGGTGATGGGTCCGATTCAGCACATTCTGCTTGCTGTACTTTGGAAGTATGTGTGAGTGTTTCTTGGACCGGAAAAAACGTTACCCACAAGACTCGGGAGACCAAGCAGATGGAACATCATGTTTCCTGAAAACTCCACGGAAGTTGTCGAACTCAACAATCAAAACCTCCCCCCAAGAAATTCCCTGCACAACTGTCGTTGCAAATTGATAATCAAATCGCTCATCTAATCATAAGATTTTTTTTTTTTTGGTGGTTTTGAACTACGGGCTCGTGTTCTTTTCAATACCTTTTTTCTTGCTACACATACTTGATATGGCCACAAACCTTATACGAGTGGATAAGGTGCACCTCTTAACAAGTTGTTAGCGGTAGAGATATGACATTGGCAGTAATCAAAGTAACTTTGCTAGTAAGCTAGAGCTCGAGAGAACGCATTGCATTGCAAACTGAATGATTAGGCTTATTCTAATTGCTCCTAATGCACCAATATAATCTTCTCTACAGGCCCACTTAACGAATCGATCCCGATGTTAGGACCACAGAGCTTTACTAATTGGCTAATCTGCTGATGTCCAGCCACCGCCGATTCACATGAAGTTGTTGATTCTTGGCATATTAGAAAGTACTAAGAAAAGGCCCCATATTGAGTTGCTCACGTTTTTTTTTTTAAAGCATATGAAAAGGGCCAAAAGGACAAGAACGTTAGCTCAAACGCTGATGTTTTCATACTGTCGGCAATGAGATTGGACTATTATTAGGGGAATTGATCACGTTGAAGGTGTGAGTTTTGCTGAACCGCCACGAATAATCATTCAGCTTGTCAACACTTGTTTTGTACATACACGTAAACATGTTTATTTAGCCACTGGGGGACTAAATCGTCACTTCGTTCACACGAATATTGAGGTAGATTGAGGATGGCCTTATTATAAATAAAATAAAATAAAATCAATTTCTTCTTTAAAAAAAATTTGAGCGATTCTGGTGGATGTTTGTTTATTTTTTGTTGGAAGTAGACATGCAGATTATTCGTTGACATTATTATTGTTGTTTTTTATTATTAGCCGTAGAGTCTGACCGGTTAGTTGATTAAATGTTTATTCATTAGCCACGAGGAAGAACGTTAAGCTTTGCAACCCCACAAGCGGAGATCATTCAGGATCCGTCGTGCCTACTCAAGGGCATTTTATATGTATCGGTGCAGCGAAGACGCAATAGATGCTTTCCCATGCATCTATCATAAAAAATTAAAAAAAAAAACCTTAAACTTTGTCCATTGTGATATGAATATAGAAATTTATTTTTTCTTTTCACAAATAATCCAAGCTTGTACCAATGACCCAAAAAAAATGCACCTTCCATCACAGTTTCGTCCAAGGTAGGTGATAAAAATCTGGGATTGCGGTTTGAGCAGACAATGGCAAGTAAGTGGAGTTGACATTTATCTAACTTTGGGAAAACGGCTTAAGGATGATTTTTTCACGTCGGTATGAATTTAGGGATTCTGGTTTTAAAAAAAAAACAGGTTTGGGGTATAGTTTCATGGTAAGTAAAATTTAGAGCTTTGGTAACATAAAAAAAAAAAAAAAAAAGAGTTTAGAGTATTGGTATCATGTGGGTATAGTTTTAGGATTTTTTTACGACACAAAAAAAAAAAAATTAAAGTATGACTATCACAATTGACGTAATTTAGAGTTTTTGGTAATACAATATTATCTCTAATCTGAAATATATATATTCTTTTGTTTGCCTTGAAAACATGCTTTCATTTTGAGGCAAAAGAGAAAAAAAAAAAATACTACTCTATCATTTGCATTTTTAGTTTTAGGAAAAAAATCACAAAAAGCTCCAAATCATGCCCATTGCGACACATTTATCTTGAATTTCTATTTTTTTGTGATACCAAAAATCTCTTACCATACCCATGGTGATACATTTACCTTAAACTTTTTCTTATGTCATAAAAACCCCAAAAGTGTACCTATATGACATATTCACATTTCGTCAAGATTTTATTAGATGATAACTTAGCCAAAACAACTTTGTTTTTATTTAATTTAAGTCACATGAGTGCTATGTCAACACTATTTGCTTTATGACATCCATGTATGCAGATTTTTAATGGTGCTCATTGATTGAATCATGATGAAGGGTAAATATATCACAGTAAGAGATAATTTTGGTTTTTTTTGGCTTTTGCTGGTAATTTTAATTCTCTTTGCTATTCATACATGTGACTTGAGTTTCACGTGTCATGGATTTGTTCATGCTTATCGAAGCTCATGGCACTAATCTCTCTCTCTCTCTCTCTCTCTCTCTCTCTAAATGTTTTTTCGTTTCTTCCAATTCTGGAGGGGAGGGATTCGACCTAGGTCTCTCTCTCCCCTCCTGGTTCCTTTTTCCTTTTATTTTCTTTTGTTTCTTTCCTAATTCTCACAATCAAGTTTTAGATCTGGGACTTTTACTCTCCCAATCTTATATTCGGGAGCTTTTCTCTTCAATCTAATTTTAGATTTTGGAGTTTTAATGAATAAGTACTTTGCCTCCAGTTTCAATGGTGTTCACAACAACTTTGGTGTCAAATCTGTACTTGTTCAATATTTTTTCACTCAAAGTTTTGGCACTTCGCATTGGCTCCAAGGCTCGCTCTTACAGGTATCAAATTTGCGATTTTTCAACATGTCTATGTTATCTCCGTACAGTGATGGTGTTGGGGATGCCGAATCTAAGTACACACCACCAAAAGGTAAAGTCGTAATTATAGATGGAGATCTCGACATGTGTTTGTCATTGATGGTACTATGTGATTCAATAATTGACCGCCGATTCTTTTGCTTGGATCCAATTACAGATTTGTTCTTGAAAGACAAGCTTGTGATGATTTCTGCCATTATAGATCTATTCTTGAAGGATAAGCTTATGATGATCTCTGTCAACCATGAAACACCTTGATTTCTTGTTTGTTGTTTATTTTGGAGATCTATGGCTTTGTTCCGTTAGTGTGACTTTTGAGATTTTCTTTTATATATCAGTTTGGTAATGAATGAAAATTTCTTTATGACAAAAAAAGAAAAAGAAAAAAAGCTCATGGCACTTGAATTGTTCTTGTTACTTTTATTATTTCATGTAGCATCCAAAGTCTCGCAGTAGACGAGAGAGAGATTATTTGCCAAGTGATTCGTAATTAAAGGCACACATCCAAATGCTCATTACTAGAATACTCTTTTGATAGACTCGATTCGCTTTGAGTCAAACCACACCATCATAACTGTTGTTGGACTTAACCTCAAATAATGCGGTTTGGTAAGGGATCACGTACTCAGTCAATTAGACTTGATACATAATATATTCTTATGACCTCAATAATTTTTCCCATCAAATTTAGACAAAAAGAAACCAACAAGTACTTGATTTTATGCCTGAAATTGCTTCCAGCTTAGTACCTGACATTTATTAAGGTCATGTACAAATTTATTTCGTGGACGATATGACGGACAAAGCAAATCATATGATATGCATGTAGGGACACGTGTCATGTGTGAAATTACTTATAATATTTTTTTCTTATTTCTTGTTATGCGATTGATTTGCTGTAAAAATGCAAATTTATTCAAATATATATATATATATATAATAAGAAGCCATTGTTATAGTATCGGGTGGACAAGACGGCCAACCAAATTAGGTGCATTTAGGGATTTATGTACCTTTCATCATAAATGATAAAGTCACCATGCACAGTTATCATCACATGTCGATCGTAGACAAAGTTCACATAACTTGCTTATTGGTGCTCACGTGTGGTGAGATAGATATTAGAATTAAATAGTATTGCAGCATGTACTCTCTTGCCCCAGTGGAAGTCATAAGTAAAACCCCACCATTTTCTTTTTGTCTAATTTATCGATGTGATTTACAAAATAATGCAGACCATTGCTCAACAGCCAAAAGGGTTCAATAATAATGCAAGAATAAAGGGACTTGCATAGCACAAAAGGGAGAGAGGCTTTTTTGAGTTGCCATGAACCCAGTACCTCCATTAGAAGCCATACTCACATCACCTTTTCTTCTCGTTGTCATGGCTTGAGGCTACCCCCTATTTTTTAAAAAGATATATTTTTTATTTTTTAAACTTTTGAGGGACCTTCTTGGAATTGAGTAAGTTGAAATTATTTAGGTGCGACCAAGATATTTTTTCTGATAATTTAGTTTAAAAAGTTGACTGATCATTTTGATCAATGGTGATGGAGTTGAATTGTGTCAAAATGAATTGTAAACACTAAATTTACTTAAAACTAATTCCATCATACCAATATGCAGTCTAGAATGAGTTATCTTATTCTCTTGAAGTTATGTTATTGTGGTTGCTCTCTTATTTTCTTGTTTCTTACAATCACACTTGTAACTTGACGACTCAAGTTTACTCCTTAAATTTAGAGAATCCACATTCTTGTGAGACCATGGGTATATAATCATTGGATGGCATTTTTCTTAGTATTTTTTTTTTTTTTTTTTTTGGGTGTGATCACCTGTGATGGCAAGTTTTTACTATTGGAATGTGCAGTAGAATCCCAAGACTTTCATCGGGAGAGATCACAAAGAAAGAACCAAAATTCGAACCTATCAATATATGCAATTGAACCCGCCCTGAGTTTAAGCCAACGAATCATTAGCTAACTAGAACATATAAACAACTCCACACCGTACCACACCAAATCTTCACTTCGGGATTTCTCCAACATGATTTGCTTTCGCAGCTAGACATCCTTTTTGAAGAACCAATTTGCATCCTAGTGTATGTGGGATATCATTATAGCTAAAGTCTTACTAGCTCGAGCTATGTCAAAAAATCTCATCTCCTCCTCAAATAATTCCTGAGAATCTTTCTTGGTACTGCATTTAATCTAAATGCCCATGCCTGTTGGTTTCCCACTCTCGATTTCGTACGCATTGGAAACACTGGCTTTGATAGTAGGTATACCGTGTGCATTGTGCACTCAACTTGTAGCACAGCTTGAAATGAAAATTCAAAGACCCAACTGTCGAAACATCATTTTCATCTTAGTTTTCATTGAAAAAGATAGGGGGAGGGGGAATAATGCTATGATTATCTGGTCTTTTATGGTAATGTTTGTACTTCCATAAGAAGCAAAAGCAAAAGCAAAAGCACAATCACTATCATCTTCATTGAATTATTTTCGATCATTTGTGACCTTGAAAATACCCTCTTTATCTCTTAAATAATCGGATTATAATAGGAAATGAGTAGCCAATCTCCTTAGTGCAAGCTTATGTCATCGGCCAAGATTTCCAGAGTGTGGTCAAATTGATAATAATTATAATACTAATAATAAATAATAAAGTCCTTATATTGGGTATCGCTTTTGAAAAGCACTATATACTCTCTTCTCTTTTCCTTCTTTTAGGGTCAACATGGAATAATCTCCCTCCGTAGTAGGTCTCGGTATGAATTAGTTGGGGGAGGAAGGTTTAAGGAAAAGCAATCTTAGAAGGTCACGACCTTCGAAATTGTTTGTTTAATTTTTAGGAAAAATCTACCTTAATTTCGTCCATGGATATTCATTCTTCTTCTAATCAAGTCTCTACATTTTTAAAATTTTTCTAGTCAAGCTTTGTACTCCCACAAGTTACCTAATCCAAATCCGGCGAAATCAGCTAAAGGGCAGTCGGACAACGCCGTAGTGTCACATCGGCAATATTTTTCCGAGATCAAGAGCCAAGTAAATGATGAAAAAGAGAGATTATTAGCGGAAGAAGATCATCTCTCTCTCTCTCTCTCTCTCTCTCTCTCTCTCTCTCTCTCTCTCTCTCTCTCTCTCATTTTTATTTATATTTTCCACGGTAGCATAATGTGGTTTGCATCACCTTCGGCCATTGCAGACGGCATGTCAATTGAATTTGACCGGATAAATGTGGGAGCTTATTGGATAATTTTTTGCCAGTATGTTAGCAAATTTTAAATAGAGGAAATTGATTAGAGAAAACGTAAAAGTACACGGATGAAGAGTATAGTTTTTCATAATTTATACCTAAGAAACAAAAATGGTTCTTGTACTTTTTAATAGTAGCTTGATTTAAGAGAGAGTATTTTTGTGCAGCAATCATATCATGTAGGGGTGAGCAGCGGTCCAGGTTGACCGACGACTGCCCAACCTTGCTTGTCTTGGTCCGGTTCCCATGACGGGCCGGGTCCTTAGTCTGCAAATTGCGACCAACACTATGCGGGTTGGTCCTCTGGCCCTAAGAGTTTTGAGTGGTCCAACCCCCGGACCAACTCAGTATATTATATTATATTATATTATATTATATTATTTATAATTCTTTTATATATTCAAACCTAAGTAAAATGTCTGTTATATTATATTATATTGAGATGTTCTATCAATAGCACTAATAGTAATTTCAATTTACAATTTTTGTTGAGTATTAATTATGTGTCGATTGTTTTGTTTTCGTGTTTAGAAATTCAAGTGAATTAACAAGATGTGAATTTATAATTCATGGTTTATATTAAGTATTTTGAATTTTTTATGGTTTAATTGTATTTTACTAATGAATTTCAGCTGCACTTTGCTTTTCAATTGTGTCAAATCGTAGAAGTTTTTGAAGAGTAGAGTAGTACTATAGTTGCTACGGTGATTTGCTACTCAAGTGGCGTGAAGCTCATTTTTTGGTTGAGTGGACTCTACATGATTAAATGCAGGAAAACGCTTTTGCATATGGTGTTATAAATATTAAAGATAGATTATTACAAGAACTTTCCATCTTATCTCATATCTCGATGAGTAATTAGCAAGTACGGAATTTTTATTATTGTGTCATCTTAAATTTCCTAAATATGTATTGGTATTTATAGTTTAGTTGCACAACCGCATTGTCGATGGATGTGTAATTTGAATTTATAGGTTTGCTTTTTTAAGGAGTATAAAAAATAAGACGAAAAAAATTATCGATCGGTCCCGGGTTGACCCTGGAACCGGACCGAACCCATTGGGTCGGTCCGGTCCTTGGTCCCAGGCTCAATAGAGTCGGTCCTCGGTCCTAAAAATTTAGGACCGACACTGTACGGGTTGGTCCTAGGGTTAGGGGGTGACCCGGACCAACCTGGACCATGCTCACCCCTAATATCATGTGAAAGTGCACCACAAAAAGACAGATCGATGAAAAATGAGCAATTCAAAGTCCAAATGCAAAAGTAAAATGAGATATATAACAAGCAAACAACGCAATCGGTGCATCTCAGTAAAAAATCAGTGTAGTTATGCATAAAAAATATATTTGTACAAATTTTGACGCATTAAAAGGAGGACTTGATTATGTGACATATTTATGACATTCGAATTACGGGACATCGAATATGTAAGCCATTACTAAGGGAATAATTAATGATGATATCGAGGACCACAACAGCCGATAAGGTTACGATTGATCATCGTCACTCGGTGATGGCAGTGATTAACCTAGGTTAAAGTGATGCCTAAACTTAATTACTTAGATGGATATGCCGATCTTGGCTTAGGTCAGGATCTCATCAAATCATTAAGGATTAATGGCTTTCGGCTTGGCGTCTATCGGCCTTCGAGATTGTGGAGTATATCTATCATGAAATCAGAGTTCACCTGTTTATGGTAACGCGGTTATGTTTCCTAGAGTCTTGACAAAAGCAGTGAGACGCTAGCATAAGGTCTCAGATGGAATGAACCCTAGCGGAAGAGATCAAATGCACGCCACGAGATGTTTGTCCAAAGGATCATGCCAATCATTTTTGTCTGAATTAAGGTTGAACTAGGAAACGACAAGTTAACGCGGACATCTCAACAAACAATTTTCTACTCGCGAAGAAATCGAAAAATCATCGATTGAAATTTGAAGTATTCACTCTCCATCGTGAAGGGTATTTTCTTCCCATGGAAATAGATCGAATCATGGCAAGTTTCGTATCGAAATGATTCGTCGGTCGAGAACATGTGCGGCACTGTTCGATGAGGTGATGGCGGGACCGGCGTCTGCGGGGCAGATGGAGGGACCGGCCCGTCAAATGCTCTGTACGTCGGCGAAATACCGAGTGGCCAAACGAGGGTTTTTTGTTGTAGGTGCAGAGAAGAGTAAATGAGCTTGAATCACGCTTCTGAAATTATGGTTGAAACTTGAAAATAACTAGTTTCTGCGAACCACGCAAATTGGGAAAAGCAGATGTTGTAATGTGGAAAGCTCCGGAGGGTTTTAACTTCGCAGTGCCTTCTCATTCCCGTCTGATGGTTGTTGAGAGCGTCACTTCGTATATATATCAGGCCTCCTCACTCTGTTTTGTGCTGCAGTAGAGAGAGAGAGAGAGAGAGAGAGAGAGAGAGAGAGCTTTCGTCTTCGTTCTCATTTCCTCTCTCCTCCCCCCTTGGTCATTCGTTTCTCGTTTCTGCTTCCGTCTTCGTTTAAGGGCAGCGGCAGCCAGAAAGCTTCCATTTTTCTTTGATAGAGTTCGTCCGTCCGTCTTCATCGATAAGTAATTGTCTTATTTTGCTCAGCTGTTGGATTCGTGATCAGGCCCTTCTTTTCCATGTCGTTTTTTTCTGTGGGACTCTCTGCAATGTATCAAGAGGAGTGACCTTTGAGCGAGCGGTTCACTGACATTTCCAGCTCTGCCTTCCTTTTTTTCCCACTTCTGCTTTGCTTGACCCAGAAGCAATATTGCAAAGCAAATATTCTCTCTCCAACTCCCTGCTTTTTTCAGATAATTCAATTGCCAGATCACAGAGATCTACTTGCTCTCATCAGCTCTGGTCCCTAGCATCACATTCTCCCTCTCGCATTGCTCTGTTTCGCGATCGAAAAACAGAGCAAACGAGTCTCTGCCGAAATGGACCAGCTCTCTGCAACTAGTCTCCTTCCCGACACGTTCGGAGGAGCAAGAGACGACATCTCCATGCAACTATCGCTGATTTGGGCCCAGATCAAGGCGCCGCTGCTCGTCCCGCTGCTCAGGGTCGCGGTGTTCCTATGCCTGGCCATGTCGCTGATGCTGTTCGTCGAGAGGGTGTACATGGCCGTCGTGATCCTCCTGGTGAAGCTCTTCGGCCGGAAGCCGGAGAAGCGGTACAGGTGGGAGCCCATGAAGGACGACATCGAGCTGGGCAACTCGGCCTACCCCATGGTCCTGGTTCAAATCCCAATGTACAACGAGCGAGAGGTCCTTTTCGTCTCTCTGCAAATGCCAGTTTTCATTTACTCTTTCTATCTACCATACACGGACGCCTCTGTTTTGGCTCTGTTCTGGGTAATTGACATTCTCTGTTTCGAGCGTCAATGCAGGTTTATCAGCTCTCGATCGGAGCCGCATGCGGTCTCTCGTGGCCGTCCGACCGCATCATCATTCAAGTCCTCGACGATTCCACCGACCCGACGATCAAGGTAAAGCACACATTCCCTCCGGTCGTCCAGACTATAATAAAAAAAAAAACATGAACTTTAACATGCTTTGAGAAACCCAAGATCTTCATTAAAAAAATATATGGGTAATATACTTTTCTCCTTTGTTTTTCATAAAATATTTTTCAATGATTGGCTTGAAAACGTGGGCTGCGGCGACTCCAGGACCTGGTGGAGCTGGAGTGCCAGAGGTGGGCGAGCAAAGGGATCAACATCAGGTACGAGATCCGGGACAACCGGAACGGGTACAAGGCCGGGGCGCTCAAGGAGGGCATGAAGCGGAGCTACGTGAAGCAGTGCGACTACGTCGCCATCCTCGACGCCGACTTCCAGCCCGAACCCGACTTCCTGTGGCGGACCGTCCCTTTCCTCGTCCACAACCCCGAGGTCGCCCTCGTCCAGGCCCGTTGGAAATTCGGTAACACGTCCCTCCCTTCGCCCCGCGACGCCTCGCGTTATAGTCCGTCCGGTACAGCCGCGGCTAAAATTAATTAGACGAATTGATGATGGCTTTTCTGTTAAGAGGAGGAGATCACGGAAGAAGTCAAATTAGAAAGTGTCGGTGAGCGCCAGCCTGCAGATGGGATGAGGATCCTCCTCGACCCGTCACGCTTTTGACACGCGTCCGGGACTTTTCTGTCGCGGGTCCGCTTAGGCCCACGGCTAAGGAAAGCCCATGATGCAATGTCTGATATGATTTGATTTGTCTTTCGGGGAGCTTTTTTAATTAAAAAAAATATTGCAAATTAACCCCCTCATTTTTTGAAAAATTGTGGTTTTTCCACTTTTATTTTAATATAGCTCATGCAATTTCCCGGAAATTTCACCGAGTTATAAGTCCTGTCGGTAGCTTTTATGTGGTACCTTTTTGTTTTTTTGACAGATTTATGTGGTACCCTTTAATGGCCGTCAGGTCTACGAGCTATTGATTTTCGCTTTATTACCTTTGTCCAACCCTGTCTATGGGTTTGGCATCATCACTGCAGATCAAAAGGGTATTGCAAAAATTCTCATTCTTACATTTTTCCCAAATTACATTACTATGAATATCTCGTCCAGCGTCTTCTTGGCCGTGGCAATGATTGGCATTCATCGATGCCCATGCGGAGGGGAAAAAAGGATGTTTTTGGGGCAATGATGTTACATGTCTCGAGTCTTGTCAATTTCATTAGGTGCATCATGTGCGCATCACATTATTAGAGCATCTTTCTCTAAGTGTTTTCGTTCGTACTTGAGTTCTGCTCTTGTGTCAAGGCAAAGAAAACCGTCGGTTCGACTTCAAATGGACGCCCACCCTCTAATCTAAACGTCCTTGTCTCGTGAAAAAAGGATGGTGGTGCTCCAAAAATTTGAGGTTGGCTTGTCTAGAGACTTTGGCGGATTGGTACGGTCCATGTTTGCCATGGACCACCCGATTTCGTCGCCTTCTTCATCGATCTTTCTCCGAATTGCCCCTGCAAATTTCTCAGCGGGGCAGAGAGGAAAAGGAGGCTGTCGTGTCCCTCGATATCTCCGCGGATTTAGCATTTTGTTAGATTGAGTTCATTGATGGAACTTTACCCCCAGTGTCCGTGCCATAAATGTCATTACGAAAGAGGGTAGTCCTCGAAATCTTTCGGCTGGTCTCGAGTGCCTCGAGAGGTGCAACATCCAGACAAGTTTGCATGTGCCTCCTTTATGGTGGACCTGTCCCTCTAGTCCCTTTCGTTCTCTCTTGCTCACCGACATTTTGAATCCGCTTTTTCTTCTCTTTTCTTTGGGGAATTTTCCACCTTCTATTGGCCCTATGATTCCAAATTTTGAGAAAAACATTTCAATTTTACAAATTTGTTTGCGTGAATTTGCCATAGACATAAACAATTTCATGTTTCAGTCACTAAAAAATATCGAACCAAGCATTGTTGACTTGATTTATAAGACGATCCTAATTTGGAATGTACCCTTCTGAAGTTGAGCGACATGATTCAAATATTTCTAGTTTTCTTTGTTTCTTTTTGTGGTGAATGAATTGCCTAAATCTGTGAGGAAAGGAAAAATATGAAAAAGCATTGGGTTCCATGATGATGATGATGATGATGAAGAAGATGATGATGATGATGCTGGTCATGTTGAGTGGTTGGTTGGTCTAGGGAAATGGTACATGCAAACTGAGCTGGTGAAATTGATTGGTGTGGGTTTGTGCTTGGCTGGCTTGCAGTGAATGCGGACGAGTGCTTGATGACGAGAATGCAAGAGATGTCCCTGGATTACCATTTCACCGTCGAGCAAGAAGTCGGGTCCTCCACCCACGCCTTTTTCGGATTCAACGGTAACGAACGACCCTTTTCATTTGAGTTGATGGAAGTTTACTCTATGATCTTCTTTAGCTAAAAAAACAACCAAGGAAAGTAACTTTTCATTTGACTCGAGTTGGCTGGGCCTTGATCCGGGCACGCGCGAAAAGTGAGATTGGATAGAATCGAGCTGTATCGAAACTTCAATGTCAGCTCCATTATGGCTTGCCTTTGGATTAGATTTACTGTGGAAGTTGTGAATTGAGATTGTGCAATACAGGCACGGCGGGTGTATGGCGCATTTCTGCCCTGAACGAGGCCGGAGGTTGGAAGGACCGGACCACCGTGGAAGACATGGACTTAGCAGTCAGGGCGAGCCTCAAAGGCTGGAAGTTCCTGTACCTCGGGAGTCTCAAGGTAATTAAAAGATGGCGTGCACTCGCTGCTACTCACTAGTACTTGCTGGTTTGGTCTGTTCCGTTGCACTGTTGCATTGATTTTGTCTCCCTCTTTGAAGAGATCTGCTGTATCTTTGTTCCACAGTCGTGTGAAGGTTGTGAGAAAAAAAAATCGTGGTCCTATACAATTGCTTGTGTTCTTGTCCTGTGTCACATTCATGCTCGCTGTCCGAAGCAAATCGAGAAAATGTCATTGTACAATCTGTCCTCTGCATGCCCTTTCAGTCACGGGTGTTGTTTTTGCCTTTTCTAAAGAAAGCTACTGCATGGAATTTCATCATCTTTTCCTGTACAGGTGAAAAATGAGCTGCCAAGTACCTTCAAGGCTTACCGCTTTCAGCAACACCGTTGGTCGTGCGGTCCCGCGAATCTTTTCAGGAAGATGGCCATGGAAATCATTCGAAACAAGGCAAGGCTTTTAATTCCCCTTATATGCTTGTGGAAAATCATGAGGTTATCATATCAGACGTAACACAAAACTTACGGAAGTTAACCATTAGCTGACATCGATATCGGAATGTCTGCTGCAGAAGGTCACTCTGTGGAAAAAGGTGCATGTGATTTACAGCTTCTTTCTGGTTAGAAAGATCGTAGCGCACATCGTCACCTTCATCTTCTACTGCGTCGTGTTGCCGGCGACCGTTTTTGTGCCTGAAGTCACCGTTCCCAAGTGGGGTGCAGTTTATATTCCTTCCATTATTACTGTTCTCAATGCCGTCGGTACTCCTAGGTATTACCTCTCTTTCCCTTTTCTTGTTATGCTTCTTGAGACCAGTTGTTACATCTCACGCAGATAAAAACTTCTTCACTGTCTTTTAACTCTGGGGTGATATCTTTTTCTTAAGTCACAAGAAATTTAGCTTTTTCTTTAAAAATCACAACGCCGAGCCACCAAAGATCGGCTTCAAGTTGGTTCCGTGCCAGTCTCATAGCCCATGTGGTTTATATTTCTTGCAGGTCGCTCCATTTGGTGGTTTTCTGGATCCTGTTCGAGAATGTCATGTCGTTCCACCGAACAAAAGCAACCTTCATCGGGCTTTTAGAAGCCGGGAGGGTTAACGAGTGGATCGTCACTGAGAAACTCGGGGATGCGCTCAAGGTTAAAACTTCTAACAAAGTGCCCAAAAAGCCTAAATTCAGATTCGGAGATAGGTACCAGCTTTCTCACCACCTCGACAGCACAGATGAATAGA
This sequence comes from Eucalyptus paniculata subsp. matutina, assembly GCA_017140255.1. Classification (NCBI taxonomy): domain Eukaryota; kingdom Viridiplantae; phylum Streptophyta; class Magnoliopsida; order Myrtales; family Myrtaceae; genus Eucalyptus; species Eucalyptus paniculata. The sequence continues at coordinate 30,553,349 of CM029435.1, forward strand.
TCGACACAACATTTTGTAGCCCAACATTCTCATTTCAAATTTTATACTTGGCAGGTTGCATGTGCTAGAGCTCGGCGTTGGAGCCTACCTCTTCTTTTGCGGCTGTTACGACATCGCCTTCGGGAGAAATCACTACTTCATGTACCTTTTCGCGCAAGCCATCGCCTTCTTCATTATGGGATTTGGGTACATCGGCACCTTCGTTCCTAATTCATAGAACAAATCAGGGTGCAGAAGCCGCGAATCTGCCCCCCACCCCTACATTCTATCATCAGAACCTCATAAACCAATAAAACAAAAACATGGTTTGCCACACACCATTTCCCTGCAATTCCAGCTTTCCATAAAGGTACACAAAAATATTACATTCTTCCAGTCCAAGAAGGCAAGCTGTCCTCTTTGTAAATACAAACAAGGGTTAGAAACAAGAACAGAAAGGAGAAAACCATAAGAAGGAAAAGTTGTAAAAGAGAGTTTGTTTTGCTGTGAGAACATTACACGGCCTCAGAGAAGATGAGGAAGGGAAGGCTGCTTAGCGGTTTGACGTCGGCGCGAATTCAAATAGAGGGAAAAAAATGAAAAAATAAAAAAATATAAACACGTTTGAGTGAAATTTGTTTGTTGTGAGGAGCATTTGTATATTTGTGTCCTCTTTTGTTTCTCTTCTTCCTTGTTTTGTTCTGCACTTCTCTTGTATTGCGTTGGGATTGAGCTTCTTTGGAAGCAAATAAGTTTGATGTCAAGTGGATAAATTCACAGTTGCAACCTCTCTCTCTCTCTCTCTCTGTAGTCAGCAATTAGATTGTGCAGTTGGGACATTAAAGTGGAGGGCTTGCACTTTTTCAGGATGCGAATTGATTTCACTGAACAGAATTCAATGATTCATGAGGTTGGGAGGGGGTCAACGGCAACAAGACTTGCACTTGAATCAGGACTGATGTCATGTGCAGACAGATCGACCCCACTCCCGATCTGGTATCCTCTCTCAAATAAAGCCGCCGCTGCTCATAATTACGCCAGATTGGTGGTTGGTCGGTGTTTCTTTTTCCTTGCAGAGGCATCATCTATGTTAAAAAATTCAACCCGAAAGTTTGATGATTAAGTTGAGAGTGGTGGATTTGATGATGTGCAGGTAAGAGGGCCGTTTTTAGTAATGTCGTGTGTTAGGTTTATGGGATTCTTAGCCCCTCCGATTGGGGAAAAATGACGAGACAGCTTTAACGAGGTCATCAAGGCTGCTGGCAGTAAAGATAAAGGGGGTAAATTTAATCAATCCACGTGAGATCAAATTACTAAGATATGATCATAAGCTTAAAGTACGGAGTAGTTGAATTAAGATGCGGGTACTACATCGAAGGATCCGACTCAAAAGCCCAAGGTTGTTAGGTAGAGAAGAGAATACGCATGGGCCCAATGTAATCTAGGTGGGATGAGCTAGTAAGAGGGAATCAAAATTGAATTTCAAGTATAGAACATAGTGACTCGATTGGGTTGTGTTGCACAAGCTTTCTAACGACACCATATTTGACCAAATAAAACCATCGGATCATTGGATATTACAATTTAAACCGCAATCATGTGATCTCAATTCAGTTAGGAAATTCATGATTTTCACAGAACGAGTGATGAAATCACGTTGACATGGTCATGAGCTTTCCAACGCCTCGAGAATCACTTTGATTCGAGTTTTCTCAAGGGTTGCGACATTTCATTTTGATCGTCCATTCTAGCCTACTTCATAGAAATTTGCAATCTCGACACTTGTTTGGAAAACAAACTGCATCTCTAGAAAGTTTGAATTGTGAGCTTCTCGTGGGAGAAAAAATTGAGTCAATTGAATACCATATGACAGAAAAATGAACATTGAAAGCTGGGTTTAGAGTCAAAGAAAATGCACATTTAGTTTCAAAAGGATGGCATGAGTGTACCATATATATAATAAAATTCTAAAAAGTGCAATCGAGTCCTAAAATTTATCAAATTGGTGTAATCAAACCTCTCCATTAAATTCGTCCAATTTGTCTAATGGAAAAAGATGATGTGGCTTATTTCACTACTTTCTTATGACATGTGGTGTCGACATGGGGCCCACTAAGTGCCTCGTAAAAAAATACAAAATTTTTTAAAAAATTACATTAAAAATTTTATTATATTAAGAAAAAGCTAAAAGTTCAAAACATATATATTTACAAAAAGAGGTGATTAGCCCCTTAACGAGGTCATCAAGACCTCATCAATGGCCAATGACCCTCGCCATATAATGAATGGGCCCAATACCAAAGCCCATCATTGACCCATAACTTCAACCACCTAAGATCAGAGTAGATAAATATAAATCAACAAAAGAACGTTGATAGACACAATCGCGAGGATAAAAAGAAAGTTGTTGAACTAGAGGAAAAGGAAAACATAAGAGGAGAGAGAAAAGTTAGTGTGCATATGCCTCGAATGTCCCAATAAACCAAATTAACTCCAATATACGGTGCTTGGTATGGATTCAAACTCTTTATTTATCTAATCGGAGTAATTTCTGAGTTAGGCCATGAATTCGAAGGTATGAAAATTTTAAACTAGCTTGTCTGATAAAAGATAAGAAGGAGGAGGAGGAGGAGGAGGATGGGAATCTAGAGAGTTGGAGTTGGAGTCTAAATTCGACTATATTCAAGAAAAGTAGAAAGAGAAAAATCCCTCATAGCCTCAGCTTGCTCATCCTCCTCTACTGCGAAAAAATCAATGAGGGTCTTCATTTGCACGATCAAGGTACAAATCTAATTGCAGTGAGGCCTCATCTAAAAAGAAGTCAAAATCAGTGTCGTCCACTTCCTTGAAGTAGGTCAAAATAGATAAGCTTAGACAATTGAAAAAGCTAAGACAAATGTTGAGAAGTTGAAGAAATATAATGATATTGAGAATGCGGCTTCATTAGGAAAGGAGTTGAAAAAACTAGCCTTCCAAATGATATAGGTGATGACAATGAGATAGCCCTTTTTGCAGAGCATGATCGATTACCACAAGAAGAAAGACATAGATTCCTTCATAAATGCTAGTGTGTTTTGCCATTATGTCAGGGGATTACTCAACGGGGATTTGGAAAAAAGGAACATACTTAGATACCCCTATTTGCATCCCTTTGATCAACTGCACAAAATCCTCTCTCATGTTCCCAAAGCATCAAGTTTTTACAAAAGAGCAGTTGTTGGCTTTCGCCAAAGAAGGACAAAGGAAGAACAAGAAAGAGAAGGATCAGAATTGAGAGAGTCCAAGTCCAGGCATGAACTAGATGACAATTAAGAAAAAAAGAAGGAGAAAAATCCCTCATAGCTCGGGCCCACTTCTCCTACTCCACTACGAAAGTCTCAACAAGGTTCTCCATCAGCATGATTGGGGTACCGATTTGAGAACAGTGAGGTCCCTTCTATAAGAAGTCAAAATTAGTTTCATCCACTGTCTTGAAGCAAGTTGACATTATCAAGCTTAAATGCTTGAAGAAGGCTAAGATAAAGGTTGAGAAGTTGAAGAAATGGGATAATACCAAGAATACGGCTTCATTGACAACAAGGGAGGAGTTGAAGACACTAACCTTTCAGAGGAAATAGGGCAACGACAATGAGATAGCCCTTTTGTAAAGCATGATCGATTACCACAAGAAGAAGGCATGGACCCCTTTACAAATTCTAGTGCATTTTATCATCATGTTAAGGGATTACTTAGGCGGGAGTTGGAAAAATAAGAAAACATATGTAGACCACCCCATTCGCATCCCTCAATCAACTACACAAAACCCTCTCTTATGTCCCTAAAGCTTCTAGTTCCTGTGAAGGAGCAGCTACCAACTTCATCTGATAAAGAATCGGAGGAAGAAGAAGAACAAGAAGGACATAAATCATGAGAATTGGAGTGCGAGTTTGAATCTGATAACAATCAAGAAAAGCGGAAGGGGAAAAATCCTTTATAGCTTAGGCCCGCTCCTCCTCCTTCGTTGCGAAAATCTCAAAAAAGGTCTTCATCAACACAATCTAGCTACCAATATAAGAATGGTGAGGCCTTGTCTTTGAAGAAGTCAAATAAATGCCATTCACTTCCTTAAAGCAAGTTGAAATTGACAAGCTCGAACACTCAAAGAGGGTTAAGACAAAAGTTAACAAGATAAAAAAAAAAGAAAAAGAAAAAAATATGATACTGAAATCACAACATTATTGAAAACAAGGGATAAGTTGAAGAAGCTGGCCTACCAGAAGATATAGGGCAACGATGACGAGATAGCCCTTTTGTAGGGCATGATCAATTACCATAAGAAGAAAGGCATGGACCCCTTTACAGATATTAGTATATTTTATCATCATATAAAAGGATTACTCAGACAAGAGTTGTATAAAAAAAAAAAAAAAAAAAAAAAAAAAAAAAACACTCTATGTGCCTCTTTTGCACCCCTCCGTCCACTGGACAAAATCCTTTTTCATGTTCGCAAATCATCCAGTTCATGCGAAGGAACAACTGACGTCTTCCTCCGACGAAGGACTAGAGGAGGAGGAGGAGAAGAAGAAGAACATGAATCCAAAAAGTTGGAATCCGAGTCTGAATTTGTAGAGATTGAGCGAACATCACTTTCATTGATTAACTAATTTACAATATATACATAGGGTTTAGGGCTAAAACAATACAATGACAATTATACCCTTTATTATAGGGATAAGTGCTGTAGAAGTCCTAAAACTTGTCAAGAAAATGCAATTGAATTCTAAAACTTGCAAAAAGTGCAATCAAATCCTAAAATTTGTTAAATTATTTCAATCGAGTCCTAACGTTAACACCGTTAACTTTTTTAACTGAAAATGCTGACGTGGCATTTAAAATTAATTTTTATTTTCCATGTGGCTTTTTAAAATTATTTTTTATTCAATTTTTTTTAAAAAAAATTAGATTTAAAAACTAAAAAAGAAAAGCTAAAATTTATTTTTAAAAATTATTATAAAAAAAAAGGTAGCTTGATTGAAACAATTTTTAAATCTAATTTAAATAATTTTGTTTTAAAAATCCACATGAAAATTAAAATTAATTTTAAATGCCACATCGGCATTTTCCGTTAAAAAAGTTAACGATGTTAACTTTAGGACTCAATTGAAACAATTTGACAAGTTTTAGGACTTAATTGCACTTTTTACAAGTTTTAGGATTCAATTATATTTTCGTGACAACTTTTAAGACTTTTATTGCACTTATCCCTTTATTATAAACCTAATCTACCAATACTCCCGCCAAGTTGGTGCTGTAAACATGTCAACAACTTTTTGTGAACTTCTAGGACTGGTTTAGATAAGGGATTTTTGAAGAAATGATTAGAATTATTGGAGGATTCAACAGAAGGCGGAGTTAAAAAAAGGTTGAGTGAAATACAATTTGTTAAATGCAAGTAGTGGCGAAAAGAGACGCATTAATTAATATAAGACTAATCTCATTTTGGAGGTTTATTTTTGGTTTATTTTAATGTAGGTTGTTAGCTCTCAATTTTTTATGGGTATTATAGTGTTCTAACAATGCCTTAGGATGTGTTTTGTGTACCTCGATTCTTATGACTATTTTCATTCATTTTGTATATATTTCTTTGGAGTCTTAATCTCCTAAGATATGATGTACTGTTATATTAGATGAATCAAGAGAATGTTTTTATAATGTCATCTCTTCAATTTATTTAAGCATATATCAATTGATTTCTCGATCCGGGCTTGTCAAAATAACTTTTAGCTCTATAGGATTTAAATTATGACGATCTATGCCAATCTAACTGCTTTTAATGATCGAATTCTATGAATCCTCATCCTCTAGCCTATGCTATGGTAATTTGTATATCTCTTCTCATTATATACTACTCTCGACCTATTTTTATGATCTCATATTTTTTTTATTTCGATATGGATATGAATCAAGAAACATGATGATATCAAGAATGCGACTTCATTGGAAATAGGAAATGAGTCAAAGAATCTGGCTTTTTAGAATATGTAGGTTGATGACGATGAGATAACCCTTTTGCAAAGCAGGATCGATTACCTAAAGAAGAATGACATGGGTATCTTCACAAATGTTAGTGCATTTTAGTATCACATCAAGGAATTACTCAAGCAGGACTTTATAGATGGATGGTTGATGGGTTTGATTTTTCAAGAAGAAGTACAGTAATAATAAGGAAAAAGCAAGGCTAAAAAGGTTTGGGTGTTTTCAAAATCTCAAAAGAAGAAAATTTTGAGTTGTTTAAGAAGACTTAGAATGTTAAGAATAGTGGAGATGTTGTTGTTGGTGATAGTAAAGAAATTGGTATTAAGAAGAAGAAGACTTAAGATACTAACAAGTTTATCGCTTCCCCAAGTCAAATTTAAAGGTATCAAAATTAAACAATACATGTGGATACATTGATGACACATTATGAATGTCTAGGACTGGCTTGAATAAGGAGTTTTTGAAGAAAATGTTGGAATTGTTAGAGGACTCAAAGAGGATGGAGTTGAAAGAAAAATTGAGTAAACTATAATTTGCTAAAATGTAGGTAATTATGGAAAGAGACGCATTGATTAAATATTTGGAGGCTTATTCTTGGTTTACTTAGAAATAGATTATGGGCTTTAGGTTTTATATATATATATATATATATTATAGTGTTTTAACAACGCCTTAGGATGTGTTTTGTATACCTCAGTTCTCATGACTATTTTCAATCATTTTGTATATCTTTCTTTAAAGTCTTGATTTCCCAATTTATGATGTATTGTTATATTAGATTAATTAGGATAATACTGTTGAAATGTCCTCTTTGCGATATATTTAAACATATGTCGGTTGACTTCTGAATCCAAGCTTGTTAAAACCACTTTTAGCTCTATAACATTCAAATTATGATGAACCAATTCATAAATACGACCTATGAAGTCTGAAACATCTCCAAGAGAAGAAAACTAGAGTAGCAAGAAAAAGAAGTCTGAAGCAACACGCGAAGATTATAAAATTTTGGCTTAAATATACTATTTGACATGATTTGGCATTATTTGCTATTGTTTGGTATTATTTAGCACTATTTAACATGTTTGCTAATATTTGACACTATTGGCACTGTTCTTGTACTATTTAGCACTGTTTGACATTGTAGCATACTGTAGTAGAAGCAAAAAATGTGGGATAAGAGTATGTCAAAAGTAATGTCTTTGTCTATCAGTATGATGGTCAAATAATTGGTCATTGTCAGCCATAAAGAGTCTGTAAAATTATATTCAGTGTTTGTTTTCTGCCTATATAGGGTAGTGCTTGTAAATGTTAAGGGGCAAAACATACATTCCCTAAAAAGTAATATTGTATGGTTTGCTATGAATTCTAAATGCTTTCTCCTATCTTCCTTTTTGCTGAGTATGATTCTTTAAAACTAGGGATATTTTAATTAATCCTAGTAATATGCTTTGCACTTGCTGCAATGTGAAGCATGTGCATTGAAATTCTGCTACTCTAAAATTTTATATGATTCAAGTTAAAAAATGAAAAATAATTTAATGGCTAACTACTTTTGAATATCAAATTCTATGAATCCTCATCCTGAGGCCTATTCTACTGTAATTTGCATATCTCTTCTCATTATCTACTACTCTCATCCTGTTTTTATGATCCCATAATCCTTGACTTCAACCCAGGCATAAATCAAGAAATAGGATGATACCGAGAATGCGGCTTTGTTGGAAATTGAGAAGGAATTGAAAAAGTTGACCATCTAGAAGATATGAGTCGATAATGATGAAATAAGACTTTTGCAGGACGTAATTAATTACCTAAAGAAGAATGGCATGAATACATTCACAAATGCTAATGCATTTTATCATCATGTCAAAAAATTACTCAAGTAAGACTTTGCGAATAGACAATTAACAAATAAGGTCCGCATTTTCAAGAAGAAGTACAGTCATAATAAGAGAAAGAGCAAGGCTAGAAAGGTTATGGTGTTTTCAAATTCTAAAGAGCGAAAAATTTTGACTTATTTATGAAGATCCGGAATGTTGAAAAGAGTAACAATGTTGCCGTTGGTGGCAATGAAGAAATTGGTGTAACTATTGAGAAGAATAAGACTTGAGGTGCTAACAATTTTGTTGCTTTCGCCAAGTCGAATTTGGAGGCATCGAAGTCAAACAATACATGGGAACACATTGATGACACGTTACGGATGTCTAGGACTAACTTGGATGAGGGGTTTTTGAAAAAAATGATTAGAATTGTTGATGGACTCAAAAAGGACAGACTTTAAAGAAAGATTGAGTAAACTGCAATTTGCTAATATGCAGGTAGTGGCGGAAATATGCGCATTGATTAAATATAAGACCAATATCATTTTGAAGGCTTATTCTAAGTTTACTTAAAAGTAGGTTGTGGACTCTAATTTTTTTTTTAATGGTTATTATAGTGTTTTTAACAATTCCTTAAAATGTGTTTTGTACAACTCGGTTCCAATAACTATTTTCAATCGTTTTGTATATCTTTCTTTGGAGCCCTCATCTCCCAAGATATGATATACTGTGTTATATTAGATGAATCAAGATAATGTTGTTGGAATGTCATCTTTTCGATATATTTAAGCGTGCTAATTAACTTCTCAATCTAGACTTATCAAAATCACTTTTAGCTTTATGGCATTTTAATTATAACAATTTGTGCCGATCTAACGCTTTTGATGATCAAATTTTGTGAATCTTCATCCTTTGGCCTATTCTCGTGGTAATGTGTATGTCTATTTTTATTATTTACTACTCTAAACCCGTTTTTATGATCCCCTAATGTGCATGCATCTTTAGAACTAAATTGAAAAATTATCAAAATATTTAGAAATTAAATTGACACCATTAAAATATTTAAGATTACAATAACGAATCTTTTTTTACACTGAAATTTTAGCGATTCATATAATTATTCATTTTATAGAAAATTATGAGTCGATCTTGATCCCTTAACAAAAATATTATTAATTTGCATTTGCATATTAGGAGTATTTAATAGTAATAAGACTCACTCGAACTACATTTTAATTAAACTAAAGTTGAATGGATGTAAAGAGGAAGGCTCTGAATTCACATACATAGACCCTCATAAGTAAGTATCCCCTCATAAACCATAAACAAAAAACCACAAATTAAAGGGGGGGGAAAAGGCAAGCAACCTCTCATAGGCCCTTGTGGTAGCTGCCACCACCATCACCCATTGGCGAAAGGGCCGACTAAGGTGTCCAAGGTCTCACCCATGGTTGAAAACCCTCATCATGTAATAGATGGGCCGAAGTCCAAAGCCCATTATTAACATATAACTCCAACCACCTAAGACCAAAGTAAATAAAATAAATAAATAAAAAAGACGAACACAATTGAGAGGATAAAAAAGAAAGAGCATATCGAGAGAGTTCATTTGTTAAAATAAAGGAAGAGGAAAGTCGAAGAGAAGAGAGAAGTTTGTGCGTACATGTCTTGAATTTCTCAACAAGCCAAATTAATTCCATTGTGCAGTGCCTAGTAATGATTTGAACTCTTTATTCATTTAATCAAAATAACTTTCGAAGTTAAGCCATGAAGTCAAAGGTATGTGAATTTTAAACTGTAGGATTTGATTTAGGAATTGTTAAGTTGTGAATTATAAGGAGATGATAGTTTAGGGCGTTATGGAGTCATGTGGTTTGATGAAAATCAATTCTAAATTATGGTTTAGTAGAATGAATTTTTTAAAGTTTTGCGTGAGTTACGTGTAACGGACAAAGATGAATATTTGCTATGAAAGACTTTCTTCGTTAGCGTGCAGAAGTTGATTGACCGATGAATAAGTAGAGTTCAGTTGAGTCGTTTGTTAGAGTAGTATTTTACTTGGATTTTAATATCATTTTTTGATTAATTGATAAGAATACAAGTTTGTCGGTTTGAGAAACATTCGTATGTTGGTTTTCAACTTTCCTAGATGAAATGGTGTTATATCTTCTTCGAGTTTATAAACTCATATTTTAAAAGCGATATGGATTAGATATATTTTGAATTACAAAATGACATTTTTATTGCATAGAATTTGGATCGAACATTTACAATTTTTTTTTGTCTATTTGAAATGGCAATGTGTCTTTTGAATACATTTTGAACTATCTAACTTTGAATGGTTTGTAAGACCTTTTATGAAAGAATTACAAAAAGTTTTTTGATTTATAAATATAGTTTATGAAAAGTTATATGTTTTGGTTACATAGACCATGTTAGTCAATTATGCTTATGACGCCATGGTTAAAACTCCTTCAGGGTCGAATCGATAAGTAAAGACCTAGCCAAGGGAGAAAACTTAGTTGCCTTTGTCATAGGTGTTAAGCATGACAATAGTTAGATATTGTGTATAAGATATTGATGTTTGATTTGATTGAGATATAGTTATTGACGGTTTGATGTTGTTAATTGATTGAATTGTAAGAAGTATTGTTAAAAAAAAATATAACCAACTTTTGATATTTTACATATGTCGTATATTGGATTTGAGATTGAAAAGTTATTGTATCAGTTTATAAAGCTGCATAGTGAATATTTGATCTGTTTGTATGAGATTACTATTCATTGGATGTCGTTGTTCATTCCTTTTTGTCTACTTATTTTTCAGGTTCTTCAACTATCCATAAGTAAAATGAGAGAGTTTACATTAGTAGCAAGACATTTGGATAGTGGGGTTCTTAGGTATAAGTTGTTTATGTCTAAGATAAACTTCTAAGTTTAGTTGTTAATTGGATATGTTCATATTTTTTTTTATGGATTATAAAAACTCTAGTCCTATAATCAAATGACTCTTTTATAAAAAAAAATATGGATGTATATATTTCAATAATAGGTTGATGATGATTATCTTTGAAATTGCGTCTTTCGGTGGAAAGATGTCTATATCATTTACCCCTACACTTGTAGAGTTGAGGAAATTGATAGTGTTAACGAAAGAATTTGAGTGCATCAATTTAACAAATTTTAGAATTTAGTTGCATTTTTGAAAAAAATTTAGGATTTAATTGCACTTTTACGACAAGTTTTAAAATTTTTAATACATTTATGATTAAAAATTTGATAGCTTTTAAGGTAGGCCGACCCACAATTGTTGAGTGATAGTTATCAGGTGGCCTAGCATTGCACTATCACCACACGACCATAGTGTGCATAGTGTAAGCTTGGCCTTGGACATGGTTGCAAGGCTATATTTCTTTGCTCTTTAAAATAGAAAATATCTCTCGGTTGAAATTGTCTTGGTTTCTAGCAATTTTCTTGTGGTTGTCAAAGCTCCATTGGATAACTTACGCGCTTGGATCTCCCATTCGCTAATAAGTAACACAATTATGTGTCATAGGCAAAGCTCTCTCAAAATATAATCTCATCTTAGGAACAACGTCATTAAGCTATTGAATTAAATTCAAAAATCTATTTGAAATGTGTATTTATTATGCTACAAATTGTACTAATTTTATTTAGCAACCCTACTAAATCAAGCCAAACCCCATCCATATATTGAGGGGATCAATTTGATCGACAAGAGGATTGGAGACCTTTGAGGGCCATTGGTCGGCGAACTAAGACACCGGGCACATGATTATTTTGGATAATAATTCATTTCGTATCATAATCATAAATAAATCTTTAAATAATGGATGCAAATTTATTTATTAAATTTCTAAATCTTTATAACATATTTGAGGTACATTCATAACCGGCTATTCAACTAATAACTGTAGTAAATTATGTAATATATCACATTTTATGTCCTTGACTTTTGATCATAATCTTAATAAAAATATCAATATTACTAGCTACAAATCACAATGTGTGTGTGTACACACATTGTAATTTGTAGCACGTGATTATTTTGGATAATAATTAATTTCATATCAAAATCATAAATATATATCTAATTGGGCATCAACCTCACGATTGACTAATAAAAGTGATGTGCTATTTTATCTTGGGACTATTTTAAGAGAGGCTGATGCTCTTCCTTCTTATTACAGATGTTACCAAACATTGTAACAGGTGTTAAGTACTCAAATCAAACGGCATAATAGTTATTGTATTTCATTACTTTACAACATTATAGGTGTTAAATTATGTGTATGTTTATTTTACCGAAAACTTCATGAGAAGGGAAAAAATTTCAATCAAAAATCATTTTTCAAGGAAAATCATTTGTTTTGGTGGTTTAGAAAGAGTGATTTCCTTCTTACTAGAGGAGAAGTCGTTTTCCCTCAAATCTAAACTTGTTGGTTTTTTTAGTCCGTAGAAAACGTTTTTCGTAGATCAATTAATTATCCGTCATCCAAACACAAAGTCAAGAAACAATTTTATAAAAACAGTTTTCCTTCATAAGAATGAACCCTTCCCCCTCATTCCAATACTGCAATTGAAGGGGGCTGCTAGGAGCACCGCCCCCGGGCGTCGAGTCTCGTATCTTGTCGGGAAAATTCCAAATAAGGACCCGAAGTGAATCTATTTTTTCAAATAAAGACTCAAAGTAAATTTTGTGTCAAATAAGGATCCAAAGTGAACCCATTCTTTCAAAAAAGGTCCCAAAGTGAATTTTGTATCAAATAAGGACCTGAAGTAATCAAGTTAATCTCTATTAAGGACCTTAGCTCATCGGTAGACATTTTCCATCAATTTAAAATATGGGTAATTTTGTCAGAAATTTGTGATTGGAAAAAAATGGAAAATTCTAAATTAATTAAGTTTAGGTTATTCATTTAGATGTTTACATTTTCTTCTTTCTTCTCCCTCGTTGTTCCTCAACCAAATTGCTGCCCGGTCGTCGTCGTGACTTGATTCTCGTCGCTCCTCACCTTGCTCGACCGGTGGAGAATTTGGGTATTTGCAAACAAAGAAAGAAGCATATGGTTTTCTTCTTGTTTTTTAATTCGTGCCTCAACCAGCGGAGAATTTGGGTCTTCAACTTTGCGGAGGATGGGTATAAGGAATGGGAAGAACTTCGGTTTTTGATTTTGCAGAGGACAGGTACAAGGAACGGGGAGACCGTAGAAAACCTAGGGTTTTTTTTTTGGACAAAATTGCTCAAACTCCAGTCGTCAGAAATGTTACATGCTTGATAGTCGGCAAATATTTGGCTGACCAACAAGCTCAGGTTATTATTTGGAATTGATTCAACCACTTTGGGTCCTTATTCAAACAATAAAATAATTTTAGATCTTTATCTCACACAAAGTTAATTTCGAAAGACTCATTCGGAAAATTGGCCTACGGATCTTTATTCTAATTTTCCCTATCTTGTCTAATTCATGGGATCAGTGACCTATTTCATGGGTTCTATATTGAACCTACCTAGACGGGCCGTTAAGCCTCGACCTCAGCCCATCTCCTTAAGCAGAAGGCCCACTGGGGCCCACTGGGCCTTCGTCCCTTCTCCCCGTTCAACTTTCACTAAAGAAGAACCCGCCACGCCTGTCCGACGAGCAAACCATAATGGCGCGGCGCCTCCGTTCTCTGCCGAAGCTCCTCCGCCTCGCCCCGCCCGCTGGAACCCCGAGCCCCGCCGCCTCCCTCCTCCCTTCCTCCTCCCTCTGCACCGCCCCTCCCCGGCCCGCCCCCGACCCGGCTCAGGATGCCGCCGCCTCCTCCTCGGCCGCCGCCGCCGCCGCCGCCGGAGACGGGGAGCGCCTCGAGCAGGTCCGCAGGATCCGGGTCCTCCTGCAGCAGGGCCGCACCGACACCGCCCGGAGGCAAGTCAAGTCCCTCGTCCTCTCCGGGAAGCTCTTCGCTTCCCCCTCGGACTTGTTCACCCTCTTCTCGCTCTCCTGCCCGCTCCTCAAGGGCAGCTTCTCCGACATGCTTCTGTCGGTCTACGCCGATTCCAAGCTGACCCGGGAGGCTTCCGAGGTGTATGCGCTGATGAAAGGGGACGGCTTGTTCCCTAGCCTCGGCTCTTTCAACCTCTTGCTCGAGTCGCTGGTGACGAGCAAGCGGTTCGAGGAGGCGCTCGGGTTCTTCGGGGAGATATTCGGGTCTGATGTGAGGCCGGACCGGTTCACGTTTGCGAAGGCCATTCAGGCCGCGGCGAAATTGGGGGACTTGAGGAGGGGTTTCGAGTTGATGGATGATATGAAGAGGAGAGGGATCAGTCCGAACGCGTTTATCTACAATCTGATGATCAGTGCGCTGTGCAAAGAGAAGAGGGTAAGGGATGCAGAGAAGTTGTTTGATGAAATGTCTAACAGGAATGTGGCTGCCACTGTGGTCACTTATAACTCGTTGATCGATGGTTATTGTAAGATGGGGGAGATGGAGAAGGCGTTTGACCTGAGGGGGAGGATGGAGAGGGAGAATGTGCAGCCGAATCTCATCACATTCAATTCGTTGCTTAGTGGCCTGTGCCGAGCGCGGAGGATGGATGAGGCAAAGAGAGTGACGGATGAGATGGAAGCTCGTGGCCTCGCTGCTGATGGTTTCACATACAGTATTCTTTTTGATGGGCATCTTAAGTCTGGCAATGTGGATGCGTCATTGGATCTTTGTGAAGAAGTTATGGGGAAAGGTGTTAAAATGAATATGTACACATGTAGCATCTTGTTGAATGCTTTGTGCAAAGAAGGGAAGGTGGAGAAGGCTGTGGAGATTTTGGATAAGTTGATCGCGAATGGACTTGATCCTGATGTAGCTGTATATAACACACTTGTGAGCGGATATTGTCAGAGAAACGATCTGGAGGGAGCCGTTTCAATGATCGAACAAATGGAAGTTGCTGGGGTGAAGCCCAATTCTGTTAGCTTCAATTGCTTGATCAGCAAGGTCTGCGACATGAAGAAGATGGAGAGTGCGGAGTATTGGGTAAAGAAGATGTCGGAGAAAGGAGTTTCAGCAAATGTGGAGACATTCAACATTTTGATTGACGGCTATGGACGCATGTGCCATTTTGATAGGTGCTTTCAGATTCTAGAACAAATGGAAAATAATGGTCTAAAACCAAATGTTGTGAGCTATGGGTCTCTGATACATTGTCTTTGCAACAATGGTAAGCTCATTGAGGCTGAATGCGTCGTTGGAGATATGGTAGCTCGAGGGATTTTGCCAAATTCACATATATTCAATATGCTAATTGACAGCAGTTGTGCAGCTGGAAAGATGAATACTGCCTTCACTTTCTTTCAAGAGATGCTGAAAAGTGAAATTGCTCCAACGGTTGTTACTTATAATGCTTTGATTAACGGGTTATGCAAAAGTGGGAAGCCAATGGAAGCAGAGAACTTGATTCCCCAGATAATAAGTAATGGCTATGCTCCTGATGTTATCACATACAACTCTCTGATCTCAGGATATTCTGGTGTAGGAAATTCCCAAAAGTGTCTTGAGTTATATGAGAAAATGAAGGCTTTGGGAATCAGGCCCACTTTAAAAACTTACCATCCATTAATTAGTGGTTGTGGCAAAGAAGGAACGGCTGTTGTGGATAGACTGCTTGAGGAAATGTCAGAGATGAATTTGGCTGCCGATCGATTGGTATGTAACGAAGTTATTCGATGTTATGTCGAGCATGGAGATGTTCAGAGGGCGTTTGCTGTGTACCATGATATGGTAGACAGGGGACTTCAGCCTGACAAAATGACTTTCAATAACTTGATTAGGGGGCGGTTCAAAGAAGGAACTTTGTCGTCAGTGAATGATCTTGTTAATTGCATGAAGGCCAGTAACTTGTCTCCTAAAGCAGATACTTACCACGTACTGGTAAAGGGATATTGTGATCATAAAAATTTTGCCAGGGCATATGATTGGTATAGAGAAATGATGGATGATGGTTTCTCGTTGAATGACTCCTCATGCCATGAGCTCATTGCTGGCCTCAAACAAGAGGGTAAGTTACAAGAATCCCAGATAGTTTGCTCAGAAATGAGCAACCGGAATGCCAGTAATGACGAAAATATCTCCCTGGTTGCAAAGATGTAGTCAATAATAATGAGAAAAAAATTCAGATTATGTAAGTCAAAACAGATTGGCCTCGAGTTGGAAATGAATCAAGTTGTCTGCCTCAACTTCATCTTTGGATAAATCCGCGAATCATGGTGGATTTAGTTCTGTCGATGTGTAGCTGTTTTTTCTTGTACATATTATATTTATAAGGACAGCAGGACTTTCCCGCATAAACTCACTCGATTCTCTTTGATGTCAAAGTAAATGGGATCCCCTAAGACAGATTGATGGATGATTTTCTTTCTTGATTTGTCTCCCCTCCTCCAGGGCACTAAAGTGAACATCTCTGTATATGTACTGAATATTTGGAATGAACTACTGAAACTTCAAATGTAGCTCTGTGATAGCTTACCTTTGAATTAGATTCAGTGGCGTGTCAGTTTAGTTTGCCTTTTGCTTTTGAAGACGTACGGTGGTATGTGAAGAAAATTGTTAAAAAAAGGGGGGGCACAGCATGCGGGTGGCATAGTGCAGCTGTAAACGAGGTGGGAGGATGGACGGACTTGGCTACTGTGGAAGACATATGGACTTAGCGATCAGCTACCCTAAAAGGCTGGAAGTTTGTGTACCTTTGTAGTCTCAAGGTAATCAAAACAGGTCACACTCACTAGTTTTTCCTAGTTTATTCCATTGCAATGCTCTGTTGAAAGGTTTTTTTTACTGCCTTTTTGGAGAGATCTGGTATGTCTTGTTCCAGAAAATTAGTTTCTAGAAAAACAAATTGCTTTATTTGCTTGTGTTCTTGTCCTGTGTCAATTTATGCTCTCTCTTTCAGTTGTGTGTTCTTTTCTGAAGAAAAGAAAGATACTTCATGGAATTTCACTCTTTCCTGAATAGTTGAAAAATGAGCTGCCCAGTACTGCAGATCTTTTCAGGAAGATGGTCGTGGAAATATATTAAATGAGGCCAGATTTTCCTCCCCTATGCTTGTGGTAAAATGAACATTACAACATAAGACAAACGTTCAAGGCTTACAGCTATCAGCATTGGTCTTGTGGTCATGCAGATCTTTTCAGGAAGGTGGTCATGGAAATATTTTAAGTAAGGCCAGATTTTCCTCTCCTATGTTCGTGGTAAAATGAACATTACGATATAAGACAAACATTCAAGGCTTAGAGCTATCAGCGTTGGTCTTGTGGCCCTGCAAATCTTTTCAGGACGATGGTCATAGACATATCTAAATAAGGCGAGATTTCCTTCCCTAAGTTTGTGGTAAGATGAACATTACCACATAAGACAAAATGGAACTATTCATTAATTGACATCATTTTTGGAATTTCTGCTGCACAAAATCACTCCGTAAAAGGCGCATGCTATTTACAGCCTCACCCGTTTCCCTCTTCTCGAAGGGCGCTTATCTATTGTGAGCTTATATATAGCATCGGTGTTACGAATTTTGCAAAAGAGATTGTAATTTTTCGTGAGTTAGAGTCTAAGGGACGAACTGTGCCTGCTGGTCGGACATGGCGACCTTCGGTCCGTGTTTTGCTGCTGTTCTCAGTGTCGTGAGCTTTCTCCTTGTCGCCTCCGCGGTCCCTCTCAACGTCTCGTACGATGAAAGGGGGATCAAACTCAACGGTCAAAGCAGGATAATCATCTCCGGTTCTATTCATTACCCTCGTAGCGTTCCTGAGGTATTTTTCGAGATGTTTATGATAGTTTGCTAAATCGAATTGGAACGGAGTCACGAATTTTTGCAATGTTTTATTTTGTCAGATGTGGGGTGATCTCATTATAAAAGCAAAAGCGGGTGGCCTCAATGCCATTGAGACTTACGTTTTTTGGAACGCCCATGAGCCATTGTACCGTCAGGTATTTGAACAGTTTTTCAAAATATTTTATTATGTCCTACTAATTTACTCATTATTTATTGTAAATGTTGCTCTAGATTGCAAATTCAAATCTGGTTTTATGTTGGGGTGTTTTATTTGTTTAGTATGACTTCGAAGGAAATAAAGATCTAGTCCGGTTTATAAAAACCATACAAGACGCGGGGCTCTATGCCATTCTTCGGATTGGCCCATATGTCTGTGCGGAGTGGAATTATGGGTAATTATGTTATAATTTTTCAAATTCTCCATTAATTTTTATGAATTCGTGTTGCCTTATATTTCCTTTGGTGAGCATTTAATTATTTTTTCCCTTATGATTTTATATACAGAGGGTTTCCCGTATGGCTGCACAACTTGCCCGGTGTAGAGTTGAGAACAAACAACACCGTTTATCAGGTAATATTAATTTTATGCAATTTGTAGCTTTAATTTTTTTAATTTCAACATCTCTAGTTTGAATTTGTGATGGATTTTTTATTTTTTTGTATTGTAACAGAATGAGATGAAAACGTTTGTCACATTGATAGTAGACATGATGCAAAAGCATGGCCTTTTTGCTATCCAAGGTGGTCCAATAATCGTTGCTCAGGTATGTAAATCAATTTCGTGTTAATTAATATTTTAACTTCTAACTTGTTCAGCAACAATTAAATCGATTAAAGTGGTTTAATTATTGTTTAAATTCTAACTTGTTCAGCAATAATTAAATCGATTATGTGTTAATTAATATTTTGGCTTTTGTTACGTTTAATATGTACTTTGAAGTTTGAATAAACTCTTCTTATAGGTACGTTCTCTTGTTTTCTCTCTCAAAACTAGCAAAAATAGCACACTTTATGTGTCAAAAAAAATTTGAAGATAAAATTTTTAAAATTAAGTATTTGAAATATAAATTTCATTTCAATGCATAGTATCAAAGTGGCTATGGCAATCTTTCTAGTTACAGAGAAAGATTTATTTCGATTTAATGATTCGACATTTATTTTGTGATTTGATCAAGATCGAGAACGAGTACGGAAATGTGGAATGGGCTTATGGAAACAATGGGAAGTCATACATCAATTGGTGCACACAATTGGCCGAAAGTTATGCCGTTCAAGTTCCATGGATTATGTGTCAACAAAGCGATGCTCCTTCGCCAATGGTACGATAAATTATAATTGATTATCAATGTAATGTGCATTTCCCAAAGAAAAAGATCGATTTTTGAGTTAAAGTAAGTGTTTTTCATTTATTCGTGTAGATCAATACATGTAATGGATGGTATTGTGACCAATTTTCTCCTAACAATCCAAAGAGCCCTAAATGGTGGACTGAGAACTGGTCTGGATGGTAAGGAAAATTTCTTTTTTTCTTCCAAATTTGTATATGCTCAAAATATAAATTTTAATTCGTGTTCAATTTGAAAATTAATTAGGTTCAAGGATTGGGGCATGAAGGATCCACATAGGACTGCCGAGGATCTTGCTTTTGCTGTAGCAAGATTTTTCCAATATGGCGGATCTCTTCAGAACTATTATATGGTAATTATACATTAATCTATCACTATACTTGTTACACTTATTTTATTTTAATCTATTTACATAACAGTTATTTTATTCCCTTTGTAGTACCATGGCGGAACGAACTTTGATAGAACAGCCGGCGGTCCCTATATCACGACATCATATGACTATGATGCACCACTCGATGAATATGGTTTTTATCTTCTTCTTTTTTTTTTTTAATTTCAATTTCCAAATTGCTATGAATAAAATAGCAATTTTTGGTCATTTTTTGTTCAATTTTTTGCTACCACTCATCGCCTTTGGTAGGTAACTTGAATCAACCGAAATGGGGACATCTGAAACGGCTCCACGAACTGATCATGTCCATGGAGGAGATCCTTACGCATGGAGAGAAGAGGGATGTGGATTACGGGAACATGATGTCGGTGAGTAACTAGTTAATTGATTGAGATTTGGAATTGATCGAGCATAATCTCATCGGCATTGCTGATAATAATTACATATATATTCTCGTCGATCAGGGCACCGTGTACATGTATGAGGGGAAGCAAAGTTGTTTCCTGGGCAACGCAAACCAGACCCAGGACTTCACCATCAATCTCATGGGGAGTAATTACACGGTCCCGGCGTGGTCTGTCAGCATCCTCCCCAATTGCTACACCGAGGTCTACAATACCGCTAAGGTAAAACAAGACTCTTATTTCTAATTTCCAATTTATTATTCTGCTTAAGTTAGTACGATCTTAGTGTTAATGAAACCCTAAATATTGTGTAGATTAACAGCCAACAGACAGTAATGGTGAAGTTGCCGAATGAAGCCGACGATCAGACGGAGCCCTATGAACTGAAATGGGATTGGAGGCCGGAGCATCCCGAGAGCTTGCATCACGGTGTTGCTAAGGGGAGCGTGATGACCACAAATGAGCTTTTGGATCAAAAGACCGTCACTAATGACACTAGCGACTACTTGTGGTATCTAACTAGGTAAATGCAATGATGGTTCCCGTGTATCATATGGTGTTTCGATCGCCTTTTGATATGAATTTGCACAGCAAATTAGTGACTCTCCATGAATGTTTATACAGTGTCAATTTGAGCAAGAACGATAACCTCGCCGGCAAGGTGATCACCTTACACGTCCACACCAACGGGCACATCATTCATGCTTTTGTCAATGGGAAGCACGTCGGTTAGTCGAGCTCTCATCTATATAATCTCCATTTAATTAGGTTGATCGATGTAAAATACAGCAATCGATATTGTACGCATGCTTCTTATTTCCTCTTAACGTTGGAATTCAATTTTATCTGGCTCAAGGGTCTCAATGGGGTACGAGCGATCATTTGGAATTCATCATGGAGAAAGACATCAAGCTGAAGCACGGCAAAACTAACTCGATCTCTCTCCTCAGTGTCACCGTCGGTTTGCAAGTATGAAAATTCGTATTGCAAGCTTCTTCCAAAAAAATTGAAGTTCGCTTTCTTGTTTTTTTTCCCATTAATGTGGCTGCCTGTGATGATATCCCGAGCAGCACTATGGGGCCAACTTCGATACGGTTAATGTTGGGATTAACGGTCCGGTGAAGCTGATCGGCAACAAAGGGCAAAGCGACGAGGTGACCGTGGACCTGTCGACCAACTCGTGGACGTACAAGGTGGGCTTGAACGGCATGGAGGAGGGCCTACAGCTGGATAACGCTCGCCACCAGCATGGATGGAAATCTTACAATCTCCCCTCGAACAGATTGTTCGTATGGTACAAGGTAAAAGGAAAGCAATGGTAGTTTTCATCCAGATCCTTTGATTTATCTGCCTAAAATATGCTGATTAATCGTAAAATTTTTGCCTTGGAATCTCGACAGACGACCTTCAAGGCTCCTATGGGTAGCGACCCTGTGGTGGTGGACTTGCAAGGGCTTGGCAAAGGCACTGCTTGGGTCAATGGCCACAACATCGGCAGGTTTTGGCTGAGCTACATTGCTAGCGAGGATGGCTGCACCGCCACCTGCGATTACCGCGGAGCTTATGACTCCGACAAGTGTTTGACCAACTGCGGAAAACCTAGCCAAAGATGGTAAACAAACAGTAGACATCCACCCTTGTTGTTTTTAGGGTTTTGTCAAGGTTATGGCTGCGGTTTTTCTGTTCTTGGGGTAGGTATCACATCCCGCGCTCCTTCCTTCAAGACGACGGCAACAAGCTGGTACTCTTCGAGGAGTTTGGCGGCACCCCGCTCCACGTGAGGTTCCAGACCGTCACGGCCGGGACGATCTGTGCCACCACCGACGAGGGGAAGAAGCTGGAGCTGTCGTGCCAGGGTGGGCGCGTCATGTCGGAAATCAAGTTCGCCAGCTTCGGCGAGCCGACTGGCGTCTGTGGGTCTTACGCGAGGGGTAGCTGCGAAGCTCCCAACACGCCCTCAGTCATCCAGAAGGTAATAAACAAATCAAAATACGCTTTTCCTAATTACTATTATCAAACTCTGAGATACACTAATTAAGCTAAACCGGTCTTTTACAGCAATGTCTTGGACAAGAAAGCTGTACACTTGATGTTTCGGAGAACGCATTCGGACCGACCGGGTGCCACCAGAATGTTTATAGACTCGCTGTCGAAGCTACCTGCGATTCTCCATAGATTTTATTTTTTGGTTTCCTTTTAGAGGATGCTTTTTAGGATATTCAGGTTTTCTTTTAATTGGGTACAAGGGGTTTTACATGTTTCATGTTTCTTTAACCTCTTTGGCTAGGATGTTTAACTTGGTTCATTCCCTTGGAATTATATAGCTCTGAATACTACTCATCATCCATTAGGTACACCTTTCAATTTTCAGCTCCACTCCTCCATTGTGAATTTCTCATTAAATGATCTGACGATTTATGGGGCTTCTATCCCATCATTATGTATACGTACAATAAGTAGGAACGATTTATCGAGGAAAAGAAAAGAAAATACATTTAGGGCAATTGTTTTTTAGAAAAGAATTTATTATTCTTGTTTTCATTTCTTCCCAGTTTAAGAAAACAAAGAAAATTTTTTAGCTTCCCTCTTCTAATTTAGAAGTAGAATTAAGGTGGACTAAGTATGATTACGTTGCGTCATTGTGATTGTATTTTCCACAAAAATCTGGTGTAATTGGAAAATTTGTCTACAATTTGAGATCAATTGCTTCCATAGTATGGGGGAAATCATGTTTGAATATCTTGCACGTTCTTGATGATCAATTGCGGTAAGAGGTGCTTGAATTGTCTTGGTTTGAATCTGAAAGAGATTCTCGCAAGAATGTGGTGGAAGATCACTGGACTTCAATTGAAGGAGAAGGGTTTACTTTTGAATACACAAGCTTAGCCTTGTATTATTTAAGCTTCATGTAATTTTGTTTTTACACAACCCTCGTCCATTACCATTAATTTGAAATATTTATTCATTTTCAAACTATAATTACGCTGTCACAACTGTATTACACGGAACATGGACCCATTTAAATGTTCATGAAGTGGGTGACACTCTAGCAAAGTTAGACTCATATCTCAGCATTTTAGTTATTATCTTTTGTGAACAGTGGTTTTTATTATTAAAATGATTATTAGTTAATGATTAAGTTAAATTAATAAAGGAAATAAATCGAGTAAAATAATCCAAGTATTGGAGAATGGGGGCTATTTTGTAATTTCAAAAGTTAGAGGTCTCATATTCTAAAACAAAAAGTTTTGGGGACTGCATACAAGTCAAGGTTGCTTATCGTGGTAGGCTCTTAGGTAATTATGCAATTAAATGTCTAAATCTAAAAAATTTACCCAACTAATTAAAGTTTGGACTTAATTGAAGAAGTATTTTGAAAAGGTGGTTGTTTCAGTAATAA
Source organism: Eucalyptus paniculata subsp. matutina (assembly GCA_017140255.1). Classification (NCBI taxonomy): domain Eukaryota; kingdom Viridiplantae; phylum Streptophyta; class Magnoliopsida; order Myrtales; family Myrtaceae; genus Eucalyptus; species Eucalyptus paniculata. Next base: position 30,576,536 of record CM029435.1, read on the forward strand.
TATAAAAATCCAGGACATGTATATAGTGTTAATAAGACAGTCATATGGACCAAATAGAAAATAAATCGCCTGAGCTAATTAATTTGACTAGTAGAGGTAGATTAAGAGAAAATTAACATAAAGAGGGAACTTTTGAATTGAGAAGTTATGGAATTAATTTTGTGATTTTGTTAAGCTCGAATTTTATAAAATTGATTTGGATATGATGTTAAGAGTGAATATACAGTCTTGCTATACTCTTGGTGATTTTTTTTTTTGGTCGAAATACTCTTGGTAATTGAACTCTAAACATTTTGGGTATAAAATCAATTTATCGTAAAAGTGTCTTTTGCGTAATGGATCCTGTAGCTCAACATACAGTTTAGTGCTGATGGCAACTTGGGAATGATCATAAACTCATGTGATGTAATAGTGTTGTGGGTTTTTAAATTAAATCATGATTAATTTATGAATAAAGAGTTGGTTTATTATAAATGATAATTAACTGATGCTTGGTTTCTTCTGTTAATATGATAAATGACAAGAGTTTGATGTGATATTATTTGCACTATAATTACATGGCAGATGACGCTATGTATTGAATGATGAGTGTTTTATGAATAAGAGTTTGTGGGTTTGTAGATAATGATAAATTGATATTTGAATTCTATTTTTTTATATGGAAAATGCCAGGAGATCATTATGATGTTGCTTGTAGATGCGGTCATTGAAATATATATATATGGTAATTGTTATGTTATAATGATTTGCATGTAAATGAGGTCATGTGATAAAGACCTTTGCCCAACCTATTTGTCAATGAGTGAACTCCCTTGTATGAGTATAGAGTCCTAAACACCCTCAAGATGGAACTAAGTGTACTTAAGTGCCAAAATCAAAGTAAAATGGACCTACTAAGTGTCAATGGCAAGAAATTCTAGCCAAAATCACAATGTGGTGTTTTTTCGGTGAGGTAGGTGCAAAACAATGTTGTTTTGTATGCTAACATGGCAAAGATAAGTTGAAAATGACGTCATTTTACATTGCATTTGAATATTAATATTAACATTAATATTAATTTAATTTAATTTAAAAATAATTTATTCAATTCATAAAATTGAATAGAATAAATTCTGAGCAACTTGAAATATCTCTTAGTATCTTCACATCGTTAAGAAATGAGATTCTATCCACTCTAGTGTGCAAAGACTGTAATGTCACTATAGGTGGACAATATCAAATGGTGGATTTGCTTTTACTAACTATGTATGACTTCAATGTTATTTTGGAAATGGATTGGCTTCGCAAACAACAAGCTAAAGTGGATTGTTATTGGAAAGCAATCCAATTTAATCCACTTAATCATTCTAGTTTTGAATTCTTTGGAAATGGGGCAAATCCTTCAATGCTACTCATTTTTGCAATGGACACGTATCGTCTTCTTGACAATGGTTGTTAAGGATACTTAGCAATTGTGGCGGATCAATCAAAGGAAAAAAACAAAGCTTGAAGAGATCCCTGTAGTTCAAGATTTCCCGATGTATTTCCAAAAGATTTACCTAGGTTGCCGTTGGAGCATGAAGTTGAATTTGTTAATGAATTAGCTCATAGAATGGAACATGTTTCTAAGACCCCTTATCAGATGGCATTAGTAGAGTTGAATGATTTAAAGTGCAAATGTAAGAATTACTAAACAAAGGATTTATTCAACCTAGTGCATCGCCTAGGGTGCACCAGTATTATTTATGAATAAAAAAATGGGTCAATGCACCTTTGCATTGATCATCAGCAATTGAATTAAGTTATGATCAAGAATAAATATCCACTATCAAGGATGGATGATCTATTTGATCAGCTTCAAAGGATGTCAGCATTCTCCAAGATCGTTTTAAGATCGAGGTATCATCAATTGCAAATTAAGAAGGAATACCCCTTATCGGATGACAATACTATATATTCAATGACCCCTAAACTTTGAAAAGTTATCAAGTTCGATTTTTATTACAGCTGCTAACTTTTTTCATTTATTCAACTATTTAGTATTGTTCGAAAATAGACTAACTCATTTTTTTAATAAAATAACTCTTAATAAATGTTCATAATTTCATGAATAATGTATCATCCTATATATGCTTAACTTCATTAAAAATGTAGTAACGGATGCTTTGGTCAAGCAAACTAGTCAGCCCAATTTTAGGTAACGCTTAATGATCTTATTGATAGAATAGCTAACATTTGCGACTTAAATGAAAACTCGGAGAGCAGTAATTCACAACAATTCAAAGTCTGAGACTGTTATGCAATAGTGTCAAAGTCAACGGGGCGATCTATAAATTCTCAAAAACTGAGGGGCTACCGTCCAAAATGATGCCAAGTTCAAAGGGGTTTTCCGAGCAATTATCTCAAAATCTTTTCATTCTCAAGCCGTTCAAAAGCTGAAATTTTATTTTTGCCAAGTGGATGAAAAACCCAGAAAAAAGCTCTTTGTCCTGAAATTGGCGGGTCGATTCCAAATGGGCTCAAATACCGGTTCATCACCCGGCCCGGACGGACCCCCAAAAGCTACAGAACATCTCAGAGCAGGGTGCTGTTGACATTCCTTCCACTGGTACTTCTTAATGCTGTCGGTACTCCAAGTTAATCCCTTCTTTCCTTAATCATGTTATTGTTTCCTGGGACCAACTCTTCATCTTTAGCAGATAAATAATTTTTAAAGTCTTTCAACACTGGGATGTTATTTAAGTTACAAGAAGAGTTCTAATTGTTTTTCTTCGAAATTCATGAAATTGGGTGACCAAAGTTTGGCTGGCTTCAGTTGGCTTCCTGCCAGTCTCATGGTCCATATTGTTCTATTTCTAGCAGATCTCTTCATTTAATGGGCTTCTGGATTCTGCTCGAGATTGTCATGTCATTCCACCGATCAAAACCGACCTTCATCGGGCTTTTAGAAGCGGCAGTAAGGGTGAATGGATTGATCGTCACCGAGAAACTCAGAGATTTGCATTGAGGTTAAAGCAGCCAACAGAGTGCCCAGAAGGCCTGCATTCAGGTTCGAAGATAGGTAGGGGAATGGGACTGGGTGTTGGTCTGTTTGATTAATTGACTTCATTAGTGGTTTAAATTCTGCAAATGCATGACTGTTGCCTTGCATGTATGATTCTTTAGTTAATCAAGGACGGCTGGACTTCCCTACATAAATCGACTGGCTTTCTTGTGATGTTTTAAGTAAATTGAGATCCCATAGCGAAAGGTTTGATAGATGACCCATGTTCTTGATTTGTGTTCGGTTCTTTAGAGCACAAAACATGTGAACATCTCTGGTAAAGATCGTTGGTTGCTTCAGAAAACGTACCCGGAGGGTTTCCCCAGGAGGATTTTGACCCTCCGGTAGAGCAACCCGAGAGCTTGTGCATGGGGTATCACCTAGCTCTTGGCAAATTTTTCCTCACCAACAAAAGGCCGAACAGCATACCCTCACGCATTCGCCACAAAAATAGGTTTCTCAATTTGCTAATCGCTCCACCATGATCGAGCTGGTTAAGGATTGATGAGATCTTTTTGATGTCGTTCCATGGGGCATTGCTGATCGAGGCAGGCCATTGAAAAAGAGGACTATTAAAACTACTGGTACAACTCGAACGCATCTGAAACTGCACTGCCCTGGTTATAGGTGCAGAGAAGCCGAAACCGGACGATGGTAAATACCCCAACCAAGAATCGACGGACAACATGAAATCGTGGAGGTTCACACACACAGAATGAACGATCACACACACAGAATGAACGATCACACACGGCCCGACATTTTCAGATCGGTGATGGTAGAGAACCCGAGGTATATAGAGGGCTCTAAACCTATGTTTCACCATTAAAGCTACCCCCTCTTTCTTCTACTGCCGCTCTGCTAATCAGACGGAAATGTGGTCCTACCTGCCAATTCAACAACCAACCTACCTGCCAATTCATGTGGTCCTAATACAATTGACCCGAAACCAAACCATGAATCGCCATCTAGTTATTTTTTGTCCCCAGTTAATTTCACCCTTCACCGTAACAAATCAGGCGGTGGAACCAGAAGGCCGGCCCAAGATCACAGAGCCGAAAGGGTATTAGGATCTTGGAAAGATACAATACGGCGCAGTGCCATCCACACAACTTGGAAAGATCCAGCCTTGGAGGAGATGAAACTTCCAATTCGTACCGCAGAGAACGTTTTGAGGGTCTGGAAAGAAGGCGTTGACTCGTGCATTGCTGGACTCAGGAACAACATCGTCATCCTCACCAATTCACAAGCGCACAATCAAATCCCTCTTCTCTCCGAGACATCCCCTAAAACCAGAAGGGGTAACACTCTACTGGCCTGCGCTAATGCCTGACATGCGAAACGAAATCGACACAGAGAAAAACAACAATCTTGAAATCCCAGAAGAAAAATCCCGTATTCATGTCGTCTGCATTGAACCGCAGTTCCAATACCATCTCAATTTATTAAGCACAAGTCGGAACGAAAAGCTCTATCGAACTCAAAACCCAACAAGATCCTCACCTCTCTCGACACCAGCCAAATCTAAAGGCAAAAGAAAATGGAACCTTGAAAGCATCTACAGAACTTTGAGCATATCCTCGGCACTGCTGAAGGTGAAGGCCCCGCCTTCCTCCAGGTTGAGCACCTTCACGACGCCGTCCTCCGCGAGCAGCGCGTACCGCCTCGACCGCACCCCGAGCCCGATGGGCTTGTCGCTCAGGTCGAGCTCGCACCCGATCGCCCTCGTGAAGTCCCCGTTCCCATCCGACAGCAGCAGGACCTCGTCGCCGATCCCCAGGTTCTCCTTCCACGCCCGCATCACGAAGGCGTCGTTCACCGAGACGCAGGCGATGGTCTCCACCCCCTTCGCCTTCAGCTCCCCGGCCTTCTCCACGAACCCGGGGAGGTGCTTCTGGGAGCAGGTCGGGGTGAAGGCCCCCGGGACGGCGAAGAGGATCGACTTCTTCCCGGCGGTGAGGGCGGAGACGGTGGTGGTCTGGAGCTCGCCGGCGGGGTCGAAGTAGGAGAGGGTGGCGTCCGGGAGCTTGTCGCCCACGGAGATGGAGGCGCGGGTAGGGGTGGCGGCGGTGGAGAGGCGGAGGGGCTTGCCGGGGCGGCGGGGGACGGCGACGGCGAGGGAGGAGCGGCGGGGGACGGCGAGGGAGGTGAAGGAGAGGGATTTGCGAGGGAGAAGGGCGGCGGCGGCGGCGGCGGTTTTGGTGGCGGAGGTGGTGGTGAGGAGTCTGGAGATGGAGAGAGAAGCTGCCATTGCTGCTGCTAGAGAGAGAGAGAGAGGGGCGGCTGCGAGGATGTGGGTAGGGGCGTTGGGGGCGACGGGGAGATATGGCACAATTTTTCGTTGTTCTAAAAATATAAAATATAAACTTTTTTAGTTTTTTTTCCTTTCTCATTTTTATTTTGCAAATTTTTATTAGGGCGGATATGACGATGAGGAGCGGGGGGAGGAACATCTCTACGGCCAGGAGGGACACGTGGGCCGCTCCTGGGCCTTCGCATGTCGACACCCCTCTTTTTTTTTTTGGTTACCTGGGCTTCTCCGTAACCGAAACTATAAACGGCCACACCTAAGGGGTGATGGTGTTTGTCGGTCCTTCAGAATCCAAGAAAACAACGCGAATAATTACTGTAATTCATAAATATTTGAATTTTCCGATATGATCCTTGAATTTTTGTTCAATGCGGTCTCTGATGTTCAATTTAATCGCTAGACTAAATAATCCATTGCTTGCTCAAAAAAAAAAAAAAAAAAAAGACTAAATAATCCATTGATTATATTGAATCTAGAGATATAATATTTCAATAATTAGATTAGAAATTTATCAAAAATTTAAGAATCACATTAAATAAATTAAATGTTAAGGCGGGCTAAAAGTTTAAGGATCAAATTGAACAACTTATGAATTCAGGAGACTATATTATAGATCAAATTAAAGTTCGGAAACTATTTGTATAATTATTCTACAAATATTCCTTTTTAAGATTCCACCTCCTTTCTTCTTTTGGCTGTACTCACTTCTTATTTGGTTTGTCTGGCTCTTCAGCCGCTTGTGCTTTGGATGCCACCAAAGGGCCTGAAGAAAAATCTGTCATCCCCCGTGGAAAAGCCCGTTCGACTGATGCCACGTACCAAGAAATTTCAAACCCTTTGCGCGACGGAGACTTCATAAATCTCCACCAGTTACAAGCCCGATTCGCCTTTCAACTTGTGAAAGAGGATGGCGACGTGAAACCATGGCAAGGCTTGGGGAGCCGAATATCTTCCGTCTCTTTTCTAGAAAAGATCCCTCCTGCGCCAGCTCTAGTCCAAGAGGGGGCATCTTCGCCTCCCGTCCTCTCTTTCGAATCCAGTTCCCCTTTCAATTATCATAAACCGAATGCACGCGATCCGTGAGATCCCATGGACTCTATGTGCAACTCACGTGACCCGACGCGGTGCATTAAATTTATGTGTCTTAGATGTGTTCGGTAATCGCGACACATTTGGTTTTTTGTACGAAATGTCTCTTCGATAGCACTCCCGAACCATTGAGAGGGAGAAAAAAGGGAAAAGAAAGAGCTCGATTATCTACTCACCGCATGGATCAAATAAAGATAAATTCTTGTTCATTCGAAAGTCTCGTAGCTAATTTTTGTCCACATTGCATTTATCACTAATTAAGGTAACCATTTCCATCAAGTTTTGAGCACGAGTTGTGAACATTTGCACGCTATTTATGTGACATCCATCTCCCATCAAATGGGAGAGGCTTTTTTGAGCTAATCAAATATAAGACCCTTGCGTGGGTGCTTGAGTACTCCTATTGTCCACTTGGACCGGGCCGAATTGATATAATCTATGTAGCCTTCCTATTATAACAAATTAAGACCCAATCAAGATAAAACTCCTTCCGCCCATGGATAATCTAGTTCTTTTGATGATTATCTCATTAGTCCTAAACATATTGTACATATGCCAATTCAATTCTAAACTTTCTAATTTTACTAATGTAGTATAAATGTTTACGCGAAATTCTAATATAGTTTTTCTAACTAATTGCAACTAGAAATTGCTGATAGTCCAATCATCACAATCGTCCTACATAACACACTAATCAACAATTTATGCTTACAATTGGCCAGAGTGATTATAGCGAAATTTTGCATAAAGACTTAAGATCATATTGACAAAATTAAAAAGTTTAGAATTAAATCGGCGTCGTATAATAGGTTTATGATTGATTTAGTAATTGTCCCTTTCTATTTTTATAACACAAGGGTATGGGTGCATAGCACCTATTACTTGAAAATCCATCAAACACTTAGCAAGTTTTAAGAATCAATGAAGTCCAAATTCTAGTTAGTGCATGTGGCTAGAATTATTAGGATTTTGTATGCAATCGATGGATTTGAACAAGTAACCTCTAATTCTTAAACTATAATCTCTCAACACTTCAACCAATTACATTAATTTCGAGATTATAGACTCCTCTCCAAGAGCATAGAGTACATCTTGTTCCATTTATATCCAAAATTCTACATTATGCTTGTTTCAACAAGAAAGTATAAATTGGAATATGGTTTAGCCCAAGCTTTTGCATTAATTGATTTTAGTCAGTACATAGTTTTCTCTTTCAAGAACTAATTTTCCCAACTAATCAATAAGACACAAGATTTTAAGCAAATAAATTGAATTATCGCTCTAGAAAATTACATGATTATATTTCTTTGGCAAATTTAAGGTGGCATTCTTTGCTCTTCCTTGAACTTAAGGTGCCTTTTTCAATCCCATCCTCAAACTTTTAATTTGCATAATCAAGTCTTGAACTGGCATGAATTTTCTAATTAAACCCTTTTGGTGATAATATCTTTCAACGTGAACTAACATGGCTGTCCAATTGCACTAGCATATGACCCCGTAAAGAAAAAGAATACCCATCATGCAGAAGCCGTCATGGATTGCGTTATGAAATCTTGCCTTAATAGATTAGTCACCATGGAAAAAATTTTCCATATCTTTTTTGGAGATGGTCCGATGGCCACATCAATTTGAATTAACTATAATTGGTGCCGAAGAGATTTGATTAGAAAATTCATGTACATTTAAAGGTTTACTTAGAGAAGTTACAAACTAAAGGACTTGATTGGAAAAACATATATAATTTCAGGGCCAAAACGGTCGCCGATGAAATCACCCCCTTCGAAAAGAAAATCTGTCAAGTTCGTACATTCCACAGTTTGTCCGAACTTTCTCTGTCTTGGGTTTCCATATCACTTCACTTCTACACACCTGTAGCCCTTGCTGCCCACTGCAGCTCTCCCTCGTTCTCTCTCTCTCTCTCTCTCTCAGAACCTGAGTTTGCTCTTATGGCTAAAATCAAGTGCATCAAGGCGAGGCGGATCTTCGACAGCCGCGGCAATCCTACGGTCGAGGTGGGTTCATCCTTAGGGGCGTCTTCCCTTCCATCCAGTCGTTCCTCAACATGCTATATCGGTTTTCGCTCTCGGCTTGGCCTCTTCATTCTGTGTGATCGTGGGCGGTGATTCCTAGGTACCTTCTCTGGTGAAAAAAAGTTCTAATCATGTCATGCCGGAGCGTTTGCGTTTCTTTTCTCCGCGTCGTTGTTTCAGTATTACGCGAGGCCGATTCATTTTTAGCGATGTTTGAAAGTTTGAATCCAATTTGGGAATTGTGAATAAAGAGGGACAAATTTAAACTTGGTGATGTTATGAGAAAATATTAGATGGTTTGGGATCACCAATTCGATGTGATCTTGAATCAATCACTAAGTGCCACATGGGAGTTATGACGAGAGGGACTTCTTCTTGCCCAAGACAAAAAATATTTTTCTTTCTCCTATCACTAGACTTGCACACCACTGCCCTGCACGTATTCATTTCCCTCTCTCTTGGATCCTCTCTCCCTCGTTCTCTGAAGAAGGAAAGGGAAACGACCTTCTCTCTCCAGCAAAGGCGTTCTCTCTCCCTCTCCTTATTCAAATATTATATCTACCTTCACTCTCAGATTTTGGTCCTTCGGCCCTCTACTCCAGCGTCCATTGCTGCTCTGGCGTCCATGGCTGCTCCAGCGCTCGTCGCTGCTTCTGCGCTCTTTCAACGGCGGACATGCGGTTCGACGAATCTCAGTTGTTTCAGCATTGAAAGAGGTTGTCAAGAAGTCGAGGACAGTGACATCACGAATCTCAGGCCATGGCTGCTGGTGCTGCCGGCAAACGAGGGTGAGGACAACGAAGACAAAGGTGGTGGCGAAGGAGAGGACAAAGTTGGTGTTGTTTTGAGCATGCGAAATGGAGCCTCGTAACAGGTGTTGCTTCTTTTTTTCTTTTCTTTTTTTCGTTTCTCTTTTTGGTGAAAAGAAGCGACTGGCGGGAGACCTCGGAGTGATAGAGAATGGAACAAGAACGTAGAAGAAAGGAAATCCTGTAGGGCATCTTCCGAGTAAGACAAAGGATTTGGAACGCTGGAGAGGTAATCGACGCCGGAGCAGAGGGTTGGAGAAGCAAAATCTGAGAGCAAAAGGTAGATCCAAAATTTGAATTAAGGAGAGGGGGAGAGAAGCCTTTGAGGACGTTTCCCTTTTCTTCTGCAGAGAAGGAAGGAGGAAGAATGCAACAGACAGGGAAATAAATGCGTGTAGGTGAGTGTACGTAATTCTAGTGATGGGGGAAAGAAAAACATGTTTTCTTTTTCAATTCGGGCAAGAAGAAGTCCCTCTGGTCATATCTTCACGCGGCACTTTGTGATTGGCTCGAGATCACACTTGACAGTCGGGGACTATGGCTGTCAAGCATAATGTCTTGCGTGAAGAGGATGTCACAGGTTTTGTGTGTAACGGGGCTCGGGTCCGGAATTACTTACGGTGCATTTGGCAACTTGTCAATCCGTAAATTTTTTTTTCTATTTTCGAAAATAAATTTAAAAAATATATATATATATATATATTTGATAAATTTTTTATTTTGGAAAAAAAATTGGTTCCTTGGAACGAATTTGTTTCTGGAAATAAATTTCAAGTATAATAAAAAAGTTTAAAAAAAAAAAGTTGATTTTTTACTCTAAGAACAATTCCAAAATTAAGTCAATCTATTTTTCTCTTTTCTCTTATTTTCTTCTTGTTCTTGTTCCTTCTCTCTTCTTCCACTACTGTCGTCGCTGTTGTCGTCCATCGCCTCCAATCGTCGGTGACCAGTTGGGCAAGGTTCGACAAGATCATTGATGGCTAGGTGAGCCTGGCCCGGGCCTCCCTTGGCCACCGATGAGCCTTGCGTGGCCGGCGAAGCCTCGCCCAGCTATCGACGAGGCGTGGCCTTAGCCGAGAGCCCTTGTTTGGCCAGAGCTTGAAGTATAATAATGGAAAGAAAAATAAAAAGGAAAAAAGTGATAAAATTATTAAAAAATCAAAAGACATAAGTTTGAAATAGAAATTTTAAGGATGGTGCAAATGTAATTTTATTTTGAAAAAATTTTGAACAATTATCAAACGTTTTAAATTGTTTAGAAATTGTCCCGTGAATAAAATTAAAAAATTATTTTTATCAAAAATTATTTTCAGAAATAGAATGCGCCTTTAATATTTTCTCAAGAGAAAAAAGGAGTGGACGTAAAGGGTTTGTGTGTAGTGGGGCTCGGGTCCGAAATTACAAGAGAGGGGAATTACTTACCTAATATTTTATTAAGAGAGTCGCGATATCAAAGGGTTTGTGGGTATGGTGGGGCTGGTCCGAAAGAGGGTCAAGATGTCAGAGGGTTTTTGTGTAGTGGGGCCCGGGTTGCGCTCGGGTCCGAATGACAAGAAAGGGGGTTTACATACCTAAAGTTTTATTAACATCGCAGGCAGCATAAGATTTTCGCGTGTGGTGGAGCTAGGGGTGAGCATGGTCCGGGTTGGTCCCGGCACCCTAACCCTGTGACCAACCCGTCTGATGTCGGTCATAAATTTTTTAGGGCCAGAGGCCGACCCTTTATTGAGCTTCGGGCCAACGGACCGGACCGACCGATGGTTGGTCCGATTCAGATCAACCCTAGGGAGCCGATCGATAATTTTTTTGTCTTATTTTTATACTCCTTAAAAAAGCAAACCTACAAATTCAAATTACACATCCATCGACAACGCAGTATTGTGCAACTAAATTATAAATACCAATACATATTTAACAAATTTAAGATGACACAATAATAGAAATTTAAATCGTACTGCTAATTGCTCATCGAGATATGGACAAGATGGAAAGTTCTTATAATCATCTATCTTTAATATTCATAACACCATATCAAAAGCGTTTTTCCTGCATTTAATCATGTAGAGTTCACTCAACCAAAAATGAGCTTCACGCCACTTGAGAAGAAATCACCGTAAGAACTATAGTACTACTCCGCTCTTCAAAAATTTCAACCATTTGACACAAATTGAAAAGCAAAGTGCAACTGAAATTCATTAGTAAAATACAATTAAACCATAAAAAGTTCAAAATACTTACTATAAACCATGAATATATAAATTAACATCTTGTTAATTCACTTGAACTTCTAAACACCTAAAAACAAAACAAACGACACATAATAATACTCAACAAAAGTTTTAAATTGAAATTACTATTAGTGCTATTGATAGAACATCTCAATATAATATAATATAATAGACATTTTACTTATGTTTGAATATATAAAAGAATTATAAATAATATAATATAATATACAGGGTTAGTCAGGGGTTGACCACCCAAAATTCTAACCGGCGACTAACCCAGCCGCGTAGTGTTGGTCACGGCCCCTAATTTGTGACCGAGATGACAAGCCCGTCCCTAGAACAAACCAGACCAGGGTTAGGCTGCCGGGCCCGTCGAATCCCAGGGTTGACCCTAGACCGCTGCTCACCCCTAGGTGGAGCCAGGAGATTTTCGGATGCAAATGACAATAAAGAGGGTTTGCATACCTAAGTGTTCTAAGACCACAATAAAGTGGAGAAAATATTCAGTGGTTGCTAACCACCACCACGTCATCTGCACGCGTGGCACGCGTGATCCATAAAAATGGTGACACGTGTCGAGTGAGTTGGAAACTAAAAGAAGAAAAAATGAGAACTTTGCAGGCGGCTTGCGAGAGCAATGCTCTCTCCTCTTTGCGTCTTTCTCCCCCGCTCTCTCTCTCCTCCTTTATTTCAAATTTCGTTCGAGACCCCTCCCTCCTCTACCTCTCCTCTCCTATCTGTCTCGCAAAATCCGCCGACCACCTCCGGACGACCATAGCTAGACGCTCTCTTTCAGCTGCTGGAAACGACGGAGGCTTGGTGGCGTTGGGTAGGAGGGCTCTATGGCACGAACTTCCCTCTGAAGAAGGAGTCGTCAGAGAGAAACAGACACGAATGTTGGCGTCCCTGTCGACGTCGTCGTCGTCCTCCGTACTGGCATTGTCATCTTCTTCGTTGCCCACACGCCAATTTCGTCTCTCCCATTGCTCCTCCTCCTATGCGGATGCTGCCTCCGTCCACTCAGATGATTAGTTTGAGCATCACCCATCGATAAGCCCTTTATTCTTGCCTAGTGTTTAAAATTTGTTGCCCTTACTGTTGGGACGATTTGTTGCCCTTGATTCCGGGCATCCGTAAGAGAGAGAAAAATGCTTGAGTAGAAAAAAGCGAACATTCCAGTCTTTTTCCTCGCCGCCGTCGAATGTCGCTCACCTTTGCTGGTTGCCATTAGCCTTCGGGTCTAGGGAGGGTACAAAACTATCCCCGTTCTTCTCTGTTTTGTGTCCGGAAACATTGACCGTGCTTGATTGTTGTTCATAGTTTGGATTAAAACATTGCCTTCGGTTTGAATATGAGACCTGTGTTGGCGGTGCACATGACCTGTTCAATAAATTGTTCATGAGATGTATTTGCAAAACAGTACTTTCTAGTTTCTATCATCGATTCCAAAGGTTAATCGTTGTAGTTTGCATGTTGTAAACTGATTAATGGTCATTTGGAGTAATTTTCATGAAATTTTTGTCACGAGATTCTCTTCTCCTTTCCCCCCTTCTTGAGAATGGAGAAAACATTGGCACCAGTTTAGCTTTAAGCATTTTCATGAGCATTTTATTTCATCATGTTTTCATGATCATGTGGAACTTCTATAACCTAACAAAAGATTGCAAGAATGGAATTAATGCATGCTAACCAGGTTGGAGAACACTCTTATTGCTTCTTCTTTTCGTTGTTTCATATCTTTTGATATGCCTTTCGTCTTTCAATCCTTTCTTCTAAGAGAGAAGGTTGAGTTCATCTTAGCTCATCTTACATGTACCTGTTACTTCATACAGTTGCTGAAATTCAATACCATAAACTTGCTGAATCTGTTTGTTCTATTCTTCGGCTTCATGCAATTTCCCTGTTCTTGGAAATTCCAAGTTGTTGAATGCTTGAAAGCCTTGCCTTTCTGTATCTATTATCTGTTCTTCATCTAAAGCATGTGCACTTTCTGACTTTTCCTGAATGTACATCATGTACTCCAATTATGCTAATTTAGGTGAGAGAAGTAGAAACAGGATGTGCTAAAATCCTAGTAGGTTACAATGAAATTGATGTGGGAAGAGAGGGCTTTTTTCAACTGGAAGACTCGCCAAATGGGAAATTATCACCTCATATTTACCCTGATAATTTTATGTTAAATGCTGTATACGGGGTGTCTCGAAGGCCCCCCATCACAAATCTGGCAGTTCTAGAGAATAATGTGGAGGCCGGTAATGCAGAACTCAGCAAGATTGACTGTTCCCCGAGGGCCGATTATAGCATGCAGCAATGCGTAGGCTATTGAGTGGGATGCTACATGTTTGAATAACGTTGATCCTTTTGGTAGTGCTGCAGTCGGGGTTCACCTTTCACCTTTTGACAAGCATATGACGGCCAGTAATGCCGGAATGATGCATTCAGAAATTGGAGGGGACGCAAAGAGTATGATGGAATTTAATGCTCCGGGACTGGCAGTCCAGAACTAGTATTTGCTTTTCTATGGATGGCAGTACTACGCCACCTTCATTTTGCAAGCTTTACTAGTCAACTCATGTCAACATTATGTAAATAGTTGTGTTCTAGTTTGGATGTGATGTATTGGAATTCCGGACGTATTAGAATTCAGTGAGTTATATTCTCTAGCTTCTTGACGTTAGTTTCGAAATCCTGTTAAGTTTGCTTTAAGCAGCGAGAGATTTGTGTCATGGGATGATCAAAGCTTGTATCTGAACTTCAGTATAAACTATGTGCTCCTATTTACGACGATTAGCTTGCCAAATCATTTTTTCTTAGCCAACAATGTTCTTACCCTCTTGAACATGTAGTTATGCATAATGATTTCACACTTAAGTTTTGCTTTCCAATCTTTACTTCAGTGATTTTTCCTATATATATATATATATATATATATATATGTGCGTGTGTGGTTATTGTTAAGCAAAATTAAGAGAAGAAACTAGATCTAGCTTGTAAATTCCAGTCCTACCAAAATCATCAGGCTCAAAAGTCTCACATCATGAAATTGTGCAACAGAATATATGATTCTTTCATCATAAAAAGGATGATCTGCCAAAATCCAGCATAACCTAACTAGTTAACTAGGTAGATGCTATGGCAAAAAGGGTAAAAAAAAACTAGGTAAATGCTAAGTAGACACGAACCACCTTAGTTCCGAGCAAAAGCAATATGCTTTTAGTCGTCTTTACATGACAAAGCAGACATTTTCATATTCACACTCTCCCATAGAATTGTCAGGGGAGGCAAAGAAGTAAATTGTTACAATTGCCAGTAAGCATACATTATAACAAGTGAAAAATTAGTAAAACAAAGCCCTGTAAAAAAAAGTTGGTTCCAAGTATTAGGCAAGCTGGGAAGGCGCCGATGGCTGCAGTCAGCATAACGATCTGGGCAAGCTCTTTACTTTGGGCTCAGTTTGCCGTAGTAGATAGAAGTGTCTGTCTTTCTGCAAAGCCGAGAGCATTGTTATGTCAAGAAGATATGCCGGCATTGATGGACTATGCATGTCTTAAGTACTTCATCTACAGGTCTCATCTGCTCTAGGTATTTGCCTAGATATGCAATTCTGCTCATTGGCATTGTCTCACCATAACAGTTTTTGGTGACTGCTAGCTTTTGTTCCAGCGCTCCATTCAGCCAAGTTGTAGATGTCATACAATCACTTGATCAATCACGTTTGTTACTCAGAGAAAATCTCAGTGTTATTTTAGTTTTCAAACTAAGTCTATCTAAAACCAACCCTTGGGGATAACAGTAGTGTAAAATCACAATCATGCCTCCCCTTCTTATGCACCATGTGTATTACCACCAAAAGCAGCATAGAGAACACAAGACACGATATGGCTATGGCAATTTTACCTGCCATTTGCCCAAAATAGAGGATAGGCAAAGAAGGTGCAGCACATAGGATTGAAAGACAAAAGGCATAGCAAGAGATATGAAACAGCAAAAAGAAGCAATAAGAGTGTTCTCCAACCTGGTCAGTATGCATTAATTCCGTTCTTGTAATCTTTTGTTAGGTTATAGAAGTTCCACATGATCATAAAAACATGATGAAATAAAATGCTCATGAAAATGCTTAAAGCTAAACTATTGTCGATGTTTTCTACGTTCTCAAAAAAGGGGGGAAAAAGACAGAAGAGAATCTCGTGACAAAAATTTCATGAAAATTACCCCAAATGATCACTAATCAGTTTATAACATGCAAACTACAACGATTAACCTTTGGATTCGATGATAGAAAGTATTGTTTTGCAAATACATCTCATGAACAATTTATCGAACAGGTCATGTGCACCGTCAACACAGATCTCACATTCAAACCGAAGGCAATGTTTTAATCCAAACTATGAACAACAATCAAGCACGGTATTGCCTCTTCAATGTTTCCGGACACAAAACAGAGAAGAACGGAGATGGTTTTGTACCCACCCTAGACCCGATGGCTAACAACTGGCAAAGGCGAGCAACGTTCGACAGCAGCGACGAAAAAGGATCTGGAACTAGAATGTTTGTTTTTTTTTTCTGCTCAAGCATTTTTCTCTCTCTAGGATGCCCAAAATCAAGGGCAACTAATCGTCCCAACAGTAAGGGCAGCAAATTTTAAGCAGTAAGCAAGAGCAAAGGGCTTACCGATGGGTGATGCTCAAACTAATCATCTCAATGGATGGAGGCAGCATCTGCATAGGAGGAGGAATAGGAGAGACGGAATTGGCGTGCGGGTTACGACGTGCCAGTACGGAGGACGACGACGACGTCGACAGGGAGTTCGACTTCGTTCTCTTCTGGGTCGGCCGGCTAGTGTAACGACTGCACAGACGCCAACAATCGTGTCTATTTCTCTCCGACGACCCCTTCTTCAGAGGGAAGCTCGTGCCATAGAGCCCTCCGACCCAATGCCACCAAGCCTCCGTCGTTTCCCCAGCAACTAAAAGAGAGCGTCTGGCGGTGGTCGTCCGGAGGTGGTTGTCGGATTTTTCGACACGGAGAGGAGAGGAGAGGTAGAGGAGGGAGGGGTCTCGAACGAAATTTGAAATAAAGGAGGAGAGAGAGAGCGGGGGAGAAAGACGCAAAGGGGAAAGAGAGCCCCGTGTAATTAATGAGGGGAGAGCATCGCTCTGACAAGCCGCCTACAAAGTTCTCATTTTTTTCATCTTTTAATTTCCAACTTACTCTACACGTGTCATCATTTTAATGGATCACGCGTGCCACGCGTGTAAATGACGTGGTGGTTAGCAACCACTGAATATATGGTGGGGCCTAAGACCTCAATAAAATTGTTTTGCAGCATAAGATTATATGAAATAGAGCCTAAGACCACAATAAAATTGGTTTGCAGCATAAGATTTTCGTATGTGGTGGGGCCTAAGACCTCAATAAAATTGTTTTGCAACATAAGATTTTCGTATGTAGTGGGGCCTAAGACCTCAATAAAATTGTTTTGCAGCATAAGATTTTCGTATTTGATGGGACCTAAGACCTCAATAAAGTTGGTTTGTAGCATAAGATTTTCGTATGTGGTGGGGCCTAAGACCTCAATAAAGTTGTTTTGGAGCAAAAAATTATATGAGGTGGAGCCTAAGACCACAATAAAGTTGGTGGAGCCTAAGACCACAATAAAGTTGGTTTGCAGCATAAGATTTTCGTATGTGGTGGGGCCTAAGACCTCAATAAAGTTGTTTTGGAGCAAAAGATTATATGAGGTGGAGCCTACAATAAAGTTGGTGAAGCCTAAGACCACAATAAAGTTGGTTTGCAGCATAAGATTTTCGTATGTGATGAGGCCTAAGACCTCAATAAAGTTGTTTTGCAGCATAAGATTATATGAAGTGGAGCCTACAATAAAGTTGCACAATAAAATTGGTTTGCAGCATAAGATTTTCGTATGTGATGAGGCCTAAGACCTCAATAAAGTTGTTTTGCAGCATAAGATTATATGAAGTGGAGCCTACAATAAAGTTGCACAATAAAGTTGGTTTGCAGCATAAGATTTTCGTACGTGGTGAGACCTAATTGCAGCATAAGATTTTCTCACATGGTGGGGCCCGGAGATGTTCGGATGCAAAATGGCATACCTGAAATTTTTATGGCATTGAATTTCATACAAAGAACGAAGCCCACAATTGCTCTCTCGCTTCCCAAACCCTTTTCGCCTCTATCTCTGCCTCCATCCTCGCACGCTTCTTCTCCGATCCCCAGCACCGCCGCCTCCTGTCCAACTCTTCTCGCGCCCTCCGCGTGGGCCAGGAGCTTGACGTCCTCTGCCGCGTCGACGAGTCGACCAACCCTGCCGGCGCATCCGCCTCCGCCTCCGCCTCCGCCGTTGCCTACGCTGACTCTGGTCGACCTTGGATCTGTTGAGTCGAGGTCGAGTTGAGCTCTAGATCGGCTCACTTGAGCTTAGATCCAAAATCTGAGGCTCAAGTTCGCCGGCCGAGCTCGATGACGGTAAGGGCGTTGGAACTTTGTAGAGAAAGTTTGGAGTTTGAGAAAGCGGAAGGGATTGAGGGTGAATTTTTGCGATGAAAGGAGAAGGAAAGGGCGCGTCCTGTGAAGATGGGATGGAAAGAGACACCGCAGAAAGGGAGAAAAATGGAAGTGGGTAGAGATCGCAGATAATAAAATATTGGGTGCAGCTGGGTGTCGCTGGCGAGCCAACTTCTCCTAAGGAAAACTGCTAAGTCCTTCTCTGTCCCTTGGTTTCTCTCTCTTCTTCACGACTCTCTTTTTTCTCCCTTTTTTTCGTTTCTTCCCTTAGGCCTATGGCCGACGACCGGCCACAGATGAGGGCTGGCGAGGGTGTCGTGGCCCTCGCCTGTGGCTGGCCGTCGGATTCGGCGAGGGTCGCCCTCGCCGGATCTGGCGAGGTTTTGGGAGGCGACGGTCGCCGGATCTGGCGAGGTTCCGGGGGCGGCTGCTAGGGTGGCGTACGACCTGTGAGGAGCATCGGCGTCGCTCGTGAGCCAGTCGTCCATGGCTGGCTCCGAGCGTCGTCCATGGCTGGATGGGAAAGGCTGATACCTGTGATCAATAGCATGCCCGAACGATGCCGACGACGGCCATGGAGGAGCGTCGGCCTACTCGTGAGCGGTTCGTCCATGGCTGGCCGCTGCAATCGAGCGTCGTCCATGGCTGCAGAAGGCAAAAAGAACAGGATGCAAGAAACGGTGAAGAAGGAAGAGCAATATTTTCTATTTTCTCGCCCGCCGAGAGTTTTAGACGTTTCTGCCTTGTGGGCCCGTTGCAAGATGAATGGACTAATATTTTTCAGAATTGGCTACACTTGGGCACCCAATATTTTCTCGTTCTCTCAGTTTGCCTTACTGATTTAAGGGCGATGTGATCTGTTACAGGCTGATGTTGCTCTAGATGATGGTACTTGTGCGAGGGCTGCTGTTCCTAGTAGTGCCTCCACTGGTGAGCGTTCTCTCTGTGTGCTGATGATCCTCCATTTCGAGCGTTTACAGTGATCGGAATGCACTGGGAATCAAGAAAAGGCCAAATTAGGCCAAGATTATGTCATACTATCGTGGGTTTGTCGCTTAGATGGAACTGCATGAAAGCAGCTGTGGCTATGGCAAAAGATGGGGGAAATCTTTAGGAAATAGAGGGCGATTGCTTATCTTGACTAACGGTTTGCTTCCCGGGATTTATGAGGCCCTTGAACTGAGAGACGGTGGTTCTGACTTCCTGGGAAAGGTTGTTTCCAAGGTTGTGCCACTTGCTGTTTTCATAATGTCTGTCTATCGTTTGTCTGCCAATTGTATTGATGAGTATCTGCCATTTCTATGCATATTTAGGGTGTTGAGAATGTGAAACACAACTATTGGTCCCGCCTTGGTTGGCAAGGTTTTGTTTCGAACTCATGTCCACATATATGCACTTCTGACTCCACAACTTGAAGTATCTCTCATGTTGATAAGTTTGTGACAGACAAAATGATAGTTAATGTAGACTGATTTACTTTGTCATATCCTACCTAACAATTATCTCTGCTTTATTTTTCAGGATCCAACGGATCAGATGGCTATTGATCGAACTGTAAACGAGTGGGGTTGGTGTAAACAATAGGTAGTAATCTAAGTCACTCTTGGTCATGTAGCGCGCTTGGAGTGAACCCTATAGATGATAGTAAACTTTTTGGTGTAAAGCTTGGAGCCAAGACCACACTTGCAGTGTCTCTTGCTGTCTGCAAGGCTGGAGCTGCTGCTAACAAGATCCCTCTATACAAGGTCTGTTATGGTTCAGCTACCAAAATCGGCTGTCTTTTTCTGTTTCTTTATATCTTCTCGTGCCCATAACTACTTAGTTTAATCATACGTACTTCACAAGTTTGATATGGACTTATTGCACTATCCTATTATCATTTTGCCTAGACCATGTCGTTAATTTTAATTCGCGATCTCATATTTTTATTTCAAAAGTTACATAGAATGTTGGAAAGTTCTAATTATAATGGTTGATGAATAGCCAATTAATTGCCTATTTTTTTTATCAAATAATTCGAGGAAGACTGTGTTTCAAAAGTTGGAAAATTAAAAATTTAATCTAATCATCTAGCTGATTTTTACATTGGGAGTGCTTTTCCGGAATAAGTTTGTTAAAGTCAAAGCATCCCTACTTGGGGGCTTCTTTCAAGCTGCTACAGTGAGCGTATGGTAAAGTTGTGTATTTTGGAGTGGAGAATTTGTTTGGGACTTACACATCTACAGTCGAACTATAAAACCCTTAGACTTGATGCCCTAGGGTTAATTCGAATCTGCCTCTTCTCTATCGCTGCTGAATCGAGAGCTCGTCTGCCCCTACGCTGCTAGATGCGAGCATTCCTCGTCACCAGCGAATCGCGCTTGTTTGCCCCCTTTGCTGTGCAATGCAAATCTTCTCCGTCACCATCCCCATCACTTCCTCCATCTCTATCATCCTGTCAATCGATGTTGATCTGTTCCGACCCCGATTCCTCAATATCACTCTCACCTTCACACGGTTGGAGGCCGCCCGGGATAGGTGAAACCATACGTATTGGTGCGGGCCAGATCATCAGCAGCTGCAGCGTTCCCGCAGTCTGGGTGGGTTTACCATCGAACTTCTCTCTCTACTGTCTGATCATTTCTTAACTCTCATCTGTTTGCGTTGTTCGCGCTCCTTTAGCTTGGCTCTTTCACTCTATAGCTTTCTCGATCTGGTTTCGCCAGCTCAGCTTAGTTTATCGGGGGCGATTACTGTTAGGTACTTTCCCGACGGAAAAAGATCTTAGGATCTCGTGTCGTTTGCAAGCGTTGCGCTCCTTTTCGCTGTGTCCGTTTTATAATTCATTCTAGTGATGCGTGAAGTGATCTTTTCGAATCCGCTATTCATGGAAATATTAATTACCTTGAGTTTTTTACCCCAACCTCGATATTATAAAGGGGGAAGACTTAATCTGACGATGGAAAATTCAAGAAAATGCATTTATGCTGACATTTAAAAAAAAAAAAAAGATGACCTTGCGTGGTCATCTTCAAGCTTTAGAGCATCATCGATGGGGTTGATACTGAAAGAAGACCCTGTGTGTCATTGATGAGAAGGTGATAGCTGAGTTGCAGTTTGTTCAGGAAGGAACGATAGAATTCGATAAGCCTCCTTTCTATAAGACAAAAATATCCTGAGTCCTTAACAACGGCTAGGGAAATTAACGGTTGATCAGTTGCTAGAATTCTGATAGATGGAGAGGATCAGCCTTGAATCTCATGGCCCGAAAAGTTTTGTAAGAAATTGGGCAAGAAGGATGAATACATTATTCAGTCGAATGTTATCTTGTCTGACTTCGTGGGCGAAGTCCGTGATGTTCAGGGGGAAGTGGTCTGTCAACATCACTACCGGCTCGAAAACATATAGAACGGTATTGTTCGTCATAGATGCCGATGTATTCTACAATCTCTTACAAGGCCTGTTATGGTTCAGCGTCTACAACAATCCTCTAGTGCCCATAGGCACTTAGTTCTTGACTTATTATACTTACTTCACAAGTCTGCCACGGACTTGTGACACTTGGATCGGCGTTAGAATTCCAGATGATATCGTGCTAAGAATTTCATCATGCCCTGTCTCGGATGATGTCGTCCTAGGAACTTTTCCTGCCCTGTCTTTTCAAATATTGTACAAAGGGAAACTCAACATTGTTTCTGATCGTAGCAGAGAAACTGTATCACGAATCATAATCATTTGTACTCTACTGAATTATTGGTTATGTATGGACCCAAGTAAGGGTATGATACCACCTATTTATGGATGCAGCTTGTTGTGGGGCTGCTGTTGCTTGCTGCTGCATTAAATGTCTGTAATGGCGGGTCACATGCTGAAGACAAACTCGCAACAGAGGTCCGTAATATTCCATTAAATACTGATGCCAAATACTTTAATTGTTTTTTCGATTTATTCCTGAGCATTCGAGCATCATTTCTTCGTGCCTTCTGCAGTTCTTTGAAATTAAAAGTAGCTGATGTCTTTTTATCATAAGATTAAATGATTCTTTCTCATTATTAACTTAAGTTTGAATTTGCCTAGGCCTTGCTCTTTAAAACGAAAACTCCTTGTTCTTTTGATGTATTCCAGAATGATGATGGTCCTCAGAAGATCTTTGAAGACGCTCTCAAAGATCCGTGTGGCATGTTTTTTGGTAGTGAGCATCATGCTGTGTCGATTGTGGTGGCTCCATTTTATCTGAATATCCCTAAAGATGCTCTCAAAGTCATGTGCAAGTCATCTGGGAGTGACTGTCCTGCTGTATTCATTAAGGATCCATATCCAAAGATCTATGGAGATGTTCTCGAAGTCACATGCAAGTCATTTGTGTCAATTAGAGATCCAATTCCTGTTGTGTCAATTGTGGATCCATATTATCCAGAGATCTCTGGAGATCCTCTCAAAGCCATGCGCAAGCAGAAGAACTTTGCAGCTCTCAAACATGGGTACTTAAAGCTTCCTGAGAGGTGTCCATCATATCTAGAGATCTCTGGAGATGCTCTCAAAGTCATGTGCCAGCAGAACATCTTTGAAGAAGCTCTCAAAGATGGGTACTTTGAGTTTTTTCGGAGTAAGGATCCTACTTTATGCATCGAGTGTCCACTTTATCTGGAGATCTCCTACTTAAAGCTTCCTGAGAGGTATCCATCATATCAAATGATCTCTAGGGATGCTCTCAAAGTCATGTGCGAGCTGAACTACTATGGAGTTGTTATATATCTGCGCCTTGAGTATTTTGAGAGCAAGCATCCTATTTTCTTGATTGAGGATCCAATCGATGCGGAGATCTCTAGAGACACTCTCAAAGTCATGTGCGGGCAGAACATCTTTAAAGAAGCTCTCAAAGATGGGTACTCTGAGTTTTTTTGGAGTAAGGATCCTACTTTATGGATTGAGTGTCCACTTTATCCAAAGATCTCCTACTTAAAGCTTCCTCAGAGGTATCCATCATATCAAATGATCTCCGCGGATGCTCTCAAAGTCATGTGCGAGCTGAATTACTTTGGAGTTGTCATATATTTGCGCCTCGAGTACTTTGAGAGCAAGCATCCTATTTTCTTGATTGAGGATCCAATCAATCCGGAGATCTCTGGAGATGCTCTCAAAGTCATGTGCCAGCAGAACATCTTTGAAGAAGCTCTCAAAGATGGGTACTTTGAGTTTTTTCGGAGTAAGGATCCTACTTTATGCATCGAGTGTCCACTTTATCTGGAGATCTCCTACTTAAAGCTTCCTGAGAGGTATCCATCATATCAAATGATCTCTAGGGATGCTCTCAAAGTCATGTGCGAGCTGAACTACTATGGAGTTGTTATATATCTGCGCCTTGAGTATTTTGAGAGCAAGCATCCTATTTTCTTGATTGAGGATCCAATCGATGCGGAGATCTCTAGAGATACTCTCAAAGTCATGTGCGGGCAGAACATCTTTAAAGAAGCTCTCAAAGATGGGTACTCTGAGTTTTTTTGGAGTAAGGATCCTATTTTATGGGTTGAGTGTCCACTTTATCCAAAGATCTCCTACTTAAAGCTTCCTCAGAGGTATCCATCATATCAAATGATCTCCGCGGATGCTCTCAAAGTCATGTGCGAGCTGAATTACTTTGGAGTTGTCATATATTTGCGCCTCGAGTACTTTGAGAGCAAGAATCCTATTTTCTTGATTGAGGATCCAATCAATCCGGAGATCTCTGGAGATGCTCTCAAAGTCATGTGCCAGCAGAACATCTTTGAAGAAGCTCTCAAAGATGGGTACTTTGAGTTTTTTCGGAGTAAGGATCCTACTTTATGCATCGAGTGTCCACTTTATCTGGAGATCTCCTTCTTAAAGCTTCCTGAGAGATATCCATCACATCAAATGATCTCTAGGGATGCTCTCAAAGTCATGTGCGAGCTGAACTACTATGGAGTTGTTATATATCTGCGCCTTGAGTATTTTGAGAGCAAGCATCCTATTTTCTTGATTGAGGATCCAATCGATGCGGAGATCTCTAGAGACACTCTCAAAGTCATGTGCGGGCAGAACATCTTTAAAGAAGCTCTCAAAGATGGGTACTCTGAGTTTTTTTGGAGTAAGGATCCTACTTTATGGATTGAGTGTCCACTTTATCCAAAGATCTCCTACTTAAAGCTTCCTCAGAGCTATCCATCATATCAAATGATCTCCGCAGATGCTCTCAAAGTCATGTGCGAGCTGAATTACTTTGGAGTTGTCATATATTTGCGCCTCGAGTACTTTGAGAGCAAGCATCCTATTTTCTTGATTGAGGATCCAATCAATCCGGAGATCTCTGGAGATGCTCTCAAAGTCATGTGCCAGCAGAACATCTTTGAAGAAGCTCTCAAAGATGGGTACTTTGAGTTTTTTCGGAGTAAGGATCCTACTTTATGCATCGAGTGTCCACTTTATCTGGAGATCTCCTACTTAAAGCTTCCTGAGAGGTATCCATCATATCAAATGATCTCTAGGGATGCTCTCAAAGTCATGTGCGAGCTGAACTACTATGGAGTTGTTATATATCTGCGCCTTGAGTATTTTGAGAGCAAGCATCCTATTTTCTTGATTGAGGATCCAATCGATGCGGAGATCTCTAGAGACACTCTCAAAGTCATGTGCGGGCAGAACATCTTTAAAGAAGCTCTCAAAGATGGGTACTCTGAGTTTTTTGGAGTAAGGATCCTACTTTATGGATTGAGTGTCCACTTTATCCAAAGATCTCCTACTTAAAGCTTCCTCAGAGGTATCCATCATATCAAATGATCTCCGCGGATGCTCTCAAAGTCATGTGCGAGCTGAATTACTTTGGAGTTGTCATATATTTGCGCCTCGAGTACTTTGAGAGCAAGCATCCTATTTTCTTGATTGAGGATCCAATCAATCCGGAGATCTCTGGAGATGCTCTCAAAGTCATGTGCCAGCAGAACATCTTTGAAGAAGCTCTCAAAGATGGGTACTTTGAGTTTTTTCGGAGTAAGGATCCTACTTTATGCATCGAGTGTCCACTTTATCTGGAGATCTCCTACTTAAAGCTTCCTGAGAGGTATCCATCATATCAAATGATCTCTAGGGATGCTCTCAAAGTCATGTGCGAGCTGAACTACTATGGAGTTGTTATATATCTGCGCCTTGAGTATTTTGAGAGCAAGCATCCTATTTTCTTGATTGAGGATCCAATCGATGCGGAGATCTCTAGAGATACTCTCAAAGTCATGTGCGGGCAGAACATCTTTAAAGAAGCTCTCAAAGATGGGTACTCTGAGTTTTTTTGGAGTAAGGATCCTATTTTATGGGTTGAGTGTCCACTTTATCCAAAGATCTCCTACTTAAAGCTTCCTCAGAGGTATCCATCATATCAAATGATCTCCGCGGATGCTCTCAAAGTCATGTGCGAGCTGAATTACTTTGGAGTTGTCATATATTTGCGCCTCGAGTACTTTGAGAGCAAGAATCCTATTTTCTTGATTGAGGATCCAATCAATCCGGAGATCTCTGGAGATGCTCTCAAAGTCATGTGCCAGCAGAACATCTTTGAAGAAGCTCTCAAAGATGGGTACTTTGAGTTTTTTCGGAGTAAGGATCCTACTTTATGCATCGAGTGTCCACTTTATCTGGAGATCTCCTTCTTAAAGCTTCCTGAGAGATATCCATCACATCAAATGATCTCTAGGGATGCTCTCAAAGTCATGTGCGAGCTGAACTACTATGGAGTTGTTATATATCTGCGCCTTGAGTATTTTGAGAGCAAGCATCCTATTTTCTTGATTGAGGATCCAATCGATGCGGAGATCTCTAGAGACACTCTCAAAGTCATGTGCGGGCAGAACATCTTTAAAGAAGCTCTCAAAGATGGGTACTCTGAGTTTTTTTGGAGTAAGGATCCTACTTTATGGATTGAGTGTCCACTTTATCCAAAGATCTCCTACTTAAAGCTTCCTCAGAGCTATCCATCATATCAAATGATCTCCGCAGATGCTCTCAAAGTCATGTGCGAGCTGAATTACTTTGGAGTTGTCATATATTTGCGCCTCGAGTACTTTGAGAGCAAGCATCCTATTTTCTTGATTGAGGATCCAATCAATCCGGAGATCTCTGGAGATGCTCTCAAAGTCATGTGCCAGCAGAACATCTTTGAAGAAGCTCTCAAAGATGGGTACTTTGAGTTTTTTCGGAGTAAGGATCCTACTTTATGCATCGAGTGTCCACTTTATCTGGAGATCTCCTACTTAAAGCTTCCTGAGAAGTATCCATCATATCAAATGATCTCTAGGGATGCTCTCAAAGTCATGTGCGAGCTGAACTACTATGGAGTTGTTATATATCTGCGCCTTGAGTATTTTGAGAGCAAGCATCCTATTTTCTTGATTGAGGATCCAATCGATGCGGAGATCTCTAGAGATACTCTCAAAGTCATGTGCGGGCAGAACATCTTTAAAGAAGCTCTCAAAGATGGGTACTCTGAGTTTTTTGGAGTAAGGATCCTACTTTATGGATTGAGTGTCCACTTTATCCAAAGATCTCCTACTTAAAGCTTCCTCAGAGGTATCCATCATATCAAATGATCTCCGCGGATGCTCTCAAAGTCATGTGCGAGCTGAATTACTTTGGAGTTGTCATATATTTGCGCCTCGAGTACTTTGAGAGCAAGCATCCTATTTTCTTGATTGAGGATCCAATCAATCCAGAGATCTCTGGAGATTCTCTCAAAGTCATGTGCCAGCAGAACATCTTTGAAGAAGCTCTCAAAGATGGGTACTTTGAGTTTTTTCGGAGTAAGGATCCTACTTTATGCATCGAGTGTCCACTTTATCTGGAGATCTCCTACTTAAAGCTTCCTGAGAAGTATCCATCATATCAAATGATCTCTAGGGATGCTCTCAAAGTCATGTGCGAGCTGAACTACTATGGAGTTGTTATATATCTGCGCCTTGAGTATTTTGAGAGCAAGCATCCTATTTTCTTGATTGAGGATCCAATCGATGCGGAGATCTCTAGAGATACTCTCAAAGTCATGTGCGGGCAGAACATCTTTAAAGAAGCTCTCAAAGATGGGTACTCTGAGTTTTTTTGGAGTAAGGATCCTATTTTATGGGTTGAGTGTCCACTTTATCCAAAGATCTCCTACTTAAAGCTTCCTCAGAGGTATCCATCATATCAAATGATCTCCGCGGATGCTCTCAAAGTCATGTGTGAGCTGAATTACTTTGGAGTTGTCATATATTTGCGCCTCGAGTACTTTGAGAGCAAGCATCCTATTTTCTTGATTGAGGATCTACTCAATCCGGAGATCTCTGGAGATGCCTTCAAAGATCTATACAAGTCATTTGGCAACACTACTTCAAAGTCGTGTCAGATTGGAAATAAATTCGAGGGAGGAAATAACCAGTTGGTCACCAACCTGGGTAAGCTTGTGCATTTAATTTCTCTCTCTCTCTCTAGGATGAACCCTAAACTGAGCAATTAATTTTCTCTATTGAAGGGATCCTTTTCACAGATGCTGTATATGGTGGAGCAAACTTGCGCATGCCTGCTGAATCCTGTTAAAAATCGAACCTTTGATTTCATGTGGATCCAGTCCAGTTGGCGCAACTGGAGTGTGCGTCTGTTCTATAGAAACTACACATGTATCCTTTGTGGGGAAGATCATAGCTGCTTGAACTAGAAATTTACTTGCCTTGTGTGCCTAAAGAGAGAATCAAAACTGATTTCATGTTGATCCTTTTGTTGTCGGCTTGAGGCTTGAGCATACCTAAAAGTGTAGATGCTATGGACTTGCCGAAAGTTGGTTTCACATCACCTCCTCGAAACCTAGACCTACTTAAAACCTAGTTTCTGCAAACCCAACCACTAGACATCACTACTTAGAAGAACCTTGTTTGACCCGAATCGACCCTTTTCTTGAGTTTGGCTGGCCATTTACTGAAACGAGGGAAAAAGCTTCGAGACTTTGGTGAACGTAATGTTTGCGTGTCCCTCCCACGGCGGATTTAGAGATGATTTGAGACCTGCGCAAACTGAAACTGAGTAGAATCTCTAGTCTAATGCCTTGTGGAATCTTTTGTGGGTCTGTATGATTGAGATTACATTGCTCCAGCATCTTTGCGACGGAAGCTTTGATGTGATTAGGTCTGCTGAAATGATACATTATCGTCCCTTCCCTCTACCTGGAGGAAGTCAGGGGAGAGACACAACATATTTGTGGTCAAGAACGGTCTGGACGACCTTTGACCATGACAACACGGGAATTTACAAAAAGTAGTCCTAAACTTATTATATTTGCACTAATTCAGTCATAAAATTTTCAATTTGGCTAATTTAATCTTAAATCTATTGTATTTGTGCCAATTGAGATCTATATCTTTTGATATTTGGCTGCTTTAGTCTTAAATGGTTTGTCAATTTAATCATTTCAGCTAATTTTAATTGGAAATCATCGACGCGATAGTCTGATCATCCTAGGTGATACAGCGATGCTGACTTGGACTAATTTTTGTAATTTTTAAAATTTTTCTGAATTTTTCATTTTTTATTCTTTTTTTTTTTTTTTTCTCTTTATTTCTCTTCACCAATGGCCGGCCATAAGAGGTCATCAGCCACAAGCGAGGCTGAGGGCGGAGATGCCCTAGTCGGCCCGGGCAAGGACTGGACAGGGGGTCCTTGCCTGACGATGTTGACGAAGCTCTTCTCTACCGTTTAACGCCCCACCCCACTCTCAAAACAACACACTCGCACACACATTCCGGCACACGTGGACGAATCTACACTTAAGCCTGGCAATGTAATTCTGTTTTTTTTTTTTCCTTTTCTTATATCTCCAGACAAGCATCGAATCTTCTGAGAACTGACGGCTCGGACAGGGCTCAAGATTTTTCTCGACGCACGACTCTTAATCGGTATTTTACACGATGCTTGATTTGTTCGGTTTGTCCACAGAGGAGTGAAAGGGGGGCCGAGGGAGGGGTTTCATGAGTATTTTTTTCCTTGGAGAGTGCATATTTGTGAAAATCGAATAGAGAAATAAATTGAAACTACTTAGGCTTAGTTTTATTTCGCGGATAATGTGGCGTTTATGAAAAATGTTTTAAAAAATCATTTTTTTTAAAAATAACAATATTTTTTGATACTTAGTTGAAATTTGAAAATAAATTAGAAATTTTTTTATGTCGTTTAGTAAGAAAGATTTGGTTTGATTTCCCTACATTCACTCCTTTTAATCATTTCTATTTAAAAAAATTGAATTTTTAATTTTTTTTCTACTTCTTTCTTTTTTCATTTTTCCTTTTTTTTTTTTCTTTCCTCATTCTTCTTCTTCAGTTGGTTGGTCAACGACCATGGCGACAATTGATTGGCCAACAGTTTAAAATTGAATTGGCACAAAGTCAAAAGATTTTGAATTAAATTTGCACTTTTAAAAAGTTTGACTAAATTAACATACCAATGCAATATGTTTAAGACTTTTCTAACACTTTTCTCATGGAAAAGTGTTTTTCCAGACGAGTTTATTTTCCGTGAAACAAACATTAGAATATTCAGATTATGTTTCTCTAGAAATTATTTTCTACAAAATGAATGAAAGTTTAGAATCACCTAGTTTTTATATTGACTTAGGTCAGAGGTAAATTGATAGTAGAAACAAGACACCTTGCATTAATGGAGAACCCTGTCTAACTATTCCTTATATTGGATTCTTTTCGTTTTAAAATGCTTCGAAAGTTAATTTTCTTAAATTATGTCTCTCATACATATTCTATTTCTAGATATATAAGAATCCCGTAACTTTTTTCTAGCTGGTACACAGTAATCTCTTTCAACAACTAATTTTTCTAAATAATCAATAAGGTACATTACATGATTCTAAGCAATTAAACAAATTTATCGCTCAAGATTATTTTGGTAAAATTAAAGGTAACATTCTTTGTTTTCCCTTAAATATAAGTTGCTTCACGGAATAGTCACCATGGAAAGACTATTCCATTTCTTCCTGGGCATGCTCCGATGGCACGTCAATTCGAATTGACTAGGATTTTATGTCGGAGAGATTTGAGTGGAGACTTCATGTAAATTTAAAGGTTTACTCAGACAAATTAAAAACTAAAGGACTTGATTGGAAAAATGTGTATAAGTTCAGGGCCGAAATAGAGACACTATAAAATCACCCGCTTCGAAAAGAAAATCCGTCACGTTCGTCCATTCCACGACTTGTCCGAACTCTCTGTTTTGGGTTTCCATATAACTTTACTTCCACACATCTCTAGTACTTACTACTCACTGCAACTCTCTCTCGTTCTCTCTCTCTATCTGAACCTGAGCTTAGCTCTCATGGCGAAAATCAAGTGCATCAAGGCGAGGCAGATCTTCGACAGCCGCGGCAATCCTACGGTCGAGGTGGGTTTTATCATCGGACGTCTTCTCTTCCTCTCCAGTCGTCCCTCAACATGCTGTATCTGTTTTCATTGTTCCCGCTCTTTCATCTTGGCCTTTCCATTTTGTGTGATCGTGGGCGGTTACCTTCCCTGGGAAAAAAAAGCTCTGATGATGTCGTGTCGTTTCCGAGTGTTGCGTTTCTTTTCTCCGTGTCGTTTCAGCAGTCCTGCACGAGGCGGGTTCATTTTTAGTGATGCCTGAAGTCTGAATTCAGTGTTAGTGGAAGTATTGATTGTGTTGAGCTTGTTTTCCCAACTTGGATGTTGTGAATACAGAGGCAAATTTGAACTTGGTGACGATAGCTGTTCTCAGCTTTCCTTACTGATTTGAGGGTGGTGTGATCTGTTACAGGCTGATGCTACTCTAGACGACGGGACTTTTGTGAGAGCTGCTGTTCCTAGTGGCGCCTCCACTGGTGAGTGATCTTTCTATGTGCCGATGATCCTCCCTTCTGAGCATTCACAGTGCATGCAGACTGCTCTGGGAAAGAGAAAAGGCTAAATTATGATAAGATTATGTAATACGATTGTGGGTTTGTTGCTTTAATGGAATTGCATGGAAGCAGCTATGGCTATGGCAAAAAATTGGGGGAATGGTTAGGAAATTGAGGGCAATTGCTTATCTTAACTAACGGTTTGCTTCCAGGGATTTATGAGGCCCTTGAACTGAGAGATGGTGGTTCCGACTACCTGGGAAAGGGTGTTTCCAAGGTGGTACCACTTGGTGTTATCATATTGTCTTTCATCATTTATCTGCCACTTGTATTGACGAGTATTTGTCATTTCTATGCATACTTAGGCTGTTGAGAATGTGAACACAATTATTGGTCCTGCCTTGGTTGGCAAGGTTTGTTTCAAACTCATATCGACTTATATGCACTTCTGACCTCACAACGTAAAGTTTCTCATGTTAATAAATTTGTGACAGACAAAATGATAGTTAATGTAGACCAATTTATTTTGTCAGATCCTACTATCTAACAATTATCTTTATTTTATTTTTCAGGATCCAAGGGATCAGATTGCTATTGATAACTTCATGGTCCAACAGCTTGATGGAACTGTAAATGAGTGGGGCTGGTGTAAACAAAAGGTAGTTATCTAATTCACTCTTGCTCATGTGGCGCTCATTGGAGTGAACCCTATTGACGGTAGTAAACTTTTTGTTGTGAAGCTTGGAGCCAATGCTATACTTGCAGTGTCTCTTGCTGTCTGCAAAGCTGGAGCTGCTGCTAATAAGATCCCTCTATACAAGGTCTGTTATGGTTCAGCGATACCAAAATCAGCTGTCTTTTTCTGTTTCTTTATATCTTCTCGTGCCCATAGCTACATAGTTTTAATCATACCTACTTCATGAGTTTTCTATGGACCTATTGCATTAAGAACTGTGTTGGTATTCTGGATGATGTTGTTCTAGAAAATTTTTGTGCAGTGTTTTCTCGAATATCGTAAGAAGGGAAAATCAACTTTGTAACTGATCTTAACAGAGAAACTGCATCACGAATCATAATCACTTTACTCTGGTGATTTGTTGGTTCTGTGTTGACCCAAGTAAGGGTATGTTACCACTTATCTATGGATGCAGCATATTGCAAACATTGCCGGTAACAGCAAATTGGTGTTGCCTGTTCCTGCCTTCAATGTCATTAATGGTGGTTCGCATGCTGGAAACAAACTCGCAATGCAGGTCTGTAATCTTCTATTGAATATAGATGCCATATACTTTTAGAAGTTCAATTTATTCTTCAACATCTGAGTATCATTTTTATGTGCCTTATACAGGAATTTATGATTCTTCCTGTTGGAGCTTCCTCATTTAAGGAAGCCATGAAGATGGGCGTGGAAGTTTATCACCACCTGAAGGTATTCTGAAACTTGGAAACTGTAACCTAAATCCTCGTAACTTCGCAAGTAAGCATGTTCCTTGGAACACGTGGTTAAACAAATTTGTTTTATTAGTGTAGTATCATGACTTTAGCTTAGGTGGCTTTTCTCTTCTAGAAACTCTCGCAGTATGATTGATTATTTCTTTTCCTTTATGACTGATATGGCATTATTTTAATGTATTTCTGATTGGGCTCTTTCTGGCAGGCTATTATTAAAAAGAAGTATGGTCAGGACGCAACTAATGTCGGTGATGAAGGTGGTTTCGCTCCTAACATTCAGGTAAACCTGTTGATTAGTGAACCATGGACCTGGAATAACCCATCTTGGCCTCAATTTTCTTCACAATATTTCCAGGCAAGCATTATAATAGGTTTGTGAACTTACAGGAAAACAAGGAAGGTTTAGAATTGCTCAAGACTGCCATTGCAAAAGCAGGTTACACTGGCAAAGTGAGTTCCCAAGTGCTCTTGTTTTCTTAGGCATTTGAAATTCCAAGAAATCTGCAGAGACTAAGCATGTCATTATCTTCACATCCTCCTACGGAGGTACGTTTTGTATAACCTCTATTTCAAAATGGTGACACACACTGCTCATAGGAGGGCGCTGTTGGGAACCATTGAAGCAAAGCAATGTGTTCATTCAAGATGTCTGGTGGGGCTTTTAACTAATTCCCATCTGTTTATTTCAGGTTGTTATTGGAATGGATGTTGCTGCATCCGAATTTTATGGAGAGGATAAGACATATGATTTGAACTTCAAAGAAGAGGTGAGTTTCTCTTGTTATAGTGTATAAGAATGCAGTTCTTTAAAATTAAAATTAGGTGGTGCTTCTGTCCTAAGATTAAATGATTTCTCTCTCAATATCTACTTAAGTTTAAATTTGCCGTGGTAGCATTGATTGCTCAATGTCTTTAATGTAAATTCCTCATTCTGTTGATCTATTCAGAACAATGATGGATCTCAGAAGATCTCTGGAGATGCTCTTAAAGATCTGTACAAGTCATTTGTGAGTGAGTATCCTATTGTCTCGATTGAGGACCCATTTGACCAGGATGATTGGGAACACTACTCCAAACTCACCCGTGAAATTGGAGACAAAGTCCAAATTGTAGGAGATGATCTGTTGGTCACCAACCCCAAGGTAAGCTTGTGCATTTAGTCTCTCTCTCTGGGGTGCACGCACCCACACAGAAACATTAAACTGAGAAATTCATTTTCTGCAGAGGGTTGAGAAGGCGATCAAAGAAAAGACCTGCAATGCTCTTCTTCTTAAGGTACTGTGTAGATCCTTTCAACTGACAATACACTGCAAAACAAATGTAAATACCATTGCTGATTAGGATGTTAATAATGTCAGGTAAATCAAATTGGGTCTGTTACCGAGAGCATTGAAGCTGTGAAGATGTCCAAGCAAGCTGGGTGGGGCATCATGGCTAGCCACCGCAGGTCTAGCTATCTGCTTCAATTTTTATATTCTCTTTTTCAGCAAACATGCGGATAGTTAATATCATCCTAAATATTGATTGCAGTGGAGAAACAGAGGACACTTTTATTGCTGATCTTTCTGTGGGTCTGGCCACGGTAATATATAGCATGTTTTCACCAGAATTGTATTGCAAAATTATCCCCCAACTGGTTTTTCTCATGTGGGTGAAACCCTCTGGTGCAGGGTCAAATCAAGACTGGAGCTCCATGCAGGTCAGAGCGTCTGGCAAAGTACAACCAGGTTGGTGTTTTACATGTTTGGCATTGGCTGATGATTTAAATTTTTTAAGAGAATTGCATTCTATGTCAACATTTGTGGCTCAAATTTCAGAAGACGGAATATTGCTTGTGTTGCATGATATAATGATGTACTCGTCATTCCCTGCGCATGCAGCTCTTGCGCATTGAAGAGGAGCTTGGCTCGGATGCTGTATATGCTGGAGCAAACTTCCGCATGCCTGTTGAACCCTACTAGACTTAAAGCGCCCTTTGCTTTGTGCGGATCCTGGTGTTGTAGTGGCGATACTTGTTTGAACTCAATACTATAAATACAGCTTCTGTAACATACGAAATAAACACTACATACCCACGACGATCGTGTTGAGTTCTACGAGGAGCTTTCTGGTGAAGAGTATTTTGTGTTCGGCTTTTGAGATTCACCTGCCTTTTCTGAGTGACTCCACAATGAAATTGCTTTCATCTTAATCCTTTTGTTGTCGGGTTGAGGCTTGAGCATCTAACATGTTGACGCAATGGACTTGTGAAAGACTGGTTTGGCATCACCTTCTCGAGACCTAGACCAACTTGTAATGCCGTTTTCGGTGTCTGAACAAGCGTGTTCTGCCAGCCCAGCCATTAGACGTTATCAGTTCGAAGAGCCTCGTTGAACCCGAATATAGTGACCTTCTCTCGAGTTGGTGATCGGCGGCCCCATCCACTCAAACGAGGGAAAACTTTGAAACCTGCTGAATCAAAACGTTGGTTTGTGCGTCATCCCACGGTGGATTTAGAGGATGATTGAGACCTACAAACTGCAACTGAAGTAGTATTGATACTGACATGTATACGCGACATGATATGACACGATATACAAATACGTCATTTCTCAAAAAATAAAATTTTCCGACACGTGGAACATCTTATATATAATATACATATTTCTATATATACATAACAAATTATTATTTTTATGATTATTTCAATAAAATTAATTTAATTCAAATTCATAAATAAATAAATAATATAAAAGTCTAGAATTAATTTATATTAAAAATATTAATCCATCATTTATTAATATTTATTCATTATTTCAATTCAATAATTTACTTATTCCAATAATTTATATAACTTGGGAAAAAACAAGCAATTTACATTTTAAACTCGTGTGTCAGACAAATTCGGAAGAAAAGAGAAAAAAACTTGAAAGATGAATTGTGTATCATGGGAAGTGAGAGTAAGAAGAAAAGAAAAATTAGGTTTTTCTTCATTCTCTATTTATTATTTTAATTTTTTTTTTCACATATATATTATGATTCCTCATTTATTAAAAAATTTTAAAATTGACCCCACGTGTTAAAATCGTGTGTTAGAAACTCACATGTTAAAATTCTGAGTTAATTGGACGTGGGATGTTCCGACACATGTTGATAGGATATTGAAGAGTATGCAAGAGTGTCGGAGAGTGTCAAACACGTGTTCGAATGTCTGATATAACACGAAAACTCTCGAAAAGTGTCGATACTTCCTATTATACTGTCTAATAACACGTGGAACCATTTATGGGTTTGAATGTGTTATGATTAGGGATCATGAAGAAAATGGTTTTTGAATTTTGGCAAAATACGCAACTTGGTCCATAAATTTTAAGTTTATTCAATATAATCCTTGAATTTTGGTCAATCTTTGAATTGAATGAAAATGTTCAATATAGTCCTTTCATCAATTTAAGTTTGGGGACATTATTGAACATTTTTATATGGTTCAGGACTAAGTTAAACATGTATAAAAACTCCAAGAACATCATTGATTCACACATTGGGTTGCAGTTTAAAGATCACGTTAAACAAATTAAAAGTTCAAAAATTTACATATTTAATTAAATTTCAGAGATTACTTATGTTATTTTTTGTTACGGTGACACAACTTACGGCATCTCTGGGCAGAAGCTTTGATGTTGTTGGGCGTGCGAAAACAACACATCATCGTCCCCTCTACATAATGGAAATCAGAGAAGCGACAGAATACATGTGCGGCCACGAACGGTCCCATCAGACCAGCGACCTATTTCAAAATTTGCTGTTCAAATTTCAGAAGATGGAACCATTGCCCATGATATTATTATATCCTTGTCATTCCTCCGCACATGCAGCTCTTGTGCATTGAAGAGGAGCTTGGCTCGGATGCTGTATATGCTGGAGCAAACTTCCGCTTGCCTGTTGAACCCTTCTAGGAGCTATGCGGCGTTTTGGATTATGCAGATCCAGGTGTTCTAGTCGCAGTACTTGTTTGAACTTGATAATTTTGATACAGCGGTTCTAACATATGAAAGAAAAAATATATGCTTGCGACTTTACTGGTCGGCTTTGGAGATTCACTTGCCTTTTCTGAGTCTTGCATCTTAATCCATCTGTGGTCAGCTTGAGGCTTGAGCATCTGAAAGTGGATGCTATGAACTGGCGAAAGATTGATTTTTCATCACTCTCAAAACCTAGACCAACTTAAAATTCCAGTTTCTGTCAGAAAAAGTGCGCTGACCACCGGATGATATTACTTAGAAGGACCTTGTTAAACCCGAATCAGCCCCTTTCTTGAGTCGGCTGGCCATTCACTGAAATGAGGGAAAGCTTCGAGATTTGCCGAATTTAATGTTTGCTTGTCCCTCCTGCGGTGTAACTAGAGATTGATTGAGACCTACAAACTGCAATTTTTGTGAGTTTGTCTGTATTTTGATTACGTTACAGCATCTTTGCAACAGAAGCTTCGATGTATGAGAAGAGACAGAACATATGTGGTCGCGAACGGACTGTTTGACTACCGACTATGATAACGAACATTCTTAAAAGTGAGGCAAGCAAGGGCTGAAGATCTGCCCCTAAGATTAGATATAGTTTTTACTCAAGTGATATAGTTTCAGCATGATCTTGTATATATAGTTTTCAATTATATCAATTGTTTAATTAGATTATGTTGTGCAAATAATTGTGTAAACGATTTACTTCATAAGAGTAAAGAAATTACTCTTGAATTATCGTTAGGCCCACTGTCAATGAAAAAAGATGCGTACACCTTCGCTTGTTAAAAAATTACTCTAATTATTGTTAGGCCATTACCTTTTACTATATTGGTATTACATAGCTCAAATATGATTTTATTTACAACTGCGGAAGTACTCTGTTATAACAAAGATGAAGATTGCAACAGATTCATAATCCATATGAAAAGCAACTGAAGTTGTGGAGAGAGAAAATTAGGTCTTCCGGAGCTTGAGCAAGAAAAGTCAAAAGCACCATCATGAAAGATGCAAGAAAGCTACTCCAGATCAAATTCTTATTTTCATTGCTCTGTTATATTCTGTGTCTAATGAATATGATGGGTGTGTCATTGATACATTGCATATGCTACAAAACGTTCAGATATTTGGCATTAACACGTGCATCGATCTTGCACAGAAAAGTTATACTATTTTTCTTCCGTGAAGATGAAAATTTGATCCGATCTTTTCTTATTCGATTATGGCGCTTTGAGCCACAAAATATAACATCGAAGTCGAGCAATTTGAATTATCTCCATTACTTTTCACATTCCTAACCATATAAAAGAGTTTTTCATAGTTTTTCTGGTGCACAGTCGGGGTAAAATGGTTTTCCAGTTACTGAAGATATTATTACCATAAAAGGAGAAAAAAAAAAAAAACAGTAACAAAGATCAGACATAAGCTGTCGGAACCTGGGGATTTTCGCACTCAGCTCCGCTGTCATGGCTGCGAAACCGCTGCTGCCATATGTTGGTCGGATCATTCGAGTTGTCCGATGCAAAGAAACTTTTATGGAGTGCACACTTCGGTTCGATCAGTTTATTCAGTTCATCAGTCAGGACCCGCGGCACGACAGATTTCGATAGACGACACGAACGATGCCAAGAATATGCTTTCTCCGATTCAGAATATGCTTCGCCAAGCAAACCGCGGTGGCCATGACATAATATTTCGCCTTCAGCAAACCCAGCAACTTTCCCTCCCACCCACCACGCCAATTCATTCACCTCGTTCCAGTTCGCATTCCCTTCCATACTATTCTCGAAAACCTTCGTTGCTAAGTCTTGGCTGATCCTTTTTTTTTTTTTTTTTTTTTGGGCCGGTCTTGGCTTGATCCCTTTAAGAAGTTCTATGGTTATGGATATGAATTGCTACTACGCATCCCCACGGTCTCTGAATCCGTTGCACGATGCAGCTCTCTCTCTCGCTCTCTTGCCCGTTCTTGCTCTCGCTTTCGCTCTCGCTCTCGCTCTCGCTCTCTCGATTGTTCTCGATCTCCCTCGATCTCCAAATCACTCGACCTCCCTTGATCTCTCTCAATCTGAACCTGAGGCTCGTCCTCATGGCTAAAATCAAGTGCGTCAAGGCGAGGCAGATCTTCGACAGCTGCGGCAATCCCACTTTCGAGGTGGGTTTATCATCGGACGTCTTCTCTTCCATCCAGTCGTTCCTCAACGTGCTATATCTGTTTTCATTGTTCGCGCTCTTTCAGCTTGGCCTTTTTCATTTTGCGTGATTGTGGGCGGTGATTCTTGGATACTTTTCCTGGGAAAAGAGCTCTGCTGATGTTGGGTCGTTCCCGAGTGTTGCGTTTCTTCTCTCTGTTGTCGTTTCATCAGTCCTCCTACACGAGGCGGATTCATTTTTAGTGATGCGTGAAGCCTGAATTCAGTGTTAATGGAAGTACTAATTGTGTTGAGCTCGTTTTTCCAACTTGGGTATTGGGAATAAAAAGGGAAAATTTAAACTTGATGATGATATTACATGAACGTTGGTGTTTGGGGCTGTTCTTTGTTTGCCTCACTGATTTAAGGGTGATGTGATCTGTTACAGGTTGAAGTTACCCTAGATGATGGTACTTTTGTGAGAGCTGCTGTTCCTAGTGGTGCCTCCACTGGTGAGTGATCTTCTCATGTGCTGATGATCCTCCATTTAGAGCATATACAGTGATGCAGACTGCACTGGGAATCAAGCAAAGGCCAAATTAGGCTGAGATTATGTAAATTCTTTCGTGTGCATTGTTGCTTAGATTGAATTGTATGAAAGCAGCTATGGCTATGGCAATGGCCAATATTAGGAGGAATTAAGAGGAAATCAATGGTAATCGCTTATTTTGAATAACAGGGATTTACGAGGCCCTTGAACTGAGGGATGGTGTTTCTGCTTACCCAGGAAAGGGTGTTTCCAAGGTGGTACCACTTACTGTTATCAGATTGTCTTTCACCATTTATCTGCCCACTTGTATTGACAACCATTTGCCATTCCTATGCATCTGTAGGCTGTCGAGTATGTGAACAC
This sequence comes from Eucalyptus paniculata subsp. matutina, assembly GCA_017140255.1. Taxonomy (NCBI): domain Eukaryota; kingdom Viridiplantae; phylum Streptophyta; class Magnoliopsida; order Myrtales; family Myrtaceae; genus Eucalyptus; species Eucalyptus paniculata. Next base: position 30,615,907 of record CM029435.1, read on the forward strand.
AGTTATTGGTCCTGCCTTGGTTGGCATGGTTCGTTCCAAACTCATGTCAACTTTACATGCACTTTTGACTTCATGACTCGAGTATTTCTCACTTTGATGAGTTTGTGAGAGACAATGATAGTTTAAGTACACCAATTTATCTTGTAATGTCCGACTATCTAACGGTTAACTGTACTTTATTTATCCAGGATCCAAGGGATCAGACTGCTATTGATAACTTCATGGTCCAAAAACTTGATGGAACTGTAAATGAGTGGGGTTGGTGTAAACGGAAGGTACTTATCTAATTCACTCTTGCTCACGTAGTACGTCTTAGAGCAAACCCTATTGACAGAAGTAGACTTTTTGTTGTAAAGCTTGGAGCCAGTGCCATACTTGCAGTGTCTCTTGCGGTCTGCAAAGCTGGAGCTGCTGCTAACAAGATCCCTCTTTACAAGGTCTGTTATGTTTCAGCGCTACCACAATCAGCTATCTTTTTCTGTTTCTTTATATCTTCTCATACCCTTATTTTGAATTGTACCAACATCACAAGTTTGCTATGGACTGATCCATGTTAGCATTTTGGATGATGTTGTTTTAGGAAAATTTTCATGCAATGTTTTCCTTTTTTTGTCCAAATATTGTATGAAGGGAAACTCAACTCTGTTGCTGGTCATAACACAGAAATTGCATCCTGAATCCCAATCACTTTTGTACTGGTGATTTGTTGTTTCTGTTTGGACCCAAGAAAGGGTATGATACCACTAATCTATGGCTGCAGCATATTGCTAACCTTGCTGGTAACAGCAAATTGGTGTTGCCTGTTCCTGTCTTCAATGTCATTAATGGCGGGTCACATGCTGGAAACAAACTTGCAATGCAGGTCCATTAACTTCAATAGAATACCAATGCCAAATACATTTTTATATTCAATTTATTCCTCAATATCTAAACATAATTTCTTCATGCCTTCTACAGAAATTTATGATTCTTCCTGTTGGAGCTTCCTCATTTAAGGAAGCCATGAAGATGGGTGTGGAAGTTTATTACCACTTGAAGGTATTCAGAAACTTTGGAACTGTAACCTAAATCTTCGTAACTTTGCAAGTATAACTTGTTCCTTGGAGCACATGGTTAAACAAATTTCTTTACTAGTGTAGTATCATGACTTTAGTTTAGGTGGCTTTTCTCTTCTTAGGACTCTTGCAGTGTGATTGATTATTTCTCTTCCTTAATGATTGCTATGACATTATTGTAAGGTATCTTTGATTGGGCTCTTTCTCGTAGGCTGTTATGAAGAAGAAATATGGTCAGGATGTAACTAATGTTGGTGAAGAAGGTGGTTTTGCTCCTAACATTCAGGTAAACCTACTGATTATTGAACCATGGACCTGGAATAACCCATCTTAGCCTCAGTTTTGTTCACAATATTTTGAGGCAAGCATCATAATGGATTTTTGAGTGTACAGGAAAACAAGGAAGGTTTAGAATTGCTCAAGACTGCCATTGCAAAAGCAGGATACACTCGCAAGGTGACTTCCCAGGCTTTCTTCCTTTCTTGGGTATTTGAAATTCCAAGAGATCTGCAGAAACTAAGCATGTCATTGTCTTCATATATTCCTCCCCCAGTATATTATATATAACCTGTTGCATTGCCTGCTATTTCAAAATGGCAACACGCACTGCTCATATGAGGGCACTGTTAGGAGCATGGAAGCAAAGCAATGTGTTCACTCAAGATGCATGATGGGGCTCTTTACTAGCTCCCATCTGTTTTATTTCAGGTTGTTATCGGAATGGATGTTGCTGCATCGGAATTCTATGGGGAGGATAAAACGTATGATTTGAACTTTAAAGTAGAGGTAAGCTTCCTCACTAAGCATTCTTCTTGTCGTTTCAACCTTTCCTCGTATCTCAGCTTTTTGGCCTGAAGTCTTTCTTTAGCCTGATCAGATAATGGTGCTCCACTCTTTCAGTAAGCATCCAGTGTCTCATTAGATTAACATTTCTCTAAGCTTATCCTGTAGCTTATATGTCATTTGAAAGCTGCTTCAAGTATCCAACTAATAGCCAAGGTTATTGCTGAGTATATCAGAATGGAGTTCTTTAAAATTAAAACTAGGTGATGCTTCCACCCTCACATTAAATGATTTCTCTCTCAATATCAACTTAAGTTGCATATGCCTAGGTAAGAACTGATTGCTCATTGTTCTTCAAAGTGTATATTTCTCATTCGTTCGATCTATTCAGAACAATGATGGATCACAGAAGATTTCTGGAGAAGCTCTCAAAGATCTGTACAAGTCATTTGCGAGTGAGTATCCTATTGTCTCAATTGAGGATCCATTTGATCAAGATGATTGGGAACACTACTCCAAACTCACCTGTGAATTTGGAGACAAAGTCCAAATCATAAGAGATGATCTGTTGGTCACCAATCCCAGGGTAAGCTTGTGCATTTAGTTACATATCATTCTCTCTCTCTCTCTCTCTCTCTCCCCCTCCCCACATGAGCAAATACACACGGAGGAACCAAAGTGAACAATTCATTTTCTGCAGAGGGTTGAGAAGGCAATCAAAGAGAAGACCTGCAATGCTCTTCTACTTGAGGTATCGTGTAGATCCTTTCAACTGACAACACATTGCAAAACAAATGCAAATAGCATTGCTGATTAGGATTGTTAGTATTGACAGGTGAATCAAATTGGGTCTGTTACTGAGAGCATTGAAGTTGTGAAGATGTCCAAGCGAGCTGGGTGGGGCATCATGGCTAGCCACCGCAGGTCTGGTCATCTGCTTCTATTTATACTCTCTTTTTCAGCAAACACGTGGGTAGCTAATATCGTCTACAATGTTGGTTGCAGTGGAGAAACAGAGGACACTTTTATTGCTGATCTTTCTGTGGGTTTGGCCGCGGTAACGTATAGCATGTTTTTACCATACATTGTATCGCAAAATTATCCACCAGCTGGTCTTTCTCATGTGGGTGAAACCCTCTGTAACAGGGTCAAATCAAGACTGGAGCTCCATGCAGGTCTGAGTGTCTGGCAAAATACAACCAGGTTGGGTTTTACTGATTTAATGTTAGGCGTTTACTTTTGATTTTTATATATTGATAAGAGAATCGCATTCGATTTCAACGTTCGTTGCTCAAATTTCAGAAGAGGGAACCGTTGCTTATGTTGCATGATATAGTTTTATACTTGTCATTCCTCTGCACATGCAGCTCTTGCGCATTGAAGAGGAGCTTGACTCGGATGCTGTATATGCTGGAGCTAACTTCCGCTGGCCTGTCGAGCCCTACTAGAACCAAAGCAACCTTTTAATTATGCATAATTGGGTGTTCTAGTTGCATGCGTGTATTTACTTTCAAAATTTTGATGTAGCGAGTGATCGCTACATGACTGCGACAGTTTTGTTGAGTGAGTTGAGGAACTTTCCGGTGATTAGTATTTTGTGGTGGGCTTTGGAGATTCACCTGACTTTTAATGGGGGGACTCCGGGGGACTCCGCAATGAAATTGCTTTCATCTTAATCCTTTAGTTGTTGGCTAGAGGCTTGAGCGTCTAAAATGTTGATTCCATGAACTTGTGAAAGATTAGTTTGGCATCACTCTCTCGAAACCTAGACCAACTTGTAATGCCATGTTTTCGGGTGTCTGAGCAAGCGTGTTCTGCCAGCCCAACCACTAGCAGTTTGAATCACCTTGAACAACCCGAATCTACTGGCCCTCTCTCAAGTTGGTGATTGAAATCTACAAACTGCAACTGAGTTTGACTATACAGTCTGATACCACGTGAAACCTTTTATCGCTTTGTATGTGGTGATTGCACTACCCACAGCGTCTCTGAGACGGAAGCTTTGATGTTTTTTTTTTTTCTTAGGCATGCGAAAACAACACATCATCGCCCCTTCCCCCTGCATAACGGAAATCAGAGAAGCGACAGAATACATTTGCGGCCACGAACGGTCCCATCAGACCACCGACCATGATAATAAATCTTTGTCCAAAGTTAAAAGTGAGGCAAGCAGGCATTGAAGACCTGCCCCAAGAAAAGAAACTCAAGAAGACGTGGCCTTCGACATGACACCGGTCTCGTTAGGCATGCGTCTCATCTATAATAAAAAAATCTCTATGTTTTTGCGATCATCTAGAGCACATGCGAATTGGGTTTCAAAGCAAAACTCGCGCATGGGATCGCGACGTCAGAGCTCGTCAGGGCTCATGCGAAAGAGCCACAACGCATGCCGGCGGCTGCAAAAAAGAATAGAAAAGAAAAACTCCCCGTTGACAATCGACTTTGCATGACGCGAATTCTTTATGTCCGGTCTGAGAAATTCGAAATCTAAGAAATTGCCGGTTGATCGATCAGTCTATACGACCCATTTCGCCCAAAACAGGAGAGAAAAAAGAGAGAGTAAGAAATCAATGTACCGAATCGGATTATAGCCCATACGTATTCTGATGTACCAAAAATCGTGGAGTTTCCTTAAATGGTCGCCGGAGACTCGGTGACAAAATCCGACTTAGGACTAACGCTAAGTATGTCCATATGTCCAAGACCCACTTTTGCCTTTTCTGCAAATGGCGACTCTTTGGCGTCGCTACTGGCCGGCAACATCATAGATGCTGGAATGGACAGGATGGGGGTTTCGAACTTTCGAACCTCGACTTGAACGAAATAGAAGAACGTGGCGGTCAAGGAGACTCCCGTGTTTTGAACCAAAGCATATTCCTGATGCTCCCAAAGATCGTCCTCTTTACCATGGGCTGCCCTCACCAAACTTCGTGCCCCTTTTCGACCCACCGGAATACCACGTGGGACACCCACCTAGAAATCCAACGGCTGAGAAAGTCAGTTCCTATCTTATTTTCTTCATCTTTTATCTTTTTCTTAATGGAATCCCAGGTCACTGAAAAACCTCAATTAAATACGAATGGTGTGATCCTTCAGTCCAATCACCAGTCGCCACAGTTGCACCTAACTTTGCCTTTCAGGTGGAGCGCTCGGGCTTCATGTGGATCGGGTCGGGTCGGGCATCAGTAGATGCCCCATCTGGTTACACAATGAGCTTCTTGAAAAGTTAATACTAAGAAAAATTACATATATATATATAATTTATTATAAATTAAATTTTTTAATTAATTTTTTAATCAAAAACTCAAGACCGATATAATTCTGACAAATTTATTATCCATTAATTTTCACTAAATTTTAATGTCAAATTGTTAAATTAAAAATGTGTGGCTGACAAATATGTATAAATTTGGATTTTATCATCTATTTGTTATAGATAAATTGATTTGTGATTTTTCGTGATATTAATCCAATCGTAATAAATATTAAAGTTTGAGATAAATTCTTCACAATTTTGAAATTCTTTGTGGTCACAAAGTGCACTAAAGGTTTTTAGTGATAAAAAAATTAATTTAAGGTAAATTTATTATAAAAGTATGGATTTTTTATGGTAAAAAATTTAGTTCGGGGTTTCATGATATTAATATTTAATTAAGTGATACTAAGACAAAATCCAATTTACAGACGTATATCTTCGGCAATCCTTACCATCTTGAATTCGTTTCAGCTTTTATGCTTTGCCCGAACACTGATTTGGAGAGAGAAAAGAGAAGGAAGAGACAAGCTGCACGTCGTTTTCTAAACCCGGGGCAAATTTCACAAAAACCCTTAATCGCACGGTCAGCATTAGTCCAAGACCTCTTTATAATTAAAATCGTCCCATCCCTCACGCCTCGTCACTCGCTTTTTCATTGGCATCGCAACTCTCCCCTCTACCTCTCTGTCTTTCCCGATCGTCTTCTTCGTTCACTCTCTGATCTGCTACTCGAGCTCCATCCATGGCCAAGATCAAGTGCATCAAGGCGAGGCAGATCTTCGACAGCCGTGGCAATCCTACGGTCGAGGTTCGTCAGCTTCTTCTTCTCTCTCTATCTCTTCGGATCGGTTTTCGATTCTTCCTAAGTTTGGCCTTCTCGATCGTCCGCGATTCCCTCCGTCGTCGGCTCAGCTTCTTCCGTTCGGCGAGCGGAAGTAGCGATCGGCGGTCGATGAGGAATTCGGACGGTGAAATCTCGGTTTAGTTCAGTCGGCGTCGCTCGCTTAGGCGTCATTTCTGTCAGTGTTCCGCTTGCGTTTTTGCCTTCGTCGTCGTCGTACTCGTAGGCTATGGATTCGTGTTGCGATCCATGAAACTTGTTAATGCATCGAGATCTCCGCGAAGATTCACGGCGTTGGATTTTGTGGTAGTTGTGAGGGGAAAATATTAGCCTCGTGTGCGTTCCAGTCGTGACTGTTTTCGATTGCTTCGCTGATTTATGATTCGATGCGATCTTTGATATAGGCTGATGTGACTCTTGACGATGGGACCTTCGCTAGAGCCGCCGTTCCCAGCGGTGCATCCACCGGTAAGATTTATGCTTCGACGATCCCCATTTTGACACATTTCATTTGCAGTTCTATGAATATGCCATCTTCTCGGTAGTTTTATAGTCTTTGCCGGTGAAGATGATGTCGAGAAAATGTGTCAGTTGTTAACGTCGACTTACCTCTCGATTTCAGGGATCTACGAGGCCCTCGAACTGAGGGATGGCGGGTCTGATTATCTTGGAAAGGGTGTTTCCAAGGTCGTGCACCACTTCATTTCTTTTTGTTATCTTCTGGTGTGTCTGTTGCTCTGTCCTTACTGATTGTTCTAACGATTGTCATTGTGTTAATGTGTGTTTAGGCGGTTGGGAATATCAACTCGATCATCGGCCCTGCCCTAGTTGGAAAGGTTGGTTTTTAATATAATCATCTTATTATGTCTTTCCATTTCGTAACAGTGGTCCTTCGGCGGTCTTAGTAGTTTAAGGTTCAGTTTTTCGCTCATTGTCCAACTGCAAGATGATTGAGATGATTATTTTAAGCAATTGAAGGTTGTAAGCTAGCCTAATTTTTAAATTCTCGCCCAAGGTAACTACTTTGTTCGATTTGTAATGTTCTTTGTTTTTTGCCTTTTTTAGGATCCAACAGAGCAGACAGAAATTGACAATTTCATGGTTCAACAACTTGACGGAACTGTAAACGAGTGGGGTTGGTGTAAGCAAAAGGTACTTGTTTTGACTGTTTTGTTTATCAACCATGTTGTGGTGACGGAGATTGACAAATGTACTTTTTTATTTTTTCGTGAAAGCTTGGAGCAAATGCTATCCTTGCTGTGTCCCTTGCGGTCTGCAAAGCTGGGGCTGCTGTTAACAAAACTCCCCTGTATAAGGTACTTTCAGCAGTGCCATTTTTACTATAGCACTTAATTTTTTATTTTTGGACTTATTACAGTTGCCTGAATATTGGTCATTGCAATTGACACTCTTAAAATTCCGGATGATGTTTCTTCATATTGTTGACGTACAACATTATCCGGCAACATCGAAATTTACAATGGATTATATGAAACTTATTTTTGGCTATGAGCCAAGTGATAAGGCAATGAGATGGTCTCGGTAGTAGGACAATGGTTGACTTGATCATTTCCACGATAAATTCCACTGTCCATTTAAATCAAATATGCTAACTTAGTCTCCCTCTCTTCATGGTTGCAGCACATTGCTAACCTTGCTGGTAACAGCAAATTGGTATTGCCTGTGCCCGCTTTTAATGTTATTAATGGAGGCTCACATGCTGGAAACAAACTTGCAATGCAGGTCTGCAGCCTGGTTCTTAATTACATATTACTGTATTTATTTTTTAGGATTTCTCATTCTTACAAGTATTTATGAACCTATGTTGCAGGAGTTCATGATTCTTCCAGTTGGAGCTTCCTCGTTTAAGGAGGCCATGAAGATGGGTGTGGAAGTTTATCATAATTTGAAGGTGCTAAAACATATTTTTTCAAATTGCCTTAAAAATTGTCCTCCTCAAACTGTCTAACTGTTTGAAAACATGATTATGGAGATTTGTCTGATGTTGTGCATTGGTTTTAGCAGATGCGTGAAATTAGCCATCTATTACTTTGTATTGTCTTTCCATATTATCACTTAAAATGAACATACAGGATGATCAAACATCTCATGTGAAAGTTGGTTAATGCAGTTTCATCAAATTTTTAACTATTGAACTCTTTGTTTAATTGACAATTTTTGTCCTTTGCTTTAGTCTGTGATCAAGAAGAAATACGGTCAGGATGCAACTAATGTTGGTGACGAAGGTGGATTTGCTCCTAATATTCAGGTGAGTATTGATTTATGAACATCAATGAAATTGGAGCAATTTTTCTTCCCACAGAATGTTGTTGTTAAGTCTTTTCACTTACACTATCAGTGTTTTTTGGCTAATTCAGGAGAACAAGGAGGGTTTAGAGTTGCTCAATACCGCCATTGCAAAAGCAGGTTACACTGGCAAAGTGAGTTCTTGGACCAACCATCTAATATTGTTGGACGCATTACAATTTCCATTGTTTTTATCTTCTCTCTCCCTCTTTTTTTTTTCTTGGGAGGGGAGGGTTTTGACTTACAATAGTTTTCAGCTATTGAGAGGGAGACTTACAGAGGGTTTTCTCTTGATGTACCTTTCCTATTTCAGGTTGTTATTGGAATGGATGTTGCTGCATCTGAGTTCTATGGAGAAGATAAAACCTATGATTTGAACTTCAAGGAAGATGTTAGTTTCTTTCACTGTTTATGCAGTCAAATGCATTTTTGTGAAGAGTTGATTTTAGCTTGAATATTGGTTCTTGTGGTCATCCAGAAACAGGAGTTGAAGTGCTCACCTGCTTCTATCTTTGTTGGTTTATGCAGAAAAATGATGGATCTCAGAAGATCCCTGGAGATGCTCTCAAAGACTTGTACAAGTCATTCGCAAGTGAGTACCCTATTGTGTCAATTGAGGATCCATTTGACCAGGATGACTGGGAGCACTACTCAAAGATGACCGTTGAAATGGGTGAGCACGTCCAAATTGTGGGAGATGATCTGTTGGTTACCAACCCCAAGGTGAGCTAGCGAACTTCATTTATGCAACTCTCTCTGTCTCTGTCTCTCTGTCTCTCTCATATTCTCATGATCATATCGTACTCTGCAGAGGGTGGCGAAGGCGATTAATGAGAAAACTTGCAATGCTCTCCTTCTCAAGGTACATCCCAGCTCATCACTTTTAAGCATGCAATTTACGGCTGGCTATATCTACATTCACCTGACTGGAATGATCTTGTAACAGGTGAATCAAATTGGATCTGTTACTGAGAGTATTGAAGCTGTAAGGATGTCGAAGAAAGCTGGGTGGGGAGTGATGGCTAGCCACCGCAGGTTTGCACAGCCACGAAACAGAGTCAATATAATGTTACCTATGATAATAATGTCTTCTTGCTTTGGCAAATAGTCGCTGACGTAATCTACAATATTTTGCAGTGGTGAAACAGAAGACACTTTCATTGCCGACCTTTCTGTGGGTTTGGCAACCGTAAGTACACAACATCAGTTTTTGACCTTATATCGACTTTAATTTAGCCATTAACTAACCGGTTCCTTTGGCATTATTCTCGGGATCAGGGTCAAATCAAGACTGGAGCTCCATGCAGGTCAGAGAGGTTGGCTAAATACAACCAGGTTGGTATTATTTTGTTAGTATACCTTTTTACATTGACCTGCTTTGGCCTGTAATTAGATCATTTCTTGTCATTGGATTAGAAAATAAAAAAGAGAAGAAAAAAAACGGATCCATCTCTATCCTGTCTTCATCACTTACCTTTATCTACAGAAAGTTGATTACCAGCATTTCTTAATGAAAATATTGTGACTCGTCTGTGTATGCACAGCTCTTGCGAATTGAAGAGGAGCTCGGCGCAGAAGCTGTTTATGCTGGAGCAAACTTCCGCAAGCCCGTCGAACCCTACTAGAGCATAAAATCACATCCTTATTAGTGCAGATCCGGGTGTTGGGCTTGCTTTTGTCTGTTCTTGAGCAATGATTTTGCCGTTAAGGCGGGTCGAAAACACACAAGACCTGAACTCTTGTCGTTTTCAATAATATTCAGGCTGGATCTTTTTTGAGTTCCAACGATATAACGAGCGAGGACTGTTATGTTTTTCTTTATGGAGTAATTATTACTACGGTCGGCTTTGAGATCCATTTTTTTCTTTTATTTTTCCTCTCTTACGACGGCTGTTGGTCTTTTTATCGATAGACATAATTCGGTCCGGCAACTTCGTGTCATTTTCTAAATCCGCCCTTAATCCTTTATGTCTACGTATGGTCATCAGGGCCATTTGTCGGATTGGGTAAATACGAGACTGCTAATATATTGGTATTTATCAAGATATGGTACACGTACAGCAAGCATTAGCCCCTTGCCGGGCAACATGCCAGGATCCTCCTGATGTGATGTCTCTTGCCGGTAAAATCCCACCTCACCCTCCTCGCCGTTCTTCACTTCCTCGCTGTCCACGGTGGATTGAGAATAATGATCGTTCAAATCTCCGAGCACTCGCGGACGTTCGCTCTACAGCAAAAGAAAACTAGTACCTCCAATTTCCACGTTATTGCTGCGATAGAGAGCCTGATCGCGTCGACGGAGTGCTTCACGTCCGACTCCGTCATTGTTTCCGAGACCTCCTTCATATCCATCGACAGCTTGAAGAATCTGTACTTTAGCTAGAGCAACCTCGTGCGTGTGCTGCTGGTGCGCGGAGCTCGCGTTGTTTTGAGACTATGGAGCTCGTGCGGATCGGAGTTGCACGCTCTATTCCGTTGGTCTAAGATGACAAAGCTACTGTTCATTTTCATCTTCATTTTAAAAATTTTTTTTCTGAATTATAAAAAAATCTTTCTGCACTCTTCTTTTTTATTTCTCCGTTGTTCATCTTCTCGGGATACTGAGGGGGGGGGGGTCGTTGGTCACTAGGTGAGGGTTGCGGCCCTCTCCTCAATTGTCTGTTGATTAGGGGTGTGCAACCGGACCGGGTATTACTTGGGAACCAAACCGACCCATCCTGAAAATAGGGTTAGGAACCGGTTCTCGTTGAAATCGGTCCAAAAACCAATTCCCAAAATTAAGAACCAGTTTAAACGAGTCCGGGAACCGGGTCCGATTGATTATCCACCAAGGAACTGGTTTCCGGATCGGTTTTGGAACCGATTTTGTAAGTATAAGTTAAAAACCCTATTTCTCTTGGCTCTCTCAAACACACATGGCACTCCTTCTTCATTGTTCCTCTTCCTCACTTGCTTCTCTCCCTCATTGGCTCCCTCTTGCACCGTCCGACGGACGAACAATGTTCATCGGCATCAAATTCTTGTATATCACGTGGATTGGCTCGCCTAATTTCTTTTTTGTAAGAGGATTTATGCTTGTATAAATGAGTAACTTCATGTAGTAGTTGTAGAAATAAGACTAATATTATACCCATGTTTATTGCTAATTCTTTTCCTTATGATTTATTTATTATAATTAGCCTGTGGATCCTTAATTTTTTATTTAATCAAAAAGTTAATATATTTATTTATTACAAGTGCTTAATGTTTTGGAGGACTACATTATTTTATGGCATATTAATATAAAATTCGAAATCTTATAAGATATCAGAGATTACAAAACAAGTTTCAATGGAAACAGGTTGATTCTGGAATCGGACCGAAAAAAATAGGATGGATCGGGTACAAGATCCAATACAAAAGGGTCAAATATATTGTCCAAAAAAGGAGAACCGGTTATAATAGGGTTGGGTATAGAGTCCAGGTCTAGACCCTATCCACCCTGGACCCGATCACCCCTACTGTTGGTGGTGGAAAAAGAACAAGAAAAGAAAGAATATGAAAGAAAAGAAAATTAGATAAAAAGTTTATAAAAAAATTTAAAAATTTAAAAAGAAAATTGTAAAAATTATTCACCTCGATACTAGCCGTACGACTAGGTCAAATAGGACGGCTCATAGTCACATTGGCAATTTCTCACTATATAAAAAAAAAGTTTAGAAATAAATAAGCAACCTTATCCACATTAATTGTACTTCGGTTTTCCTCCAAAGTTGTGAAAGGAAGCAAGGAGGAGCAAAAAAATAATGAAGACCGTGACTAGTAGGAGGAGTTTAGGGAAAAATCTTGTATTTTCTTCAATTCTCGCGAATGTACAATACTCTACAAATATAGTACAAGATGTACACAATAAATGGCAATGATATATTCTACAAATCGGATCTAATCTCAACAAATCAATCTCAATCTCAATCTTATCCCTAATTGATTTAGTGCAGGATCATGATAGAAGTGGAATCTCGAGCATATCTTCCAACAAGTTAAATTTCTTCCTTCAAATTTTGTCTTTACACCATCCCCTTTCCTTGCAATTTTTATTTCTCATTCACCTTCGAAAAATCCAAATTCCAATATTTTATTCACCACTTCTATTTCACATTGATAATTACTTTAAATGTTTTCCCCATTTATCTCCAATTACATGTTTTACTTTTGGGATGGCCAAGAAGAGGACGAACGAAATCTCCATCAATTTGTCAAGTCAGTTTAACCCATTAAAGAAGTTCCTTAGAGACTTAAAAGTTCATTTTCTTTCATCAGTGCAGACATTGTCAAAGTTATCTTGCAACCTGGAACAAAAATGAAGATGTATAATGACATAGTTCCGACAGCTCATTTAGTTCTTACTATTGTCTATTCAAAGTTCTGCTTTTTTTTTTTTTTTTTTTTTTTTTGTTCTCCATTCTATTAGAGTTCAAACATTAATTTTATGTTCCTTCTATCAAGGAGTTTTTATATTAAAAGAAAATTTGGTTTTGACGTACGTACATTTTCAGAGAGACCATAAACAATGGGAGTAAAAGGGAAATGAATGAAAAGCTGAAAAATGCAGGCTGTGGGGTTCGAACCCACGCGCACTTATGTGCAGAAGATCTTAAGTCTTCCCCCTTAACCTCTCGGGCAAACCTGCCGTTTGTGTCAGGATTATCCAAAAATTTGTTACATCGTACTTGTCTCTTTTAAACACTAATCGAGATCCAAACTAGAACAGCCTGCTTCATAGATTTCACCATTACGAAGGCACTAAAAATGTTCGGCACTGAATTCATTGCTTATATAGATAACAAGGAGCATTCCTGGTTTAGAATTATAGCACCCCACGCTTCGGCGCTATTACAACGTCGCTGTTTTGATGTCCCTTCCGATGGTTTCTGAGCCCTTCAATTTTCAAGAAAATCCCCCATCTTTTTCCCATCATAAGTGGTGCCTGCATCTCACTCTCGTCAGAATGCCCATCTCTCCGCTCTTTTAGGAGGAATGATTCCTGATAGAGCGTTTCCGTAGTCACCAGACTCACCACTGCTACCCACCATCAGAAATGAAAATTTCATCGACGTTAGCTACATCTTCCCTCATTTCATTTTTGACTCACAACACTAACACAAAATTCAATTCCCCTCTCTCTTATCCCATGAACTCTTCCAGTATTATTAACTGAAATCATAGTCTCCGATCTCTCAAAGCTCAAGTTTCAATATACTTTGCACAATCGCCTTACATCAACCATCGCTAAAATTTACTTGGATTTATCAACCAAACCACCGGTATCAGCAGCCATAATGAAAAATCCCAAATGCAAAGTTTCGAATGGGCTCAAAATTCGAACAGCTAACTGAAGGACATGAGTATTTCAACTTCAAACGTTTTAAGCCGTTACAGATCGTTAAGACCCATAGTTCGTTCCAGAATGGAGTCATGAAAAGCCACAACTAACAATAAAAGAACATCCCGGTTGGCTTGTTGCAGAGCTCTCTTCGATTGGCATCACCCACCTCCGTCCGACAAAATCGCCAGTGCCTTTGGACTTCCCAAAGTTTTAGCTTCCACCATGCTTCGCTTTGTTGTGAGATTGAAGAGCCTGATCCGACTTAAATGACCTGCAACAGATGACAATGGCACTGGTGAATATGACTCCAAAAACATCAAAACTTTGACACTGTATAACTCCTATGGATGCTGTTCGAGATGACAAGCATCTACCGGTTGCAAGGTTTGCACGAGAACTCATTGGAGTTTGGTGTTTGTTGCTTAGCTTGACCTTTACTAGCAATCGCCTTCCCAGCTTGCTTAGAAGGGTATGGAGTTGCTACATGCTCACTGGCCTTCTTGCCATCTGCACCGATATCATATACCGCGACTGTAAATCTCAATGGCAACACAATATGCTTGTGGCTTTATTTTTAATAAGAGTATAGTTTGCTCATAAGTCAGTGCATGCCAACTATAAATAAAAGTAGCATCAGGAATGAAACACCCATAGTGCTTGCAACTTGAAGCAAGGATATGGCAAAAAGACCTCGGCTTTCTTCATCCATGAACAGACTATAATACCATCAAACTCCAACATGAACAGGTCCTCAGAAACTAAACTTTGAGAATACTTCAACCAAGAAACTTCTATTGTGGTACAGATGACATTAAAATTAGTCTGCACTAATCCTTCTACTCTTATTTTCCCTATTCTCCAGCAATTCTTTTTCCCTCGAGTGGCAGGAGCTATGCTTTAGAGTTCAAACAACATACCAGTCTTTTGAGGAGTTTCCAGTTTTGATTTCTTATCTGACGCAGGGGTTTTCAGTACAGAATCAGCAGGTCTCTTCTTACTTGGTTGAGCCTTTAAGAATCCAAAAAAGAAAAAGCTATCAGTGAGTCAGAAATCTTCCCAAAAGGAATGAGCAAACATAGATCTTTCATGACTCAAATATAATGCAGAGTATATGCTTCCTATAACCTTAGGCTCTTCCTCTTCAGAACTTTCCCCTTCCTCACTGTCATCATCATCATCGCTACTTTCATCACCTCCATCGACCATGTCCTGAAATAAAAAAGGCAAATATAATCAAGGTATATATAAAGCACTTAAAAGTCCAAGGCTCTCTGAGAAACTATTTCCGTTGGAAATCCATGAAATGGAAACGTATCAAATACACATTTATTAAAACTCTTACTAAGGATTTCTAGGTTCATCTGCAACGAACAAAGACCAGCATTATTACATGGCAGACTAGCACCCTCATAAATTTTATACATATATTAAATATCATAAATACAGTTATGACAAAGAAAAACCTATCACACCCACATATATCTCCATGATTTGCAGGAATAACCTCTCAAATTAGAAGATTATGATGATCTCCAGTTAAATCATTGATAATTCTCCACATCTCTACTATAAGCAATGTCCTGTCACCACCATCTAAAGATGGGTCAAGTATTTCAACAGCCCCCATATAGAGAATAATCTAAAAAATTTTAAGCCCAGCATTATTCTGCTTCTCTGATCTAGTTGACCCCCATTTCAGTTCTTTTATCTTCTGTTCTTTTCTTTTTCCATTAAATCATTTCAGTATTGTCCTTTATCACCAAAAGGAAAACTAAGTCTCCAAAACCAGTAGCAAATCTTCTCAGAACACACCCAACTCAGCAGAAGCTCAATGAATCTGCAGCAGTCAATAGCCTTAAAGATGTCCTTCACAAAAAGATGAACTGATCGAAAATGTCATTCATAAAGTACCTCATCACCAGAATCATCCTCAGCACCATCATCTGAAGATACATCAGCATCCTCATCATCGTCCCCTTCATTTTTCCCATCCTCGTTTGATTCAACAATCTTTACCTTTTGCTTAGCAGAAGCCAGGTTGGGCTTTGCTGCATTGGCATTAGCAGTCACTGGTGCTTTTTTCGCAGGTACGTCAGCTTGAGCTGAACAAGAATGAGTAAACCAAGCTAAGTTTTCTACAGAATGACTATCTTGGAATTGAGCAAGAAAACCATTTTGTCAAAGCTTAACAACAAGTACAAATCTCTGAATCATCTCCCATTCGAACACTCACCAGTAACATTAATTGGAAGACCCTCATCAGTGTCGGAGTCAGAATCTGAAGAAATAGAACAAGCATAGATTGTTAAATCAAAACAGCACACCACAAGAAAAAAGAATAAATTAACCGTACATTTGTAAAAATACTCACATGGACTGTCAGCATCGGATGTGATGGCCCACAAAGCAGGGGTCAAGGAAAGAACAGAAGTAAATGACAAGCAGACATAACTTACTACTTGCTGCTCACTTCCAAGAAAACTGGATGCTTGATGAACGCAATATTCAAACATAAAGGACGAAAAGCATTTGTTGTGACTAGGGCCATTTTGAGAGTCACACAAACATACTTTTAAGAGTTCAAGATCAAGAAAAAGGATATCCACATGGAAGTAGTGTCTTATATCCACTGAAGAAGACGCTTCCATTTTTCCAATTATGAGAAAGCTTAAAACTTTTCTCAAACACCAGATCAAAAGGTATCTGGGGAAACTTATCAGCAGAGAGAGTTCCGAGAACGAGTTTCTGAACCCCAATATGGACATACAGAAGTACAGATTCCTTTGTTTTTTCCTTGGTTTCTCCAAGACAGGCCTATGTCACCAAACCAATGTAAGCAAAAGTACAACACAAACTCCAAGAAGTAGGGAAAAAAATTATTGCAACAAACTTGATAGCATGATCATCACCTGTGACAAATGCACAACTGTTTCATCCCCGGGTTCGACATTGAGGGGTTCCCCACTTTTGACTTCCACACCTGTTCAAGGGCCACACGTAACACAAAAATTCTCATTAGGAACCAAAAGGAGTACTGTGCTTCATCCGCTCAGGTGCCAGAGCAAAGATGCAATGTGACGCACAATGGTAACAATTGGATCCCAGAGCTATAATGCAGTGCACACACTGATAATGATGTCAAAGAATCCAGCAAGCTTAAGCTATTATTGATCTCAACCATGAAATTGAAACTGAAAATTATTTGAACGATAGAGATGTCTCGACAAATTAATTATGGATTAATGCAAGTCTGCAGAAAATATCGGTGATGAGGCAAATAAGAAGAAGAGACAGCTCAGACAAAGAAATACCAAACTTGAATAGTCATAAATACAGCATCTATTCCCAACGTAGAATTGCCATACAGACCAGACGAGTTTGTGCGAAACAGAGAAAACATGAAACCAAAGTCTACATAACTTTACGCTAAATGGCAAGGTTATCCTGTGGCTTAAAAAGAATATAGACCTCATGCGCTATTCTAGTTTGCCAAACACGTGGTCCACGTCGGGAATTTCCCATGAGGGCAACAATCAAGCAGTTAGCTAACAAGAACCATGATGACCCACCAACAGCAGAACGGGGGAAAAAAATCAACAGCGCACCGGCGGTTACTCGCAAGAAATTCCACACAAACCCTAGCCATCCGACGAACACCAGAACAACACGAACACCGCACGAGTCAAAAACACGGAGAAACGCATCCCTCAAAACCCTAGTCATCCGACGAACCGACAGAGAGAGCCGCGGAAACAGCCCCTCGCGGCTCGTCACGAAAACCTCAGCCGAGCGAAGCGGCGGCTACGCCGCGCCAGTCCAGAGCGCGAACGAAGACGATCGCGGCACGCTCGGCGGCGAGGCCGGGACTGGCGCGAGACGATCGCGCATCGAAAGGCGAAGCGCGAGAATTCAGGCTTCACGGCAAGCGCGATCACGAAACGACGATCGAGGAAAACTAGAGAGAGAGAGAGAGAGAGAGAGAGAGAGAGAGAGATTCACCCCAGAACTCCATTGCTGATGGCGGAGAAGCACGCGAGGGGACTGTGCGGTGGATTTCTCTGGAAGGCGATGAATTTTTTCAGAGCGAAAAAGAAAATATTTTAGGGCGTTCGAAAGGTGCTGCGTATTTATACGTGCGATCATCGATGATGGGGGATTTCTCCCTCTCGCCGTAACTGCGATGCGGTGCCACGCGCGACGCGTGAGTCGTTGCGATCGTGAATTTGGACGGCCGAGATGAAATGCGCGGGTCAAGATTCTTTCGTCCTTTTTCCATTAGCGTCGAAGTCCCTTCTTCACCTGTTTGATCTCGTGTTGTGTTTAAATCGAGTAGACTGACTGTTGAAATTAGAAAGGTGGGTTGAATTTTCATGGTCATGACAGCTTTGTGTTTGAATCGAATCGATGGCTGAGACAGTCTCATTTAAGGTTTGAATTTTGGGTTGACAGGTGAAGACGATAGGATAGGTTTATGAGGATTGAAAAGAAATGTTTGCATCGAGGACCATCGTAATCCTCTTCCTAGGAATCCCATATGGGTGGATACTAATCACCATTCATGCACGATTTTGCTTGATCTAACTAAGTACCTATCTTACCTTCTCTACGTTTTAGATATATTATTTTTATCTTAGTAGAGTCTTTCAACGGGAAATTTCAATCATCTTCCCTATTACTTAGTTATCGGACTTATGTTTATCCGAAGAATAGATCTCAAAATGATGATACGGTTCCATGTATCATATTAAATACGATTTGCATAATCACATTAATAATTGCATTGACTTTTATCTCAATTCTTGGATATATAAAGAGTTTCATTTACTTTCAATTGTTCTTTCTTGGACATAAGAAGAACGCGGACTTAGATGTTATGTTAATTACTAAACTCGGTAAAATTATTGGAACATTCAATGCTGAAGAACCCCATGTGTTCCATCATTTGGGAGATGTTGGCAAGGATCGTCGAACCCTCATTGGTGGTTGGGTGGCATAGCCGTCACAGTCTATCATTTGTCTTTCGTCATTCATTACTAAAAGGTTTATTATTTTGCTATTTTTTTTTTTAGCTTTTAATTCTTGTTCTTGTATAAAAAAAGAGTTAGAAGAGTATATCGACGTAGTGCTGATGCGGTTTGCCGTGTCATCACTTTCATTTACTCATTTGACAAAATGGATAGTTTGAAAGAAAAAATGGACTGCAGCAATTTCGTTAGAAAGAGAAAAGGCGAGTAATTTAGAATAAGAACAATCGATATTTTCTTTTCTTTTAGGGTCCCGTTCGTTTTAGCAAAAATCGACATTTCCTAAAATATTTTTTCCGGAAGTCATTTTTCTAAAAATGACAATATTTTCCGGTGTTAAACTAAAACTTGAAAATGTTTTAGAAAATATTTTTCGGTGTTTGATAAAGAAAATATTTTCTAAGACTTCATCACTTAGGCGTGCATCACTAACCGACTTATAAATCCATTAAATATGAACTTGCCTTTAAATCCAGGCAAACTTGCTTTGTATCTTTGTTCTCTCATTGTCACAAAATGTTCATCTACTCTAAAAAAAAGTTCGTGTTCGTATGGATTTTAAAAAGAAGCAAAGGAAAAAAAGAAGCAAACATGTACAGCCCTAATGAGAATCCTTTAGTTGCCACTGCATCTTTTTTTTTTTTTTTTTTTGGTATTGGAGGAACTGGCTTGCAATCGACAACCGTGCTGTAAACCCCAAGTGACACTTAAGCAGGAGGACCCATCACCCCTGAGTCACACTTAATACACCTAGCACCTCCCCTGGGTTTTGAACCCTTCACCTCTTCGTTGAGGATCAGCAGAGTCTTATCCAGTGGAGCCACCACGGCCGGTGGTTCTTTGCATCTTTTGTGTTCTAATAAACAAAAGAAAAAAGAAGCAAAGGATATAAGCCATTTATTTAAGCAATGTACAACTGTATGATAGAGTAAATAAAAAAAAAAAGGATAAGCAAGAGTGTAGAGCGCAAGCTTGAGATCGACAAGCTCGAGTTTCGCTTGGCAACGACCAACAATTAGCTAAAGAAGAAGATAGGAAACAAAGAAAAGAAAAAAATAGAAAAAAAGAAAAGAAAAAGAAAAAAATAGAAAAAAAGAAAAGAAAAAGAAAAAAATAGAAAAAAAAAAAAAAGAAAAAGAAAAAAATAGAAAAAAAGAAAAAAATAGAAAAGAAAAAAGGAAATTAAAAATAATTCGAATTAAAAAAGAAAAAAGAAGAAATGGGAGGAAGAAGTGAGAATTTGTAGAGGTATGAAATAAGAGAGATCAAGAGGGGAAAACGTTTTCCACTTAAAAGTGGAAAACATTTTCCCCTCATTTAGAAGGTTTTTTTCCTTTCATGAAAAACGTTTTCCTGAAATTATTTTCCGCGAAACGAACTGAGCTTTAAGTGATATAATTGGTTCTTCTGTAAATTGAAAAGTTATAATTCAATAAATCAAGTCAAGCCCTTCTTACCAATATATACATCGGATATGTCTTCAGGTAGCGTAATGATGGAGAGCTTTGTGTTTTGGTGGTACTTGGGAAAATTTGGAGCAAAAAATTTCACTTTTTCATGAAATATTGACTATAAGAGTTGATCTAACCCGCTATCTGAGAATTTTGGAAATGGAGGTCGATGAATACTTGAAATTAATTAATCAATCCCTGATGAATTACGAGGTGAATGACTAATTGGTCGTCATCTCAATCCCAAACCAAACCCGGTTGAATTATATAAAAAATGTTCAAAATTATTTTTAAAAAAAAAACTTCAAGAATCTCTTCCTCTTTTTTCTTATTCTAAAATGAAGGAACAATTTTTAGTAGATGAACCCACGAAAAGTTATACTATAATCCACTGATACAACTTTTATCGAGAGAGAGCAAGCGACGAAAGACGCAAAGATCCGTTGAAAGAGACTTATAATAGCGTCAGTCCAGTCAAGTCCCGCCCGCCCGACGAGAATAGTCGTTGCAGGTCGTCTTGCTGAGGACGTTCTTCGCTTACATGGCCGTCGCCGGTGAATTTGCCCGGGAAGGTCGTTCCCGGCGCGAAGCTGCCGGACGGCTCTCGGCTCCGCTATCGCTGCAATGGTCTCTTCTCCATATTTCATCGAGCATTTCTGCTTGTTGCTGTGACGGGGTTCTCGTGCTCTTAGATTTGTGATGCTTCATTGCCTGGTTTCGTCTCTTCAGGTCTGGTGTCTCTTCTTCTTCTGGTTGCTTTGCTTGGACTTGGTGCGCGGATGGACTTCCTTTGACCCAATGTATAAACATAATTAAATGATAAAAGCTTAAAAGTTTAGAACAATCAACTCGAATCCCTCAAAATCTCATATAATTATAGAGTAGAAAGTCCTGAATTTAAATATTTTCAGGCATTTTCAATATAGGTTAGTATTAGGCGAAAAGACCAGAGTAACCATGAGAGGAAGTATTAGAATAATTATATATTAAATCACACCTTCTTAAGCTTTTAAAGTAGTAGGCGGCGATAAAAAAATAATATCTCGTGCATTCTTGCTTGTCTCGAGGAAGCAATGCATTCGTCGTATGTTTACTTGTGGTTCATTCAATGGTGTTTGTGTAGAACTAGGATTTAAACATTATTTTGCTGTCTTTTTGGAGTATGCATTTTAAAAGATTTTTAGTGGTTAAGTCTATAGAGATCAGATGAATCAGACGAGTTGATGTAGCACCCGATATATGGATTTATCTGTGCCATTTTCTAAAATAAAATTCTGGACACCTAGCACATCTGATTTGTATGCAGGAATCACTTTGTGTGTTACTTGCATGGATGATTGTTGAAACAGGGGGATCTGGTGCATTTACACGTATCTAATTGAATGCTTGCAGATAATAGCAGAAAGAGGACTCAAGCTGCTATCCACGCCATTTATCTTCAGCACACTTGCAAGTGTGGTAATTTCAATTGCTTTTTGTCTGTTTATAGCATAAGCATATCGATGTCGTTGTAAATGTAGTAATCTCTTCATTGCATCTCTGCTGCCCTCTCTGCCTCTTTCCTCTAGGCCTAGAGTTTCTTCCTGATTGTGCGCTCTGGACCAGTATTGGTGCTGATGCTCTTCTCTGATACAGTTTTTCTCACACAGGGTGCAAGTGCATGAAGAGATAAGGGTAAGTATGAGTGCACACTCTGCAGATGCCAAACCTGGAACAAGAATTCTTATGCTCTTGCTGATTAGATAATTTGTCGATTCATTTTAACGAAGATAAAGGTCTTACAGAGATGGTCACTTTTTTTCGTTGACATAGACTTGTGGCCTTTTCTTCCCTGAATTGATAAGGATCCCAAATATGAAAAACTCCTGTTGTCCCTCAATCTTCTTCATGCTTCACCTCTTATTTATCAGAACAATGCAAGACATTTGCATACATAGTTTCAATCTGTTAGCAATTCATGTGAAGTACGACAACGAAATTAAGTAGAGGTTTGCGGGACTTCTTAGGCCAGTCAAAGATCGATTGGGCCAAGTTGTCGAGTTTCTTTGTGAGAACGTGAGAGAAACTTTATGTGGGGAAGCTGGTTCTCCACATCTCATGAATATGTGTTTAGTTAAACTAAGTTGGCTTCTTGGCCATTCAAGTTGCCAATCAGGTAGCTTCAGTTCAGAAAGTAAAGGAAGAAAGCCGTACAAAAGAAGACTATCAGAAGAATTATACTGTCAAAACATTGGATTTGCTGGCATATGTTTGTGATTGGTACATGTATTCTTCCATGAATTGGCGTCCTGACAATGGTGAATCTCCTTTTGTAGTGGTGCACATGCCATTGTGCACCAAAAGTTTATAGGATTGGCAGTTGCCTCAACACAATACCTAATTTAAGCTATATATTTGAAGAAGGAAGACACTTAACTCGGTAATGCAACAGTACACTTGGTTTGAGCCAGAAATTAATCAATATTTGCTGAACCTCAATTTAAGTGAAGTAATTTGGTATTACATCACGTCCATCTTGGAAAGAAAATGAGCTGCATAATCAATCACAAGTTTATGTATGGATAATCATTACTAGCAATGTTGACATCATCAGCATAAATGAAAACTAGGAAGGCGCACTGGAAAAAGAAACAAAAAAGTAAGGAATAACCTCTTCTGTTCTCTGACATATGCATAGGGTACTATCCAGCTAGAGCTAATATAAGTTTCCACTGATTGTGACTTTAAGGGAGTTTGATCGACGCACGCATGTTTTAGGTTAAAAGCAAATGAAAGATTTAGACGACAGTTGTATTTGAGAAGAATAAATAGAGTTCCAAATCAGCCCAATGATGTCTGTGTCTTTATGGGCCCCCATAAATCACCAAAGCACGAAAGCTAGCTGATTAAATAGTTCTCTAGAGGAGCCCCAGCGCCAGAAGATATTGGAATTTCCATTGAGTCTGGTGAGTTTGCCAATTAATTGGTTTTGTCAAACTACATTCAAGAATTTCCTTGTCTTGCTCTTCTAGATGGCAAAACCATGGCAATACAGAAATAATCTTCATTTCTTCTTGCTTATGCTGCTTCTGAAAGGCAATTTTAGCAATTTAAATCTCTCTTCCTGTTTACCCTGAGAAGGTTGCTCTATTGTGTAGCTGGCTTTGGCTCCCAATTGTTTTGCTCTGCGCAATGTTCTTGTGATTCCTGTCGCCAGGTTACCATAGTACTCTTTGCTGCTGAGTGCAAGGCGCATAATAACAGTTCCTCCCATAAGCCTCACCTCTCAGGAAACCTCACTTACAACTTGTATGTGTTTTTTCAGTTCAGAAATTTGGCCTGATAATTGATTGGATTTTCCATCTATGCTACTCATTTCGAGTGTATCACTACGGTATTTTTACCTCCTAAAAACCTAATTGCCACTTGTAAGTTGCAAGGATTCAAGGCATAGGTAAATACTAGGAAGTACTCCTCCTCTGTTTGCACCAAATACACAACACTCGTCGTCATTTTTTAGTAACCATACAAGGTTTGAAAACCGATGATCTAGCTGAATTCTACAAATTTTGTATCTCGATTTGTTCAGGACTATTGATTTCTTTATTGCGCATGCAAGATAATTGCCATATTGTGAGACGAAAAGGTGCCATTTTTGGGTGGTATCTTCCATGAACAAAACTAACAATTCATTTTTTCTCCCTATCTATGGTCATGTATCTGCATAACATGGTAAACTGCACAGGTTTGCATTATCACTTCACCTAATTTTCTTTTTAATGAAGAAAATATCTTGTTTTGTATTGGTCTTCTGTGAAATGTGTGGCTGTTACTATATAATGTCATCTTGGACAACATACTGGTCATCATCTAATGTTGCTAGTGATAGCTTTCTTGTTAATTTACTGGTGGTTTGGAATACAGCTAAATCCTCAATTTATTGGGATAGACCTCAAGTATGCAAACTTTTCCTGTCATCTTCATCATTTTACTGATGTCTATAAACTTTTATATGTCCACGCACATCATTTCTTGAGCGGACTAGAATATTAGTACATCACTAGTGTTTTCTTGACCATGTCTCACCTTCCATAAGTGTGAGGTTCAGCATCCCTCTGTGTTCTCACTCCGCTATCCATAGGCTTCTAATCGCGCTAGTTTATCCTTTTCAATAACATGAAACTGCATGGGTGCTTACATGGATCTTACTTGAAATTGAATTTCACTTTAACATGATATATACAGTTGTTGATCTTTCCTCACTGCTACCAAATGTTTTAGCTTTAAGATGGCATCTTAAGCCCATAAGTGATCCTTTATCAATTATTCTGCGTGGTAATTTTATGATAACTTCTTTAGCAGTTTTCTATAGTCAGTTTTACAAATTCCGTTGTCTAACAATTCTTTTTTCTCTTTTTTCCAGTTATATATCCTGTGCTATTTTGTTTACGAGGAGTATATGACTCCCACGTAAGTGCATAACTTGTCTGTCTCTGCAGTCCTTAATCATGCACACCAAAGTTTTCTCTAGGTCGTTAAGCCTGGTTCTTGCTTTTTGGAGAAACTACTTTGCTGCTAAAATCTGGGAGCTTTTATCTCTACTTACAGCTCTACTGGACTGTACTCCAGGCTAATAATGCGTATCTTTAGATCATTTAAGAAACGCTGCAATGCTCATGTATGAGCTGCCCTGCCATCTGCACTGCTGTTGTTTACCAGACGGTTCTGCTGCTCAAATCCTTTAATTGTGGCCATATGTTCTTTCAACCTTTAGTTTGCTGGGCTTGGGAACCTGTTAACTTGAAACTTCAATCCAAATTTTTAAGGTGACACCTGAATATTATTCTTGATGAAGAAAATATCTTGTTTTGTATTGGTCTTCTGTGAAATGTGTGGCTGTTTCCATATATGTTTTCTTGAACAGCACACTGGTCACCATCTGATGTTGCTAATGATATAATTTACAGGTGGTTTGGAATACAGCTGAATCCTCAATTTATTGGGATAGACCTCCAGTATGCAAACTTTTCCAGTCATTTTCATCATTATTCTGATATTTAAAATACTTATATTTGTCCATATGCATAACTTTGTGTGGACTGCCTTATGATCACATTTCTAGTGTTTTCTAGACCACATGTCACCTTTCATAAGTCTGTGAGGTTCAGCATTCCTCTGTGTTCTGTCACTTGACTGTCCTAAGGCTGCTAATTGCACCATTATATCCTTTTTCATAACATGAAACTGCATGGTGCTTATGTGGATCTTACTCTGAAATTAATCTCGCTTTAACATTATATATACAGTTGTCTTTCCATCACTGGTATTAGATGTTTTAGGTTTAATTTGTAAAATGTCTTCTGTAGGTTTTTTCTTTGTACGAGCAGGTATGATGGGATGGCTTCTTATCAATTTGTCAGTTCTAGCTAGAAGTTTCCAAGGCGGCAACTTCAGCCTGTTGATGATCATTTATCAACTATTCTGTGTGATATTTTTATGATGATCTCTTTAGCATCTTTTAACAAAGTCAGTTGTATGAGTTCCTTCCTCTAAGAATTCTTCTCTTTTTAACAGTTATATATCCTGGACTACTTTGTGCACGAGGAGTATATGACTTCCACATAAGCACATAACTTGTCTGTCTCTGCAATCCTTCAACTGCACACTGAAGTTGTCTCCAGGTCATTAAAACTGGTTTTTTCTTTTTTAAGAAAGCTGCGTTGCTGCTAAAAAGTAAGAGCTTTTAACTTCACTTACTACTCTGCTCAACTGTACTCTAGGCTAATACTGTGTCTCTTTAGAGCATTTAGGGAATGCTGCAGTGCTTATGTATGAACTGGCCTGTTATATGGGCTGCTTTAGTTTAGCAAACAGTTATGCTGCTAAAATCTCTTCATTGTGGCCATGTATTCTTTCAACCTTCAGTACATTGCCCTTGGGCCATGGAACCTGTTATTGGAACTTTGACCCAAATTTTAAAGGTGACACCTAATGGACTGACTGGAAATTGTAACCGTAGTTTTTATTCATCCTACATTGCTAGTGTATATTGTGCCGCAATAAATGAATGAATCTTATTATGATTCTTTTAAAATAAAATATTAACTGAGCAATGTGGGTGTTGGAAAGATTTAGGTTCCTTCTTATAGTGACAAATGATCCTGCATTGATGTTGGTAATCACGCCCTGCCCTCCAGTCCCTCTCTCCCACAACCTCTAAACACTAGCCAAAAAAGAGAAGAAAGAAAGGATGCTGCTCTGTGGAATTATCATATGTAATTGGAGCACTCTACGGCTGATTTTGCTAGTAATATAAGAGTGTGCTTCTTCAGCTTTGAAACAAAAGTCTTCTGTTATTGACTTTCAGACTTAATTACGGGATTGTTTGCCATTAACTGTATGCATCATATGCTATTTCACTGCTGCACAGCAGGCGAGACTCCTCACAAACAATAGAAGCTATAGTAGAAGGAAATGTGGTTCAACTAATTGGCAATCTCATGTTTTATTACAACCAGTCAACTAAGTGCATGCCATGCATGCCAGGCAAATGTTTGCTGCCTGGTATTCACAATTTAAACTCGAGAGATCTACTGTACAAGTGAAACATCTAACATAGGAAAGTCTACAGTACATTCAAAGCCAAGACAAATAAGATTGGAGCTACTGAAAAGAAGAACGAAAAAATTCAACCTTCTTTTCTGAGTGAGGGGGGGAGAATGTCTCATGGGCATCTAATACGAGCTTCTCTAGAGTCTTTGATACAGTACCTGTCATTTCATGTGTTCTACTGAAGAAGATTCATTTTAAACTCTACTCAGAGGTTCTGCTTTTAGAACTTTGTCTTCTAGTGTATCTGTGCCTTTGATAGATCATAAGCTTGTGTCTCATTTCAATATTAGCTTCCTTGTACCTGAATTGATTGATACATGTATAGACTCTTCAACAATCTCATTTAGGATGAGTTGCTTTGGTGAATATCACTTACCTATTCCTGTAAAATCCCATGTATGTGTACTCTATTTTGTCATTTGGTCTCTTTTCTAGATGGGACATTATTGCAGAGAGATTGGGCTTAATGTTGGTATTTGGAGATCTAGTGTGGATTCCCTTCACATTTAGCATTCAGGTATGTCATCTAGAGAAGATGAACATACAGAATGTTTGGTCATCAGAACTGTCTTTTTCCTTAGCTATCAATCATCACATTATCACACTATGCGTACCCCTATTTTTGTCTATACTTGCACAGGGAGGGGGTGGGGCCTTGTTTGTGTTTCATTTGGGACAAGTGGCTCCTGAGTTTTTTCTTTCTCAATCCGATGCTTAGATTGATGGTTAATTCGCATTACTTATCTAGCATGGTGGGCAAGCCAATTAAAGTTTATGTTAAGCTCCATTCATGCCTAGCTATCATACATATTCTAAATCTCTGGATGTTCTGATTAGTATTCTTTGGTTCTTTTGGTGTTCAGTGAATTATTGACAGCTCATACGACAGCTCTCCATCTTATAGTTGTTCACTTCTGTTAGGAGGACTAGAAAAGTTGCCTTGTTATACAATATTGATTACCTTGGAAGCATTGCAACCCTAAGTATCCACATCTCACTATGTTAGTAGTTGTACATTTTGAATACGAGATTGCATCTACTTGGAACCATTTATCAGATAAATATGCAGTCTGGAAGATTATTTTAGGTATGTTTATAAGACTACATGAACAATCGTCATCTTTGATACAGGGTTGGGTGGCTTCTGAAGAATAACGTAGAGTTAACAACAATTGCTGCCATAGCTAATTGTTTTGTATTTCTGATTGGGTGGGCTTTATATTGTCCTTTTGTTGATGAACCTAATATTTTTTTTTTTTTTTTGGGTAAGGTAAGTAATATTAAGGGGGAGGTCAAAAAGTACAGACAAACGGCTTCAAAGAACTGTCACTCAAGATAAACAGGCTCATAATGAGTGAAAGGAAGCCGAAAAAAGGCCAATCGGCTGGCAGCACCAAAACAAGATGACACGCCAAAGGAAGAACACAAAGCAGCACCAAGTGTCTACCCAGGCAAGGCCAACTCAGACGTCGAAGATAGCAGGGTCCACTTCCAAAGAACGTTGCACTCTTCTGTTTCTTGGGGAATCCTCCACATTCTTGAAGGTGCAAGCTTTATCTTTAACAACCTTTAGAAGGTGCTTCTTCATAGCCGAAGTAGAAATCTGCACACCCCTGAAGAGAATATCGTTTCTATTCTTCCAAATGATGTGGCACAGTGCTCCAAAAGAGAATCAGCTGATGCATTTATAAAACTCGTTGCCCGAGAGCAAGGCCAAAGCCCAACTAAGCATATCCTCCCAAGGCTTATTACTCCAAGGAAGACCACATCTAGTCGCCCAAAAGAAGGCCATGGTAGAGGTAATGCGACAACCAAAAAAGAGGTGATCGACCGAGTCCTGCACCTCATTGCAGAAGGGGCAAGACATAGCATCAATCCTGCCATGAGACATAAGAAGGGATTGTGTAGGTAGCCTGCGCTTAATGATGAGCCAAAGGTTCAGTTGGTACCGAGGTAGGATGGCATTGTTCTAGATGAGACCGTGCCAACTGACTCTGTCCTTCTTTCGCCTTATAAGCTCCCAAGCCGAGGCCACTGAGAACACGCCCGAAGAAGTCTCCCTATTCACTTCCTTTGCCTGAAAAACTACGTAGATATATGGTGTTCTGAGGGGCTAACAAGCAAAAGCATGTCTTCAAAAGGAATCCCTAAGCACTTATATGGGGTCATCCTCCAAAAGTTGTAGGGGGAAAGTTGCTTGCTTCTGGTTTTTGGTAAAATAACAGTCTCCTCCTACTCTTGCTGTGACTTATGGTTCATGTTAGTGTTATGAAGGTCATAAATGGAATCCAAGTCTAAGATGAACACATCAAACCACCAAGTACGAGTAATGTAATGTGCTTGCAGCCTTGCACACCTACCTCAATAGCTTCAACTTGTGTTGTTGGATTTATCAGCTTGTTCCTTAGCAGTTTAATGCTAATAAATATGCTGTTAGCCTGGTTTTCACATCCTATACATATCAAAACTTCTCTATTTTCTGTAGTTAAATGATTGTGAGAGTGCCGTCACAGAACTCACTGATGGTCAATTCTTTCTGTTTCTTTGAAGCTTGGTATACATATAATTTGTCTCTCTTTATACCCACTTCCATTGATCTGTGTGAAGGTGCACAATGTTTCAAGTACCGCAGATTCATATAGAAAAGGAAAAGGGTAGTTTAATTGTCTCCATCAATATGCTTTGCGAATGTGAATGTAATTTTGGTAAAACTTGAGAAGGCTAAAAGCGTGGAAAATTACAAATCTTATGTTGCTCTGATTCTGTTTCCCAAAAGGTTCGCTTTGCTTCTCCTGCTACTCATGCAATTTTGACTTCATGTATCCTATGGTTGAAGGGGGAATTGCTAGGCACTGTAACTGCCTTGGCGACTTGCTGCTGGCACTGTCCTTCAGCTTGCCTTGTCGAATAAGTTGAATTTTGACTTCACCCAACTCTATTATGATTTGCCATGCATGCCAAAATTAAGTAGATCACAGTTTTGAAGAGCTACTTCTCTTTTGCAGTTCACCGCTTCCTCATTTCTACCCAATCTATCTCCTGATTCTGCTGATATGGAGAGAGAGAACAGACGAAGCTCATTGTGCAGAAAAGTACAGAGAGATTTGGGCAGAATACTGCAGACTAGTTCCTTGGAGTATATTGCCCTATATCTATTAGATGTACAGTAGTTCAGCTAGCGATGTTAGATCGTCCTACCTTCATAAAAAAAATCCAGAGTGGGAGGGTTTTTTGACCGGAGGGGAGATTGAGGGGTCATTTGTTTTCTGTAGTTGTTTTCTTCATCTTACAAGTTGTAATTTCTTGGGAGGGTGGTATTACGTTTTCCTTAGTTCTTTTCTTATTTGAAAAAGAGAAATTTTGGGAGACCTGGTAGGGTGGTGTTCTCTTTACCATGAACTTTCTGGGGATAAGCCCAGATTTGGTCTCTGTTGCTTTTGCGTTTTGGTCTTTTCCCAGTTATGTGATATTGAGTACTCTTGCTTCGCCAGTGTACGATGAAACTCATCGCTTGCCATTACTATTAGTTACCTCGTCCAATCTTGTTCTTTTACTTTGTTTTATGGTGTCTCGTCCCCATCATTCCAAAAAAAGAGGACCGGCATGCTTTCCTTCTGTATAGGCTATACTATTGGGTGCATCAATCACTTTGCAGTGTATGGACAGAAGGGTATGGAAGCATAGGCTTGTTATGGGAAGGATATGCAGTAGATAGAAGTAATCGTGAGTAAAAACTTTTATTCTTTTTTTTGTTTGTATTTTCTGAAGGTTGAGCATTAGCTAAACAGCTGTTATTTAGAATTTTTAACGAGCGTTCATACTTACAATCTACATTTGATAAGATACGGCAATGTTTTGCAAAGTGTTTTGGTGTACTCTAATTTTTTGCGATGTTTGAATTTGTTGCTTGTACAAGCTTTACGGAGGGAAATATATATCTGAGCTAAAGAGGGTTATGGAGAAAAGAAAACACAGGAAAACTCGATAACATCATTTTTATTCTCCAACTGTGGAAAGATCTTGACGAGTGTCTTCAAAGTGCTCATCAAGCATATGCTAATGAAATTGCTTCTGATTTCTAAGAAATCAATTATAGCAATACATAACACGAGAAAATTAACGCGTTAAAAAAAAAACTTCTATTTTCCTTAATAGATAGTGGGATGCAATTTAATAAAATCAAACTTATCATTAGCATAAACTGTTGCCACGATCCACATGCCTTTTGCGATGGTGACTTCTTCGTTACGATTCATTGTGACATGCTGAGTGGACAGGATGAACGTTCAAACTTTCAAGCGGGAGACGAGAAGGTTCCTCGATGTTCCCCAAATTGTTCTCTTTGACCCGGGTCTCCTCTCACCTAACTTGGAGGCCTTTTTTCCCCCTCTCTCGCGGCACCGTAGTCTCATCTACCCGACCAACAGCTAAGAAAGTTACTTGCAGCTTCTTTTTCCTCCTTTTCCTTTCTTAACGCAATTCAGTTCACAGAAAACCTCAATTAAATACTTCTGGCGGGGTCTGCATTCTAATCACCAGCTGCCACAGCGCCACTGACTTTACTTTCTAGATTTAGGATGCGTTTGTTCAGGGATAGTGTTTTCAGAGAATTGATTTTTCAGATTTTCCTGTGCTTGGTTCATGAAAAATGATTAGTTAACCAAAAATATTTTTTGGTCAATGAAAACATTCACACATAAATTTAGGAACATGAGTCAAATTCGGGTTATGGAAAGCATTTGAGGTCCCATGCATGTGAAGAAACTCAGCTACGAGGTTCGATATGAGTCAAAGATGTGTTTTAGGTGATACTGTGAAACTCATACCCGACTAACTAATTCAAAAAATATCATAGTTAATTTCTTTGAACTACAATACTATTACTCACAAAGGTAAAGTTCATCAAACTCTAAAACATATTTTCATCTTTCAACCACATTAATTATTCATCAATGCTTTATAATATTCTCTTTCTCCCCCCAGTCTACAACGTCCTCTCCCCCTAGTCTCTCTTATTTCTCGCGGGAAAGGCGACAGGGCCTCCAATTGAAGAATGGACTGCAAATTCTGGTGAGACGATGGTTCAGATATCTATACATGTGGAATTTCTCCGAAAACGCGATAGCTTTCGGACGAAGTATAATCCAAAGTCTTCGGTTCATACATGTCCGAGATTCCTTGTATTTAACTGAGTTGGATTTGAAGTTCTCAATTAAAAAACCCTAACTCGTGTTTTGAGTGGAGTTTGGGATACGGTCCAACAAGTTGGGTTAAAATCTAGTCCAAAAGTGCCGTGACCACTTGGGAAAATTGCGCAAGATCAGCTTTATCTCACGTTCATCATTGACGTATTTGTCTCTCTATCCGACGACTTCCTGTTCGGGACAAAGCGATAAAGATTGGCCGACAGAAATTCACGCGCCGGACGCAGAAAAAATTGGGTGCTTTGCTCTACGCGACATTACAAAAGTACCTATTCAATTTTTATTTTTTTTATGAAGGTACCAACTCTGTAATTGCATCGAAGTTGGGAAAAGATCCCAACTTATGATATGGCGGACCAAAACATCTCATCGCACTTCACAAAGCTCCAAATGATCAGAAATGTACCGGCCGCTCTCCAGGGCATTTACCTTACTGGACTTTATCACTGCTTTTGGAATGCATAAGGTACAATTCAATGTTCCCTGGTCGTTGATCTCACGTCAACATGTTTTGAACCCAATCAAGCGTTAATTTCAGTTTATGCATGTCAGTTGACGTACACAGAGAGCATCAATTCCCATTGGCGTCCGTGATTTTATCGTTCTTTTCCCCCCTCTTTTAGTCACGCCATTTAGTCGTGACAAATACGTCGTGACGAAAGTCGTCTTCTCTTTGCGGTGGGGCAATTCTTTCGGAGCACATGGGATGCCCAATTAAAGTGGTCTACTTTTTATGGCGGGGGAATTCTTTTTCTGTACGCGGTTGTCTTGATCCGCTGTAGTCAAAGAAAGCAAAAGCTCTTCTGACACATGAACGAGAGCATGTGCTTGCACTAAAACGCAGGCAAAACAATCAGCCCGTCGCTGAATTCAATTGTTATCATTTACTTCAGGAAAACTCATTAAGCAGGTCTGGTTATTGGTGATAAAATAATGGTTTGGATACATGAAAGATGGAACGAGGGCAACCCGCATGCATAAGTTTTACTAACTCTGTGCAAACTGTTCTTGAATAGGGTCATTGACATGAGTCAAAAATCAACACTCAATCAATTTATGGAATTTATAAAATAATTCATGAACTTCCATATAGTTGGGCCTCTTCGCTTGTGCGATGGATTATTCAAAAAGGAAACAATGAATGAGGATAATTAAAGATAATGAGTTGCCTTATGAGGGGAATTACCACCCATTTTAAGCTTCATAACAGAGAGCATACACTAATTAAGTCATGATTAGATCTCTCTATGCGCAATATACTTGAGCATGCCCTTTTGGAATAACAAGCTCTAGATCAACATCACTGAAATCTTTAGTTTTTCATGGGAAACAAGCTAAAGAGAAGATAATATAAGTTGTTCATTCTTACTCCCCCTTCTCTTGGATTAATCTATCCGATGTCGGGAAGATGGTAACACATCATACTTATTTTTGTTATTAACATGTGTCGATTGGGTGCATTTTATTATTTTCTTAGAATTTTCCTATGATGCTTGAGCATTGAGTATATCGACAGCAGACCGAAGGTGAGGCTCATTTATATGAATGGCATTTTTTTTTTATCTATATTATAATCGATCGCTTATTTTTAACATTATTTTCCATATATTAACATGTGCCTGCATGCGTGCGTGATTCTCTCTCTCTCTCTCTCTCTCTCTCATTAAATTCGCTACTATAGTGAGTAGCGGTCTCTTTGTTATTTCAGCAAATGAAACGAATCAGTTTTTGGAAACTTTTTGCTTTCCATTATGAGGATAATAAATTAAATTCTAAACCTTACTTCTCATTTTTGCCCATTAAATTTGTCAAAAAATTACACAGATAAGTCAATAGTAAATTCATGGAATCCATAAATAATTGGCTATGTAATTTTTGTCCCTTTCTCGGAATAATATTCAATAAGAAAGAACAAGAAAACAAAAAAGAAAATGGTAAAGCAAGTGATTGGCATACTTTAATTTTCACGATGTTTGATTATATAGCTCGTACAAGCGTTCCAAAGGGAACCATACATCTCAGCAATTTCCACAGAGAGTTAATGGGAAAAGATAACTCATTAAAATTCAATACTCATAGTTTTTATGCTCTAACCAAGAAAGATTTTGACAAGTGCCTTCAATAACTTACTCAGCCTATCTCATAAAAATTCTTTTCGTTTTCTTGGAAATCGATTATAATAATACATAATACTACGAAAAATAAGTATTAAAGAATTTTGCTCAGAGGATCGTAGGATCTTTGTTAATAAAAAAGCAACCTAGTATCAGCGTCACTATTTCGACGATCCACTTGCATTTTTCGATCGTGACATTTTGGGCCTGCATGGTTGCACCTTGTTTCTGTTCCCAGGAACAAAAATTTTTTTTTTTTGTTCCTTAACAAAAAAAAACAGAAACGCGTTTGTGTGCGTTTTTTTGCTTTTTTCTTTTGTTGTTAAAAAAGAAAAAAAAACACAAATTTTGTGTTTAACGTTTTTAACACAAATGAAAATACTTTTTTTTTTCTTTTTCTTTTTTCTCTTATTTTCCCGTTCTTCTTTCTTTTGGCCGGTCGCCGGCCCGGCCATGGCCGGCGACCGGCCGACGAGGGCCGGCGGCCTCGCCCGCCCACGGCGAGGCTCGCCGGCCCGGCAAGGCCGACGCTCGCCGTCCCCGGCGAGGCCGAGGCTCGCCGTAGGGCCGGGCGAGGGTCGGCCTCGCCATGGCCGGGCGAGCTCGAGCTCGCCCGATCCGGCGAGGCCGACCTCGCCCGTGCGCCGGCGAGCCTCGGCCTCGCCGAGCCACCGCTGCGCCGGCCCGGGCGAGCTCGATCTCGCCGGATCCGGCGAGGCCGAGCTCGCCCGGCCGGCCGGCGAGCCTCGGCCTCGCTGGCGGTGGCCAGGCGAGGCCGCGCCTCGCCCGCCGGCCCAGGGCGAGCTCGGCCTCGCCGGATCAAGGCGAGGCCGACCTCGCGCCGGCCCGGGCGAGCTCGATCTCGCCTAGATCCGGCCTCGAGCTCGCCCGGGCCGGCGAGGGCCGAGCTCGCCCGGCGGCCGGCGAGCCTCGGCCTCGCTGGCGGTGGCCCGGCGAGCCGCGCCTCGCCCGCCCGGCAATAAATAGCTCGGCCCTCGCCGGCCAAGGCCTTGACCGGCGACCGGCCAAAAGAAGAAAAAAAAAAAATGAAAAAAAAAAAAAAAAAAAAGGAAAAAAAGAAAAAAATAGAAAAAATAAAAGAAATAAAAAAATTATCCAAATTTACCAAACATGTTTTACGCTTATTTTTTGTTAAACAAGTTTACTAAACACGCTTTTTTGTTCGAAATTGTTAAAGAACAAAAACACTTTTTCTATTTCTCGTTTCATAACAATTTTTAAACAAAAACGTTACTGGCTACCCTTTGTCCTACTTCGTGGAACTTGCTTTAATCGAAAAGACGGACTTTCAAACCTCGCTCCAAGCTTCATTGAACAAGGAAAGATAGCTGAACCCACCGTTTTCTAAATCCACAAAATAAAACAAAATTCAGAACACCAGTCGTACGGTCAGCATTAGTCCAATCACCCTTTATGTAAATAATTACCTCTCCCACGTGTTAGAGCTCATTATTGCTGCTACTGAGCGTTCTATTGGTCCTTTCCCGGGACATGGAGAGGCAACTTTTATTCCTTTCTCGAACATGCACTAAAGATAAAGAAAGTGGTCGGACGAAGGAGTATACTAATCGAACTAGTAGTCTAGTATACACAAGGACGTTCACACTTTTGAAGGTGTATTGGTCTGTAACACGCACAAGATCGATGTGGACGAACATGCACTAAAGATATTGATGGTACCATCGATCATTTTTTTAAAATATGTATATTAAATTTTTTATTTTTTATGAAATAAATGGAGTCTAAATTTCTATTATTTGTAACTTTTAAGGGAGTTAAATCAATGTGCACAAGTTTTTTAGGTTAAAAGTAAACGAAAGGATTTGGAAGAAAGTTGAGTTAAAACAACGAGCACAAGATTTTTTATCATTACACAAATTGTTGATACCAAAAGAAGAATCCGTCATCTTTATCTCAATGATCAAGTCACTTTCATGGTACTCATGCGTGTGGGGATCACTTGGTCTTAAATTTCCAGTTTGTACTAACAATCTTTTCTTTAATTTAGTTATTTTCGGATAGGTGGGGTTAGGTTGACAGGGGCTTCCTACCCACCATCGTGACACGTGAATATTTGAAAGCCAATCATGAAGAGTTCCAAAACCGATTAAAACACACATGAAAGTTTTGCTGATAATTCTTGTAAAATAGTTAACGGATTTTACAGTTCATATTAAATGCAAAAAGAAGAATTATAAGAAAAATCAATAAAAAATTAGGCATCTACTTGACGGAGGGTAGGTTGTTGTTGATACCCAAAATTACCCTTGTCGTCACGTGTTGGTTACGAAGGTTGTTAACACTCGAAATTATCCTCACTATCACATGCTTATCACAAGAATAAAAATAATAGCAATTCGAAGAAGGATGACCAAGGTTTTCAAGTTTCAATGGCCCTATAAGTGGAGATGCATAGTTGTATGGTAAGGCAGTTGATTGCTATGTGTCTAGGCCTAGAGATACACTGTGGACATAAAATTCAAGTAGAATTGGTGTCAAGATTCGAAGCATAACATTTGATACACAAAAGGGCGTGCGAGATTCAAGGAGTATTGTTGCTTGCTGGTCAAGTCTTGCAAGTGTCGATAGGTCAGGAAACAACAAAATGTGGATAAGGCGGTCAAGGAAGGAGCAACGAATGTGGGAGAAATTAGGAGCAATTTTTGAGGAAGGATTAACCAATTGACGGTTATTAGGTTACCTATAAATGCTGTAGGTCACCCAACGAAGAGCCCCCCAAACAATACATGAAAAATCTTTATTTTATCCTTTAGTTATCTTGACCTAGCTTGATTTAGTTGTAGCTTTGGATTCCCATTGTTGATTCAATTTCAACGAGTGTTTATATCCTAGATAGTGTTGTTGATTAAATTTAGTGTTGTCCAATTGTCCGACTCGATGTTGTGTCCTCATACCTATCTAAGAGTATTGCCTTCTTGGTGTTATTTCTATTGTCTAACATCGTCAATTAGATTCCAACGTTGTATTCTCGTACTCATCTAGGAGCATTTCATTTCCAATGTTGTTTCTATTGTCCATCGTTATCATTAGATTCTGACATTATGTTCTCATACCCATTTAGGAACAGTGTTTTCCCAATGTTGTTTCTACCATCCAGCGTCGATTAGTTTTCATATCCATCTATCTAGGAGCAGTGCCTTTTTAGTATTGTTTCTACTGTCTAGCGTCATAAATTAGATTCCAAAATTTTGTCCTCATATATCCATCTAGAAGCAGTACCATCTGGTGTTGTTTCTACTGTGCACTACTATCGATTAGATTTTGAAGTTGTGTCACTCACTTAATCTTAGCTACTTCTCATTAGCGTATTGAAGTGTATTTGAATTAAGTTGTTGATTAGATTCCGCAATTGTTATCATTAGTCTTGAGTTTGTATTAGATGATTCGTTGGACTCAAATTGTTGCATTTGACCCTCTTTGTCTAATATTAACACATAACCTAAATCCCCTCAAATAAAAATCAAAATATAATACTTGGTGAAAGGTATTTTGTTGCGAGATTCAAAATCGATGAAACAGCCGTAGAAAAATTTATGGTAAAGACACAGAATACAAGCTTGCATGCACAGTGCGTGCTTTGTCCGAAGCTGATATAAAGATGGAAAAGGAGCAAAAAACGCGTCAATCGTCAAAATAATAGCTCTCGCCTCTCTCTCTCTTCTCGATCGTCTTCTTCGTTCTCTGTCCTCTGAACTCGAGCTCCACTCATGGCCAGGATCAAGCAGATAAAGGCAAGGCAGATCCCCGACTACCGTGGCAACTCCATGATTGAGGTTAGTTCCTTATGAATATTCTTTACACGATTCCGCATAAAGAAAAATTCCGACATAGTATCAGAGCTAGACACAATTGTTTAGTTCTGGGTGTTTGTTGGAATCAAGCAGTAAAATCAAAGCCAGGTGTGCCCAGGTTCCTAACAGAGCCAGGCATGCAGTTGATTTTGGGAATTTGTCCTAATCATCTTCTACTAAAATTAAAGACATGGTGAAGGACCATGAAACTAAATCCAGAGCCAGAGTTTACGTTATGCGGCAAAGTCCCACATCGAGCAGCTCAAGGAGATAGAAGCAGGATTAAAAGAAGAAAAAAGGCCTGCGGTACGATAGGCTATAGAACATGACTGCCACTTGATCTTGGACCGATGTCATATGAAGGCGAAATTCCGGTTAAGCCGAAATTGGCGAATTATCTCGTACGATTACATAGGATTATCAATTGCGTATCTTGGACCGATGTTGCGAATCCCGGTACCAAGTTAATTCTACCATGTCCTTAGATGTTGGCACGCCACTGCAGTTATCTCATAGCCACTTCAAAGTTTGTTTCTTGTCCAAAGTTTATCTGTTCAAAGTTTGAAGATCAAGTTCAAAGCAATCAAGGCGAAATTGCCAAATTATCTCATATTGGCGAAATTGCCATGGCGAATTATTCATAGCATATTGGGGAAATTGCCAGGCCAGTTATCCAGCTCGCGTGTTTCTTAGTTGTTACTGTTCTTAATTGCTTCACTGACTTAAAGAATCGATGGGATCTATTAAAGGCTGATGTGGCTCTTGACGACGGGACGTTTGCTAGAGCGGCTGTTCCTAGCTGTGCATCCACCGGTAAAATTTATGCTCCGACAATCCTCATTTTAACACATTTCTGGATATATCATGTGTAGTTCCACGAATCTGCTATCATCTTGGTAGTTCATATAGTTTTGCTGGTGAAAATGAGGTCGAGAAAATGTGGAAATAGCTTTTAGAAATTGCATCGTTGTTTACCTCTATTTAACTCTTGATTTCAGAGATCTATGAGGCACGCAAACTGAGTGATGGTGGGTCTTATTATCTTGAAAATGTCGTTTCCAAGGTTGTAAGCCAATTCGTTTTTTTCATTTATTTTTATTGTGTTCTGTTATGTCTATTGCTGTGTTTTTACCTATTGTGCTAACAAGCATCATCCTATTAATGTGTATTTAGGCTGTCGAGAATGTCAACAAGATCATCGCCCCAGCCCTAGTCGGAATGGTTGGTTCAATTTGTAATCTGCTTGTTATGTCTTTCCATTTCATAACAGTTGTTCTTTATCAGTCTTACCTCTTTAAGATTTAGTTGCTAACTTAATCCCCAACTGCAAGATATTTGAGATGATTATTTCATGCAATTGAAGGTTGT
Organism: Eucalyptus paniculata subsp. matutina; assembly: GCA_017140255.1. Lineage (NCBI taxonomy): Eukaryota > Viridiplantae > Streptophyta > Magnoliopsida > Myrtales > Myrtaceae > Eucalyptus > Eucalyptus paniculata. Next base: position 30,655,099 of record CM029435.1, read on the forward strand.
AAGTTTGCCTGATTTTTAATTTCTCGCCCAAGGTGACTACTTCATTTGATCTGTAGTTTTCTTTGTTTTGGCATGTTGTAGGATCCAACAGAGCAGGCTGCTATAGACAATTTCATGGTTCAGCAGCTTGATGGAACTGAAAACGAGTGGGGTTGGTGTAAGCAAAAGGTACTATTTTAATTGTTTTGTTTGTCAGCCATGTTGTGGCGGCGTTTGTTGACAAATGTACATTTTTTTCGCGAAGCTTGGAGTAGATGCTATACTTGTTGTGTCCCTTGCGGTCTGCAAAGCCGGGGCTGCTTCAAGAAGAATTCCGCTGTATCAGGTACTTTCAGCAATGCCATTTTTCACTGTGTTTGCTTTTGTCTGCATCTTTTCCGAGCACTTAAATTCTTCATTTTTTCAACTTGCTATACTTGCCTTCAATTGACACTTTCAAAATTCTGGATGTTGTTTGTTCATATTGTTGACATGCAAAAAGTATCCTGCAACATCTAATACCAGGTATATTGATATTTACAACTGACTATATGAAACTTTTTTCTTGCTATAAGTGAAGTTATAACACAATGAGATAGTAGCAGGTGTTGGAACCAAAAGAAAATTTATAACTTTGGAAATTTGGAACAAGGCACAAATATAGATAGGAGGGAGAGCATACTGAAATGCAAATGCCTTTTGCTTCGGTGTAACTACAAATCTGAAGTCCACGACCTTTGTAGTGATTGGACTTGTCCATACCATGACAAACAAAAAATAAAAAAAAAAACGCAACCAACCAAATGCGTTTCTGTTCTTTTTTGTTCTCGGGAACAAAAGAACAATCGATAAAAAAAAAAAAAAAAGAGTAAAAAAAAAAAAGAAATGCACACAAACAAAATGAGATGGAAGACACAATAAATGAACTTGAAGATAGGTGTGGACAACTCGTCCATGAGCTTTTCTAGCCTTCTTTGTCTTCTTGCTGCAGAAGTTTTCTTCATTAAATGCTTGCAGCTTTTTTGTCTTCAATCTTCTTCTTCAAGAATCATGCTTCACCAATTCATTTTCATTTTTCTTCTTACGCTCACCATAAATCAAGGCATTCTTTGAAAAGTACTAACAACCAAATCTAGAACCTAGCAACCAACCGACGTGCTCAAATTTTCAATAATCGATTTTATATTATTCTAACAGTGAGTCTACATCATTTCCACCGTTTATTCCACTGTCCATTTAAATCAAAATATGCTAACTTCGTTTCCCTATTTTCATGGTTGCAGCATATTGCTAATCTTGCCGGTAACAGCAGATTGGTATTGCCTGTTCCTGCTTTTAAAGTTATTAATGGAAGCTCACTTGCTGGAAACAAACTTGCCATGCAGGTCTGTAGTCTGCTTCTTAACTACATTTTGCTAATATGTCTTTTCTAGGATTTCCCATTCTTATGCACCTATGCTGCAGGAGTTCATGATTCTTCCAGTTGGAGCTTCATCATTTAGGGAGGCCATGAAGATGGGTGTGGAAGTGTGTGACCATTTGAAGGTGCTAAAACTATATTTGTCAAATTATCTTGAAAATTATTTTTCCAAAACTGGATTTCTAGTTTGGATCCTATCCACTGTTTGGTAAATCCCAGTAATAAGACCAGATATTTTTACATCCTATTATGTCCATTAGTAAGTATATACATGTATTAGTGTAAATGAATCTAAAATTTTATATTGGAATTAAAATATTATTTATATTCACATATTATTTTAATTTATTAATTTAAAAAATATGTTATTCGAGAAAAATAACAGAAATCCTATCTATTTTTATCTAACTTCCCCATGGGATAATTTTATATTTGTGATATCCATTTTATATCCGACTTTATTATGTTTTAAGCAAGCACCAAACATAGAGTAAGATAAATTTTTTTCTATCTTGAATTTTGTTTCAACCACCAAAAATAGACTTTTTTTTTTTTTTTGGGTCATAGCCAAACATAGACTTAGAGGACAGGACAATTGAGACTTCCCTGTTATTGAGCATTTGTTCGCATCGTCTTTCAATATAGCGCGAACAAAAAGGAGGATCAAACATCTACGGTGAAAGTTGGTTAATGTGGTTTCGTCCACATTTTTAGCTATTATTTTTATAATGACGAGTCTTTATTTGATAGACAATTTTTGTACTTTGCTCAAGGCTATAATCAAGACGAAATATGGTCAGGCTGCAACTAATGTCCGTGACCCAGGTGGATTTATTAAGGTGAAATGTATTGGTTTACGAACTATAATGAAATGGGAGCTACTTTTCTTTTCCCAGAATGTCGTTGTTAGACTTTTCACTTACATTATTGTTGCTTTTTGGTAATTCAGGAGAACGAAGAGATTCTAGAATTGCTCAAACAAGCCATTGAAATTGAAAATGCAGATTACACTGACAAAGTGAGTTCTTGGACCAACCAACTGATGCGGTCGGATGCGTTGCCATTGTTCATTTTCTCTTTTATTTTTACGTTTAATGTTTTTGGATTTTTTTTTTTTTTTGGGTGGGGGTTGACTTATTACTTTTTCATCCATGGAGAGGGGGACTTACGGGGAGTTTCTTGTAATATATCTTTCCTATTTCAGGTTTTTATTGGAATGGATGCTGCTGCATCTGAGTTCTATGGACAACATAGAACCTATGATATGAACGTCAAGGAAGAGGTTACTTTCTTTCATTGTTTATGCAGTCGAATGCATTTTCTGAAGAGTTAATAAGTGATAATGCTCCCTCAAGAAATCAATTTCTATGAACGTTGATAGCTTAAATATGTGCTTCTTGTAGTCGTCCATAAACAGGATTTAAAGTGCTCATCCTCTTCCATTGGTTTATGCAGAACAATGATGGATCTCAGAAGATTGCTGGAGATGCTCTCGGCAATGTGTACAAGTCATTTGTGTGCGACTACGCTATCGTGTCGATTGAGGGTCCTTTGACCAGGATGACTTGGAGAACTACGAAAAGATGACCGATGAAATTGGTGAACACGTCCAAATTGTGGGAGGTGATCAGTTGGGCACCAACCTCGCGGTGAGCTTGGGAACTTAATCTACAACTCTCTCTCTCTCTCTCTCTCTCTCATAATCATATTGTACTCCGCAGAGGATTGAGAAGGCGATTAATGAGAAAACTTGCAATGCTCTCCTTCTCAAGGTACATCCCAGATCATCACTTTTGAACATGCAATCCATAGCTGACTACATCTACAATCAACTGACTGGAATGATCGTACAACAGGTTGATCAAATCGGATCTGTTACTGAGAGCATTGAGGCTGTAAAGATGTCAAAGGTGGCTGGGTGGGGAGTGATGGCTAGCTGCGGCAGTCTGGGACAGCAACGAAGCATAGCCAATGCATTCTTACCTAAGATGTTTTGCTTTGGCGATTGTACCAAACTTCGCTGCGGAGAAACAGAAGACGCTTTTATCGCAGACCTTTCTGTGGGTTTGGCCATGGTAAAAACACAGCATCAGTTTGATCTTATATCAACTTTATTTAACCTTTAACCGACCAATTCTTTTGGCATTATTCTTGGGATCAGGGTCAGATTAAGACTGGAGCTCCACGCAGGTCAGAGCGACAGGCCAAATATAACCGGGTCAGTATTGTTCTGTTTTTGTTTACTTGATTAAATTTAGTAGCTCTGCCTGTACTTGGATCATTTCTTGTCGTCAGGTTAGTCATGACTCGTGTTTGTATATTCACAGCTCTTGCAAATAGAGAAGGAGCTTGGCGCAGACGCTGTTTATGCTGGAGCAGACTTCCGCAGGCCCGTTAATCCCTACTAGAGTACAAAGGACATCTTTATTAGTGCGGTTCGAGGTGTTTGGCTTCCTATTTTTGCTCTTGAGCATTCGTCGTTGATGCCGGTTTAAAGTAAAAGCCCTGAACTTTCGTTGCCTTCATTAAGCTCGAACGATATAGTAATGAGGAACCATCTGTGTGTGGCGGGATTCTAATACCCGTCGGTTGCGAGATCAACCTTTTCTCCTTTCCCTCTCTTATGATGTCAGATCGTAGCGGTTGGTCTTTTATGTTTGTTCATTTTTATCTACTTTTCAAATTTGAACTCGTGTTTACTAAATCTAAGGATCCTTGTCCGCTGTCACTAAGATTAGATGGACCGTTCATTTTATGCGCTTGGAACTCCGTCTTGCAATCCAAAATGTCACCCCCATTTTCCCTTTGAAACTATGTAGGGTGTTCCAGCTGATGGATCCTCTTTGGGGCCCATGACATCCTCCCAAAAACATCTGTGCATAGCAAATTTTCTTCATTGTCAAAACCTGTTCGGATGTATCTCATTCATATCCATTTCTATCTCTGCTTTTGTCTATATTTATAACCTCAAATTTGTGCCGCAATTTTTTTGTCATATTCCAAATCCTTCCCTACTCCATTATAGAATTTACCATAAAATCTCCAATTCGACTCGCTGACGTAATCGTGTAGCCGCAACTCCTCATATTACTCTTTTAGTAAATATAAATAGCTTTCGCTAAAAATATATAATAAATCACATCAAATTAACAAACAAGATTACTTACTCAAAACTCATGCATTATAAATCTTCAATTAGGAAATTTATAGAATCGGCTCAATAAGGTTGAAAATATTTAAGATAAATGTCCATAGAAATCTAAAATATCCTATGAGCAGTTTGGCTTGAAATTTCATTCTTGAGTGTTATTTTTAATGGTTGTACGCCCAAATGATCATTCTATGCATGTTTGTGTCTAGGTTAAAATCAATCTAAGCTTTTTGCATAAATATTTTTCAAATAAAATGAAATGCTACTAAATGATCATCAGAGTAATTAAGCGTAATCAAGTCTCCGAACTCTTTGAATCTCTCGTCCATAAAATTAAAGTAAGTCTCCCAACACTTTGCTTGGGTATTTAATCAATTCATCAAAAATTGATTAGTGGCGACTTCTAGATAAAATTAATTTACATATTAATAATTTGAACCTAAGTTACGAATTAGTATTGGCTTGAGAGAGCCTAAGTTAAATTTAGGCTTAGTAATTTATTAAGCAATCCCAGATGAAGCACCTTGCGGAATGGTTGCGACAGTAGTTCGACGTTGGGCGAGAATAGCCAGCACCGTCGATCGTTGGTCAGTAGAGAAAGCAGCAACAATGATGTTGGCAAGAAGTGCAGCTAGCTCGGGTCAGTTCAACGAGCAAGACAGCATCGTCAGCAATGGATCACGAGACGCAGCGATCACGGGTAGCATGGCGGCCTCATCAAGGTGGCACGACAGCATCAGATTAGGCTGTGGCCAAGTCGCGATGGGGTTGCTGGGCCAGGGAGCCGAAGTAGGGCAAGGGCGCGACTCGGCTGTCATCGTCTTGGGCTAGAGCAGGAAGTAGCTGCATCGTCGGGACTTGCAGCTAGAGGCACGGCAAGGCAAAGCAGCAGGCTCGTCATAGTGGTGTCGCTAGCTGGAGGACAAAGTTGCTACGGTTGGCGGGGGCAGCGGCTTGTTGAGGCAATAGATGCGGCGGCCCAGAGGCACGGCCAAGGACCTGGCCTCGAAGGGACGCGCAGCCAAGGGAGCTCGGCCACGGAGTAGTTTGGCCGACGGGCGCGGGCTGAATTCTCTCTCTCTCTCTCTCTCTCTCTCAGGTGTATCTTGTGTGTTTTTCTGAATAATGAATGTCCCCCTCCCATTTGTGAAGACCTAATGTCTTTATATAATGGTGTTCTTAGGTCTTCCACGTGCTCGTAATTTAGGCCATAATTCAATGATGGACTTTAATCGCCTGGCCTAAGTCTATTTGAACTTAAAATTGATTAAATTGAGCTCAATTAGCCCATCCCCTCACTCAAAATTTCTGCCAAGCTATGATGTGCAATAGGTAAGTACATTAAAAATCTTAAAACTTATTTAAAAAAATGCAATTAATTTATAAAAATTTAAAAACATTATCCTCGATGACTTAATGGCAAGGATTGAAAGGATTCATCAATTTATTCGGCTTATTAAAAATTAGCGGGATAAGAATAGTAGGAGTGCTGAAACTTTTGTATAGTGCTCACTTAACTGCCAAATCGGAGTAAAATCACTCACTTAAATGTCACTTCTAGCCAAACGTCCTATGTGGATTATTTGTGATTTTTTTTGTTTTCTTTTTCCTTTTTTTCTTTAGGGATGGCGAGGGTTGCCGGCGAGGGTTGCCAGCCATGAAATCCTCGCCCAGATTCGTGAAGGCCTTGGGGGAGAACGAGGTAGTGAGGGTCCTCGCCAGCCACTTGTGAGACCGTCGGGCTTCGCCCAAGGCCTTTGTGGCCAAGGGAGAGGTAGCCCTCACCCAAATTGGGCGAGGATTTCGTGGCTAGCGAGGGTTGTTGGTGACTCTTGCCCGACAACCCTTGTTGACCCTAAAGAGAGAAAGCAAAAATAAAAGGAAAAATGAAAATAAAAAATTCAAAAAATAATAAAATAATATTTAAAATAATATTTTCCGGTGCCCACATCAGATGACCGGTAGCTATGTCAACTTTTCACTAGGAAAATTGGAAGTAGCACTTAAGTGATTGATTTTTTTAAATTTGTGGCACTCAAGTGACTGAAATAAATTTTTACACTCAAATAAGTATTGTATGAAAGTATTAACATTTATACTGTTCTTATTCTAAAATTAACCTCGGAAGTTCCAACCCCCATCGAGAATCACAATGATAAGTGTTTGTCACATTAATATGTGGTTGCCTTATCTTGATCTGCCATATTCAAAGAAACCGAAACCTTAATCATTCAGAGCGTGTCACTTATTGAAATTGACCTATTGCTCACTTCAGAAACACAATAAATAGGTGATAAAGTACGAGATATTAGGAGATATGACAAATGAATGCTTTAATTCTATGACTGATAAGTAAGTTATATGCAGTTATCTTTCTATCTGGAGTATGTACAAACACTAATCATGTAAATCTCGTGTTTTTTATTGTTCTCTGTCTAATTTTTTTTTTGGTGATTTTGTTCTCTTCCGTTGATTTCATTGCAAGCTTTTGCATTTCATTTTACAAGGATAATCCAAAACTTAATTGGTGTAACCGATTGTGGATTAGGGATTTTGTAACTTAGGACTTAGAAATCACTTATTTAAACTTCATCAACTACGTGTAATCTACTCTTGCATAGAGTCATTGGCACAAGTCAAAAACTAACAGTCAACTAGTTCATGAAATCTGTAGGATACTTTTATGCAGAAATTTGTAGGATACTTCACGAGCCTTCAAATAATTGAGCCTCTATGCTCCTGCCATGGGGAAAAAAAAATAGAACGAGGATAATTAAACATGAAGAAGTTGGCTTATGAGGAGAATGACCACCTATTTTAGGATTCATAATAGAGAGCATGCATACACTGATTAAACCATCATTAGCTCTCTCTACACGCATCATACTCAAGCATGCCATTTCGGAATAACAAGCCGTAGATCAACACCATTGAAATCTTTGGTTTCTCTTTGGAGAAAAGCTAAAGAAATGATAATGTAAGCTGTTCATCCTTACGCCCCTTCTCTTGGATTAAAATAGCATACGTCGGGAAAATGGTAACGTATCATACTTATTAACATGTCTCGACTGGGGGCATTTTATTATTTTCTTTGATTTTTCTTTTGGTGATTGAGCAGCGAATATATCAACAGTGGACCAAAGGTGAGGTTCATTCATATGAATGGCCTTTTTAATATATTATTATCAATCTCTTATTCTCAACACTATTTACATATATTTGTATATATGTGTGTGTGATTCTCTTTATATTTTTGTCACCTTCTCTACTATAACCCGGAATGAGTGTTCTCTTTGTAACTTAGCAAATAAAACCAAGCACTTTCTGAAAATTTTTTGCTTTCTAAACTTAACTTGGCACTTTCCTATCAATGTTTTATCTAAATAATTATTAAATAAATGTTCGTTAATTTTTCCTTTGAAAATGTAAAATCAAAAAAGATAATAAACCGTGTGACGCATGGACAATATAACTGGTAATGGCCTAAAAAATCACTTCTAACCCATTTGAATTTGTCAAAAAAAATACACAACTAGGTCAATGGTAAATTCACAAAAACTGGCTATCTAATTCTTTTGTAAGTAGTGGTAATTAAGGCAAGGCCCTTTCTCGTAATAGTCTTTAATAAGAAAGAAAAAAGATAAATAGAAATGAGTTAATACTAGGGATGTGCATGGTCCGGATGGGCAGTTCCCGACCTAGAATCGGGAACCACTGAAGACTGGTTTCAAAAATTTGGAATCGAGAACCACCCATTAGTTGCATGGATCCACTCGAGAACCGGACCACTGGTCTGGTCCGGTTATCGGGTGGATCCATTAATAATAACGTGTTGACCGAGTGTCGAAAAGTGTTTGAGAGTGTTTGACACTGACATGACATGAAAACTTTTGGACAGTGTCGGTGCTTCCCATAATATCTCTTGCTTGATACATAGTAAATCATACTAAATTTACAAAAAAATAATTACTTATTCAAAATCTATGCATTATAGATTTTCAATTTAAAACCTATAAAATAGCATCATATAGGGTTGATTTTTTTTAAAGATGTGTCCATAGAAATCTGAAACATCCTATGAGCAGTTAGGCTTGAAGAGGAACCGATTACGATAGCCGTTAGATTATAATTGACTTTATTTTGGGGTTGGTGATAATTGTAAATCAGAAAAATTGTTAAAAAATCTAAAATCTATTGTATGGTCATCAATGCAGTTTCAAACTTTTTAATTAGACCCATATAATCCTAATCCTTATTATGATTTTTAATATAGTCCATTTGATTAATTTTAGTTGAAAGTCGCTAATGTAGCATGTTAATGCTGTCCATCTTATGGGTCATGAGTCAATAATCTGACTCCTCTCAAAAGAATGTCATTTTGAGAAATTTTACAAATTTTATGATTTTTTTTTATTGTTTTGAGAAATTTTATAATTTTTTTTTTTTCTTTTCTTCTTCAATTTTTCCCTTTCCCCCATTGTTCATCTTCCCAGGAAGAGCTAGCAAGGGTGGTCAGGGTCTTCACGATGGTTGCGACCCTTGGTGGCCTCAACTTGCCTAGTCTTGGGCAAGGGTCACTCTTTTCAAGATGATGAAGAGTGAGGAAAAGAAAAGAAAAAACAAAAAAGGAAAAGAAAAAGTCAAAAAATTTATAGAATTGCTCATAATGAAGTCATTTTGAGTAGAGTTATACACCATAGATTATTGGCCGTGTCTTGTAGGACGCCAACTCTAAATGGCTCGCCGCATTAACGATTCCTAGTCAAAATATTCCCGATGGACTACATTGAAATTGTTTGCTTTAATTAATATGTTCACGGCTCTAGATTTTGTATATTGAACACTCTGATCTGATTTTATTTACTGAGTTCTTCATAGAACTTCTTTGTCTCTAACTGATTACAGGTGATCATTTATATATGCAAATAAGAGAAGAATAGACAAACACCCTTAGCATGAGTAGATGCCTTACAATAAATAAAGCAAACAGTGTTACATGTGAACATAATACTGAAAGCAAACTCCTCCCTTAAAGCCTATAGATATAAGGGACCTTAGAATGGCACGATAGCATAGTCTTCATTACTTCTTAATAGTATGCTTTGCACTAGTCACTAGTCCCTATGAGGATCTTGTGCATTAGAAACCTGAGGCCAAAGAGCCTTATACCCTAAATAGGTGTGAACCGAATGCTACAAGTCAATCCTGTTTGGGTAAGGCCTAAGAAAGATACCTTGAGAATGGAGTTCCTGCATGGATTCATTCTTATTTTTGGCACAGTCCCTCTTTGGTAGTTGGTCAATTTAAAAAATTTAGAATTGAATTGATAGTTATACAATAAATTTTTGACTTTTTAGATAATTTTTTATTATATGTACGTAACTAAATAACCAACGTACTACAAAAGAAATAAGGGCATTTTAATTATTAATAGTCATTGGGTTCTGGTATCAGATTTCTCAACTATGAAATCACAAATCCAGCCCAAAGCATGTAAAGAGTTTTTCGCAGTTGATACCAAACCCATCCCACTACCCGTTTATGTTTCGTTGGGTTCCGAGCGAAATGGGTATCCGATTGTAACTGTCCAACAACCAGCTAGTTAGACCCAATTACTTTAGTGATTCATTTCTCCTCCGATTTCAACCAAATGAGAGAGAGAGACACCCCAAAACTCCATTGCCGATGGCGAGAAGCTGGCGAGGTACTTAGGGCATCCAAAAGATGCCTATTTATATGTGCGGGCGGGCGAATAATATTGATGGACTTTCGCCCTCGCCAGAGCAACGATGTAGTGCGGTGCGCGACGTGTTCATTCCTGTGATCGTGAATATGGATGACTGAGATGAAATGCACGGGCTTTACTCTTTAGTCGTTTCTTTATATCGTTAACGTCCCTTCTACGCCCTTGATAATGGGTGTGTAAATTGAGTAGACTAATCCGCTGAAAATTAGAAAGATGGTCCGAATTTTCCCTGTCGTGAGTAGTTTATTGGCGGGATGATTGGAAGCGGAATTGATACGAAATGGATATGGCATTAGAGAAATAATTGTCATTAATCGTCATAAAAGTTTACGTTTGAACCGATGGTTTGAATGAGGTAATTGAGCTTCTCATTTAAGGTTTGGATTCAAGATGGATATCATAGGGTTGGCCCTTGAATTTTCTATCATTTTGTTGCATTTTGCTCAAAGGGTTGAGTGGAGCTAGTACATCAAGTCGTTCACAAGGGCCAACTCAATCCTCTTTCTCAAGGATCCTTTATGAAGGAACTCTAAGGGAGTCACCAGTTCTAACTACAATCCATATACGATTCATATTAGATTTGACCAACTGCCCTTCTTACCTCCTCTACGTTCTTACGTAGTATTTATCTCAATAGTCTTTTAGTGGCATGTTTCAGTTCTCTTCCCCATTACTTTGTTATTGGAATTATACACCCTATGATCATCCCATGTGTCATACTACCAAATATGTTTAGAATAATCACATTAATAGTTGCATTGACTCTTATCTATGTATTGAGAGCTCCATTTGTTTTCATGTATTCTATCTTGGACATAAGAAGAACACAAACTCATATGTTAAGTTAATTACTACACATGACAGAATTACTGTAACATTCAATGTTAAATAAAATCATGCGCTTAACCCACCCCCTGGTGGGTGAGTTGGTTAGGGCGCACATTGACCACACGAAAGGTCAGGGTTCGATTCCCCTACTCGTCATATTGCACGACTTAAGTGGGGTGTTGTGGGTGGTGGGTCCTCGCACTAGTACTTCCCCGGGTTTACGTCGCCGGCTGTCGGCTATACAGCGGTTCCCGGATTGCTAAACAAAATAAAAATCATGTGCTCCATGTTTGGAAACGCTGGCCAGGGTTGTCGGACCCTTGTTGGTGGCCGGGTGGTATTGTCACCACCATCTATCCTTCTCCTTCCGTCATCTATTACTAAGGGGTTTATTTATTTATTTAGCTTTTAGTTCTTACTCTGTATAAAAATGAGTTGAAAGAGCATGTTGATGTAGCGCTGACGTGGTTTGGTAGGTCATCATTTTCATTTATTCACTTGACAAAATGGATAATTTGAAAGAAATAAATAATTCTAAAACAATAACAAGTGATATCTTTTCTTTTAAGTGATCTAGTTGGTTCTTTTGTAAATTAAAAAGTCATAATTTAATAAATCAGGTTGAGTTATATATATTGGATATATCTCTAAATGTGTGATGTTGGACTAAAAGTCCTGTCTATTGGTACTTAGGAAAGTTTTGACAAAACAATGTGTGTATTGGTACTTGAAAAGTTTGGAGCAAAGAATTTCACAAATTTCATGAAATATTGACTAAGAGCTAACCTAGCTAACCATTTAAGGGATTTGTAAATGGAGGTTAATAATCACTTTACATTAATCCCTAATGGATTACGGGGTGGATGATGAATCAAATTACATGCCATTATCTTAATCCCAAACTGAACCTAGTTCAATTATATGAAAAATGTTCAAAATTATAAAAAAGAAATTTCAAGAATCTATTACTTTTTTTAATATTAAAAAGAAGGAATAATTTTTAGTAAATAAGCCTTTTGAAAATTATATAGTACTAAAAACTTCAGATTGGTGCAGACTTGTAATAAATTTACCAAAAATTATTTTTTGATTACTAAAAACTCTAAACTGATATACTTATAACGAATTTACCTTTAATAATTTTTTTAAAATTTTATTGAAACGTGATAGTTAAATGAGTCTACAAGTTTGAGTTTGTCACAAATATGCCACTTTGCCATTTTTTGTGATATTAATTTAATTTAACAAAAATTAATGGAGGGTAATTAAAATTTTTGATAGTCAAATTGCTAGACTTAAATTAAGTGTGGCAATTTGGAATTTTTCAACGGTATTAGTTGCAAATTATATCAAAGTTCGGGGGTGTTACTTTTATCTAGCGAGCAACCGATGCAAAGCGCAAAGATCCGTCTTTCTTAAAAAAATAGACTCCCGTCAGTCATCGTCAAAGTCAGGTCCAATGAGAGGAGTCGTGTCCCGTAGCGAGAACGAGCGCGAGAGCTTCTCTTGCTCATTACCTCGAACACTTCTCGGACGAAAGAGCTAGAGAGAGCGAACGAGAGAGAGAGAGACGACGTCGCCATGGATCTCGCCGCTCTCCTTCCCGCTCTGATCCCTTCCTGGAGCTCCGTGAGCAAACCTTCTCCCTCTCCTCCGCACTCGCATTTTTCCTCCGCCTCCGATCCCGTCTTCTCATCCTCCATTTTGCAGGTCGTCTTGCTGGGGACGTTCTTCGCTTACTTGGCCGCCGCCGGCTCGATCCTCCCCGGGAAGGTCGTCCCCGGCGCGGCGCTGCCGGACGGCTCTCGGCTCCGCTATCGCTGCAATGGTCTGTCCTCTTCTTCTTCTTCTTCTTCTTCTTCTTATTCTTTCGTCGAGCTTTTCCTTTGCTTGTTGCTGAGGCGCGGTTCTCGTGGTCTTTAGATTCGTGATGCTCCATTGCCTCGTTTGTTTCTGCAGGTCTGGTGTCTCTTCTTCTCCTGGTCACTTTGCTCGGGCTCGGTGCTTGGATGGATTTCCTTCGACCCACTGTATGTCCTGATTGCTCGCGCATTCTTTGGTGTTGCTTTAGAACTTGGATTTAGGCGTTCGCGATCGCTTTGTCCTTTTTGGCGTATGCTTTTGAAAGATTGTTAGTGGTTAAGTGTATAGAGATCAGATGAAACAGAGAAGGAGATGTTGAAGCGCCTGAAATATGGATCTATCTGTGCCATTTTACGAGAAAACTCGGACACCTAGCAGTTCTGATTTATATGCGGGAAGGGCATTGTATGTCATTGGCATGGATGATGGTAGATAATAGCAGGGGGTGCTTGTGCATCTTACGTGTATCTAATTGAATGTTTGCAGATAATAGCAGAAAGGGGACTTGAGCTGCTGTCCACGACTTTCATATTCAGCACTCTTGTAAGTTGCAGAAATTTCAGTTGCTTTTGTCTGTTAATAGCGTAATTATATTGATGTCATTGTGAATGTAGTTAGTTACATCTTCAGTGCATCTCCGCTGCACTCTCTGACTCTTTCCTCTAGGCCTAAAGTTCTTCATGATGGTGAGCTCTGGACCAGCTTTCATTCTGATGCCCCTCTCTGATACAGTTCTTCTCCCATAAAGAGCATGTGCATGAACATACTATGTGGAGATAAGGGTAAATATGCGTGAACATTTTGTGGATGCGAAACATAGAATGAGAATGCTTATGCTCCCGCTCATCAATTAATTTTCAGTTCGTTTTAATGAAAATAAAAGGCTTACAGAATACTTTTTTTTTGTTGAACTTTCTGCAACAAGACCGTTGGCTGTTTCTTCCATGGAATTAATAATGATCCTGAATAGCAAAAAGTCCCTTTGCCCCTCAGTCTTCTTCATTGTTCACCTCTCATTCATCACAGCGATGCAAGCACATTTGCATAGTTTCAATTTGTTAGCATTTAACGTCAAGTATAAAATGAAATCAAGCAGACGTTGTCTGGGCTTGCTAGATAAAATAATGAAAGACTGAACCACAGTACAAAATGAGATTAAGCACATTTGCATAGTTTTAATTTCTTTGCAATTCAAAGACCAATTGAGCCAAATCGTCAAGTTTCTTTTGGAGAATGTGAGAGAGACGTTATGTGGGGAAGCTGGTTCCCCCCATCTCATGAACACATGTTAAGTTACATAAAGTAGGCTTCTTGGCTGTTCATTATCACTACTGCCAATCAGGTAGCTTCAGTTGAGAAAGCATGGGAAGAGAGCTGTACAAAAGAAAGACCATAGGAAGGATTTCAGAGTCAGAACATTGGATTTACTTGCATATGTTTGTGATTAGGAATTGCATTCTTCCTTGAAGTTGCATCCTAAATAATGAGGAGCACCTTTTTTAAGTGGTGCACTTGCCATTGTGCACCAAAAGTTCATAGATTGGTGGGTGCATCAACACAGCACCTTATCAAGTGATATATATGGGGAAGGGAGACACTCAGTAACACAACAATACCATTGGTTTGAGCCAGAAATGAATCAGTATGTGCTGAACCTCCATTTAAGCAAAGTAATTTTGTACAACATCATGTTCATCATGTAAAATAAGGTGCATAATCAACCATGAGTTTTTGTATGGATAATTGTTTCTAGCAATGCTTATATTATCAGTAGAAATGGAAACTAGGAAATAACCTTTTCTGATCTCTGATATATGCTAGGAAAAGAAAGAAAGAAAGCTAGGAAATTACCTTTTCTGATGTTCTCTGAAATATGCATAGGGTACAATTTAGCTAGAGTAAAAATAAGTTTCCTTTGATTGTAAAATTTAATGGAGTTATATTAACACATGTACGCGTGTTTTAGGTTAAAAGCAAATGAAAGGATTTGGATGGAATTTGTATTTGAAAATGATAAATAGTATACCAAATTTGCGTAATGATGTCTGCATATGTGTGGGCCTCCGTTAATTACCAAAGCACAAAAGCTAGCTGATTTAATTAGTCTGTGGAAGTGCTCCAATGCCAGAAGATATTTGAGCTTCCATTAAGTTTGTTGAGTTTGTCAATTAATTGATTGTTCAAGCTACACTCAAGAATTTCCTTGTCTTGCTCTTTTAGATGTTAAACCATGGCAATACAGAAATTGTCTGCATTTCTTCTTGCTTATGCTGCTTCTGAAAGGCAGTTTTAGCAGTTTAAATCTCTCTTCCTGTTTCCACTTAGAAAATTGTTCTATTTATCTGGACATGAAAGAGGGAATAGCTGTTTTTGTCTCCTAATCATTTTGCTACGCACAATGTTTTGTGATTCCTGTTGCCAGGTTACGTTAGTACTCTATGCTGCTGGGTGCAATTCGGGGAGTAACAGTTCCTCCCTAAAGCCTCACCTGGCAGGAAACCTCATTCAGGACTTGTATGTGTTTTTCAGTTCAGAAATTGTGGCCTGATAATTAATTTGATTTGCCATCTATGCTACTAATTTCGAGTATATTCTTATCTTCTAAAAAACACAATTGCCACTTGTAAGTTGTAAGGACACAAGGGATAGATAAACTCTAGGAAGTATTCCTCCTTTCTTTGCACCTAAGATGCAACAGTTGTTGTCATATTCTAGTAATTTTACTCTACAAGTACGGGGATTAAAAACCAGTGATCTAGCTTAGTTCTCTAAATTTTTTTTATCACAATTTTCATGACTGTTGATTTCTTTATTCTGTATGTACGAAAATTGCCACCTTATGAGATTAAAGTATGATGTTGAGGTGCCATTTTCCGTTGGTATCTTGCATGAACAAAAACAAAATTCATCTTTTGTTCATGTCCATGGTCATATATTTGAATGACTTGGTAAATTGCGCAGGTTTCCATTATAGCTTCACCTGAAAACTATTCTTGATGAAGAAATATCATGTTTATTGGTCTTCTGTGAAATGTGTGGCTGTTTCCGTATTTGTTTCTTGAACAGCATACTGGTCACCATCTGATGTTGCTAATGATATAATTTACAGGTGGTTTGGAATACAGCTGAATCCTCAATTTATTGGGATAGACCTCAAGTATGCAAACTTTTCCAGTCATTTTCATCGTTATTCTGATATTTAAAATACTTATATATGTCCATGCACATAACCTCTTGTGTGGACTGACTTATGATCACATCATTAGTGTTTTCCAGACCACGTGTCACCTTTCAAAAGTCTGTGAGGTTCAGCATTCCTCTGTTCTGTCACTTGACTGTCAGAGGCTGCTAATAGCACCAGTATATCCTTTTTCATAACATTAACTGCATGGGTGCTTATGTGGATCTTACTGTGAATTTAATCTCACTTTGACATCATATATACAGTTGTTGATCTTTCCGTCGCTGGTATTAGATGTTTTAGCTTTAATTTGTAAAATGTCTTCTGTAGGTTTTTCTTTGTTCGAGCAGGTATGATGGGATGGCTTCTTATCAATTTGTCAGTTCTAGCTAGAAGTGTCCCAGATGGCAACTTGAGCCTATCAATGGTCCTTTATCAACTATTCTGTGGGGTAATTTTATGATGATTTTTTTAGCATCTTTTGACAAAGTCAGTTATATGAGTTCCTTTGTCTAAGAATTCTTGTCTTTTTTACAGTTATATATCCTGGACTACTTTGTGCACGAGGAGTATATGACTTCCACGTGAGTGCATAACTTGTCTGTCTGTGCAATCCTTCAACTGCACACTGAAGTTGTCTAAGGGTCATTAAACCTGGTTTTTTCTTTTTTAAGAAACCGCATTGCTGCTAAAAAGTAGGAACTTTTATCTTCACTTACGACTCTGCTCAACCATACTATAGGCTAATACTGCGTCTCTTTAGAGCATTTAGGAAATGCTACTATGCTTATGTATGAACTGGCCCGCTATATGGGCTACTTTAGTTTAGCAAACAGTTATGCTGCTAAACTCTCTTCATTGTGGCCATGTATTCTTCCAACCTTTAGTGTACTGGGCTTGGGCCATGGAACCTGTTAACTTGAACTTTGACCCAAATTAGGTGACACCTAATGGACTGATTGGAAATTGTAACCGTGGTCTTTATTTGTCCTACATTGCTAGTGTTTATTGTGCTGAGATCAATGAATGAATCTTATTATAATACTTTTAAAATAAAATATTAGCTGAGCAATGTGGGTGTTCAAAGATTTAGGTTCCTTTTTGTAGTGACCAATAATACTGCAGTAATGTTGGTAGTCATGCCCTGCCCTCCGGTACCTCTCTCCCACAACCTCTAAACACTAGCCAACAAAGAGAAAAGAAAGAAAGGATGCTGCTCTGTGGAATTATCATATGTAATTGGAGCACTCTATGGCTGATTTTGCTAGTAATACAAGAGTGTTCTTCTTCAGCTTTGAAACAAAAAGTCTTCTGTTTGTTGATTTTCAGACTTAATTACAGGAGTGTTTGCCATTAATTGTATGCATCATATGCTATTCACTGCTGCACAGGAGGCCAGACTCCTCACAACAGCAGAAGCTATAATAGAAGGAAATGTGGTTCAACTAATTGGCAATCTCATGTTTTATTGCAACCAGTCAACTAAATGCTTTTCCTTGGGAGGATGCCAGGCAAATGTTTGCTGCCTTGTATTTAAAATTTAAACTTGAGTGATCTACTGTACAAGCGAAACATCTAACGTAGTAAAGTCTGCAGTACATTCAAAACAATTTCATGATCCACTTTTCCACATTTGAGCCAAGACAAGTAAGACCTGAGCTACTGAAAAGAACAACGAAAAAATTCATCCTTCTTTTCTGAGTAAGGGAGAGAATGTCTCATGGCCATATAATACGAGCTTCTCTAGAGTCTTTGATACAGTACCTGTCATTTTATATGTTCTACTGAAGAAGATTCATTTTAAACTCTACTTAGAGATTCTACTTTAAAACTTTGTCTTCTAGTGTATCTGTGCCTTTGATAGATCATAAGCTTGTGTCTCATTTAAATATTAACTTCCTTGTACCTGAATTGATTGATACATGTATAGACTCTTCAACAATCTCATTTAGGATGAGTTGCTTTGGTGAATATCACTTACCTATTCCTGTAGAATCCCATATATGTGTACTCTATTTTGTCATTTGGTCTCTTTTCTAGATGGGACATTATTGCAGAGAGATTGGGCTTCATGTTGGTATTTGGAGATCTAGTGTGGATTCCCTTCACATTTAGCATTCAGGTATGCCATCTAGAGAAGATGAACAGACAGTACGTTTGGTCATCAGAACTGTTTTTTTCCTTAGCTATCAATCATCACATTATCACACCATCTGTACCCCTATTTTTCTCTATACTTGCACATGGAGGGGGAGGGACCTTGTTTGTGTTTTATTTGGGGACAGGTCACTACTGAGTTTTGTCTTTCTCAATCTGATGCTTAGATTGATGGTTAATGCGCATTGCTTATCAACATGATGGGCAAGCCAATTAAGTTTATGATAAGCTCCATTCATGCATAGCAAACATACATATTCTAAATCTCTGGATGTTGTGATTAGTGTTCTTTTGTTCTTTTGGTGTTCAGTGAATTATTGACAGTTCATACAACATCTCTCTGCTTTATAGTTGTTCACTTCTTCTCTTAGGACTAGAAAAGTTGCCTTATTATACAAAATTGATTGCCTTTGAAGCATTGCAACCCTAAGTATCCGCATCTCACTTTGTTAGTAGTTGTACACTCTGAATTCAAGATTGCATCTACTTGGAACCATTTATCAGATAAATATGCAGTTTGGAAGATTATTTGAGGCATGTTTATATGCCTACGTGAGTAATTGTCATCTCTGATACAGGGTTGGTGGCTTTTGAGGAATAACGTAGAGTTAACAACAATTGCTGCCATTGCTAATTGTTTTGTATTTCTGATTGGGTAGGCTTTATGTTGTCCTTTTGCTGATGAACCTAATATTGCCTGCCACCTTTACTAAGAATTCATTTCCTTTGCCTAAAAACTACGTAGATATATGGTGTTCCGAGGCGCTAACAAGCAAAAGCATGTGTTCAAAAGGAATCCCAAAGCACTTATATGGGGTCATCCTCCAAAAGTTGTGGGGGGGAAGTTGCTTGCTTCTGGTTATTGGTAAAATAACAGTCTCCTCCTACTCTTGCTGTGACTTATGGTCATGTTAGTGTTATGAAGGTCATAAATGGAATCCAAGTCTAAGATGAATAGATAAAACCACCAAGTATGAGTAATGTAATGTGCTTGGAGCCTTGCACACGTACTTCAATAGCTTCAACTTGTATTGTTGGATTTATCAGCTTGCTCCTTTGCAATTTAATGTCAATAAAAATGCTGTTAGCCTGGCTTTCACATCCTATACATATCAAAACTTCTCTATTATCTGTACTTAAACGATTGTGAGACTGCTGTGACAGAACTCACTGATAGTCAATTCTTTCTTTTTCTTTGACACTTGGTATACATATAATTTGTTTCTCCTTATACCCACTTCCATTTATCTCTGTGAAGATGCACAATTTTTCAAATAAGGCATATTCATATAGAAAAGGAAAAAGGTAGTTTGATTGTCTCCATCAATATGCTTTGTGAATGTGAATGTAATTTTGGTAGAACTTAAATGGAGAAGGCTAAAAGCATGGTAAACGACGAATCTTATGTTTCTCTGATTCTGTTTCCCAAAAAGTTCGCTTTGCTTCTCCTGCTACTCATGCAATTTTGACTTCACGTATCCTGTGGTTGAAGGGGAATTGCAAGGCACTGTAACTACCTTGGTGACTTGCTGCTGGCACTGTCCTTCAGCTTGCCTTGTGGACTAAGGTGATTTTTGACTTCACCCAACTCTATTATGATTTGCCATGCATGCCAAAGTTAAGTAGATCACAGTTTTGAAGAGCTACTTCTCTTTTGCAGATCGCCAGTACCTTATTTCTACCCAATTTATCTCCTGATTCTGCTGATATGGAGAGAGAGAAGAGACGAAGCTCGTTGTGCAGAAAAGTACAGAGAGATTTGGGCAGAATACCGCAGACTAGTACCTTGGAGGATATTCCCCTATATCTATTAGATGTACAGTAGTTCATCTAGTAATGTTAGATCGTCCTACTTTCATAAGAAAAAAAATCAGAGTGGGAGATTGAGGGGTCATTTGTTTTCTGTACTTGTTTTCTTAATCTTGGAAGTTGTAATTTCTTGGGAGGGTGGTATTACTTTTTCCTTAGTTCTTTTCTTAAGAGAAATTTTGGGAGACCCTGGTAGGGTGGTGTTCTCTTTACCTGATGAACTTTCTGGGGAAAAGCCCACATATGGTCTTTCTGTTGCTTTTGCGATTCGATCTTTTCCCAGTTATGCGATATTGAGTACTCTTGCTTCGTCAGTGTATGAGGAAGTCCTTTCATCGCTTGCCATTACTATTAGTAACCTCGTCCAATCTTGTTCTTTTACTTTGTTTTATGGTGCCTCGTCCCCATCATTCCCAAAAAAAGAGGATCGGCATGCTTTCCTTCTGTATGGGCTATACAGCCTATGCTATTGGGGTGCATCATTCACTTTGCAGTGTAGACAGAAGGATGTGGAAGCATAGAAGGATATGCAATAGATGGAAGGATCAATCGCGAGTAAAAATCTTCATTTTTTTTTCTTTATAGTATTTTCTGAAGGTTGAGCATTAGCCAAATAACTGTTGACTAGATTTTGCTAAGGAGCATTCATACTTACGAGCTACAAAGAGTAAGATGCGGAAAATTTTTGAAGTGTTTCGAATACTTACATTTTTTACGACGTTTCAAATTATTGCTTGTACAATCTTTACGGAGGGAGATATATGTGCCAGCTAAAGAGGGTCATGGGGAAAAGATAACGTATCAAAACTCAATGCCATAGCTTTCATTCTCCAGCTTTAGATAGATCTTGACGAGTGCCTTCAAAATGCTCATCCAGTGTATGTTAATGAAAATACTTCTGATTTATAAGAAATTGATTATAGTAATACATAACACGAGAAAAATAACGTGTTAAAAAATCGTCGATTTTCCTTAATAGATTGTGGGATCTTTATTAATAAAATCTGACTTAGGATTAGCATAAACTATTTCCACTTGCCTTTTGCAGCGGTGACTTCTTGTGTCCAGAGTCTACGTATAGCTTGCTTGAATCGACAAGATGGACTTTCGAACCTTCAAACACTAATCCAAGCCTTAATCGACAAGAAGAGATAGTTGGAAATTGTTTTTTACTCCTACAAACTTAAGGAAAAAAAAGAGATCAAAACCCTTAATCATGCGGTTAGCATTAGTCCAGGCCTCCTTCAGCAAATAATCACGTCTCCCACTCATTAGTGCTCATTCATTACTGTGCGATCGATATTTTACAAGTTCACGCTTATGACATCATCGAAGGGTTAGCTAAGAGGTCGAGTGCTTGATTTTGGGGAAGCAAATCTCCGTTCAAATTGTAACGACTACCACTTTAAGAATTTAGCCTTCCTTTGGTTTTTCCAGGGACCGACCCATCAAATCAAATATGGATGCTGGATTTAAGCATGTCAAAGGGGCATTAATTTTAGGGGGGCCGATTTATGAGCATTAACTAGTAGGGGTGAGCATGGTTCGGGTTGGGCTAGGACCAACCCGCACAGTGTTGGTTCTCAATTTTTGGGACCGAGGACTGGACCGACCTAATGGGGTCGGTCTGGTTCCAAGGTCAACCCAAGACCAACTGATAATTTTTTATTTTATTTTTGTACTCCTTAAAAAAACGATTAAGGACCAGACTAACTCAATGAGTTCGGTCCTGTTTTAAGGTTAACCTAGGACTAACCAATAGTTTTTATTTCATTTTTTGTACTCTTTGAAAGGGCAACAGAGAACCGTACCAACCCTATGGGTTCGATGATGAGCAAGGTTAGCTAAGAAAAGCAAGTGGTGAGAGTCAAGTGGCGTGAGCATCGAATAGAATGAGTATCGAATGTCGAGTGAGGACCAATAAGCCAAGCGAGCATCCAGCGGCGAGCGGCATGAGTGACCCAAAGCAAGCGAGGCGAGTGTTGAGTGGCGAGTAGAGAAGTTTTTTTTTTTTTTTTAGCAAATTGAAGACTAAGAGGACAAACAAGACAGAAGATAACGAATATTAGAGGAGGATGCCATAAGGTGCCTTTTTGGACACCGTGAGGACTCCTTACAAAAACATTTTCCTCATTCATAAATTATGACTATTGATGCTGTAAAAGACATTAAAAACCTAAGTTATTAAAGAACAACATAAAATTGCTTGAACTCCTCTTTAAATAGCTGTTTAATGTCGTTGACGCCGTTTATTTTAAGGTTTTATCTATATAAAAAATTATAAATAATATTATATATATATATAGTCAGGGTTGATCCAGATTGGACTAACCCGGAATTCTCAAGACAGATGACCGATTCGCACAGTGTTAGTCTAGGAATATCAGGACTAAGGACTGACCCAGTCTTCCTGGGAACCGAACCAAGACCAGCAGGGTTGGGTCGGTCCAGGACCGATGTTATTAACTAGTACTCCAAAGTGCAAAGCTAGGATCAAATAATGAGTTTTATACACTTTCAGACCTATCGACATTGTGTTTGAGAGAAATCTCACAATACCGCCAGGCTTAGAGTAAACGAAGTTGCCAATCATGAATAATGTGAGACCAAAATCAAACAAGAATTGAGCATATAGTGTACGAGAATGTGTGAGCTTTATTTTTCTCGATCATATCGACGAATTATCAACTTTAGCATTGGGATTACCTATATCTATAATCGTGAACATTTTATCGACTACTGCCAAGGGTTCGTTCTACTTTCGTAAATCCATGGATGCCATTATTAATTGTCTCTGCTTATTAAGCTTGTCTTCGGTTCCCTTCTATTGCTACTTTTTTCTTAAAACTCTCGACCGTCATAAAAAGCCTCAACTCGATGCTTTTGTCGGGAGCCCACGTTCATGTTTTGAAAATGACACATAAATCCTGAAAGCAGACAAATGGACACCTCCATTCGAATCTGTCCAAGCTCACCATAACATAATCCTAACCTTTTGTCAGTTTTCAGATACATGACCTTTCTTCTGATGTGCTTTCGATCATCGTCTTCGACAATTTGAACCAACCAAGTCCATCCCTCTTATGTTTAAGAAGATAGGTCCAGACTTTCCTCGAAATGTGATCAACAATGAACAACACATACCAGGCACCAACCTTGGCGAGCACTTGAGAGGTCCTTATATATCTGAGTGTATGCGGCCTGCGATCTCTAAGGTCTACTGAATTGCCTTTATGAAGTTTACTCTTCGCTAGCTACCGTTATCATAATATTTATAGGAGTTTAGCTTCTCAATGCTCCATCTTTTTGACCACTTCAGTCAACCACTCATCCGATAGATCTAAGAGAATTATGCTTTTTGCCTTCTCCATCAACTTCACCCTATGAGCCTCTTTTAGTGTTTATGGTAATATATCTTTGCCATCCAATGCTTTCGTCAAAACTTGAATTGTTAATAGGACACAAATCTTTATATTGCACAATAGAAAGTTGTTCCTCCTGTTGAATTTCTCAATTTCAACTTTAGCTTTGGACATGTTTGCAACAACATAATTTCCAAACTGTTTTTAGACAAACAAAAGTCCCAAGTTAACTCTAGAAACCTTAACCCTAGTTCTGATATTGATTGTTATGAAATAACACAGAAGTGATCTTACAATTTGCGTCTTGCGTGAGAAGAGAACATTACTAAAGAAATCAAGGAAAAATCATCAAAGCACTAAGAACTTATGTGGTTTAGTTTGAGTTTGGTACCAATTTTATGGAGAGAGCTAGTAGCATATAAATCCACTATGAATTTGAAGAATTGTAACATTCACAATTGCTCAATTGTTAAAGTGCTTCCTAACACTAAATTACACCCAAAGCAAAACTTACAGGTTTTTTTTTAACACGATCTCTCATAAAGAATTCGCTCAGAAAATTTATAAAGAAAAAGCCCTAAAAAATCCTCTTGCTTGCTCTAGCGGACAAACAAACAAGTGGAATTTCCTTTGTATATGTTCTTATTTGACTTGCTGATTAAAATTATGAAATCTATTCAAACTAGGAATCCAACTTCAATATATAAAGTATTTCATTAATTTCTTACTTGTTCGGAAGTGAAACTATAAATTCTATTTGAATCTGAATTTTTTTTAATTAATTCAAATTTTCTTTTTTTCCCGGACTCAAAATTAAAAAATTCTCAACAACAAATTTGATCAACAATAATAAATAAATAAATAAAATGCTGAGATTTGAGGTCCTTATTAACCGAAGATTGAGGTGCAAATATTTGGAGTGTTAAAACTTGGCACGGTATGACATTTAAATACTAAAAGTTTGGAAATGTATATTTAAGTGTCAAATCGGAGCAAAATGAATTAGTTAAGTGCCAACAGCAAGAAATTTTAGTGAAAATACTAATGCGGTGTTTTTCTGATGAGAAAAGTGTAAAATGACATTGTTTTGCACACTAATGTAGCTAAATTGTTATGCATGCTGACGTGGTTAGATAAGTAAAAAATGATGTCATTTTATCTCCAATTTGAATTTTAATATAAATATTAATTAAATTAAATTAAAAGCTAAATAAATAAATAAATGAAAGAAGAAGAAGAAGATTGCAAAAGGCTTGTTCGGTGAGGGTTGTGCAAGCCCTTGCCACCGCCTCCCAATCGTCACTTGGGGACCTAGCCGACCCTCCCCCTATCATCGCCAGCCCTTCTCAGCGATGGAGGGGAGGCAAATGTGTTGAGGGCTGGTCTGCAATCTTCTTTTTCTTTTTCATGTTCATCTTCTTTTTTAAATTTAGTTTTAAATTTAAATTAATTAATACTTAAATTAAAATTTAAATAAGAAGCAAAATGACCTTATTTTCACTATTCTTTGCTAAGTCAGCTTTCCAAATGAGCCACATAGGCCGCTTAAATTATTAAAAGAATGTCACGTAAGATTTTTGGAACTCTTCACTAGAGTTAGCACTAGAATGTTCCAATTTACAAAAAAAGTGCCACTTATTTATATATTTTGTAACTTTTAGCATTTAAGTTTCTTCCTGTTAAGTTTTGACATTTGCACTGCACTTCTGCCTTGAAGATTATCACATTTAGATCTTGTCCTAGAATTGTCACCATCTAAGTTGCGTAAGGCTGGCTCTTTTTTTTTGCATTTTCAATCCAACATATGTCCCTTTTCACCGAGATAATATCACATGTTTGTGACGTGTTGCTAACGGATAACTTACCGGATGGTAACAGGTCGAGATTAATTAGGTTCCTAATCAGCTCGTCACAATCAAATTTCGAGTTATGTAGAGGATTTCGGGTCCAATCATGCAACGAACTTTCAGATAGCGTTCGATATGATTTAAAAGACATGATTGGCAGATACTGTCAAACTCAAACCCAACCATCTCATCCAAAGAATATCCTGGTCAAGTTCTTGAAGGCAATAAGAGATTTCCTTTTCTTGTCAAGTAATATTCCGAAAAACCCCAAACCGATATGTTTATAATAAGTTTATCAAAAATTAAGTTTTTGACCTAAAAATCTCAAAACTAATATATTTGTGATAAATTTATTATAAACTAATGTCGCAAATTACTTTATTAGTAACAAATTTATCCTTCATTAGTTTTCGTTAAGTTGAATTTATATTATGAATACAAATTGATACACCTATGACAAATAGAGCGTAAAACTCTAAATTGGTACACTCGGTAAAATTTAATAAAAATTAGATGGTAAATTTGTTACAAGCATATTATTTTGAGGTTTTTCATTGTATTAACCATTTTGAACTCCTTTGATCAGTGGCTCCTTTGGGGAAGACTGGACTGGCTAATGCTGGTGGTGATGTGATGGTTTAGATATCTATTATGTAATGTGGGATTCCTCCAAAAACACCACGGTTTTATTAAAAAAAAGAAAAGAGAAAGGAATAACATGATGACGGGTTCAGGCCATTCGTGTACTAGATTCCCTGTTTTTAAATTGAATTGTATTTGGACTTCTCTATTAAGAAACCCTACTCATTGTTTGAACTGGACTTGGCATTCTCTATTAAGAAATTCTACTCATTGTTCGAGTCGGAGTTTGGAATATATATGCGTCGCAAGCTTTCGTAATGTTCTAAAAGGTAAAAAATCAATGTTCGATGATCGTTGGTCATTGGCGTCACATCGACATTTTTGGAATCCACTCGAGCGTTAATTCTAGTTTGTGCATGTCGGTAGGCATAGTCAGAAGAACATCAACTTTAATCGGTGCCCGTGGCTTTAATCCTTCTCTTTTCCACCTCTTGGTAAAACCCCATTTTATGGGCGACGAGAAGACGTCGGTACGAAAGTCGTTTTCTTTGTGTGGGGGTGGAACTCTTTGGACGCATTAGGTGATGCTCATCATCGGATGCAGTCTTAAAAAAGTGTCATCAGGGACCAGGGTATCGAACTGCTTTGACTTTTGGTGAATCTCGTACGTCTGTACAGATCTTGCGTGAGTGCACCTAATGAAGAAGCCAATAATAAACAGACATGTCTCAGGAAATTTCCATCGGCGTATTGACCAGTGGCTAGCAATATTCAAGTGGAGTAGAGAGAATCACTAGAGATGTGTCCGTCGTCGGCACATAACCCCAGAATTTTTTTAATACGTGGTTAGGTGTCGCATCTTCATCCGCCAAATTCCAAGAACGCGAAACCCTATTCATTTGGCTATTCTGTAAGAATATATTCTTCCACCTAAACCCAGGCATAAAAACCTGTGCGTGTCGCATCGATTACTTCGGAACTAAACAGGTCCAATGAGCGGTGATAAAGTACGGGAGGTAAGGATATACGAAAAATCAATTCTTTAATTCTCCTATTGATTAGTAAATACCTTCTCTTTATGTAGAGTAAGTAACTACGACGGAATCACCTAAATCTATCATGTTCTTTATTATTCCTTGTATGATTTCTCTGATGATTTTATTCTCGTGTTGAGTTTTAATTGCAAAATGTGATAACTTTGGGATTTTATTTTACAAGGATACCCATAACCAATGCTAAATCAGTACATGGGATTCGTAGGATACTTTATGAGCTTTGGATAGTTGGGCTTCTACGCTCGTGCCATGGTTAATAAAAAAACATAGAATAGGGATAATTAAAGATGAGGAGTTCATTTTTTTAGGAGAATGACCAACCTATTTTAAGGTTCATAATACAGAGCACACGCTAATTAAGCCATCTCTCTACACGCATCATGCTCAAGCATGCCCTTTCAGAATAACTAATGAGCTACAGATAAACATCATCGAGATCTTTGGGGGAAATCATATGAAAAAGTCTTGAACATATTGTATTGATATCAATTAAGTACTAAACTTTTCAATTAGATCAATTTAGCTCTAGACATTTTCGTTTGTGCTAATTGAGTCAATTCGCTAATTTTGATGAAAAATCGCTAACATGAATATCGACTAACTTACATGGCACGGCTGGCATTGATATTGACATTTTTTTTATTTATAATTTTTAATAATTTTCAACTTTTTTATTAATTTATTTTTTCTTTTATTTTTCCTCTTCTCTTTTCATTCTTGCCATCAAATAATTTCAGAATATATGTACTTACTGTGGATCCAAGAACATTTTCGTGCACACTAAATGATTTAGTGCTTTGGCTCTTCACGACATTTGCAAGAGAGCTTATTCAACTTTAATTTATTTTCTAAAGGAGTTAGGTAAAGATTACCAAAACACCTTATCACGCTTGTAGCGTCACAAGCTCCGAACGACATGAAATGCACCCGTCGCACTCCAAGCCAATTCATACTTTTAACACTAGAGCCACCGCTTTTACAATGTACATGAGGTACAAATCAATGTTCAGCGGTCGTTGGTCTCACATCAACATGTTTCGAACCCAATCAAGCGTTAATTTCAATTTATGCATGTCAGCCAGCGTAATCAAAAGACATCAATTTTAGTTCGCGCCCGTGGTTTTATCCTTCTTTTTTCCTCCCTTCTGACAACCCCAATTTAGTGGCGACAAAAGACGTCGGGACGAAAGTCCGTTTCTTTAGAGTGGTCGATGTCATGGATGCATTAGGTGATGCGGATCGGATACTAACGGGGATCAAGCTGTTTAACTATTGCGGATTTCGTACCTAGTACCCATCTTGCATTGGAAACATCTTGAAGGAGCCACAATAATTAATATGTCCAAGGAAATTTCCTATCTTGACTTCAACCCCCCTTTTAAGACGTAATGGCTGGAGTTGAAAGCCTTCATCAATTTATGCCGCATATTACAGAGTAGCCTAGGAATATTCAACTGCAGTTGAGAATCACGAAAAAATGTGTCCGTCGTCACATTAACCCGAGAATTTTATTAGCACGTCTAAGTCTTGCCCCGGCATAATCCAAGGAAGCGAAACCCTACACAAATCAGAGCCTGTCGCTGCAATTAATTATTGAAATTGACCTATCGATTACTCCAGCGTTACGTACGAGAGGTTAGGATATATGAAAAAAACAATTCTTTAATTTTCCAATTGGTTAGTGAATTATTTACGCCTGTCTCGATGTGCAAAGTAAGTATCGACGCTTCATCTGAACCGCGTAAATCGCTCATATTTTTTTTATTGTTCCTCATCTGATTACTTTGGTGATTTGTAGCTTTCGCATGTCATAGAACTAATTGGTGTCACTAATTAGGGTGTTAGGGGGTTTTCAACTTAGGAAGTGGAACTCATTTGTTGAAACTTCACCAACTGCGTGTAATACTCTTCAGTAGGGTCGTCAGCACAAACCAAAAGTCAATGCTCGACCAGTTTATGGGATTTGTAGGATACTTCTTGAGCCTTCAGATAGTTGAGCATGTCCACTTGTGCCATGGGAAAAAGAATAGAATGAGGATAATTAAAGATGAGGAGTTGGTTTGTGAGGAGAATGACCACCTATTTTAAGCTTCATAATAGAGAGCATACACTAATTAAGCCATCATTAGCTCTCTCTACACGCATCATACTCAAGCATGCCCTTTCGGAATACTAAGCTATAGATAAACATCATTGAAATCTTTGGTTTGTCATGCGAAAAAAAGCTAACGAAGTGATAATAGAAGTTGTTCATTCTAAATTCCCCTTCTCTTGGATTAATCTATCATACGTCGGGAAAATGTTACATATCATACTTATGAGTTATTAACATGTGTCGACTGGGTGCACTTTATTATTTTCTTAGCGTTATCCTTTGGTGCTTGAGCATCGAATATATCCACAGTGGACCAAAGGTGAGTTTCGTTCATATGAATGGCATTTTCAATCTACATTATTATTATTATCGATCCCTTATCTTCAAATCTGTTTACATATATTTGTGTGTGCGTGCGTGCGTGCGTGTGTGTGTGTGTGTGTGTGTGTGTGGGGTTCTCTTTATATTTTTGTCATCTTCTCTACTTTAATCCGAATTGAGTGTTCTCTTTGTAATTTAGCAAATAAAACCAAGCACTTTTGGAAAGTTATTTGCTTTCCATTCTAAAGACGATAAATTAATTTCTAAAACTTACTTGGCATTTTCCTATCGATGTTCTATCTAAATAATTATCAAATAAATGTTTGTTACTTTTTCCTATAAATATGTAATATTTAAAGGATAATAAACCCCTATGAAGCATGGGCAATATTACTGGTAATGGCCTAAAAATAACTTCTGGTTCTTTTGAGTTTGTCAAACAAAATTGCACAACTAGGTCAATGGAAAAATCATTGAACGATTATCCACGAACAACTGGCTATGTAATTTTTGCGTAAACGGTGGTAATGGAGGCAAGACCCTTGCTCGTATAATCTTTGATAAGAAAGAAAAAGAGAATAGAGAAGGACATAGAAAGTGGTAGGACAAAAGACTATCCTAATCAAATTATTGTTGCATGATAATCAAACGATTTTAGATGAGGACGGTTCTGTAACCGGAAAAGATTCGATGTTGACAGGTGTGCACTATAAATATTAATGGACCCTTCGCCAAAAAGGGATTATTATAACATAATGGTCCAGAATCCTTAATCAATAAAAAAATATTATCATTACGCATAATAATTTATGTCTAAATATCTTCATTGACAATAATTTTTTTTTTGTTTATTTTACTTTTATAAACAATGCAAAAAATCATTTTTTCTAAAATATTTTTATTATTCATTTTTTTACAAAACAATGAAATTTTATTTAGAGTTTAAAATGTGGTTAGGTTGCCATTGGCTTATGACCCGCCATTGTGGCACATAAAAATTTCAAAACCAATTAAAAGCAAGTTTCAAAACCAATTAAAACGCACATTAAGGTTTGTTTTGATTATTCTTGGAAATAAATAATGGATTTTACAATTCAAATTTAACATGAGAATAAAATTATTGGAGAAATTAATGAGAAACAATAAGTACATAACAAATTTGCAAGATTCTAATGACTTCACGAAGTGAAGATGTGTGCAAGAACATGAGAAGTCGAAGGATCTTCCTAATCTTGGTTTTATCAGAGATAGAATCCTAGGATCTCTTCTAGAAGATGGTAGGGGATGCTATTGTCTCTCCAGATCAACATGACATAGCAAGAGCAATGCTAGAGGAATATGGGGGTTTGCCTTTCACAATTGCAACTATAGGAAAGGCTCTAGGACATAAAGAGAATCACATATGGGAGGACGTGCTAAAGCAACTTAGAAAGTCTACCATCAGCTCATTCACGGAAATGCAAGAGTTTGTGTTTTCATATGTGGAACTGAGTTACAAGTATTTATCAAGTGAAGAAGCTAAGTCATGCTTTTTGCCATGTTGTCTATTTCCGGAAGATTTTGATATACCGATCACATATTTGGTTAATTATGGAAGACGCTTAAAGTTCTACAAAGGTGTTTATACACTAATAGAGACGAGGAGTAGGGTCTTGGCATTATTGGATAAATTGATATCTTCATGTTTGTTACTGACGAGTGATCAAGGTGATTGTGTGAAGATGCATGATATTGTGCAGGCTACAACCATCTCCGTTGCTTCCAAAGAAAAAGCTTTTCTGGTTAGTTGTGATTATGATATGGAACAATGGCCGGTAGAAGATATAGGCCAAGATTGGCACGCAATATCCCTCCTTTTTTGATCATTTGCCTAACCGTTCGTGTGAATGGAACCATCCGAAGTTAAAGCTTTTACAAATGGCATGCACAAATACTTCTCAAACACTTCCTGATAATCTCTTTAGAGGAACGAAAGAACTCAAAGTTCTTACTTTGCTAGGATTATCAATCCAACAAGCACCTTCATCTCTTCAATTATTGCTGAACCTTCAAACTTTGCATTTAGAGTTTTGTCAATTGAGAGATATGTCCATGATTGGAACATTAAAAACACGTGGATGGCACATGCATGATATGCGCCCATTTACACCCTGGTGGGTGCGCAGCACACACCCGACACACCGTGCAAATACTTGAATCAAGGACAATGGTTATGAACGAGATAGTGGATGCAATCAGAGAAGAAGAAATTAGTATAGTTGGAGTTTACAGGATGGGTGGTGTTGGTAAAACAACCATGATGAAGGAAGCGATCAAGACAGTGGAGAAAGAGAACCTTTTCGATGAAGTGGTTATGGCAGTTGTGTCCCAGAACCGGAACTTTACAAAGATACAAGATGAGATGGCAGGTATACTAGGTCTTGACCTGGATAAGAGAGGAGAAATTGGAAGAGCAGGTCGGCTACGTGCAAGATTGCTAGAGAGTAAGAGTAGACAAGTAGTACTGGATGACGTCTAGGGGGTGCTTGATGTTGAGGTAATAGGTATTCCTTCGGGTATTTCTTGCAAGATTCTAATGACTTCATGAAGTGAAGATGTGTGCAAGAACATGAGAAGTCAGAGGATCTTCCTAATCTTGGTTTTATCAGAGACAAATCTTGGGATCTTTTCCAGAAGATGGCAAGGGATGCTGTTGTCTCTCCAGATATACATGACATAGCAAGAGCAGTGCTGGAGGAATGTGGGGTTTTGCCTTTCACAATTGCAACTATAGGAAAGGCTCTAGGACATAAAGAGAAGCACATATGGGAGGACGTGCTGAAGCAACTTAGAAAGGCTACCATCAGCTCATTCATGGAAATGCAAGAGTTTGTGTTTTCATGCGTGGAACTGAGTTACAAGTATTTATCAAGTGAAGAAGCTAAGTCATGCTTTTTGCCATGTTGTCTATTTCTGGAACATTTTAATATACCGATCACGTATTTGGTTAATTATGGAAGAAGCTTAAGGGTCTACAAAGGTGTTTATATGCTAATAGAGACGGGGAGTAGGGTTTTGGCGTTAGTGGATAAATTGATATCTTCATGTTTGTTACTGATGAGTGATCAAGGTGATTGTGTGAAGATGCATGATATTATGCCGGCTACAACCATCTTCGTTTCTTCCAAAGAAAAAGCTTTCCTGGTTAGTTGTGATTCTGATATGGAACAATGGCCAGCAGAAGATACAAGCCAAGATTGGCATGCAATTTCCCTCCTTTTTGATCATTTGCCTAACCATTCTGTGAATGGAACCATCCGAAGTTAAAGCTTTTGCATATGGCATGCACAAATACTTCTTAGAAACTTCCTGATAATCTCTTTAGAGGAACGAAAGAACTCAAAGTTCTTGCTTTGCTGGGATTATCAATCCAATGAGCACCTTCATCTCTTCAATTCTTGTCGAACCTTCAAACTTTGTGTTTAGAGTTTTGTCAATTGAGTGACATGTCCATGATTGGAATATTAAAAACACGTGGAGGGCACGTGCCCATTTACACCTTGGTGGGTGTGCAACACACACCTGGCACACCATGCAAGGCCTTGAATCGAGGACAGTGGTATGAATGAGATAGTGGATGCAATAAGGGAAGAAGAAATTAGTATAGTTGGAGTTCACGGGATGGGCGGTGTTGGTAAAACAACCATGATGAAGGAAGTGATCAAGATAGTGGAGAAAGAGAACCTTTTCGATGAAGTGATGATGGCAGTTGTGTCCCAGAACCCAAACTTTACAAAGATACAAGATAAGATGGCAGGTATGCTAGGTCTTGATCTGGATAAGAGAGGAGAAATTGGAAGAGCAGGTTGGCTATGTGCAAGACTGCAAGAGAGTAAGAGTACACTAGTAGTACTAGATGGCGTCTAGGGGGTGCTTGATCTTGAGACAATGGGTATTCCTTCTGGTATTTCTTGCAAGATTCTTATGACATAATCCTGGCATCTTTTCCAGAAGATGGCAGGAGATGCGGTTGTCTCTCCAGATTTACGTTACATAGCAAGAGCAGTGCTGGAGGAATGTGGCGGTTTGCCTTTCGCAATTGCAACTATAGAAAAGGCTCTAGGACATAAAGAGAAGCACATATGGGAGGACGTGCTAAAGCAACTTAGAAAGTCTACAATCAGCTCATTCACGGAAATGCAAGAGTTTGTGTTTTCACGCTTGGAACTAAGTTACAAGTATTTAGCAAGTGAAGAACCTAAGTCATGCTTTTTGCATGTTGTCTAGTTCCGGAAGATTTTGATATACCGATCACATATTTGGTTAATTATGGAAGAAGCTTAAAGTTCTACAAAGGTGTTTACACACTAATAGAGACGAGGAGTAGGGTCTTGGCATTAGTGGATAAATTGATATCTTCATGTTTGTTACTGACGAGTGATCAAGGTGATTGTGTGAAGATGCATGATATTGTGCAGGCTACAGCCATCTCCGTTGCTTCCAAAGAAAAAGCTTTTCTGGTTAGTTGTGATTCTGATATGGAACAATGGCCGATAGAAGATATAGGCCAAGATTGGCACGCAATTTCCCTCCGTTTTGATCATTTGCCTAACCATTCGTGTGAATGGAATCATCCGAAGTTAAAGCTTTTGCATATGGCATGCACAAATACTTCTCAGACACTTCTTGATAATATCTTTAGAGGAACAAAATAACTCAAAGTTCTTGCTTTGCTGGGATTATCAATCCAACGAGCACCTTCATCTCTTCAATTCTTGCTGAACCTTCAAACTTTGCGTTTAGAGTTTTGTCAATTGAGAGACATGTCCATGATTGGAACATTAAAAACACGTGGATGGCACGTGCACGGCACGCGTCCCTTTAGACCTTGGTGGGTGTGCAACACACACCCGACATACCATGCGGGGCCTTGAATCAAGGACAATGGTTATGAACAAGATAGTGGATGCAATCAGGGAAGAAGAAATTAGTATAGTTGGAGTTTACGAGATGGGTGTTGTTGGTAAAACAACCATGATGAAGGAAGTGATCAAGATAGTGGAGAAAGAGAACCTTTTCGATGAAGTGGTGATGGCAGTTGTGTCCCAGAACCCGAACTTTTCAAACAAGATGAGATGGCAGGTATGCTAGGTCTTGATCTGGATAAGAGAGGAGAAATTGGAAGAGTAGGTCGGCTATGTCCAAGATTGCTGGAGAGTAAGAGTAGACTAGTAGTACTGGATGATGTCTGGGGGTGCTTGATCTTGAGGCAATAGGTATTCCTTTTGGTATTGCTTGCAAGATTCTAATGACTTCATGAAGTGAAGATGTGTGCAAGAACATGAAAAGTCAGAGGATCTTCATAATCTCGGTTTTATCAGAGACAGAATCCTGGGATCTTTTCCAAAAGATGGCAGGGGATGCTGTTGTCTCTCCAGATCTATGTGACATAGCAAGAGCAGTGTTGGAGGAATGTGGGGGTTTGCCTTTCGCAATTGCAACTATAAGAAAGGCTCTAGGACATAAAGAGAAGAACATATGGGAGGGCATGCTAAAGCAACTTAGAAAGTCTACCATTAGCTCATTCACGGAAATGCAAGAGTTTGTGTTTTCATGCTTGGAACTGAGTTACAAGTATTTAGCAAGTGAAGAACCTAAGTCATGCTTTTTGCCGTGTTGTCTATTTCTGGAACATTTTAATATACCGATCACGTATTTGGTTAATTATGGAAGAAGCTTAAGGGTCTACAAAGGTGTTTATATGCTAATAGAGACGGGGAGTAGGGTTTTGGCGTTAGTGGATAAATTGATATCTTCATGTTTGTTACTGATGAGTGATCAAGGTGATTGTGTGAAGATGCATGATATTGTGCAGGCTACAGCCATCTCCATTGCTTCCAAAGAAAAAGCTTTCCTGGTTAGTTGTGATTCTGATATGGAACAATGGCTAGCAGAAGATACAGGCCAAGATTGGCATGCAATTTCCCTCCGTTTTGATCATTTGCCTAACATTTGTGTGAATGGAACCATCCGAAGTTAAAGCTTTTGCATATGGCATGCACAAATACTTCTCAAACACTTCCTGATAATCTCTTTAGAGGAACAAAAGAACTCAAAGTTCTTACTTTGCTGGGATTATCAATCCAACGAGCACCTTCATCTCTTCAATTCTTGCTGAACCTTCAAACTTTGCATTTAGAGTTTTGTCAGTTGAGATACATGTCCATGATTGGAACATTAAAAACACGTGGATGGCATGTGCACGGCACACGCCCATTTACACCTTGGTGGGTGCGCAACACACACCGGACACATTGTGCATAGGCAAGTGCATGCACGGCACTCGCCGATGCGGGACCTCTCTTTTTTAATTACAATTTTGCTCTTGTTTGCTTGATTTTTACTATTCTACCCCTTGCTTCCGTGCTTTAGCTAATTTTGTCCCCTGTCGCTACATGAATTCCCGATTTTGCTCCCACTTCACTAATTTTCATAGTTTTGCTTTTGGTCTTGTTAATTTCCTATTTTGCCCTTGCAAGCAATTTGTGGATATTTTGTGTAGAAATTAAATTTCTAGTTATCTGTATATAATTTTACTTAATTAGAGATTAGCCACAACATCTCTAATTATCTTAAATTATATAATTAAGATGTTTTGAATCACATTGAAAAAGACATTGATTGCAATTAATCATATCAATATAATATTTTTTTTCCAACGAGAATTTTTATGTCTCTTAATTTATCCATAGGCATTAAGAAAATGAATATAATGTGAAAGTTTCTTCATAAGTTAATTATGAATCTATTTTAATTACAAACTTAGCCCGCATGCAATTTTTATGCTATGTGGTTCATAATTGTGATGTGTTTTGCATCGGTGAAACATCATATGTGTAAATTTTGTCTCAAATTTTGTGACATAGGCATGTTCATATATCATGCAGTTTCACAACCTATGAATTTTTTCTTATTTCAACGTTCTCAAGTGGAATTGTGACAATTATAAGGTTTTAAAGGAATTAATCATTCTTCAATTAGGGTGCATGGACATTAATTATACTAATTGGAAAGATGAACCACTTGCCCTATTGATGCTAGCACTCTGGCTGAAATTGCTCTTTATGAACAATGGGAACGATCCAACCGCCTTAAAGTAATGTTCATAAGGACTAAACTTTTTACTAATATTTGTGGTTCAGTCACTTGGCATAATAATGCCAAAGCATTGCTAGAGGCTATTGATGTGCAATTTGAAACTTTTGAAAAGGTGTATGTCATGACCCTAATTATGAAAATTTCACCGTTGAAGCTCACTAATGTCAAAGGTGTGTGTGAGCACATCATAAAGATGAGGGACGTTGTGACTCAACTAAGGAACCTTGAGGTTGAGAAATCTGAATCTTTCCTTATGTATTTCATTTTGAACACTCTTCCATAACAATAGGTACCCTTTAAGATCCCTTATAACATACATAATAGTACATTGTCAATTAATAAACTCATGATCATGTGTGTTCAAAAGAAAGAAGGGCTACTTAGGGAATCAGGTGAGAGTGTTCATTTGTCAACATAAGGAAAATATAAAGGAGCAAGGTAGGCAAAAAGGCAATAGTAAAATAACTCCTCAAATTGACATTAAGAAAGAATTGGATACTTTTTCTATATTAAAAAAAAAAAAAGCATATAAAAAAGGATTGTGTCAAATTTAAGGCTTGGCTCAAGAAAAAATGTAATCCAATTTCATGTGTTTGTTATAAATTTAATATGGTTGATGTGAGTCACAATACTTAGTGGATTGATTATGGATCCACAATCTAAATTTAGATTTATTTGTAGGATTTTTAAGACCATCGGAAACTGGTAGGAAGTGAACAATGCATTTATTGTAGAAATAAGATGCGTTCACATGTGAAAGCTATCGAAACATGTAGATTAATTCTCAATAGTGGTTTTGTTTTGAATTTGAAAAGGACCTTCTATGCCCCTAGTTTCTCTAGGAACTTTGGTTTCAATTTCAAGACTATTACCTTTAGGTTATTCCTTTGACTTTTTAGATTTAACATTTAGTTTGTCGTTTAATCTGAAATAGTTGGCAATGGTAATTTGTTTGATGGTCCGTTTCAAATCAATTTAAAAAATGCTTCATTTATAATGCAATGCATGTTTGTGATAACGTTGGTGTCAAACGATGTGTTATGAATGATTATTCCTCTATATTGTGGCACTGAATATTGAGACATATCTCCATAATTAAACAATTAGTAAATGATGGAGTATTCAGTACTTTGGATTTTATTGATAATGACACTTGTGTGAACTACATAAAGAGAAAGCATACCAACAAGACAAAATAAGGTGCCAAGAGGATTATGAAAACATCAAAAATCATAAATATAGATATTTATAGTTCATATATGGACTCATATGGTCAGATGTACTCCATATTTGTCATAGATCACATTTTATATATCTCTACTTGCTTCATAATAAAAATGGAGCATTATATGTCTTTAAGGTATTTAAAACCAAAGTAAAAAAATAATGTGGTAAGCATTTTAAAATCGTGAGATTTGATAGAGGTGGATAGTACCATGGTATAACACTAAAAAAAAAAAACTCATTTGACAACATTGAGAGATATAAAGCCAGACTTATTGCTAAATGATTCGCTCAAATGGAGGGAATTGATTATATGGAGACTTTTTCTCTTGTATCTAAGCAAGATCCTTTCGTATCCATTTTGATAAGAAATTACATCGAATGTATGTGAAAATAGTGTTCCTCAATGAAAAACTACATAAAGAGGTTTACATAAAACGACCTAAAGGATTCTCCTCTAGTAATAGTGAACATTTGGTGTGTAAGTATAAAAGATCTATATATGGCTTGGAAGAAATATCCCACCAATGGTACGTAAAGTTCCATAATGTCATCTCTTCATTTGGTTTTATATAAAATATTATGGATCAATCTATAAACTAGAAGGTTAGTAGTAGTAAAATTTGTTTTCTTATTTTATATATAGACGACATTTTACTTACAACTAATAATGAAGGGCTATTACATAAAGTGAAATAATTTCTCTCTAAGAATTTTGATATGAAAGTTACAGGTAAGGCATCTTATGTGATTGGTATAAAGATCTATAGAGATAGATCTTGAGACATATTAGGACTATCTCAAGAAACCTATATCAATAAAGTTTTAGAGAGATTTCAGATTAAAGATTATTCATCAAATGTAGCACCTATTGTGAGGGGTGACAAGTTTAATTTGCACCAATGCCTAAAGAACAATCTAAAAGGGAACAAATGAAAAACATTCAATATGCTTCTGTTGTTGGAAGTTTAATGTATGCTTAGGTTTGCGCTGGACCTAACATTATCTTTTCTATGGGAATGTTGGGAATCCAGGGTTTAGACCACTGGAAAATTACAAAGAAGTCGTTAAAGTACCTTCAAGGTACCAAAAGTTATATGGTTATGTATAAATGAATTGAGTTCATTTCTTGTTTAGAGGCCATCTCGTATGGTGTGTGATTGAAGAGTTTCTTATGAGGGCTTAGGGTTGTGGATTTTATTACTAAGCCATTAAGGATATTTTGTGATAACTCAAATGCGGTTTTCTTGACTAAAAACCAAAAAAGTGGTAATAGAAGCAAATACATCAACATTAAGTATTTAACCATACGGGAATGTGTTAAAGAGAATATAGTGGTCATCGAACACATTAGCACTGAATTGATGTTAGTTGATTCTTTATCTAAAGGCATGCAATCAATAAGTTATAAGGATCATGTAGTTATATTGGGAATCGATCCTTTCATGTAAATTTTCGCCATATGGATGAATTCGAAACTCTTGTTTAGTTTTGATGTTATTCTCAATTTTGATATAACGCATTACGTTGTTTTTTAGAATAACAATAAGCTTTGACCTAGAATAAACATAAATTTTATTCATTAAGTTATGTTATTACATATGGTGTGTGATTGAAGAGTTTCTTATGAGGGCTTAGGGTTGTGGATTTTATTACTAAGCCATTAAGGATATTTTGTGATAATTCAGATGCGGTTTTCTTGACTAAAAGCCAAAAAAATGGTAATAGAAGCAAACACATCGACATTAAGTATTTAACCATATGGGAACGTGTTAAAGAGAATATAGTGGTCATCGAACACATTAGCACTGAATTGATGTTAGTTGATTCTTTATCTAAAGGCATGCAATCAATAAGTTATAAGGATCATGTAGTTATATTGGGAATCGATCATTTCATGTAAATTTTCGCCATATGGACGAATTTGAAACTCTTGTTTAGTTTTGATGTTATTCTCAATTTTGATATAACACATTACGTTGTTTTTTAGAATAACAATAAGATTTGACTTAGAATAAACATAAAGTTTATTCATTAAGTTATGTTATTACATATGGGCTGATGAGACACATTATGATACATTGAAGATTATACTCATTCTAAGATGACTTATCGCCATGATTCATGTGTTTTACTTTCAGCATGAAATTTTATGGATTTGGTTTAATATTTTGTGGATGAAATGTTGGGATCAAGTAGGAGAATGTTATAATAATTTTAATATAATCCCACGTTCAGTTTAATACTACCTACATTGGGCTTCATTGACATTGCCTAATTTTAAGGATAACAATCTTGATGGGAGATATTATCTATAAGGTTTTGAATGGGCATATAAATAGGTCATAAGTCAAACCCTCTCATTATTTTGATTATCTAAAAATTGGAGAATACACCATAAAGCGCGATAGGGCAATTGGCTAAATGTGCCTATTTTAGATAGTCGCAGCTCTGCGTATTTGTTTGCAACTTCATCAATGCCTAGAGGTTAGTATAGAATTTTACACATTTCTACATTCGATCTTGATAATCAGGCTCTTGGTTTTCCGCAAATATCTAACATGCATATGTGGAATTTCTCCATGAACATATATATATATATATATATAAAGTATATTTTGACATGATAGCTTTAGAAATGAAAGTATAATTCAACCGGTTCAAGCCAATCTAGCTTCTCTAGTGGCATATTTACCACCTTCTTTAAATCACGCAAGATCCTTTTGATCTCTCTTGTTCGTTCATCATTGACGTATTTGTCTCCCTCCGATGAGGAGAGAACACACAAATTCGCAATTACCTGTGATTTCCTGTGCGGCTCAAAGCGTGTCGTGTCTGCAAAAACAAAGACAAGCCGACGCAAATTCACGCATCTACGCAATTATGACGACGACATTTTATTAAATAATTTCAGAATGTTTATTCTACATTATCTGTTATGAACCCAAGAAGAACACTTGGGAAATCAATGTTCAATGGTCGTTGGCCTCGCATCAACTTGTTTTGAACCCAATCGAGCGTTAATTTCAGTTTATCCACGTCAGTTGACATGCTCAGAAAACATCGAATTCCCTTCGCTTCTGTCTCCGCCGTGACTTAACCCCTTCTATAAAGATGACGCAAAGGCTTGAATTAAAACGCTTCATTAATTTATCAGGCTAGCTCCCTAAAAAAATTCTCAATTTTAAGTCCAATCTTATTTCTGTTCCGTACATTCTTTTTTATCTCATAAAAATCTTCTCTAATCCCAAATTTGTCATACGTCCCAAAAACTCACTAATTTACTCAAAATTATCGATAACAGAATAATTTAGAAATTCATCATTAGGAATGTGTGTTTTTAACATCACCATCACCTTATAAAGAATAATAGCAACCTCCCTATTAATA
This sequence comes from Eucalyptus paniculata subsp. matutina, assembly GCA_017140255.1. NCBI lineage: Eukaryota > Viridiplantae > Streptophyta > Magnoliopsida > Myrtales > Myrtaceae > Eucalyptus > Eucalyptus paniculata. The sequence goes on from CM029435.1 coordinate 30,696,246, forward strand.
TTGAAGAAATTTGTGGCAATTTTTGAATGAGCTAACAGATTTTGAAATAGAGTGAAAGTGAGAGATTTTTTATGAGATAAAAAAAGTTCGAGACAGAATCGGGACTGGATCTAAAATTGAGGGTTTTTTTTTAGGAAATTAGCCCTCGATTTATCTGGCGCATGAAAAAGTACCCCAGGAATATTCAAATGCTGTTATAAATCACGAACAAAATTTAAGGGTGAATGAAAATCAATAATCTTGGAACATGTAATCACTTTCCTTAAAGCAATATTTGCCCCACTACTTAGCTTCCAAATTAGGACAACCGGGTTTCTGGGATACAACAATGCCACCAAATGGTGGTATAAGTAATCCAGTCATGGATTCCTTTCTGAACTGTTGGATATATTATTAATATAGTCCAAAATAATATGTTCACACACAAGCCCAATAGGTAAAATCATGGTTATTTGGGTCCATATGGGCCGTAGCCCAATAACGTGCATATAAAAACTCTAGGGTTTCCCTACGCTGGAGGTAACACTGTTGAGCGATCCAAACTTGACGTCTCTTGGTGTAATACTTCAAGCAACTACTTTTTCTCTCTCAAACCTATTACCTCCAACAATCTTGAAGTATTAGGTTCGTGTGTCGGATTTGAGCGAGTAAAGTGTGCTCTTGAAGATTTCATCAAGACGAACTTGTGGCTGTAATTTACTTTCGATTTCGACGGTGATATTGGCCGGGATCTGAGTTTGAAGATTCGGGTGACCGAAATCTTTGATTCAAAAACCCAAAAATTATAGCCAATTTTAGAGGGTGAAACTACTTGGGCTTTGTTCTAGTCATCGATACGAAGTGGTCACTCGCATCAATCGGAGGTCGGACGAAGAAGTTACGGCACTTGGAAGTTACGGAACTTGGAAGTTTCCATCTGAATTTCTAGCGAATTTTGGGGCGAAATTTTTCAGCAAGTTTTAGCGACAAGGGCAGTCCATCTTAAGGTTCTTGGGCGCTCCAGATCCGTTTTTTGGGTTTGTTTTGGCAAATTCCATCTCTATAGAGCGGTTTGATCAAGGTTAGGGGAGTTATTCAACATTGTTGCTCTGAGGACTTTAAGGTGCACTCTTTCTAACACTTTGCTTTGATTAAAATGGCAAAGCGTAGTTCCTATAATATTATAAAGTTGCAATCTTTTGATGTTACTGAATTTCATGGCTGGAAATTACATGTTCAATTTGGCATGAAAGAACGTGACATATTCTATACTGTATTGAACGATTTTACATCTACCATTGAAGATGTGAATGAATATCAATGGAACAAAGATGATGATTTTTGAAGAGATTACTTGTTGAACTCTCTAAATCCTAATTTAGCTATGACTTATAGTGAGTATAAGACAGCGAAAGAGATATGGGATCACTTGAACACTCAGTTCCAAAAACAAGAGGGGTTATCTAAAACCCTCCTAGCGGAGAAATTTTTTGACTTTAAATTCACTATGAATTCAAGCATAACCTCTCAGTTAGTTGAGTTTGGGAACATGAGGAACAAGCTAAAGATGATAATTCTGATATGCCCGATAATCTATTTGTCGGTCTTGTGTTGAAAAAACTGCCAACTGAATGGTAGAGTAATTTTATCTGTTAACTCATATTATTTTGGTTGTGCATTCATGGTTAATGGTATGTATATGTTGAGTTTAAATGCTGATAGCATAAACCATGTGAATTCTACTTTGATTGATCCAAAGTTGCTACACAATAGACTTGGACATGTGAATTACAGGAAAATGCAATATTTAGCTAAAACTCATAACATTCCATTAGATACTTCTATTCGATTTGATAAGTGTGAAGTGTGTGCACATGCTAAAATCACTAGAAAACCCTTTAAATTGATTTCTAAAAGCACACAACTTCTTGAGCTAATACATTCTGACATTTGTGATTTTAGAAATTACATTACTAAAGGTGGTCGGAAGTATCTAATAACATTCATAGACGATTTTTCTAGATATTGTCATGTCTATTTGTTGAAATCGAAAGATGAGGCTTTTGAAAAATTTAAGATTTTCAAGTCTAGAGTAGAAAATCAACTCAACTTGAAAATTAAGAGGTTTATGAGTGATAGAGGAGGAGAATATACTATGTCAAGGTTCAAGGAATTTTGTGCTTTAGAAGGTATAATACTTGAAACCACTGCTCCTTATTCACCCTAACCAAATGGTGTTGCAGAGCGTAAGAATAGAACGTTAACTGAAATGTTAAAACTCTATGTTACTTACAGCTGGCATGCCTTCCTCCTACTGGGGAGAAGCATTTCTAACTGCTAATCATATCTTGAACAGATTGCCGCACTCTAAATTGTCCATGACACCTTATGAGATATGGCATGAGCGCCCTTGTAGATATGATACTCTTAAGACTTGGGGCTGTATTGCTTATGTAAGTATACCAGATCCAAAAAAACCTAAGGTGGAATCTAGAACTATTACTTGTGTATATCTAGGTAGTGCAGAAGATAGCGCTGCAAATAGGTTTTTAGATCTATCTACTAACACAGTGATAGAATCTAGAGATGCAGTGTTCTTTGAAAACAAGTTTATCAGAGATTAAGGCTTGAATGTTTATGGATCTACAGATATGGTTTCAGAATCTCCTGTAGAATCTGAAGCAGGCCATTCTGACACTAATTCCACACAGTTGGCTATTGAACCAATTCTAGTTAGAGTATCTACAAGAGAGAGAATTCCCAAAATTTTTGGTGAAGACTTTGTTGCTTACCATCTTGAGAATGATCCATTCTCCTATCAGGAAGCAATGAGATCTAGGGAATCTCTACTGTGGGCAGAAGTCATAGATGATGAAATGAGCTCTCTGCTGCAGAATCACACTTGGTAGCTAGTAAATTTGCCAAAAGGGGCTAAAGCTATAGGCTGTAAATGGGTGTTGAAGAAGAAACTGAATAGTGATGGATCAATAGCCAGATACAAAGCACGCTTAGTAGCTAAAGGCTATAAACAATAGAGTGGAATAAACTATTTTGATGTCTATTCACCTATGTGTCATCTATCAACTATAAGAATTCTTCTTGCTTTGGCATCTATTGAACACTTTGTAGTGCATCAAATGGATGTAAAAACAACTTTCTTAAATGGGGATTTAAATGAGGAAATTTATATGGAACAACCGGAAGGATATGTTAAGAAAGGTCTTGAGGACAAAGTTTGTAAATTAAATAAATCTCTATATGGTCTTAAACAAGCACCTAAGATGTGGCATCTTAAATTTGATGAAGTGGTAAAGAGTTATGGCTTTCAGTCTAGTTATTCAGATAAATGCCTTTACCATCGTTCTATGTCAAATAAGATATTCATCATTTACTTGTATGTTGATGACATGTTAATTCTTGGTTCCGATCATTCTGTAGTGAGTGACGTGAAAGCTACTTTAGCTAAAGAATTTGACATGAAAGATCTTGATATTGCTAATACCATTCTTGGTATGAAAGTAAGCTTTGAACGGCAAGTCATCTCCCTTAGCCAGACTCATTATATTGAGCAGCTACTTTCTACTTGGGGATACGATAAGTGTAAACCGAGTGAGACACCATGTGATTAAAATAATAGACTAAGTCCTAATGAAGGGACCAGCGTGGATCAGTTAAAGTACTCGAAACTGATTGGTAGTCTCATGTATGCTATGAGTTGCACTAGACCCGACATAGCCTTTACAGTTGGTATGCTGAGTCGTTTTACTAGTAATCCTAGTAAAGAGCATTGGGATGCCCTTAATAGGCTAATGAGATACCTTAAAGGTACTAAAGATTATGCGCTTTATTATTCTGGTTATCCTCCAATTGTGGATGGATATTCTGATGCCTCATGGTGCTCAGATATTGGAAATAGTAAGTCCACTAGTGGGTATGTATTCACTTTGGGTGGAGCTGCTATTACTTGGAAATCCAAACGACATACTTGTATTGCATTGTCGTCTATGGAATCGGAACTTTTTGCTTTAGCCTCAGCCGGTGAAGAGGCGGAGTGGATAAATAATCTGATTATGGATATTCCTTTGACTCGGCTAAAGATTAATTCTTTAAGCCTATTTTGTGATAATCAAGCAGCTGTCCAAGTCGTCAATAATACTCTCTTTAATTCAAAGAGAAGACATGTGAGACTGAGACATGCATTGTTGAATTATCTGAGAGAACAAGGGGTTATCACCTTGATCGATGTGAGATCGAAGGATAACATAGCCGATGCTCTCACCAAAGGTATGCCTAAAGATCGATTATTCAAAACAGTGGGGGAACTAGGGTTAAAGACTATATAGGCAAGTCTTAACTACCATTTACTTACCTGTGTTTTGAATTATCAAATATTTCTTTATTGGCTACAATGAGAAGCACAGTTTATATGTTTCATCGATGTTCACAGTTGCTGACTATTTGAAGAGGGTGAGTTGTCTCATTCCAAATTTGATGAAGATGACTTTAACCTAATTCAAATGTTCTATCTGGAAAAATTGTGTCATTCCAAACTTGATGATACAATTCAACTAGATTGGACTATCCTTTTTGGTTAAATGATCTCATTCCAAACTTGATGCTAGATTATTTGACTTTAAGGAATCAGTAATTGTGACATTCCAAATTGAAACATAGAAACAATTGTTTACATAAGAAGCCTATTTGTCTTGTTCTTAATTGAAACTGACATTACATGACTAGGTTGTTGTAAGTGACTTGACTATTGGTCTTGTTCTTTGAAACTAGACAATAGTTATTCTCCTACAAATAAACTTAAGTTGATGGCTCTTTGTAAATCACATTGTTTAGGTTTTGTTCATAATTTATGAAACTGGCTTGATGCTTATGACATGATATTATGATGCTTTATGACATCAATATATGTTCTTCTCCGCCTGATGGAATGGTGCTAAGTTTTTATTCAATTGATTGAATTCATGATAATATGAAATTCATATTTGATATTCTATAGAGGATGGCAGAGATGGAGGAGAGCTTAATGAGTGGAATCTTGACCAGGATGACCTACTTGATGAATGAATATATATCACTTAGTGCGTGTGGGGACTTGACAGTTTACCTACTATTGCCTATTTTGATGAAATCCATTTACTTGAGACTTGCATTTTGCTATTTCTATTTTGTGGACATTATTATGCTTGTTTCTTATATTTGTAAGGCCTTAGACTATTTTGACTAGCCTACTTATACTTGATTAATATGCATATATTGGTTGTGAACTGAATCTGAGAATTATTTTGGGATTTGAATTTTAATCTCAGAATAGATTCATGATAAGAATGATTCACTTATTTAGTTTGCACATGATGATTTAGTTTAATACTTTATTGCTGGAATACTCTTTGACCGATCCGAGTTGATTGTCTTGGACTGAATGTGGATGATTCATGTTTGTTTGAACATTACACTGACCAACTTATTGGATTGTGCTGTATGGTGAACATATGATGAGATTGTTGGATATATTATTAATATGGTCCAAAATAATATGTTCACATACAAGCCCAATAGGTAAAAGCATGGTTATTTGGGTCCATATGGGCCGTAGCCCAATAACGTGCATATAAAAACTCTAGGGTTTCCCTACGCTGGAGGTAACACTGTTGAGCGATCCAAACTTGACGTCTCTTGGTGTAATACTTCAAGCAACTACTTTTTCTCTCTCAAACCTATTACCTCCAACATGAACTTCTCTTGAATTTCGTGGAAGGTTCGAATAAGGGGAGATGAGTAATGATGATTGTGTGTGTTTGCAATTATGGAATCAAAAGTCAAAACTCTCGTTACTGGGAGGCTACCAAGCATTGTATCGGTCCCTTCCCGGACATCCGAGAGGTAACATCTCGGAAGTCCCATAAAGCCTTAACTTGGATAACTTTAGACATCAGAAAATAGCTTTTCAATGGAGATTTGGCATTTTCTTATTATTCTCTTCATCATAAATTTGTGAGAACCAACTTTAATCGCATGCATTCTCATTTCATTCATGCACTTGCATGAGATCTCATCAATTTTCACAAACTACAATTACAACTCTTTGTCTCTCTCTGTTATGATACACATATAAGTTAGTATTGGTGAGAAGTCGCATATTGGATAATAAGTATAGTATTAAGCAGTTAATATATTCTAGTTAATCCATAAGTCATTGGCTTAATCTTTTAAGTAGAGGTGAATTCAACTAGATATATTAATAGACTTGGACATGTACTCCCTCTCGGTGATTTTTGCTTGCAACCAAATGCATTACAATGTCTTCGACATTCAAGTTGGGACCATTGCTGACCGGAAATTTGTCATATATTAAACCCATCTTTCTGCACGTGGTTGTCTAGATCCACCATAGTCAACAAAGCCAAAGCTTTTCTTGAGCATGAACAAGCATGTGCTTCCACTAAAACGCAAGCAAAATAATCAACCCGTCGCTGAAACCTATCGATTACTTCAGAAACTTATTAAACAGGTCTGGTTATTGGTGATAAAATAACGGTTTGGATATATGGAAAAATGGAATTCGGAGAACCCGCATGGTGAAGTTTTACTAATTACGTGTAAATTGCTCTTGAGTAGGGTCATTAGCACAAGTTAAAAACCATGATTGCCACTTGTAAGTTGTAAGTATACAAGGGATAGGCAGATTCTAGGAAGTATTCCTCCTTTCTTTGCACCTAATGTGCAACAATTGTCGTCATTTTCTAGTGATTATACTCTACAAGTACGAGGATTAGAAACCAGTGATCTAGCTCAGTTCTCTAAATTTTTTATCACAATTTCTTTCAGGACTGTTGATTTCTTTATTTTATATTTAAGTCAATTGCCATCTTGTGAGACGAAAATATGATGTTAAGGTGCCATTTTCTGTTGGTATTTTGCATGAACAAAGACAAAATCCATCTTTTGTTCATGTCCATGGTCATGTATTTGCATGACTTGGTAAATTGCACAGGTGTCCATCATCGCTTCACCTGAAAGTTATTCTTAATGAAGAAAATATCTTGTTTTGCATTGGTCTTCTGTGAAATGTGTGATTGTTTCTATATTTGTTTCCTTGAACAGCATACTGGTCACCATCTGATGTTGCTAATGATATAATTTACAGGTGGTTTGGAATACAGCTGAATCCTCAATTTATTGGGATAGACCTCAAGTATGCAAACTTTTCCGGTCATATTCATCGTTATACTGATATTTAAAGTACTTGTATATGTCCATGTGCATAATTTCTTGTGTGGACTGTCTTATAATTACATCACTAGTGCTTTCCAGACCACGCGTCACCTTTCATAAGTCTGTGAGGTTCAGCATTCCTTTGTGTTCTCTCACTTGACTGTCTAGAGGCTGCTAATTGCACCAGTATATCCTTTTCCATAACATGAAACTGCATGGGTGCTTATGGGATCTTACTCTGAATTTAATCTCACTTTAACATTATATATATGGTTGTTGATCTTTCCGTCACTGTTACCAGATGTTTTAGCATAAATTTGTAAAATATGTCTTCTGTAGGTTTTTCTTTGTACGAGCAGGTATGATGGGATGGCTTCTTATCAATTTGTCAGTTCTAGCTAGAAGTGTCCAAGATGGCAACTTGAGCCTATCAATGATCCTTTATCAACTATTCTGTGTGGTAATTTTACGATGATCTCTTTAGCATCTTTTAACTAAGTCAGTTTTATGACTTGCTTTATCTGAGAATTCTTCTTTTTTTTACAGTTATATATCCTGGATTACTTTGTGTACGAGGAGTATATGACTTCCACGTAAGTGCATAACTTGTCTGTCTCTGCAATCCTTCAAGTGCATGCTGAAGTTGTCTCCGTGTCATTAAACCTGGTTTTTTCTTTTAAGAAACCACATTGCTGCTAAAAAGTAGGAGCTTTTATCTTCACTTACGACTCTGCTCAACTGTACCCTAGGCTAATACTGCATCTCTATAGAGCATTTAGGAAATGCTGCAATGCTCATTTATGAACTGGCCTGCTATATGGGCTGCTTTAGTTTAGCAAACAGTTATGCTTCTAAAATCTCTTCATTGTCGCCATGTGTTCTTTCAACCTTTAGTATACTGGGCTTGGGCCATGGAACCTGTTAACTTGGAACTTTGACATAAATTTTTAAAGGTGACACCTAATGTACTGACTGGAAATCATAACCATAGTTTTCATTTGTCCTACATTGCTAGTGTATGTTGTGCTGAGATCAATGAATGAATCTTATTATAGTACTTTTAAAATATAAATATTAACTGAGCAATGTGGGTGTTGGAAAGATTTAGGTTCCTTCTTATAGTGACAAATTTTATTGCATTGATGTTGGTAATCATGCTCTGCCCTCCAGTCCCCCTCTCCTACAACCTCTAAACACTAGCCGAAAGAGAGAAGAAAGAAAGGATGCTGCTCTGTGGAATTATCATATGAATTGGAGCACTCTAGGGCTGATTTTGCTAGTAACAAAGAGTGTGCTTCTTCAGCTTTGAAACAAAATCTTCTACTTATTGACTCTCAAGACTTAATTGCAGGATTGTTTGTCATTAACTGTATGCATCATACTCTATTCACTGCTGCACAGCAGGCAAGACTCCTCAAAACACTAGAAGCTATAATAGAAGGAAATGTGGTCAACTAATTGGCAATCTCATGTTTTATTACAACCAGTCAACTAAGCGCTCTTCCTTGGGAGGATGCCTGGCAAATGTTTGCTGCCTTGTATTTAAAATTTAAACTCGAGAGATCTACTGTACAAGTGAAACATCTAAAATAGGAAAGTCTACAGTACATTCAAAACAATTTCATGATCCACTTTTCCACATTTGAGCCAAGACAAGTAAAATTGAGCTACTGAAAAGAACGATGAAAAGATTTGACCTTCTTTTTGAGTAAGGGAGGGAGAATGTCTCGTGGGGGTCTTACACGAGCCTTCTCTAGAGTCTTTGATACAGTACCTGTCATTTTATCTGTTCTACTGAAGACGATTCATTTTAAACCCTACTCAGAGGTTCTACTTTAAAACTTGGTCTTCTAGTGTATCCATGCCTCTGATAGATCATAAGCTTGTGTCTCATTTAAATATTAGCCTCCTTGTACCTGAATTGATTGATGCATGTATAGACTCTGCAACAATCTCATTTAGGATGAGTTGTTTTGGTGAATATCACTTACCTATTCCTGTAGAACCCATTTATGTGTACTCTATTTTATCATTTGGTCTCTTTTCTAGGTGGGACATTATTGCCGAGAGATTGGGCTTCATGTTGGTATTTGGAGATCTAGTGTGGATTCCCTTCACATTTAGCATTCAGGTATGCCATCTAGAGAAGATGAACATACAGTACGTTTGGTCATCATAACTGTCTCTTTCCTTAGCTACAATCATCACATTATCACACTACCCATACCCCTATTTTTCTCTATACTTGCAGCTTTATGCACAGGGAGGGGGAGGGGCCTTGTTGTTATATATGGGGATGGGTGGCTCCTGAGTTTTTTTCTTTCTCAATCTGATGCTGAGATTGATGGTTAATGCGCATTGCTTATCCAGCATGATGGACAAGCTAATTAATTTTATGATAAGCTGCATTCATGCCTAGCAAACCTACATATTCTAAATTTCTGGATGTTGTGATTAGTATTCTTTTGTTCTTTTGGTGTTCAGTGAATTATTGACAATTCATGCAATATCTCTGTTTTATATGTTCACTTCTCCTAGGAGGACTAGAAAAGTTGCCTTATTATACAATATTGACTGCCTTTGAAGCATTGCAACCCTAAGTATCCACATCGGACTATGTTATTAGTTGTACGCTTTGAATACGAGATTGCATCTTTAAGGGTCACTTGAAACCATTTATTAGATAAATATGCAGTTTTGAAGAATACGTTAGGCACGTTTATATGCCTACATGAGTAATTGTCATCTCTGATACAGGGTTGGTGGCTATTGAGGAATAATGTAGAGTTAACAACTGCTGCCATTGCTAATTGTTTCGTATTTCTGATTGGGTAGGCTTTATATTGTCCTCTTGCTGATGAACCTAATATTACCTGCCACCTTTACTAAGAATTCCTTTCCTTTGCCTAAAAAACTACGTAGATATATGGTGTTTCGAGGAGCTAACAAACAAAAGCATGTGTTCAAAAGGAATCCCAAAGCACTTACATGGGGTCATCCTCCAAAAGTTGTAGGGGGAAGTTGCTTGCTTCTGGTTATTGGTAAAACAGCAGTCTCCTCCTTCTCTTGCTGTGATTTAAGTTTAATGTAAGTGATATGAAGGTCATGAATGGAATCCAAGTCTAAGATGAACGAGTAGAACCGCCAAGTATACGTAATTTAATATGCTTGCAGCCTTGCACACCTACCTCAATGGCTTCAACTTGTGTTGTTGGATTTATCAGCTTGCTCCTTTGCAGTTTAATGTCAATAAAAATGCTAGCCTGTTTTTCACATCTATGTAAATCAAAACTTCTCTATTTTTCTGTAGTTAAACGATTGTGAGAGAACTCACTGATAGTCAATTAGTAGAAATATAATTTGCTTCTTCTTATAACTACTTCCATTGATCTCTGTGAAGATGCACGATTTTTCAGGTAAGGCAGATTCATATTGAAGGGGAAAAAGGTAGTTTAATTGTCTTCTACAATATGCTTTGTGAATGTGAATGTAATTTTGGTAAAACTTAACAGGAGGAGGCTATAAGTGTGGTAAATTACGAGTGTTATGTTCTCTGATTCCGTTTACCATAAAGTTCGCTTTGCTTCTCCTGCTACTCGTGCAATTTTGACTTCATGTATCCTATGGTTGAAGGGGAATTGCGAGGCACTGTAACTGCCTTGGGGACTTGCTGCTGGCACTGTCCTTCAGCTTGCCTTGTGGACTGAGGTGAATTTTGACTTCACCCAACTCTGTTATGATTTGCCATGCATGCCAAAATTAAGTAGATTACAGTTTTGAAGAGGTACTTCTCTTTTACAGTTCACCAGTACCTTATTTCTACCCAATCTATCTCCTGATTCTGCTGATATGGAGAGAGAGAAGAGACGAAGCTCGTTGTGCTGAAAAGTACAGAGAGATTTGGGCGGAATACCGCAGGCTAGTTCCTTGGAGGATATTTCCCTATTTCTATTAGATGTACCCAGTAGCTCATCTGGTGATGTTAGATCGTCCTACTTTCATAAGAAAAATCCAGAGTGGGAATTTTTTTTTTTTTTTTTGACCGGAGTGGGAGATTGAGGGGTCATTTGTATCCTGTGCTTGTTTTCTTCAACTAACAAGTTGTAATTTCTTGGGAGGGTGATAGTACTTTTTCCTTAGTTCTTTTCTTATTTGAAAAAAAGAAATTTTGGGAGACCCTAGCAGGGTGGTGTTCTCTTTACCATGTTGAACTTGCTGGGCATAAACCCAGATTTGCTCTTTCTGATGTTTTTGCGATTCGATTTTTTTCCCGGTGATGTGATATCAAGTACATTTGATTTGCGATGAAGTCTTTTCATCTTGCCATCACTATTAAGGTTGGTTTGATAACCATCCTTTTTTTATTTTATTTTTCTGTTATTTTATTCTTCGGAATAGAAATTTATTTAGTATTGTTAGTTACTTTTTCTCAAATAAAAAAGTGGGTAGAAAATAGATTTGGAATAGAAATAAGAAATAAAAAAAATTATTTCTCTATTTTCAGGAACATAATTGAAAAAAAGAATTTCCAATTAAAAATTATTTTTTGAAACAAAAATGTTATTAAACACATCCTTAGTAACCTCATCCAATCTTGTTGTTTTACTTTGTCTTATTGTGTCCCATGCTTATTTTTCTTAAAAAAAAGGAGGACCAGCATACTTTCTTTTCATAAGGGAGTTTGCAGGCTGGGCCCGCATTTCGGGCCCATGTGGTTCCGCGCTTTAGGCCCATGTGGGCCGGTTGTGGACGACCTGGGTCGGACCAAACCTGGGGATCCGACCCGGGACACCTTTTATTATTATAATATAAAATAATATTTTAATAAATAAAATAAAAATAAAAAAAATGATTTTCCAGAAAAAAAAAAAAAAAAAAATATCTCTTATTTTCCCAAAAAAGTCAGAAAATGCCAAAAAATATTTATATTTTCGAAAAATACCAAAAAATCAAAAAATCCCTTTTATGTAAAAAAAGAAAAGAAAAAGACCCAAAAAAATGTTTTTCTTCTACAAAAATGCATGGAAAATCCATCAAAAATCCAAAAAGCCTTAGGATCTAAACAAGATTAGGTATTGGAAGGATATTAATGATTAACTAGTGTAATCAAATCCCAAAATCTAGTTTTTTTCGTTGCGCAAGAGCAAGTATTTCTCTCGATATATTGCTTGAATTTCTAATCAACCCACCTCAAATTGATTAGTAGCGATTCCGTTTTAAAATTAACTTACAGGTTAAAAAATTGGACTATTAAGTCATGAATTTGTGGGTTTGGGAGAGCCCAGGTTGAGCCTAATATATCTAGTTGAACCATTAGCCTCCAAAGGTGCCCGCCTTGATTGGGTGCTGAAAAAAAGAGGTCGCGATAGCTTGGCGACTCCATTGGGGACATTTTGAGGACTTAGGCCATTTTATCTTGTTTAAGCACCTTAATAACTTGTTTTTTTTTTTTTTGTTCTTTTTATGCAAGGTTACTAGCTTAAGAGTTATTATTTTATTATTATTATTATTATTATTATTATTATTATTATTATTATTATTATTATTATTATTATTATTATTCCATTAAAATAAAATGTTTTGTGATCATAAATTATTGTGGATGCTTTACTGTTTTAGCACTACACATGACGCACACAATCCAGCCACTAGACCTAGGCCGCCATAGGATATTTAGGATGATGTGAAGAAAGATACTGCTTCGAATGTGAGACTGTGTTATAGAGGTTGCCTTTCTTTTCCTTGAATTTCTTTAGGTGGAGCCGATGTTAAAAGGGTATGTTGCCAATGCGAGGCTACGATAGGCGGACACCATTTTAATTTTAACAAGCCTTTTATTTAGAAATTGAGCCACACATATCATGTGCATATCTATGTGATTATCATCAATGTAAGTTTTTATTTGTGCACTTTGCAATTTACTTACCTTCCTGTATATATTGAGTGGTCCATGATTAGTCTAGGATTTAATACCATGGTCATTTAATTTTGGAAGTAATTGTCATAAAGTTAAAAAAAAAACAAAACTTTGGCAAAGGAAATTACTTTCAGTTAGTGTTTTTTTTTCTCAAGCATGTTACAAACTTCTTTTCTACAAGAATTTTCATTTGCTTCAAAAAGGGATATAAGTCATTTTAAAAATTATTGCAATTCATGCTTTCATCATCTTTCAAATTGAATATCTTTTTAGTCTATGATAACATATCACATGCTTTTTTTCAATCCATGCCTAGGAAATCCTCTACTTGTACAAACTTTTCATAAATAAACAAAAGGGTAGGATTATGTCATTATCATGGACTGACTCCCTATTCATATCATGTATTTATGCATATTTGTTTATTCATGACCCAGGTAATCACGGAACGTCAATGTTCGCCGATCCAGACTCATTCAAAAGCAAGAGCAAGAATGGCCAAAGAGAATGTACCAAGCCATGTTGCGGTCATGGAAAGCAAAATGAAGCAAGTCTTCAATGTGCTTCAACAACTCTCAAAGTAGATAAACTCTATTCAGAGCAAACTTACTCCCACCCCAACCTCAATCGAGGTATTGCTACCACAATCCTCCATCAAGGGTGATCAAGGTGGAGATACCGACGATAACATGCCCGAATTGGAGGATGATTCACACCAAGCCGCAATTGAAAAAGCTAAGCCAAACAGTTTGTCTAAAGTTGAGCATGACAAACATCTCAAAAGCTTGAGAAGAGACTGAAATAATTGCAAGGCCTCCAAGATCCTACTTTAACGAACCTCTGCATTTATTCCAAGGTCAAAATGTCGGAAAAATTCAAAATGCCTAAGTTTGAGAAGTACGATGACATGACTTGCCCGAAGGCTTATTTGCAAATGTATTTGGTTTGAATGACCCAATACATTAATAATACACCATTAATAATCCAATTGTTCCAATCAAGTCTAGTAGGCCTAGCCTTGAGGTGGTTTATCACAAAGAATATGAATCTCCTCGAAACATGGAGCGAAGTGAGTGAGGCATTCCTCAAGTAGTATAAGTTCATAATGAACATTACCCCTTCTCGTGATGATCTTAAGTGTACCAAAAATAAAAAGCACGAATCATTTAAAGAATATACTATTAGGTGAAGGAATCTAGCCGCCAAATTTAATTTAATTTGTATTTCTTTTTAATCTTTGAATTTTTTTCCAACATTATGTTTGGTCTACACCACATCAGCACCACATGTCTTATGAAAGTAATAAAATAAGACATGTCGACATCTGTCATTAATTTAGTTAGACGGAGTTAATGGAAGAATTTGTTTGAATCAATGAAATAAGTTTTAGAATTTGATTATATCTTATAAAAATTTTGAGATGTAATTGTCAAAATTTTCAAGATTTTAAAAATAATTATTCCTTTAAATTTTTGTCCTTTACTCCCTCAGTGCTGCGAAGGAGAGGATTGATGTGGGATCGGAGCGTCATCCGTGACATGCAAGAAAAAAAGAGGCGGGTCTTGTCGGCGCAAAACAAAGGAAGCGGTCGCAAATTCCATGCATCTTACGCGATTATGATAAAGGCGCGCCACCAGATAATTTCAGAAAACTTATACTTATTTTGGATCCAAGGTGAACATTTAGGGATCTTCGTGCACGAAAAAAGATTTAGTGCTTTGACTTTTCACGACATTTCCAGGTCTTGTTCAAATTTTAATTTATTTCTAAAGAAACTTACTCCGTTATTGCATTAAAGTTAGGATTAGATGACCAAAACACCTTAGGCACGGCACTTGCTGATTTTTTTTTTTTTTTTTTTTTGGGTCGGTCAGCATTCAGCCCAGAGTATCACGAAATGCACCTGTCGCCCTCCAAGCCTTTTTTATGTCACTAGTACTAGAGTTACTGTTTTTGCAATGTATATAAGGTACAAATCAATGTTCAATGGTGGTTGGTCTTGCATCAACATGTTTCGAACCAATCAACTGTTAATGTCAATTTATGCATGTCAATTGACGTAATAAAAAAAAATCAATTTTAGTTTGTGCCTGTTATTTTATCCTTCTATTTTCTTAACCTTATTTTAACAGTGGGAAAAGATGTCGGGTTGAAAGTAAGTTTTTCTTTAAATGGTGGTGGAATTCTTTGGATGCAATTAGGTGATGCATCTCAGATGCACACTTAAAAAGAGTGTTTTCGGGGTTACCGAGCTGTTTAACTGTTGTGACTTTCGTACATCTGTATCCATCTTTCATCAATTTATACGGCTTATTAAAAATTAGCCTAGGAATCTCCAACCCCCGTTGAGAATCACGACCATATTTGTCCGCCGTTGTCACATTAATACGTGGTTGCCTTGTCTTGATCCGCAATATTCAAAGAAAGCGAAATCCTATAGAAATCAGAGTCCTGTCACTGAACTCATTGAAATCGACCCATCGATTACTTCAAAAACCCATTAAACAGGTGCTACGAGAGATTATGAGATATAAAAAATTAATTCTTTAATTCTATGATTGGTTAGTAAATGATTTACAGGGTTCTCCCTATGTTGAGTATGTATCAACACTTTTATTGTATAATGTAAATCTTTTTCATGTTTATTTATTGTTCATTGTTTGATTTTTCTAGTGATTTTATTCTATCCCGTTGATTTGGTTGCAAGCTTTCGCTTTTCATTTTACAAGGGCAATCTAAAACTCAATTGGTGTAACCAATTGGGATGTTAGGGGTTTTTCAACTTAGGACTTAGAAATCAGTTGTTCAAACATCACCAACTACATGTAATCTGCTCTTGAGTAGAGTCATTGGCTAAGCAAAGACCAACGGTCAGCCGATTAATGGGTCTTGTAGGATATTTCATGAGCCTTCAAATAATTGAGCCCCTAAGCTCGTGCCACAGGCATATATATATATATAATGATGATAATTAAAGATGATGAGATTGGGTGATAATTAAAGATGATGACGTTTGGTGATAAGGAGAATGACCATCTATTTTAAGCTCCATAATGGAGAGCATAAACTAATTAAGTCATTATTAGCTCTCTCCACACGCATCATACTCAAGCATGCCCTTTCGGAATAACAAGCTGTAGATCAACATCATTGAAATCTTTGGTTTCTTATTGGAGAAAAGCTAAAGAAATGATAATGTAAGTTGTTCATTCTTGCGCCCCTTCTCATGGATTAATTTATCATACGTCGGAAAAATGTTAACGTGTCATACTTATTAGCTATAAACTTGTGTCGATTGCGTGCATCATATTATTTCCTCTGCATTTTCCTTTGGTGCTTGAGCATCGAATATATCGACAGCAGAGCAAAGGTGGGGTTCATTCATAATCTATGTTATTATGGATCCCTTATTTTCAACACTATTTAAATATATTTGTGTGTGTTTCTCTTTATATTTATTGTCATCTTCTCTGCTATAATCCGAAATAATTGTTCTCTTTGTAATTTAGCCAAAAAACCAAGCAATTTTTGAAAATTATTTGCTTTCCATTCCGTGGACAATTCTAAACCTAACTTGGCACTTTCCTGTCGATGTTTTATCTAAATAATTATCAAATAAATGTTTTTTAATTTTTTGATTTGAAAATGTAAAATTCAAAAAGATAATAAGCCGTGTGAAGCATGGACAATATTACTGGTAATGGCCTAAAAAAAAAAAAAAAAAAACACAACTAGGTCAATGGTAAATTCATTTGAATTATTATCCACAAACAACTAACTAAGGTGCCTAAGGTGCGGATAATAACAATTCTATTTTAGATATAATTTCTGACTATTATCTATTTTTATTTTTTCAACAAATTTTTGAGCAAAAATATGCATTTGATAATGATACAAAATTTATATTTTAGAATATAAATTCGTTTAATATTGATACAAAATTTCTCCCTCTCAAGTGGCTAACGGGTGGCGACGGAGAGCAGCTGATGATGGCCGATTAGTAGCAAAAAGGCTAGTGATGATAAGAATTTTAATCTTTCATTTCTATTCTAAAAAGATAAAAGCAGAAAATTTTATTTCTCATTTATGTTCCTTAATTATTTCTAGACTAAAACTTTGTTTCAAAACTAGAAAAATTAAATCGAGTTATCAAATAGATTTATGTTTCAAACTCGTTCTCGAAAACAGAAAAATAAATCTATTAGAAATAGAATGATTATCATATATACCCTTAATTTTCATGCAAGTAGTGGTAGTTGCGGCAAGGCCCTTTCTCGTAATAATCTTTAACGAGAAAGAATAACAACATAGAAAAGGACATAGATAGTGGGAGGACAAAGGACCATATTAGTTTATTATTATATGATAATCAAACAATTCTCAGACAAGGACGTTTCAAATCTTGAAGGTATATTGGTCTATAACAAAACAAGATTCCTTGTTGTCACGTATGCCCCATATAATTGATGGAGCCCTCATCAAAGAGAGATTATCATAGCACAATTTATTGATATCAAAAACAGATTCCACAACCCTTTATCAATTAAGAAGATTATATATATATTATATATATATATATATATATACATTACGATAACAATTTATGTCTAAAAATTTTCTATGCTGATAAAAATATTTTTTATTCATTCATTTTTATAAATAATATAAACAATCATTTTTTTTAAATACTTTTCAAATCATTCATTTTTTATGAAACAAGCAAAGATTTATTTCAGATTAGGTGTGGTTAGGTTGCTATTGGCTTACAACCCACCATTGTGACACATGAAAATTTCAAAACCAATCAAAAGCAAGTTTCAAAACTGATTAAAACACACATAAAGGTTTGTTTTGATTATTCTTTGAAATAATTAATGGATCGTACAATTTCAATTAAACGCAAGAAAGAAAATTATAGAAAAAATCAATGAGAAACGACAAGTATGTAACAATTTTAACTGTTAAGTGTCGACACTTACCTGACGAAAAGAGTCGGCTCTTATGAAATAAAGATATTACAACATGACGGGCACACTGCATGTTTTGTTTTGACTGCTGATTTAAAGAGGAAAAAAAATCGAAAAGAAAAATCCAGTCTATAAATAACACCTCGTTTGGAGTACTTCCTCCCTCTTTCTCTCTCCCACCTCTCGATTGTCTCCTTCGTTCTCTCTGATCTGAGCCTGAGCTCCATTCATGGCCAAGATCAAGTACATCAAGGCAAGGCTGATCGCCGACAGCCTTAACCTTCCCATGGTTGAGGTTCGTTTCACGCTCATTGTCTCTTGTTAAAATATTTCGTGTCTTTTTGTCTATGAATTTTTATGTTCTTACCTGAGGTCCTTTACCTGTTAATTTAAGTTCTAACATATCTTATGTTTTCGGATCGTTCCCATGCTTCCTAAGTTTTGCCTGCTTGATTGTTGGTATCGGTAAGACCGTGAAGATGACGGGTGGCCCGAGCACGGGGCTGAAGATGACAGAGCCACGTTGAGGGTGCTGAATCTTATCGGGACGTCCAAAAAACGATGTTACCACCGATTAAAGCGTATCATAAGCTGATGAATATAAAAGATGAAAGAAATTCAACAAAACTGACCCCAGAAAACATATTGAGAGCTTGAAAATTTCATGAAATCCAAATCAATTCAACCGGAGTTGGTGAAATGTCGAGGTCCAGTTCATATTGGTAAGACATGAAGAATCAGAGGTCGTTCTTGTTGATGTTAGGGCTCTGAGAGCAACTTCGTCGGTCACGAAAAACAATATATCCAAACTAACGCATACACATAACCGTCCGTTACATTAACAAGTTATATGATTGAAACGAAATCTCCATTGGGAGCATATGTAGGTAGAGAGCAATTTGCCTACCTCGGAGGCGAAAGAAAAGAGGGACTGGTCAAAGGAATTTGGAGGACTTGGAAGCGATTGTAATTCACCACGTAAGAAATTATTAACATGGCATATGAGGATTGCAAATAAAAAAAAAAACCTCAAGTTTTCACGTTAGTCGTGCCATTGACTTACTATGGCTTTCACAAATCTCTAGAGTCTATTGTGGCTTTTAGCTTCTTCTTTTTTTGTCGATCTTACTTTACTTTTAATCTAACTCCTATTTTCAGACTTTTATCCCACTTTCTTATGGGGCATGGAAATCGAAATCCATACTTAAAACTAAATCATTCCACCTCAACCCTCCATAAGAAGATAGGAATTTGAACTCCTATCTCCTCTTCCATTGTTGGAAGATTGATTATTGGAACAAATCCCAATGATTTTTAGCTTTGCTATGAATCAACCCATCACTCTCATGGATGAAGGAACCCGCTGTGCACCTTTCAACCTCGGTGCCCATGAGAGCCAGACTTAACTCCAGCCCGTAGCCTTTTTGGGCCATGCCCAACCCTGTCCCAATATAATATATATATATATAATTACTCTATATTATCTTTGATGGTCAAGTGATTATGTTATGTGGTAAAGAACTTTTTTAAAAAGAAAAGGGTTGGTGATCGATCTAAAGCTATTTGATCCAAGACCAGTTAGATCCGAATTTAGTAGCCGAATCCATTTCAAACTAGTCCTACGTTCATGGAAATATGAAATGAATCTGTTCTTCCTAAAACCGGCCTCAAATTGATCATTCTAGTCTACTTACTACATCATTTTTTTTTTGTTTTCTTTTTGATTGATTAGTTTCTAGATTGAACAGACCAGGTGTACGAAAAAATGTCGCGTTCAATAGATTTGTATAAAATATTCTATTCGTGGATCAACTAATGCCCGGTAGGACCCACATTTTAAATTTTTCAAAAATCATTTTCCCACTTACCTTCTTCCTTCCATAAGGACGCCCACCTTTCATCTCTCTCTTCTCCAGCCGGGTCTCTTCTCCATTACTGTTTCGTTCTCCATAACAAGAGACAAAAGAGACAGCCTTTTATGAAGCCACACAAACATTTTTGGCATTTCCTTATTCAGTCCCTCCTTAAAGCTAGTTGTACCTCCAGGGCGTTGTTTCTCATCGTGAATTGGACGGGGGGTGGTGGGATTTTGCTGGGGATTGCGTTGTCGCTCGCATTCGGGTAGAGCAGGCTGCCGAGCAAGCTCAGCCCCGCCAGCAACTCGCCGGCGAGCTTATTGGACTGGACCTCGACCTGAGTCAGACTCGAGAGGGCGCCGAGGCTGCGGGATCAAGCCCAGGAGCACGTTGCTGTCCAAGTAAAGCTCCTCGAGGTTGGAGAGGAAGGAGACTGAGTCGGAAATCGGGCCAAAGAGTGAGTTGCGGGACAGGCCGAGTCAGCTCAGCCTTGTCGGTTTGGAGAGTGAGACCGGGATGGGTCCGGTGAAGTAGTTGCCCAAGAGGTCTGAGGGTCCAGAGGTGAGGGAGGTCCCAAGAGACAGAGGCGAGGGGGCCCGAGTAGCCGGCCTGGTCGAGGACGAGTTTTGTGAGTCAGTTCGCGTCCAAGTCATCGATGGCGTTGCAACGGAAGCAGCGGGTGAACTTGTCGCTGAACAGGGTGACGAGGTGGGAGGGAAGAGAAAAGTTGAGTGGAAAGGGCCTTTCTGAAAAATCTGATATGTGAGCCCACTAATGATAGCATGGAATGTTTTATCATTGACTGGGCAAATCTGTCATACCCAATATTTTCTCCCCGGTGCCCACCCTTAATGATTACTTACAACAGAAAAACATTAGTTCGTTTGCTTTCTAATTGTGACTGAATTTAATTGCTTAGCGGATTTAAGAACTGATGCGGTCCATTATAGGCTGACGTGACTCTTGATGACGGGACCTTTGCTAGGGCTGCTGTTCCGGTCAGTGCATCCGCCGGTAAGAAAATCCTTATCTTGATCCATTTCCAGATATTTCATGCACAGTTCCATAAATCTCTCATCGTCCTGGCATCTTATATATTTTTGCTGATGAAAATGATATCCAGAAAATATGAAAATGGTGCTCACACCGAGTTGTCTTATGATTTCAGGCATCCATGAGGCATTGGGACTGAGATGTTGTGTTTCCCAGGTTGTAAACCACTTCATTTCTTCTTGTTGTCTTCTGTTGTATCTACCGCTATGGCTTTACCTAATGTGCTAACGAGTGTCATTGTATTAATGTGTACTCAGGCTGTTGAGAATGTCAACAAGATCATCGCGCCCACCCTAGTTGGAATGGTTGGTTCATTATGTAATCCGCTTGTTCCATCTTTCAGTTTTGTAACAGTTGTCCTTAGGCAGTCTTAGTTCTTTAAGATTTAGTTGTTAACTCCTTGTCCAATTGCAAGATGATTGAGAAGATTATTTCAAGCAATTGAAGTTTGCAAGCTTGCATGATTTTTAATTTCTCACCCAAGGAGACTGCTTCATTTGATTTGTAATTTTCTTTATTTTTGCCTTTTTTAGGACCCAACAGAGCAGGCTGCTATAGACAATTTCATGGTTCAACGGCTTGACGGAACCGAAAACGAGTGCGGTTGGTGTAAACAAAAGGTACTTGTTTTCAATGTTTTTTTTATGTTAGCCATGTTCTGGTGACGGATACTGACGGACGTACATTTCTCTTTTGAAGCTTGGAGTAGATGCTACACGTGCCGTGTCCCTTGCGGTCTGCAAAGCTGGGGCTGCTGTTAAAAAAATTTCCCTGTACAAGGTAGCTTCAGCATTGCCATATTTTACTATGTTTGCTTTTGTCTGCATCTTTTCCGAGCACTTAATTCTTTATTTTTCAAATTATTATACTTGCCTGATAATTGGTCATTATAATTGACACTCTTAAAATTCTGGATGTTGTTTCTTCATATTGTTGACCTACAAAAAGTATCCTGCAATGACTAATATCAGGTACATTGATACTCACGTTGGATTGTAAGAAACTTGTTTCTTTTTATAACTGAAGTTATAAGACAATGAGATAGTCTTAGTAGCAGGACTATGGTTGACTCCATCATTTCCACCATTTATTCCACTTTCCATTCGAATCAAAATATGCTAAGTTGGTTTCCTTCTTTTCATGGTCGCAGCATATTGCTAACCTTGCCGGTAACAGCAGATTGGTATTGCCTGTTCCTGCTTTTAATGTTATTAATGGAGGCTCACATGTGGCAAACAAACTTGCAATGCAGGTCTGCAGTCTGCTTCAACTACATTTTGCTAATTTATCTTTTCTAAGATTTCTCAATCTTATGCACCTATACTGCAGAAGTTTATGATTCTTCCAGTTGGAGCTTCATCGTTTAAGGAGGCCATGAAGATGGGTGTGGAAGTATATGGCCATTTGAAGGTGCTAAAACCTATAACAATCAAATTGTCTCGAAAATCATCCTTCTCAAACTGTCAAACTGTTAGGAAACACGATCATTGAGACTTGTCTTTTATTGTGCATTAGTTTGCACTGTCTTTTGATATAGCATAAACAAAAAGGAGGATCAAACATTTAAGGTGAAAGTTGGTTAATATTGGTTATTATTTTCTTAATGATGAGTCTTTGTTTGATAGATGATTTTTATACTTTGCTTTAGGCTGTAATCAAGCAGAAATACGGTCAGGCTGCAATGAATGTCCGTGACACAGATGGATTTATTAAGGTGAAAGATTTGCTTCATGAAATGCAATGAAATGGAAGCAACTTTTCTTCTCAATGAATGTTGTTGTTAGTCTTTTCACTTCCATTATTGTTGCTTTTGGCTAATTCAGGATAATGAAGAGGGTCTAGAGTTGCTCAAAAAAGCCATTGAAAATGCAGATTACACTGGCAAAGTGAGTTCTTGGATCAACTATATAACACTGTTGGACGCATTTCCATTGTTCTTATTCTCCCTTTTTTTCTCTGATTTTTTTTTTTTTTTTTTTTTTGGTGGGGGGGATGCTTGGGTTTATTGCCTTTTCATGTATGGATAGGGGGACTTACAGGGTACCTTTCCTATTTCAGGTTTTTATTGGAATGAATGTTGCCGCATCTGAGTTCTATGGACAAGATAGAACCTATGATATGAACTTCAAGGAAGAGGTTACTTTCTTTCATTGTTTATACTGTCAAATGCATTTTCTGAAGAGTTAATAAGTGATAATGCTCCCTCAAGAACTCAGTTTCCATGAACATTGATAACTTGAATTTGTGGTTCTTGTAGTCGTCCAGAAACAGGATTTAAAGTGCTCATCCTCCTCTGTGGGTCTATGCAGAACAATGATGGATCCCAGAAGATCCCTGTAGATGCTCTCAGTAATGTGTACAAGTCACTTGTGATTGACTACGGTATCATGTCGATTGAGAATCCCTTTGACCCTGATGACTTGGAGCACTATGCAAGAGTGACCGATGAAATTGGTGAACACGTCCAAATTGTGGGAGGTGATCTGCTGGGCACAAACCTCGTGGTGAGCTTGTGAACTTCATCTATGCAACTCTCTCTCTCTCTCTCTCTCTCTCTCTCTCAATCATATCATACTTTGCAGAAAGCGATTAAGGGGAAAACTTGCAATGCTTTCCTTCTCAAGGTACATCCCAGATCATCACTTTTGAAATGCAATCCATAGCGGACTATATCTACAATGAACTGACTGGAATGACCGTACAACAGGTTGATCAAATCGGATCTGTTACTGAGAGCGTTGAGGCTGTAAAGATGTCAAAGGTAGCTGGGTGGGGAGTGATGGCTCGCTGCGGCACTCTGGGACAGAAACGAAGCATAGCCAATGCACTCTTACCTAAAATGTCTTGCTTCGGCGATTGTACGAAACTTCGCGGCGGAGAAACAGAAGGCGCTTTTATTGCTGACCTTTCTGTGGGTTTGGCCATGGTAAATGCACAGCATTATTTCGACCTTATATCGAATTTACTCAATCTTTAACCGACGAGTTTGGCATTATTCTTGGGATCAGGGTCAAATTAAGACTGGAGCACCATGCAGGTCAAAGCGGTGGGCAATATACAACCGGGTTGGTATTGTTCTATTTTGTTTTTGCTTGGTTACATTAAGTTGCTCTGCCTGCACTTAGATCATTTCTCGCCATTAAATTAGTCACGACTCATGTCTGCATATGCACAGCTCTTGCAAATTGAAAAGGAGCTCGGCGCAGAAGCTGTTTATGCTGGAGCAGACTTCCGCAGGCCAGTTGAACCCTACTAGAGTACAACGGGCATCCTTATTAGTGTAGATACAGGTGTTTGGCTTGCTTTTTATGCTCTTGAGCAATAACTTCGGCCTTAAGCCTCTTGTAAATACAAGGCCTGAACTTTCGTGGCCTTCAATAGTTTTCACTCTGGATCTTTATTGAGCTCGAACGATGCAATGATGAGGAAACATCTATAATGGAGGAACTATAAGTGCGGTTGGCTTTAAGATCAATTTTTTTTTTTCTTTTCTTTCCCTCTCTTATGATGTCAGATTGCAGCAGTTAGTCTTTTGTTTGTGTTAATTTTCTCTCTGTTTTTTCTACTTTGAACTCTTGCGTTTACTAAATCCAAGGATCCTTGTCCACTGTCGATGAGAGATGGATCGTTCATTTTATGGGCTCCGTCTAACAAACCAAGATGTCACCCCTATTTCTCTTTGAAACTATGTTAAAAAGGGTGTTCCAGCCGAGTGATCCTCCTTTGGGCCCTTGACATCCCCCTGAAAAATATCCATGCATAGCAAATTTTTTTCGTGGTCAAAACCTGTCCTAAGATATCACATTATATCCATTTCAATCTTTCGACCAAAAAAGAAAATATCCATTTCTATCTCTATATCTGTCTATTTCTATAGCCTCATATTTATGCTATATATATATTTTCATTTTCTAAATCTGTCCCTACTCCATTAAGGACTTTACCATAAATCCCCAATTCAACTCTTTAACGTAATCGGGTAATCACCACTTCCTGTAGTACTTTTCTAGTAAATGTAAATATCTTTAACTAAATACATAATAAATTGCAGTGAATTTACAAACGAGATTGCTTACTCAAAACTCATCCATTATAAATCTTCAATTAGGAAATCTTTAGAATCGGCTCTTATAAGGTTGAAAACGTTTAAGATAAATGTTCATAGAGATAAATAATATCCTACCAGCAGTTAGGCTTGAAGGGGTGGCTATTACTAAAACACAATAACTGATTTTATAATAGAGTTGGCGATAATTATTTATACTTACTAAATAACCATGGACCATGAAGAAAATAATGGCGTTCTAGTAATTAACAGAAACAAAAAAAAATTCTCAATCCCCGTAACAAATTTTCTCCATTGGTCAAATACTTGTCCCACTACCTAAAACTCACTTATGTTTCATAGGGTTTGGGCGGATGGCCGACCCGATTGTACCTGTTCCACCCCCTCCTTTAAACAATTATCCAATCAGCTTATTATATCCATTTACTTTGATGAGACGAGTTTTCAATTTAATGTCAAAATCCTTAACGGGTTAGGATGAATTTGGAAAACGACATAAACTAAATAGGACGGGATTGGAACGAGGTCGCTAGGGGCATGCATGTTTTCACTTCTTTTTTCTGTTTAAGAACAGATTTTTTGTTTTTTTTTTTTGTTTCTGGGAACAAAAAAAGAACAGAAACGCGTTTGTTTGTGTTTTTGTTCAAAATTTGTTTTTTTGTTCCCGGAACAAAAAAAGAACAAAAAATGATAAACAAAAAAAAAGTTGTTTTTTGTTTCAGAAACACTTTTGAAGAAACACTTCTCTCTCTTCTCTTTTCTTATTTTTTTTCTTATTTTTTCTTTGGCCGGTCGCCGGCCGGCGACGCCGTCGAGGGTCAGCAACCTCGCTGGAGTGTCGCCGGCCCCTGGCGAGGCAGAGCGAGCTTGAGCTTGCCCAGATCCGGCAAGGCCGAGTCTCGCCAGGGGCCGGCGACGCTCTGCCTCATGTCGCCATGGCTGGGCGAGCTCGAGCTGGCCCAAATCCGATGAGGCCGAGCCTCGCCCAACCACGGCGAGCCTCGCCATGGCTGGGCGAGGCTGCCGGCCCACGTCGGCCGGTCGCGGAGGCCGGCGACCGGCCAAAAGAAGAAAAAAAAAAAAAAGAAAAAAATAAAGGAAAAAAAGGAAAAATAAAATAAAAATATTAAAAAATTAAAATAAAAAAAAAAAGAATATAAATTTATCAAATGTGTTTCTATTCATTTTTTATTCCTGAAACAAGTTTACCAAACGCGTTTTTTTGGCTAAAAATTGTTCCCTGGAACAGTTTTTGAACAGAAACGTTACCAAACGCGCCTTAGATGAATGCATTAGCACCGTTGTTGATTAATATTTGTCAACTGTGTCGATCTTGTGAACTTGATATATATAGTCTTCAGCCACAACTTGGGGTCATGACATGCAAGGATGCACTTTCTATGTTGGGATAATGGCACAAATGGTTCAGAATTTTGGCTTAACCTGCAATGCAATCCCGGAACTTTTATTTTGTTAAATGTGATCTATAAGTTTTAATTTAGTTTGCTGTAGTCCTTGAACTTTTAACACATGTTCAATAAAATCTCTCAACTATATGAAAATGTTCAATCTTATTATTCAATTAATTCAAGTTTAGGAATAACACTAAACATTTTCATATATTCAATGGACTAAATTAAACACATACCAAAAGTCTAGCAACCTCATTGAACAAATTAAGACTTCAGGGATCGCATTGTACACTAAGTTAAAGTTCATATATCACATTTAATAGATTAGAAGTTCATGGACCATATTACATATTAAGTTAAAGTCCATAAATCATTTATTTTGTTTTTTGCTACTCTGATTTATTCCTAGCAGGCTCACCTCCTCCAGCTTGAAGGGTTGCATATGTATGATTCTCTAGAGAAATCTCACCATAAGACGACAAAAGGCAATGAACGAGTGGACCATCTTTTTTCGGCTAGTTGTGCTTCCTTTCTCTCTCAATGTTGAAGGTCTCCATATTTTGTGAATTTTGGGTTTAAGTCATCCTTTTTCTTACAATTTTTAAATGTACCCCACTTTCGAATGATTGGAAACCCAAATTTTTTATCCACTACTTTTGCTTCAATCTTTTCCCTTACATTCTCTAAGTACATGTTTCATTGTTGGGCTGGCAAGAACAAGAGAGAAAATTGTCTGAAATGTTCTCAATCTTGTGTATGATGACCAATTTAATTATAAACCTTTAATTGTGTCAATTCAATTCTAAATATTTTAACAATTTAGTAACTTAGTCTTAAAATTTTTCAATTGTACCGATCTAGTCTTAGACTTATGAAAACTTATCAATTTAGTCATTTCGGCTAAATTGGTCGAAAATTGTTGACATAATAGTCTAGTAAGTACTGATCATCCTACGTGGCACAACTAGGACTAACGTGGATAATTCTTCAATTTTTTTTTCCTTTCCTTCTTCTCATTCTTTTTTCTTTTTTCCCTTTTCACTTTGCCAGCCACCAGCAAGAGTTCACTGGCCATTTTTCTCCTTTTTTCTTTCTCTTTTTTCTTTTTTCCCATTTCACTTTGCCACTCATCGAGAAGAACCCACTAACCTTAAGCGACAGCTACCCTTGCTTGGGCAATGGTTCCCCCTCACTAGAGGCCGACGAGGGGGACCCTTTCCCAAGTGAGGGCGATCATTGCTTGAGGCCGGTGGAGGCCATTAGCCATTGATAGACTCGGCAATAGCTAGGAGAAGGAAAAAGAAAAAAAGAAAAAAAGAAAAAGGAAAGAAAAGAAAATGAAGAAATTCATGAAATTAAAACATTTCAAAAAAAAAAAAAATCTATGCCAACTTCAACTGCGCCACATGGGACAACCGACACTTATTAGATTGCCATGTCAACGATTTTCGACCAAAATTGACTAAAATGACCAAATTGACAAATCGTCAAAATGTCTAGAATTGAATCGTTACAATTTTTGACATAAAATTAGTACAATTAAAAAGTTTATAACTAAATTGGCAAATTGTCAAAAGATTAGGATTAAATTGATACAATTGGAAAGTTTTGAACTAAATTAGCCACCGTATAATAAATTTAGTACTTTTTGGATGGAAAAACAAAATCTCAGTTTTGGTATTCAAATCAATATAACTATTTAGAGATGTACTATAGGAGTTAGAAATTTCTTTTTCTTTTTCACCATTGGAATCGCTATCAATTTTACAATATGGCAATGAAGATGCATAATGGCATATAATCCGTGGGCGGTGCGGCTCATTTAGTTCTTACTATTCTCGGTTAAAAGTTTTAAAAGGTATATATATATGGTGTATATATATATGTATATGTATATACATATATGTGTTAAAGTTTGAATAATAATCATATATTCCCTTTTAGTAGGAGTTTATCTATTTTTGCCGATTTTAGACAATAAAAAATTGGTTTTTACGTATCTGCATTTTCAGAAAGATTGCCTATAAATAATTAGTTATTTTTCCATTTATTTAAATTCTATGGATTCTTCATTTAATGATCCTGAATATCAAGAAGTCCCATTGCCCCTAAATCTTCTTCATTCTTACCCCCCTTACTTAACACAACAATGCAAGGACATTTGCATACATTGTTTCAGTATATTAGCGATTCATGTGAAGTACGACATTGAAATCAAATAGAGGTTATCTGGGCTTGCTGGACAAGTTAAAGATCGATTGAGCCAAGTCATCAGCTTTCTTCGTGAGAATGTGAGAGAAACTTTATGTGGGGAAGTTAAGGAGAATTATCAAAAAATTCTTAAACCTTTTCTTTTTTTAAGCCAATTGAATTTTAGATCTTTTGTATTTGTGTCAATTCGGCCCATTTAGCCAATTTTTGCCAACTGGTGTTGATGTAGGCACCTAGCGTTCTATGTGACACAACCAAGTCTTTGACATAAATAATTTTTAATAACATTTTAATATTTTTTGAATTATTTTTTTTATTTTTTTCTCTTTCTTCTTTTTTTTTTTCATTCTTCCTCTTGTAGGTTAGTAAAACTTAGTGATTGACCAGAGGCAAGGGTTGGTGAGGTAGGCCCCAAGGGCAAGCCTCACCCGCCACTGGTGAGGAAGTGGCTTGGCTGATCTTGCCAATGGCTAGCGAGGTTGACCTTGCCTCTAACCGATTGCTAGAGAGGATGAAGATGAAGGGAAAGACAAAAATAATATATATTTATATATAAAAAATATATATATATATATATATATATATATATATATTTATATATAAAAAAGAAATTAATAATAAATATAATTCAAAAAAATTAAATTATTATTAAAAATTATTCACATTAGTGTCACCTATGCCAAGTAGGAAGATTGGTGTCCATGTTAGTGCTGGTTGCCAAAATTAGCCAGATTAACTGAATTGACACAAATGAAAAAAATTTAAAATTTCAACCGTCAACGATAACCGAAGCTTTTGTCGTTGATCCAATTGCCAATCTATTAACAAGATAATACTTACTACTTTGTTACACTCCATTTTAATATGAAAAAAAAACGAAGTAGCATGTTTTAGATTGGAATCGATTCGACTTTATTTGAGTTTGTATTAGTGATACTCTTTTCTGGAGTATTGCTTCACTTTTCTATTGTTATTGGATTAATTCTTGCTTACGAAAAATGGAAAAGTTAAATTAGGTGGAGGTTATTTGTATGTAACCTTTTCGTATGTTCGAAGTCAGAACTATCGGATTAGCTTGTTAGATTGACTTTTTGCAATGACCCTCAAGTGACTGGGAGGATACTCGTGCTAACTGAAATGAGTTTCTTTGGATTCATTTCCTGAGTTATCTGAGCATGAGTTCTTTCTATAGATGAATAGGTTGCCACTTGTGATCGAGAAGGTCATGGGGTTGAGTCGTGGAAACATTTCTTGCAGTAATGCAAGGGAAAGGTTGCATGTGATAGAATCATCCCCTAATTGTTTCATAAGGGGAGTCTCATGCAATGAGTGTCCCTCGTTGAATGTGCTGGAGGTGTGGCATGTAAATACTATGGAAATACCATGCTTGCATACCACTGCTAGAAAGAGTTATTCTTCTTTGGGAAGTGATCAATGTTGTTTCTGTCAGTGTCTCTCAACAAGCCAATGGGTTTTGGGATCGTATGGCGGATCTCTTTGGCCGTGGGGGTCATTTGGAATAGGCTCATAGTTTAATCAAGATTTGTTCGATTCCTGATTGTTAACTTATCCTTAACTGGAATTTGTTGGAACCAATATAACTAACTTTTAAAATGAAAGATTTAGGTGAAGTAGATATTGTCTTAGATATTAAAGCTAAAAAACATAGTAGGGTTTATTTTATAAGACATTGTGATTATGTTGAAAAATGTTAAATAAATTTCAACATCTTGTTTCAAGGAAATGAATGCTCCATTTGATTTTGGTATTAAATTAAATTATAATATTGATTGAGCAGTAGCACAATGTGAATGCTATAGGGTCTTTAAAGTATGCAATTCACTACACTAGACTTGATATTGCTTATTCCTTGTGCAAGTTAAGTAGATATAGTAGTAATCCAAGTATATAACATTGAAAAGCTATTACCATAATTTTTTGTTATCTTAGAGAACTTAAAATTTACTATTGTTTTATAATAATTATCTGGCTGTAATATAATGATACACCAATGTAGATTGTATTACAAGTATGGATCATAAATATTCCACTTTTGGATGGATTTTCATATAATGTGGATTAGTTGTATCTTAGGCAAATAAGAAGCAAACATGTTAACTCACTAAATGGTGGAATTTGAATAAGTTGTTTTAGTAGCTACTAGGAAAGAGATTGAATGGATTAAGAATTTGTTGTTGG
This sequence comes from Eucalyptus paniculata subsp. matutina, assembly GCA_017140255.1. NCBI lineage: Eukaryota > Viridiplantae > Streptophyta > Magnoliopsida > Myrtales > Myrtaceae > Eucalyptus > Eucalyptus paniculata. The sequence goes on from CM029435.1 coordinate 30,727,133, forward strand.
ATATTAAATTATGATATGGTCTTATGCCTCCTCTTTCTATCCATCGTGATATTTAGGCTACTTTGCCAGCCAAATGTTTGCTGCTTGGTCTTTAAAATTTAAGCTCCAAACATCCACTGTACAAGTGGAATTCTAATATGGAAAAGTCGACATCATTCAAAACAATTTCATGATCCTCTTATACATACATGAGCCAAGATAAGTAAAGCTTGAGCTACTGAAAAGAACAATGAACTGATTCAACCTTATTTTCCCAGAAAGTGAGAATCTGACTCATGATGATCTAATGCAACCTTCTCTATAGTCTTTGATTCAGGACCTGTCATTTTATCTTCTAATAGAGAAAAGTCCATTGAAGTCTACTTATAGATTCTACTTTAAAATTTTGTCTTCGAGTTTATCCGTCTTTTGATAGATCATAAGTTTGTGTCTCATGTACAATATTAGCTTCATTGCACTTGAATTGATTGATATATGTTGGAAATCGATGATCCATTTTCAACAAAATCTAGAAACTACTAACATTCACGTGGGAATGCAAGCAAGCATAAGCCAAGTTGGAGAAGATTCAAGTGGGAAACCTTGGATAAAAGTCAAGAATAGCGGCTGAAGGAGAACAAACTAGAGAAGTCTCGTGCATGGGAAATTTGTGCATGGGAAATCTTGAAAGAAAAGTCAACAAAAGCTACTAAGATTAGAAAAATGAAGAAAAATGGAGAAGCCACCAGAAGATCCGAAGAAGCCGCATGAGCAGGAGATAAAGAAGCAAGTTTGTAATTTTATATTAATTTTTTGTACAAAGTCGGTTGTGTATGGCGGTGAATTCACGCCTATAAATAAGCTTGTAGTTGATCATTTGAGTGTGTGTGAGGGGAAACCCTCCACCTTGTGTGAGGTCCACCTTGTGTGGGAAAACCCTCTACCGTGAGAGGTCTTAGACCTCCACTAATCTCCATCAAACTATTTTCTACAATTAATGAAACTATTTTCTCCCAAAAAAAAAAATAGTTTTATTAGTTGAGCAAACTAGTTTGATGGAAGTATAGTAGAGGTCTAAGACCTCTCATGGTGTGGAGGGTTCACCCCACACACAAGGTGGAGGTATTACCTCTCACACACACCAAATGATCAACTACAAGCTTATTTATAGGCGTGAATTCACTGCCATACACAACCGACTTTGTACAAAAAATTAATATAAAATTACAAACTTGCTTCTTTATCTCTTGCTCGTGCGGCTTCTTCGGATCTTCTGGTGGCTTCTCCATTTTTCTTCATTTTTCTAATCTCAACAGCTTTTGTTGACTTTTCTTTCAAGATTTCCCATGCACAAATTTCCCATACACGAGACTTCTCTAGTTTGTTCTCCTTCAACCGCTATTATTGACTTTTATCCAAGGTTTCCCACTTGAATCTTCTCCAACTTGGCTTCTGCTTGCTTGCATTCCCATGTGAATGTTAGTAGTTTCTAGATTTTGTTGAAAATGGATCACCAATTTCCAACACTCCCCCTTGATCCATTTTCGGGATACTCCGGACTTGTGTTTAAAGTCTTGGACATACCTTGAAATTCTTTTTGTAGTTTGTCCCATGTCTTTTATTCTGTCTTCGTTCCACGATCCCTTGCTTTCTACGATCCTTGCATTCTTTTGTATGAACACTTGCACTTGTCTTTGAATATGCATGTCTTTTCTTCAATGATGTCCCATATGTCTCGGGCCATCAAAATGCTCTTAATTGTAGTTGTTAGCTCGGGCTCGGGCTCTGGCTCTCATAGGCTCTGGCTCTGGCTCTTTGGACTCTCGCTTGGGCTTTGGCCTTTTTAGTTGAGGATGGTGAGGACAAACGCCCATAACCATCCAAATATGCCTAGCTCTGGCTTCACGGTCCCTTACCCCTGGCTCAGTTACAAACCTGGGCGCATCTGGCTCTGATACCATGTTAAAAATTTTTTGGATGTGTGCGTGCGGAATCATGGTTTTGGTATTAGTTATAGTTTTTGATTTGTGATATGTGCAAGTGTATGATATAATTTGTGGAGGATGGACAAGGGACAAGATATGATAATTGAAGGATATAAGACATGAGATATGGAGGAAAATAGTTTTATTAGTTGAGCAAACTAGTTTGATGGAAGTACAGTAGAGGTCTAAGATCTCTCACGGTGTGGAGGGTTCACCCCACACACAAGGTGGATGTATTACCTCTCACACACATCAAATGATCAACTACAAGCTTATTATAGGCGTGAATTCACCGCCATCCTTCACCGACATTGAGTACAAAATTAATATAAAATTACAACTGGCTTCTTGTCTTCTAGAATTCTTCGAAGCCATATTGCATGACTAGTAGTTGTAGCAGCCGCAACATATTCTGCTTCTGCAGTGGATTGTGCCACTGAGTCTTGTTTTTTAGATATCCATGAAAATATTTTAGAACCTAATGTGAATGCATAACCAGTTGTGCTCCTCCTATCATCAGATGATCCTTCATAATCGCTATTAGTATAACCGATCAACTTAGTTGTTGCACTAGGTTGGTACCAAATACCATAATCAGTGGTTCCTTGTAAGTATCTTAGAATTCTCTTGGCTGCTCCAAAATGAATTTGGCTTGGACTCTGCATAAACCGTGATAGTAATACCTCCACCTTGTGTGTGGGGTGAACACTCCACACCGTGAGAGGTTTTAGACCTCTACTGTACTTCCATCAAACTAGTTTACTCAACTAATAAAACTATTTTTTTTTTAACATGGTATTAGAGCCAGATGCGCCCAGGTTCGTAATTGAGCCAGGCATAGGGGACCGTGAAGCTAGAGCTAGGCATATTTGGATGGTTATGGGCGTTTGTCCTCACTATCCTCAACTAAAAAGGCCAGAGCCCGAGCGAGAGCCAAGAGAGCCAGAGCCGGAGCCAGAGCCAAAACCAAAGCTGGCCGATTGAGTGATCCATTTTCTAACAACTATAATTAAGAGCATTTTGATGGCCCGAGACATATGGGACATCATTGAAGAAAAGACATGCATATTCAAAAACAAGTGCAAGTGTTCATACAAAAGAATGCAAGGATCGTAGAAAGCAAGATTGTGGAACAAGACGGAATAAAAGACATGAACAAACTACAAAAAGAATTTCAAGGTATGTCCAAGACTTTACAACACAAGTTCGAGTCCCGAAATGGATTAAGGGGGAGAGAAATTGGTGATCCATTTTCAACAAAATCTAGAAACTACTAACATTCACGTGGGAATGCAAGAAATTTGTTGGAGAAGATTCTTGGAAAACCTTGGATAAAAGTCAAGAATAGTGGCTGAAGGAGAACAAACTAAAAAGTCTCATGCATGGGAAATTTGTGCATGGGAAATCTTGAAAGAAAAGTCAACAAAAGTTGCTGAGATTAGAAAAATGAAGAAAAATGGAGAAACCACCAGAAGATCCGAAGAAGCCGCAAAGCAAGAGATAAAGTAAAGTTTGTAATATATTAATTTTTTGTACAAAGTCAGTTGTGTATGGCGGTGAATTCACGCCTATAAATAAGCTTGTAGTTGATCATTTGGTGTGTGTGAGAGGTAATACCTCCACCTTGTGTGTGGGGTGAACCCTCCACATCGTGAGAGGTCTTAGACCTCTACCGTACTTTCATCAAATTAGTTTGCTCAACTAATAAAACTATTTTTCTCCATATCTCATGTCTTATATCCTTCAATTATCATATCTTGTCCCTTGTCCATCCTCCACAAATTATATCATACACTTGCACATATCACAAACCAAAAACTATAACTAATACCAAATTCACGCAGCACACCAGCACATAACCAAAAATTATTAACAATATATTTGTGTTTACTTCAAAAAATTTGTTCAGTCTTGCTTAAGTTCATCTCTTCTGGGATGAGTTGCTTTGGTGAATAATGCTTACCTGTTCCTATAGGATTCCCATATATGCGTACTCTATTTTTTCATTAGGTCTCTTCTCTAGATGGGACATTATTGCGGAGGATTTGGGCTTCATGTTGGCATTTGGAGATCTAGTGTTGATTTCCTTCACGTTTAGCATTCAGGTATGCCATCTAGAGGAGATGAACATACAATACGGTTACACATTGCATCTTTATATTTCTGTAGCTATCAACTGTCACATTATCACTCCATCTACGAACCTATTTTTTCTCTACTTTCCACTTGCAGTCTGCTGCACAGGGAGGTGGGAGGGCCCTTGTTTATGTTGTTTTTTTTTTTTTTTTTTGGGAGGACGGTGGCTCCTGAGTTTTCATCTGCCAATCCGATGCTTAAATTGATGGTTAATAGGCATTGCTTATCTAGCATTATGGGCAAGCCAATTAAGTTAACGATAAGCTGCATTCATGCGTAGCAAATATAAATATTCCAATTCTCTGGATGGTGTGATTAGAGTATTATTTTGTTCTTTGGTGTTCAATGAATTATTGACAGTTCATGCAACATATCTCTGGTTTATAGTTGTTCACTTCCAGATCTCTTAGGAGGATTAGAACAGTTGCCTTATTATACTAATTCTGATTGCCTTTAAAGGATTGCACCCTAAGAGTACACCTCTTGCTATGTTAGTAGTTGTACACCCGTGGCTTTTGAGGAATAATGTTGAGCTAACGACAATTGCTGCCATTGCTAATTGTTTCGTATATCTGATTGGGTAGGCTTTGTGGAAGTTGTATTGACTTTTTGCCATCTGAACCTCATATTTCCTGCCGCCTTTACTAAGAACTCATTGCCTTTGCCTATAAAACCACATACATATATGGTGTTCTGAGGAGCTAACAAGCGAAAGCTTGTGAGCTCTTCTATGGGGTCGTCCTCCAAAAGTTGCAGTGGGGAAGTTGCTTGCTTCTGGTTATTGGTAAAACAACAGTCTCCTTCTTCTCTTGTTATGAAGGTCATAAATGGAATCCAAGTCTAACATGAACGGAAAGAACCACCAAGTATGCTTATAATGTGCTCGCAGCCTTGCACACCAACCTCAATAGTTCCAACTTGTGTTGTTGGATTTATCAGCTTGGTCCTTTGCAGTTTAATGTTAATAAATTTGCTGTTAGCCTAGTTTTGACATCCTATGCATATCAAACCTTCGCTATTGTCTGAAGTTAAACGACTGTGAGAGTGCTGTCACAGACTCACTCATGGTCAATTCTTTTTTTGCTTCTCCTGCTACTCTTGCAAATTTGACTTCATGTATCCTTTGGTTGAAGGGGAATTGCGAGGCATTGTAACTACCTTAATGACTTGCTGCTGGCACTGCCCTTCTGCTTGCCTTGTCGACTTAGGTAAATTTTCACTTCACCCAACTCTATTTTGATTTGCCATGTATGCCATAAGTGGATAACCCTTTTTAAGAGCAACTTCTCTTTTGCAGTTCGCCAGTTCCTCATTTTCTAACCGATCTATCTCCTGATTCTGCTGACATAGAGAGAGAGAGAGAGAGGAGATAAAGCTCGTTGTGGAGACAGGTACAGAGGGATATGGGCAGAAAACGGCAGACTAGTTCCTCGGAGGATATTCCTTTATATCTATTAGATGTACAGTAGTTCAACTAGTAATGTTAGACCGTCCTACTTTCATAAGAAAAATCCCGAGTGGGAGATTGAGGGGTCATTTGTTTTCTGTACCTGTTTTCTTCATCTTACAACTTGCAATTTCTTGGGAGGGTGGTATTACTTTTTCCTTCGTTCTTTTCTTATTTGAAAAAGAGAAATCTTGGTGGACCCTGGTAGGGCGGTGTTCTTCTTTTATGATGAACTTTCTGGAGATAAGCCAGGAGTTGGTCTTTCTGTTGCTTATGCGATTCGATCTCTACTCAGTGATGTGATATCGAGTACTCTTGACTTGCCAGTGTACGATGAAGTCCTTTCATCGCTTGCCATTACCATTAGTAACCTTGTCCAATCGTTCAATAAAAAATTATTAGAAAAGTCCTAAACCTAATATATTATTATCAATTTAGTTTTAAATATTTTAATAGCATCAATTTAATCCTAATTTTTTTTATAATACAAAGTCACTAATCTTTTGAGTTAGTGCTAATTCAGCTATTCTAGTTAATTTTGATAATATATTATTAACGCGAATACAGTTGGTTTACATGGCCCATTAACGTTGACATAGATAATTTTTTTTTATAATAACTTAATAATTTTTTTGATTTTTTTTATTCTTCTTTCTTTTTTCTCTCCTTTTTTCTTTCTCTTGCCAGTGGCCAATAGCCATGGTAAGGCAATTTGGCCTTGCCTGGCCATGTCAAGGTTGAGCCCCAACTGAGCTCAACCTCAATGGACCTAGCTTGGTCAAGGCCAACCCTTGCCCCGACGAGGGTAGCCCTAGTGAGATCTCCCTAACTTGGGCGTTGCCTTTACCCATATAGACTCCCTTTCCTTCTATATAGACGTTCTACTATTGGGGTGTATTATGCACTTGAAGGGTATCTTGCATAAGCTTGTTATGGGACTGATATGCAATTGATAGAATCAATTGATAATAGCAATTTTATGTTTTGGGAAAATTGAATGATTTGAAAATTATTTTTCTAAAAACACTTGAAATAATTAGTTAATGAAATATGTTTTTATCATTGACAACAATTTATGTTTAAATATTTTCATAGACGTTAAAAATATTTTTCATTCATTTATTTTTATAAGTTATATAAGCGATCATTTTAGAAAAATATTTTCCAAATTATTTATTTTCAGAAAAACAAATGAAGCTTTGATGTCCTTTTTTTTGGCAGGTTGAGCATTAGTCAAATAACTTTAACTGGATTTTTTTTAATGAGCGTTCATACTTACAAGCTACATTTTATAAGACCCGGAAAGTGTTTGGTATACTCTAATTTTTTGCAATGTTTGAATTTATTGCTTGCACAAGCTTTACGGAGGGAAATATTTATCTCAGCTAAAGAGGTTTATGGAGAAAAGAAAACACAACAAAACTTGATAACATAAATTTTATTCTCCATTTTCAAAACGATCTTGACTAGTGTCTTCAAAATGCTCAATCAAGCATATCCTAATCTAAGCAACACCACACCGACACATCATTTCTAAAAAAAATAGAAAATTTCAACACATTGGGACACGTTGTATATTAAACATATATTTTTACATATACATGATAAATTATCATTTTTATGATTATTTCAATTAAATTAATTTAACTTAAATCCACAAATAAATAAATAAATAAATAAATAAGCCTAGAATGAATTTATACTAAAAACATTAATCCTCCATTTGTTAATTTCATTCATCATTTCAATTTGACAAATTCAACTACATTCCATTCCAATAATCCATCAAACTTGGAAAGAGAAAAAACAAGCAATTCACATTCTTCTATAAAATTTAACATTTAACAATAAGTCGAAAAAAAAATAATCCACATTTCACCATCAAAAGATAAGGTTTTCTTTCTCCTATCTATCTATATCTATCTATCTATATATTTACATCTTGACCCCAAATTTATTGAAATTTTTTATAAATGACCCCATGCATGTCGGAATCGCATGTCGAGATTCCAGACTCACATGTCACTGGCATGTTGGGAAAAGTTGGTCATGTGCTAGGGTGCCCAACACCAACACGGAGGCTCTCGGAGAAATACTTCCTAGATGGGAAAAATTACCAAAACAGTCCTAAACATATTACAATTTTTCCAATTCAATTTTAAACTTTTTTTTTTTGCCAATTTAGTCCCAAAACATTTTGAAATTGAGCCAATTCAGTTTATTCGGCTAAATTTGGCAGGCTAACACCGATTTGAACAATTTTTTTAATAATATTTTTTTTTTCCAATTTTTTTTTTTTGCAATTATTTATTTTGTTATTTCTCTTTGGCGCCCACCGATTTGAACAATTTTTTTAATAATATTTTTTTTTCCAATTCAATTTTAAACTTTTTTTGCCAATTTAGTCCCAAAACATTTTCCTTCCTTCTTTCTCCAAATTTGTCATTGATTTGAACAATTTTTTTAATAATATTTTTTTTTCGATTTATTTTTTCTCTCTCCCCCCCCCCCCGTTCCTTCCTTCTTTCTCCAACTAGTCTCTGGACCTTGGTGACCGGCCAAATAGCCTTGGCTAGGCAAGGCTAAGCTCACCTTGGCTAGGCAAGGCCGAGCTCTCCTAACGACGGCAAGGCCTCCCCCAGCCAAGGTAGTGCCGACCTCACTGTTGATCTTGCCGGCCAACAGAGAGGCTCCACCTCACCATGGCTAGGGAAGGCGAGCCTCATTGGCCAACACCTTTGGGCCAGAGGAAGAAGGAAGGAGGAGAGAGAGGGAAAAAAAAAGAAGAAAAAAAGAAAAAAATAATCGAAAAATAAATTATTTAAAAATTGTCCACATTAGTGTAGTGGGACAATCGGTGCTAGCCGACATCCATGTCACGGCCGGCCTACCAAATTTATCAGATTTACTAAATTGGTATAATTACAAAAATTTTAGGACTGAATAGGCAAAGAAAAAATATTTAGGACTAAATTAAAAGAAATGCAATAGGTTTAGAACTATTTTGGTAATTTTCCCTTCTTATATGCTAATGAATTTACTTCTAGTTTCTATTACTTCCATTATAGTAGTGCATAATATGAGAAAATTAAAATATTAAAAGAATCTTTGATTTTCCTTAATATATATTGGGATGCAATTTAATAAAATCCAACTTAGGATTAGCATAAACTATTTCCACGATCTACTTGCCTTTTGCGATGGTGACTTTTTGTATCCTCAGTCAATGTATAGCTTACTTGAATCGAGGTTGAAGAAGAAGGTCCAACATAAATCCCCTCTATGGACGTTGAAGAAGAAAGCCATGTGAAGATGAGAGGGAGAGAAGAGAACCCCAAAGAGGAGAGAGAAAAAGCAGCAATGGGCGGGGAATGCTTGTACAAGCTTAACGGGGGGGAGTATATGTCTTAGCAATTTCCGAAGAGAGTTACAAAGGAACACCAGCTCAATAAAGCTCAATACCGCAACTTCTATGTTCCAACGTAGAATTAAAAGCACCTCGACGAGTGCTTTTTAAACCATTTATTTGACATATCTAATGATTTTTTTATTTATAAAATATCGATTATCGTAATACATAACAGAAGAAAAATATTTGTAGTAAGAAGCATCGATTTTCTTTATAAGATCGTAGGATATTTGTTAACAAAATCCAAGTTACGATGAGCCTGAACTGTTGCCACGATCCACTTGCCTTTCGCAGAGGAGAATTTTTTGTCCAGATTCACCGTGACTTGCTGAATGGACAAAAGATGGACGTTCAAACTTTCAGACCGTACCTATGACCAAATAAAAAAAACTTTCAGACCGTACGACCGAAGAAAAAACAAACTTTCAGACCGGAGCCGGTCCGGTCTGAACCAGCAATGGTCCATCTTTCAGACCGGAGCCGAGAAGGTCCCTCGATGCTCCCTAAATCGTTCTCCTTGACCCTGCGCTCCTCTCACCTAACTTGGAGGCCATGTTCTTTTTATCTCACGGCATCGTCATCTGAACAAGCCGAAACCTCAAATGAATATTACCCGTGGGATCTTCATTCTAATCACCACCTGCCACAGCGCAACTAACTTTACATTTTAGATTATGTTATTTCGTATTTGGATCATGACTAAAATCAAGTCATGCTAAGATTAAGTTATTGTTTTCTTGGAATTTCTCTTGCGACGAAATATCTTTCACTGAAAATCATTCTTTGACTTTTAATTAAAGGAGACAGATTATGTGATAATTCCGGACGAGAAATATCACAGTAGTAATTGAATTTCAACATGACTATACAAACACAAACCATGCTGGAAATTAATTGACAACAAGGCTTAGAAATTACAGACTTAGTAGCAGGACTAAATTATGCCAAAGCTTTGGAACTCTAGCTAAGTAATGTTAAGTGCCTTTCATGAAAGCACGTTTATCTTCATAACATCCGCCTTTTAGCATTTCATCTTTTGGACTTCCTTCTTTTAGCCTTGCATTGGTTTTTTGGCATTAAACCATTAATTATATCATGTGGCCACAATTATTTTTACAGGTAACATGCCAGAATTTAATAGACAATGCAAGTCTAAAAAAATAAAAATATAGAGTAGGAAAGTAACCGACCAAAAAAAAAAAAAGAAGGAAAATAAAGACATTTTTTTTTTGTCGGTCTACTCTATTCCTATGCTACACTCACTCGCATTTGTCTTACTCCCGCCTCTTTACCAGGGGACGTGGGAGTCATAACCCACTCTCGAAACTCACGCATCCCTATCCCCATCCCTCCCCGAGAAGGTGGGGATTTGAGGAAAATAAAGACATTGAAAAATAGTAAATTTGTTTGATTTGTGCAGGGAAGATGGCCAATGGTATTTCCAACGGTTTTATGCGTGTTCCTCCACTTCCAAAAGTATTGTGCCCATGTTCTCACGATGCCATGATCTTGTTTCCAATGGTTGTTCTTCTAAACATATTCAGTGGTTTCAAACTCACAATTGTATCTTGGTGCGGTCATCTTTCTTCCAATCTTGAATAACTGATTGATTCTTACCAATCAGTACTGTTGTCGATTTTCATTAACCACTCGCCACCGCATATCAACAACGGAATGGTAACAGTTATCGACATGCGCTAACATCGTTTCCAATCTCAATCGTTGATGTTTGTCCACGTGTTCAACAATATTTGTTGATTAGTTGCCAGTCAATAATCCGGTCACTTTTTGGCACAAACAGTTATACGATTGATTTATTAAGTGATCGTCAAAGTAAAATTAGATAATTGAATGAATGAACTAAGATCACCAGATTCCTTAATAAGTTCATTTTGGGAACAGATTTTAGTATCCTTACCATTTGAATTCATCTTATGCAGTGCATGCTCTGTCTTAACACTGATTTAGAGAGCAAAAAGGAAAAGGAAAAGTACAAAAAGGAAAAGAAAAGATAGCAATGCGCGTCATAAAATAATTGTTTGGATGAACGTGAACTGTGTCCATGATCCACTTGCCTTTTGCAATTGCGACTCTTTGTTTCACGATTGGGTGTAATAGCATCATATGCTGGAATGGGCAAGATGGAGTTTCAAACTTTCAAACCTCGACATGAATGAATAGAAGAACTTGCGAGTCAAAGGAAACTTTCATATTTGAGCCAAATAATATTCCTCGATGCTCCCCAAATTTTCTTAACCGTGGGCTACTCTCACCAAACTTCGAGCCCCCTTTCGACCATCGTGTAAGTTGGAGTTCGGTACCGATTGGTAAGGATCGACGGTTTTTTCAAGTATTGGAAGAAAGATGACCGCATCAAGATACAAATTGCAAGTTTGACGCCACTGAAAAGCATAGTAATTGAGCTCGTGGCACAACCGAAATACGTTCAGAAGAACAACTGCTTGGAAACAAGATTGTGGTATTGTGAGAACATTGGCACAAGACTTTCGAAAGTGGATGAACATGGACATAATCGCTAGAAACTGCTTAGGAGCAGTTACAACATGGCCACTATAAAAACCACAGGCTATTTACCCATACAAATCAAACAAATTTATATCTTTCAATATCTTTACTTTCTTGCAATGTACTTTTATCTTTCAAATTTGCATATTGATTAAATTTCGGTGTAGATCCTTATCCTAAGTATTGCATCATTTTTAAGTTCCGATCTGAAATCTTAGTATGTTTATAAGTTTTGTCGTCGATTAAATTTTGACATTATTTCTTTATACTCAATCCTATTGTGAAAATCTATATTTTTAAAGCCTTGTCATCAATTAAAATTTTCAGTTTGGTTTGCGTTTATATGATCCTATTGAAATTCAAGCAATTAATTTCCTTGTTATTTTTTTATATTTTCTGTCCGCAGTTGTCACATAACCAATTTTCCTTTAATTAATTGAACAACAACTTTTTGAGGAAAGATACCTCATCTCGGGAAAAATTTCGGCGAAACGATAAGAAAAGGGAAAGATGGCCATGAAAAAGGGAGGTACCTTGGGCAAACGAAACATGAAAAAGGAAAAGAACAATCGGTGAAAATTTCAAAAAAGAAAAAGAAATGAAATAAATCGAAAAAGGTGGGAGAGTAACGCGAGTGCCACCGAGATTGTCGCCGCTCGTGTGTCCGTTTCTTGCACGCAATCCATCGGCTTCATCGTTGGCTTTCCAAATTTACTGTTTTGCCGCCCACCTTGATTGGTTGGAGTTCGAGACGGTCACAAGACATCGCCGACGTGATCCGAATCTAGCTGGGCTTAGACCCGTTCTAATCACCTCCCGCCACGGTCAACCAACTTTAAATTTTCGATTAAGTGATTAACCCGTAATTACGTGTTTGGACCGTGACTTAAATCGGGTTGTCTAAGATCAAGGTTTTGTCCCATTTAACTAAACTTAATTTATTATATATATAAATGGTATTGCTAAAAAAGTTTTATACAACACAAATTTAATGGAGAATTATTATAATTTTTAAAATAATTATTTTAAAAAATCGAATTTTAATTATTTTTTATTTTTAAAAAAAATAAATTTTTAATTTTTTAATTTTTTAAATATAACTTTTTTTTTTTTTTTTCTTCTTCTTCTTTTTGGCTGGCCAATGGCCACGACAACGGCCGGCAATTGGCCATAAGCGAGCCTCGAGCTCGCTCGACGAGCTCTAGAGGATATATATATATATTTTCTGCAATATGATCGAGCAAATTATGTAAGTATTCTCACAAGGGTTCCAACATACGTTAAAAGAACAGCTAAGTTGCTTTCTTTCTTGCTTTCTTTCTACTTTACAAGCATTTGTTCATTTTATTATGAGGCCAAAATAAACCAATGGAAAAAAGAGAAACCAATCTATCCTTCTCTAGTATCATTTTTCCAATTGGCCAAGTGACTGATTTTTCTAAAGAAATTTTCTTTTATAGATGGAATGTGTCTCAATGGATGTAAGAATTTAAGGAATATTAGGGAAGTACTTTGATAGTTGAGCAAGTGTCTATAGATCTTCATGAGCCCCTTTTGCTGAGAGCATTGAACAAATAACTTTGATGCAACATTCTCTACAGGTGCCACCTTTATGCCTAGACTAATTTTAAGAGGTCACAAGTATTGAAATTTGCCATTGACCCACACTCCGTCAAGCGGAAAGGAATCCCAAAATGATCTCATAATTGAACAGCTCCTATTCATTGCCAATCTCTCATCATTGATACAATATCCGCACACAGCAGAAGCAAAATATACATCAAACAAAACAAACGCATGGTAGTCTCGAGACTAAAAGATTTCAATCTAACTTAAAACAGGGGTACATCATATGCTGATTATTTATGAAAACTCATATGTACTCAGAACTCCATGAAGCCTTTGTTGCATCATCTTCATCAAGCTGGCTGTGAAATCGAGTTCCCCCTATCTTCCTAGAATGGACTTGATCCACCAAACGCCTTTGGTGTCCTTGGGTCCTTCTTCTTCCGGTGGACTGTCGCTATGTGGAGTCTTGTGGAACTTGCTCACGTCATACCCTTCTTCTTCAGCCTTGAACCAGCTGATTGTAAATTTCTTTGTCCATACGGCTGTCTGCTCAATATCTGCAAAACAGAAAAGCCCACCAATCAGCCAATGAAAATGCAAAAAGAAAGAAACAAGAATCAGAGCCCAACTTGCAATCACCACAAACCGCCCCATGAACATCACTCACAGAACAAAAAATCCACCAATCCAATCGTCTTTGACCATCAATTTGGGGTAAAAGAGGAAAAAAAAGGAAGCCCCACAACAATGGTAGGCACTGATTCCATCTTCGGAATAGGTTGAAGCGCCAGCACTGACAAAAAAGCTCCCCACAAACTCGTAATGCTTCTGCTGTGACTTTGTAATATCTCTCGCAAATAGTAGATAAAACAGGGGAGGAAAGCACCTAAAACATCATAATAAAAACAGAGAAAGTAAACACCCTACAGCTGATTTTGTATAAACCCAACTCAGAAGCAGGTAGCATAAACAGTTTATATACACAGCAAAGGTAGGAATTATACCGTCGAACAAAAGATAACAGAAAACCGTCGAACAGTTACAAACTTTCCAATATAGAACCTAATTCACCAGCTTGAAATGGAATGACCCAATAAACAAATCAATCCGGAAGGCAAGAACAGAGGAACCAAACCAGATCACCGAAAAGACCTTGCGCACCAGCTCAAGCAATAGCAAACTGCAAAATGCTGGAACAAAACAACAGCTAGTGCACGGAGCTCCCACTCTGCGCGGGATGATGGGACAGGTCCGACCACTTTGGTTATAATGTACACAGATTTTTGCAAGAAAACTATTTCTGCGACTCGAACCAGAGGTCACACAGCAACAACTTTTACCTGAAATGCTTGTCCTAAATGTAACCAAATGCGTCGCTGCAGTTTAAAAAGCAATGCAAACACTTTCATAACAAGACCAGGGAATCAAGTAATAATTTTTCTATTTCACGTAGGTCCTTTTGACAAAATACATGTGCACAATTTCAAGAACATTGTTCTTATTGTAAAGATCACAAGAACAAACAGACGAAACAACATGAATGAATCACTTTGGCCCTAGCTACCATCCGCCTAGCAACAGTCACGAGTTCCATGATTCAATTTCTTGGCTTTCAAATGAAGAACACGTATCTATGGAGCCCGTGATTGAGGTTAAGCTGCATTGTATTGGTAATGAAAGACCCGTCGTTTCACCCGAAGAATAAGAACCTTTGGAGCCCCCAATCGAGGTTAACCAATCGAAAAACCAATCGGAATGACCCACATCGCAACTCAATCCAATAGAAAAATCCAGCAAGCCCCACGCCCCGATCAGCTTGCCACCAAAGAAGAGGCCAAACCCAGAAACGAGACAAGCGAGAAGGGTGTGCCCGCGACACGATTACTTACCCGGCTGTTACGAAAACGGCTTAGGTTTGCGGCTGAACTGCGCCAGACGACAGTGACGGAGATCTAAAAAAGACCGCAGATCCACCCAATCAAAGTGCAATCGCTTTCCGCAGACAGCGAAGATGGCAACGACGGCGACGGCTGCTGCGACTGACGGCAGAAGGAGAAGGAGTGCTCGGAAAAAGACAGGAATTCACCGGCGAGCTCTCGACCTCTGAGTCCCGACTTGCAGTACGTCGTACGATGGAGGGAAAGCGAGAAAACGAAGACGTCGAAGAGGGAGAGTAAACGGGTTCGCTTTAGCGGGTTGATAAGTGAGTCATAAATGGGTCTGAGAGCAGACCCATTTAAAACCCATTTATTTAAGCTTTTTTACTTTTAAAACCCATTATGGGTGCAAGCTTGACCCATTAACGACCCATTTAGCTATAAATGGGTCTATAAATGGGTCAATGACCCATTTTGACACCCATAGCTAGGGTCTTCATTCTAATCACCTCCCGCCACAGCCAACCAACTTTAAATTTTCGATTAAGTGATTAGGTAATTTCGTGTTTGGACCGTGACTTAAATCGGGTTGTCTAAGATTAAGGTTTCGTCTATTTTATGAAAAATAAATAATTTAGAAAAAGATTTTCTTAAAAAATGATGACTTGTATCGCTCACAATAATTAATATACAATTTTTTTATTAACATTGATGATTTATGTCTAATGTCTTCATAAACAATGAAAGTTAATTTTCTTTCATTTATTTTTATAAGTAATACAAGCGAATATTTTTATACAATTGATTTATTAAGCAGATTTTTAAAGTACAATTCAATAATTGAATGGATGAATCATATTTACACCCATCAGAGTCCTTCCATTTTACCAATAAATTTTGTCATTCCTACCATTTGAATTCATTTCATGAAGTGCATGCTTTTGTCTTAACTTTGCATTTTAGATGGAGTGCTCGGGTTTCGCGCGGATTGGATTTCGGGTCAGTCCGTAAGGAACATATATGCTTTGTATACAGGTTAGGCCGGAGCGAGGATTCAAACCATCCTAAAAGTGAGTCATGCTAAGATTATAAGTGATCTGTTGATAAAATATAATTAAATAGTTGAATAAAGGAGTCATGCATAATGTGGTCAGATTTTTAATGAATCCGTTTTTTTTTTTTTGTCGGTCTTACTCTATTCCTACTCTAACATTCACTCTTAGACTTTTGCCCTGCCTCCTTGTAGGGCGTGGGAGTCAAAACCGACTCTTGAAACTAAATTGTCCACATCCCAACCTCTTGAGAAAGTGGGGATTTGAACCCCCCACCTCCCCCTTCCAAGTTGGAAGGGTGGCCACTGGGACAAACACCAGTGATTTTTAATGAAATCCATTTAACAAATAGATTTTCAGCATTATTTGCAATATGAATTCGTTTCAACTAATGATGTGCATGCATTGTCTGAATGCTTATTTAGACATGAAAAAGGGAAAGAAATAAGGAAAAGGGAAAAAAAAAAAAACAATAGCAGCACACATTGTTTTCTAAACCCACAAAACATATAAAAAAAAAACTTTGATTCAATATGTAATATTGTTTATCAATTTTTAATTTATTTAATGTGGTTTCAGAATTTTGATCTAATGTTCAGTATGCCCTAGGAACTTTAAAACATTTTCCTATGATCTAGAAATTACATTGAACATTATCGATAGTTCCAAGATCATATTGAACAAAATAAAAGTCTAAGGAAGACATTGCACATTGGGCTAAAGATTAAATACCGCATTGCTCAAATTAAAATTTTAATGACAACATGGCATATTGAACTGGATTTCAATGATCATTTATGCTATTATCTCTAAAGTTACGTTTGGTCGTCCAAAATTCTAATCGTTATAGGACTATATAGGATATGATATGAAATTTAGAGATTTTGTCATATCTTATCAACTGTTTAGTGAATTGCAGTAATAAAGTTGGATATATTTACATCATATTATGTTACATGGTTTGGTATAAACGGTATATCGGTGTAAATGAATCAGTTACCTTTTCACCCTTCATGCATTGATGTTACTACAGCAGATGATAGTTTTTGTGAACTTTATCGCAAATCCTACGTGGCAATTTTTCATTAATATTGTTCATCTACGTGACTTGTTGGAGAGCTGACTCAACAAAGAAACACTAGAAGAACATCATTTTGTCTCACATTTGAATTTTAATATAAATATTAATTAAATTAAATTTAAAACCAAATTATTTATTAAAAAAAAAAGACCTAACTACAGAACAACCTTTGCTGTCGCCTTTCCGCTGTCATTAGGAAGAGCCAACGACAGTGGGGGAAGGTTGATCAAGGTCTGTGAGCCTTGACTAGGGGCTAGTGACCCTGGCCAACTGGTAACGAGGGCCTCTGGGTCGACCCTTGGCCGATGACCCTCAGCAGATATAGGGGAGAGCCGCAGCCCTCGCCCCAGATTTGGGTGAGGGCTCACAAGCCCTTACCACCAATCAGCCAAGGTCACCGACCCCTGGCTTGGCCAACCCTCCCCCCACTGTTGCCAACCTTTCGCAATGACGACAGGGAGGCAGTGGCAAGGGCTAAGCCCTTGCCTTCTATAATCTTCATTTTCTTCCTTTTCTAAAAAAATAAATAAATTTATTATTATTTAATTTATTTTTAAATTTAATTTAATAATTATGTATATTAACTATCTAACTATATTAGCAAAACAAAGTTGTTTTTGTACTTTTTAGCCAAGTGAGCGTACAAAACAACATTGTTTTGCACGAGACTCGCTGGAAAAACACATTGCATGTAATTTGGCCGAATTTTCTCGCCGTTGACATTTAACTAATTCATTTTGCTTCTATTTTGGCACTTAAGTATCACTTTCCTAATTTTTTACACTTAAGTGTCCCCCATGCCAAGTTTTGGCATTCTAGAGATTTAGGTGTCCTTTTAGTTGATAGAGTGAAAGGCCAACCCAACTAACAAATTTGAAAAATATCTTGTTAAGTTCTTTGAACTACAATACCATTATTACTCATTAGGTTAATTTCGTCAAACCTTAGAACGTGTTCTCATATTTTGACCACATCAGTTTTTCTTCAACACTATATATTCTTTCTTCTCCCTATTCTTAGTTCTCTTCCTCTAATGTCTCTCTTATTTCTTTATTCTATTTTATTTTTCAGTCGAAATGTCTCTCTTATTTGACATTGCGAAGACTACGGCTTCTCTGACGGTGGACCGGACTGGTAAATTTTGGTGATATGATGGTTTAGAAGTCTGCATTGTTACAATGTTTTTAATAAGATCCCAAATTCAGTTTAATACTACGCATATTAAGTTTCATTGACATTTTATTATCCTAAACAAATTTTGATATCTATGGTGATTGTCTAGTTTCAGGATAAGTGTCTTAATGGGAGACGTTATCTATAAGATTTTGAATAGGCACATAAATAGATCATCTAAACCAAACCTTATCATTATTCTCATTATTATGATTATTTGATGATCGGAGAACACACCATCAACGTCGAGAGGGCAATTGACTAGAAGTGCCTATTTTCAATAGTTCAAGCTCCGTGTATTCGTTTGTGACTTCATCAATGGTTGGAGGTTAGTACAGAATTTTACATATTTCCGCATTCGATCCTGATAATCAAGATCTTGGTTTTCCGCAAATTTCTAACAGTTGGTATCAAAGCATGTTTATATCTCTACCTTGATGATTTTTCTGGGGTTTTTTTATTGAATTAAAAAATTCGAGGCAAAATCTAATTTAGAGGAAAATTGGTGATTTTAGTAAAATTTGGGCAACTCACCAGTAGTCTTTGAACGAGTATGGTCACGCCACCACGGGCAATATTATGATGATTATCGAAGATGAATTGAGCGATAGAAGTCACGTAGTTAGGGTTCATGTGATGAGGAATTTTGCTGGATTTCAAGCAATTTTTGACCTTTTCATTGAATCTTAGACTTATGTGGTTGTGCCGGTGTGGACATTGTAACCCACCACTTATTTTGGTTAAAGGTGGGCTCCCGGAGGAGAATCGAGTGGCGAAAGGTGCAACGGAAGTAAAAAAAAAAAAAAAAAAGAGGAAGAGATTGCACTAGAAGGGCAAGCGTGTGGACATGCTTATGCAAAGGCTGGCATGCGCACGGCTCACGCACGCTACGTGCACAGCACTCACACACACACACCTAACACACTGTGTAGAGGTAAGTGTGTGCAAGGCACTCGCCGATGCAAGGCACTCTTTTTGCTGGGTTTGCTGGAAGATTCAAGAATAATTTCGTTTTCTTGAGAGGAACATGAGTAATAAGGAGGAAAATGTCCCAATGTCATATCAAATCTCATTAGCTTATTTGAAAGGAGACCCTTTGGCAAGATTTTAGGATCTCGTATGCAAATACATATATCTCTCAGAGATTGCAAAGCTGTCAACTCACTAAGACTCGCACTACTCTCTTGAGCATTGCCATATTCTCTCCAACTGTGAAAGCTTAACCCTAAGTACAATTGTTCCAAGAGAGATAAATTTGAGAGAACACAAGAAGGAATTCTTCGGAGACCTTTGCAACCCCTAAAATCAAGACTTATCAGCTTCTCGAGAAGTTTTATTTCTTCAGGTAACTCATCAAATTCTGAGCCGACCAAGCTAAGAATTTCAAGTGTTTTTAAAGTTCCAATCATGGACATGTCACTCAACTAACAAAACTCTAAACGCAAAGTTTGAGGGTTCATCAAGAATTGAAGAGATGAAGGTGCTCGATGGATTGATAATCCCAGCAAAGCAAGAACTTTGAGTTCTTTCGTTCCTCTAAAGAGATTATCAGGAAGTGTCTGAGATGTATTTGTTCATGCCATTTGCAAAAGCTTTAACTTCGGATGGTTCCATTCACACCAATGGTTAGTCAAATGATCAAAAACGAGGGAAATTGCATGCCAATCTTGGCTTGTATCTTCTGTTGGCCATTGTTCCATATCAAAATCACAATTAACCAAGAAAGCTTTTTCTTTGGAAGCAACAAAGATGGCTGTAGCCCGCACAATACCTTGCATCTTCACACAATCACCTTGATCACTCCTCAATAACAAACATGAAGATATTAATTTATCCACTAATGCCAAGACCCTATTCCTCGCCTCTATTAGTGTGTATAAACCTTTGTAGAACCTTAAGCTTCTTGCATAATTAACCAAATATGTGATCGGTATATCAAAATCTTCCAGAAATAGACAACATGGCAAAAAGCATGACTTAGCTTCTTCACTTGATAAATACTTGTAACTCAATTCCACGCATGAAAACACAAACTCTTGCATTTCTGTGAATGAGCTTATGGTAGACTTTCTAAGTTGCTTTAGCACATCCTCCCATATGTGCTTCTCTTTATGTCCTAGAGCCTTTCCTATTGTTGCAATTGCAAGAGGCAAACCCCCACATTCCTCCAGCACCGCTCTTGCTACATCATGTATATTTGGAGAGACAACTGTTGGAGAAATCTTTCCAGAATATTTTGAAGCTGACAAAACGTTTCTATCAGTCTAAGTCTGGATGTTCGGAGACCGACAGTTTAAAGTCTGAAGACTTTGTATTCTCGAGACTCAAGATCCAAGACTCAAGACCCAAGACTCAAGACTTAAGACTCAAGACTCAAGACTTAAGTCTGTTCTCACTGACAGTCTTTCCAATCCAAAGGACGAAGGAAATCCAAAGCCGAGGTTTATGGTTGAGGATTCGATCCTATCCTCTCGGAATAGATTCTTTGGTTGGATAATCATTTCGGATTCTTTAATTCTTATCTAAGATCGATTGAAGATCCGATGGTCGACGAAGTATTCTTGGAATGTTCTATTCTTGGAAACCAAGATCCCGATTGTATGGGCGAACAGGATTGATGGGCTATCATCGATTCCTTAAATAGCTCGGATGATCTTCTTGATTGATTCCGTCCAACGGGTAGATTGGAGGAATTCCTTTGGTAAGTGCCAACGGCTATGATGGCATGAAGAAGTATAAAAGGAAGACGTTCTAGTTGTTTTAAGTGTATGATTGATAGAAAAATTCCAGAGTCTGAAGACCCTTGATTATTAGTCGAGACTGTTCGAGCGAAATTGTATACACAGAGAGTGTTTATATTTGGTGACACCTTGAGAGAGTGTGGTAGATCATCTACACCTAGAATTCAAGGAAGATCAACACCGTAACAGCTCTTTGATTATAGTGGAATCCAGCCAATCGGCCGGTACGAAGAGTGGACGTAGGCTTGAATCAAGCCGAACCACTATAAACCGAGTGTTCAATTCTCTCTTTCCCTTACTCAGTCTCTCGATTGATATTTAATTATTGCAAATTCTTTAACTGTCTAAAGTATTGTGCAATCTTCAAGAAAATTCGTTGTATACCTATTCACCCCCTCTAGGTACTCATACTAGCAATATCAATTGGTATCAGAGCCCGTGTTCTTACTTTGTTTGAAGTGTTTTACTTCAGAGTAAAAGATCCATGGCTAGTATGCTAGCACCGGGGCTGATGGAAGGGCAAAGCAATACCAGACCTCCCTACTTCGATGGAAAGGATTACAACATCTGGAAGAACAAGATGAAAGCTTTCCTTCGATCAAAGGATCCTCTGGAATGGGACGTTGTGGAAAGAGGAATCACTCCTGCTGCTGCATCAATCTCTGAAAGAGGGAAAGACACTATTGAAACCAGCGGAATGTCTCAGGAAGAGATAAACAAGAGACAAGCACTCGATGCAAAAGCAATTTACTCTTTATATTGTGCTTTATCTCCAACTGAATATAATAGAATATCTTCTTGTGTTACAGCAAAAGAAGTATGGGATAGATTACACATCACCTATGAAGGGACGGATCGAGTGAAGGAGACCAGAATTAACATTCTCCTTGGTCAATATGAAGCCTTCAAAATGAAACCGGAGAATCTATAACTCGACATGTTTAGTCGTTTTACAGATATTGTCAATGGTCTTGAGAACCAAGGACAAAAAATTTCTGATCCCATGAAAGTGAACAAGCTTCTGCGTGGACTCTCCAAGGATTGGAATCATATAAAGACTTCAATAAGAGAGACGCAAAGAATCATGCCATTATCGAGATTTGGCCGATTGGAACTCTTCAGGTCTTACGAAGTGGAACGAATTAATGAAGACGAAGATCCAAGAGGTAAGAAATCTATTGCACTAAAATCAAATGACGATTCCGATGATGCAGATTCTGAAGATGATATGGATGATGAGGAGCTCGCTCTCATGATAAGAAGATTCGAAAACCGAATAGAAAAGGCGAAGGTTCATCCCAAGGAAACAAAGTTTTCGAGACAGCAGACTAAGTCTCGTTGATGATGAGGAACCAAACAAAGATGTAGTTTGCTTCGAATGTAAAAAGAAGGGACACATCGACCCAACTGTCCTCTTTCCGAAAAGAAAAGAGGAAAAGCCGAGAAGTTTCGAAAAGCTCTCAAAGCCGAAACTCCGGTGATACGAAATGTGAAGAGAGTGATAATGAATATGCCAACATATGTTTGATGGCACATTCGGTTCGCACTCGTTCGGTTCGACTTCGAGACAAAGGAATTTGAGGTCTCCGTCAAGAAAAAGATAAAATGGTATCTTGACAGCGGATGCTCAAGACACATGACAGAGACTCAAAGTGCTTCGTAAAGCTTGTTCAAGTAAACGGCGGAAATGTTTCATTTGGAGGAAACGGCAAAGGAAGCATCGTGGGATTTGGAACTGTGAGAATTGGAAATCTCACAATAAGCAATGTTTCTCTAGTAGAAGGACTCAACTATAACCTTCTCAAAGCATTAGCCAATTGTGTGATACCGGTTTCAAGATCTCCTTTCAAGAAGGAATTTGCTATGGAATTAGTAAAGATTCTACTTTTGAGTCTTTCATGGGTCGAAGACATGGAAACATCTACCTCTTAGACATGAAATTGAATAAATCTCAATGTCTAATTTCAATCCAAGATGAAGCAAGCATATGGCACGTAAAGCTTGGCCATGTCAATATGAAGCAATTAGCCAAAATCTCATCAAAGCAGCTTGTTCGAGGTCTACCCAAATTGCCATACCAAAAGTCCGATTCATGCACTCCATGCATTCTGGGAAAGCAGGTAAGAAATTCATTTAAGCAAACAAATCATGTATCTACTAATCATGAACTGCAGTTACTTCATATGGATCTCTTCGGACCAACAAGAACCCAAAGCATTGGAGGTAAGAAGTATTGTCTAGTAATTGTAGACGATTACTCTCGCTTTACCTGGGTATATTTTCTTGCAAGTAAGTCGAAACCTTTTCGTACTTTGAGAAGTTTGCTAAAAAGGTTCAAAATGAAAAAGGATGTGCTATTTCAAGTATAAGAACAGATCATGGAGGTGAATTTGAAAATCAAGATTTCACAAAATTGTGTGATGAATCGGTTTTAAACATGTATTCTCCTCTCCATACACTCCTCAGCAAAATGGAGTTGTGGAAAGAAAGAATAGATCGCTTCAAGAAATGGCTAGAACACTTTTAATTGAAAGCAAAATTTCTTCACGGTTTTGGGCTGAAGTCTGTTTCAACAGCATGCTATATCATCAATAGAGTCTTCCTAAGACCTATTATTGAGAAAACCCCTTATGAACTATTCAAAGGTAAGAAACCTATTGTTTCATACTTTCATGTGTTTGGTTGCAAATGCTTTATTTTGAAAAATGCAAGCGATCGAGTTGGTAAGTTTGAAGAAAGATCGATGAAGGCATCTTCCTTGGATATTCTACATCAAGCAAAGCCTACGAGTCTATAACAAGAAAAGCCGCCTCCGTGGAAGAATCAATGAATGTCAAATTCCAAGACTCGAGCGCAAGATGAATACAGCCGTACTCAATATGAAGAGTCTCGAACTCACTCTAGACCTTCCAAAGTCTTCAACTCAAGAAGCATCTCGACTGGAAGTCCAACATCAAGAAGCTCATGAAGATTCAAATAAAGAAAGAGATCATCAACCAAGCAAATCAACCAATAACTGGAAACACAAATCCAGTCATCCTAAAGATCTCATTATTGGCGAAATCAATGAAGGAATCCGCACCAGATCAAAAAGGTGTGAAGAGTCTAATGCTGTTGCTCTCATTTCTGAAATTGAACCAAAAAGCATAGAAGAAGCTTTATCTGATGAAAGCTGGATCGAAGCTATGCAAGAGGAGCTCGGACAGTTCAATATTAATAATGTCTGGGAATTGACATCTAAACCGAAAGGTAAACCGTTATTGGAGCCAAATGGGTGTTCGAAACAAGATGAACGAAGAAGGAAAAGTCGTACGCAATAAAGCAAGACTCGTGGCCAAGGGATACACGCAAGAAGAAGGAATAGACTATGACGAGACTTACGCACCAGTTGCAAGGTTAGAAGCTATTCGTCTATTACTTGCGTTTGCTTGTTACAAAAATTTCAGGTTATTCCAAATGGACGTCAAAAGTGCTTTCCGAATGGATTTATCCAAGAGGAAGTTTATGTGGAACAACCGCCTGGATTTGAAGACCCAAAGAAGCCGCACTCGGTCTTCGGGCCGAAAAAGGCTCGTATGGTCTAAAGCAAGCACCTCGAGCTTGGTACGACGTAGACTAAGTAAGTTCTTATTACGTAACGGATTTGTCAAAGGTAAAGTAGATACTACTCTGTTCATCAAAAAGGAAAACAAAAGTTTCTTACTCGTTCAAATATATGTTGATGACATTATTTTTGGATCCTCTAATGAAAGTCTTTGCAAGAAATTTTCTAAGTCTATGCGGGACGAATTTGAAATGAGTATGATGGGAGAATTAACATTCTTTCTTGGCCTTCAAATAAAGCAATTGAAGGAAGGAACTTTTATCTTCCAAGAAAAATATGCTAATGATCTTGTCAAAAGATTTACCATCTCTATCTCTTGGCTAAATTAAGCCTTGCCTCGGATTACGGCATTTTTTTTTTTTTTTGTTCGTAAAACCGATTAAACGGTCCCATGCGCGACTCATAGCGGAAGCAAAAAATTCACATCGTATCTATCTCCCTTCTAACCCATGATACAAATACACACCGACTAAACACATCGATTTTATAAATAACATTGACGCTTTGCTTACATACATACATATAGCGAGATGGGGTTTTTCCTCGGGTCGGTACAAAAGAAACAGAAAAGGGTAAGGATTCTGCCATGTCCTTCCTAAAATCTCAAAAAGGAACTCCGACCTCTAACATCATATGAGCACAAAAACCCTCCCATCACGAGCGTCAACTATCTATACCAAAAAGCGGTCTAGCTCCTACTCCTCGCGTGCGATCTCACACCCATCCCGGTGCGTCAGGTGGTGGCGGCGGCAGCATCCCCCGCATCACTCCATCCCGTCGTATGTGCACGGACAAAAACTCTTGTATGACAGGGCCCCTAGCCAGGCCGATATCATACATGACTAAGCATCGTACTCGGATAAAAGTCAATCCGGGTACCGAGGGACAGTCTATCTCAGTCATCTCCACCTCGACGTCAGACGGAATACCGTAAAACACGCCACGCGAAACAGCAGGCAGCGGCATAGTGCTAATCTGAAATGTTATCCCCAAAAGGGGTGAGTACAACCACTCAGCAGATAGGGAAATCCAATAACAACTCAGTGCACCATGCATACCAACATACAATACAGGCATTTCTTACCTTTTCGATGTCAAGCGTATTCATGCATCATCATGCATATCACATCATCATTAACCATGCATCACCACGCATATCACATCATATCATCATTGGCCATGCATCACCATGCATATCACATCATCATTAACCATGCATCACCATGCATATCACATCATCATTAACCATGCATCACCATGCATATCACATCATATCATCATTAGCCATGCATCACCATGCATATCACATCATCATTAACCATGCATCACCATGCATATCACATCATATCATCATTGGCCATGCATCACCATGCATATCACATCATCATTAACCATGCATCACCATGCATATCACATCATATCATCATTAACCATGCATCACCATGCATATCACATCATCATTAACCATGCATCACCATGCATATCACATCATATCATCATCGGTCATGCATCACCATGCATATCACATCATCATTAGCCATGCATCACCATGCATATCACATCATATCATCATCGGCCATGCATCACCATGCATATCACATCATCATTAGCCATGCATCACAATGCATATCACATCATAGATCAATTTCCATTTTTATTTATCAATTGATCCCCACATTATCTTTTCTCAAATCATCACATTCACCATCATCACCATCCCTTCGGGCAGAAACCTCCGACAGGGTTTCATTATCAATCCTTCGGGCAGAAACCTCCGACAGGATTCCATGATCAATTTGATCATCACCCTTCGGGCAGAAACCTCCGACAGGGTTCCCAGCATTCCAGCCATCTCATGGCCACTGGGCTTCCGGCCCCCCACATTCCGGGCATCTCGCACCTCAACTAGCATCACGAGGAACCTCCCTTCGGGCAGAAACCTCCGACAGGGACTTCCGGTCTTTACCCTTCTAACCGGGGATCTCGCACCCTAATCCTGGCATCGCGAGTCACTTCCGGGCATGTATCCGAGATACAACCGGACTTCCGGCCCCCCACATTCCGGGCATCCTGAAACTCCCAGGGAATCTCTGGAATTACGCCACCAGGCCACCAGACAACATCCTCCACCACAACCTCATTCTCACATACCATTTTCCACTTTTTATCATCCTTTTCATCTTGTTATTTCATGGCATATGATTTACATACATGCATCACAATTCATGATCATTCACACATCAATGCCATATAACAATACATCATAATTCATGATCATACATGCATCAATGTCATATAGCAATGCATCATAATTCATGATCATTCATACATCAGTGCCATATAACAATACATCATAATTAATGATCATACATGCATCAATGTCATATAGCAATGCATCATAATTCCATAGGACTCATGGCCAATAAAATAATCCACCTTTTTATTTTTTTTTATTTTATTATTTTATTATTATTATTATTATTATTATTATATTATTATATTTATTTATTTTCATAAATAAATATTATATTTAATATTTATGATTTTCCAAAAATCATAATCTTCAATAAATCCTTAAACCAACAATTAGAATCGAATTTCACGTAAAATCCATGGCTAATTCGCATTTTACATAATTTCCCAAATTTCCACAAAACACACACAACATTCGGATCACGGCCAGATTGCACAGTTTTCGAGTTAATTCAATTAAAATACTCATATGACCTCCGAAAATTCCCAAATTTTACAGGATGATAGCCAACACATTTTCGTGCATTTTTCATGAAGAACTCTAAGCCAAATTCTTTATAGATTAATTTATATAACTCCACGAAGCTTCTGGAACCTCTACCGTTTCGTCCAGAACGTACATCACCGAAAAACTTAGGTTTGACCCATCAAATCTCTTTCGTTTCTCCTGAAATTTAAGTATGTTATGTAACAATGTGTCCTTTACAATCTTCATGAAGGGATCTAGGTCAAATAACCAGATTATGGTCACCATTTTAACCCATGAAGTCTCGGGTACCTCGGTTCACTTCAACAGAACCATCCATCTCAAAGAGCTCGCCGGTTCACCAAGTTATACTTGTTCTTTTTGCCTCATTTTCGAGTATGTTGTAGCTTAGGGTGTTTCCTACAACTTTCAAGAAGACAACAAGGTGAGATCTCCAACAGAAATCGACATGCAACCAAGAAATCAACAAAAGGTCAGTGAAAATTTCGTAGATCTAAGTCTCCGTATAACAGAGCTTTTGACCCCTCATATCACCATCGTTTTCCATGAAATTCGAGTATGTCATACCTCAAGATGTTAGCTTCAACTTTCATCAAGACACCGAAGCCAAAATCACACTCCAAATACACATGCAAGCTCGAATAAGATACTGTCTACCACCAACCGAACGGAAACAGCCACATAACATGAACACATTCAACCCTTACTTCGGTATTTCGCCCAAATCACCCCTCAAACCGAACATGCAACCATCAAAACAACGTGCAAGAGAAGTAAAGGACCCCCCACTTGCCTTAAAGAAGAACACACAGCAACACACGGCGGCGTAGGACGGTCGGACAAGGCGGCGACGGCGAGACACGGCGGCGGCAACTCTCGGCTCCACCTCCTCTCTCTCGGCCTCTCCTCCGCTCAAGCTCTCTCGCACACTCGCTCGGCCAAAATGAAGAAAACGGCCACTCTCTCTCTTCCCTCTCTCTTTTTATACTCCCCTAGGCTCATCATAGGTAATGATTGATCCACCACACCTATGGCCAATGCATGCTCTTCCTTTGGCCACTTGTAATTTCAATTTTTGAATTTGATTTGGGTTAATGGGCTTGGGCTTAGGCCCAACCGGCCATCCTTCTTGGGCTGGTCGAAAATCCTTCTTGGGCCCAATGGGCCGACTAGCTTGGCCCACCAAGCTTTAGGCTAATGGGTCCAAGGCCCATTTCGAATTTTGACCCTATTTTTCTTTTTTTTTTTTTTTTTTTGAATTCCTTTTTAATTAATATTTCTAAATTCAAATTTCATCTTGGCCAAAGTCTTGGGATATTTTAATTATTGAAATTTAAATCATATGGCCAAGCATTTAAATTTAAATTTCCACAACACAAGCAAAATTCATCAAATTAAAAGACAAATTGGCCAAAGCATAAGCCATAAAATTCTATCACCTAATTAAAGACATTTAACACACCTTAAGGCTCGGCTTTGAATTTCCGGGATGCCACAATTCTCCCCTCCTTAGAGAATTTCGTCCTCGAAATTCAAGCACTACTCGCGCCTTCTTGAAATAAATAGGGATACTTTTCCCTCATCTGATCCTCACTTTCCCATGTGGCTTCCTCCACATCATGATGTCGCCATAACACCTTAACCAATGGGATCTTTTTGGTCCTAAGAATTTGCTCCTTTCGATCTAGTATCTGCACAGGCTCTTCAATATACCTCACTTTCTCATCCATTTTGATGGCTTCATGATCGAGTATGTGACCAGGATCCGGCTGGTACTTTCCTCAACATCGATACATGAAACACATCGTGCAGATTTCCTAACTTAGGAGGTAACGCTAAACGATAAGCCACGTCTCCTATCCTCTCAAATTTCAAAAGGTCCAACAAATCTAGGGCTTAACTTACCCTTCTTCCCAAATCGAGATATTCCTTTCATTGGAGATACCTTAAGGAATACATGGTCTCCTATACCAAATTCCAAAGGCCTCCTACGTCTATCAGCGTAATCTTTCTGTCTACTCTGAGCTGTTCTAAGCCTTTCCCTGATAATATCAACAGCCTCAGCGGTAACTTGTACTAATTCAGGTCCTGTCAACTTCCTTTCTCCTACTTCATTCCAACAAACAGGAGTCCTACATCTCCTTCCATATAATGCTTCATAAGGTGACATACCTATACTCTTCTGAAAGCTATTATTATAGGCGAATTCTACCAAATGCAATCTCTCATCCCAATTTCCTTTGAAATCAATCACACAAGCTCTTAACATATCCTCTAATATCTGGATTACTCTTTCTGATTGACCATCTGTCTGAGGATGAAAAGCTGTACTAAACTGAAGCTTAGACCCTAATGCAACTTGAAGACTTTTCCAAAAATTCGAAGTAAACCTCGAATCTCGATCTGAAGTAATGGTCACTGGAACACCATGTAAGCGTACCACTTGACTTACATACATGTCCACATACTTATCCATTGGGTAATCCATGCGAATCGCTAAGAAATGTGCCGACTTAGTCAATCGATCCACTATAACCCAAATTGAATCGTGACTACTTGATGTCCTTGGCAATCCTTGCACAAAGTCCATCGTTATATGTTCCCATTTCCATTCAGGAATGTCTAATGGTCTCAAGAGTCCTGCGGGTTTACGATGCTCTGCTTTTACTTGCTGACATGTCAAACATTGAGAAACATACTTAGCCGTATCTGCCTTCATACCATTCCACCAAAATTGCTGACGCAAATTTCTGTACATCTTTGTACTACCTGGGTGGATACTATAATTACTCTTATGTGCCTCCGACAGAATTTCCTTTCTTAATTCCTCATTGTCGGGAACACAAAGTCGTCCTTGACATCTTACTATTCCATCATCAGAGATCTGAAATTCTGATCTTTTCCCTAAAGATACAGCATCTTTCACTTTCAAAATCTCTGGGTCAGATTCTTGCAAAATTTTAATTTTATGGATAATCTCTGGCTCAATCCTTAATGCACTAAGCATACCGGTAAGACAATCCATTTCCAATTTAAATTCGGAATTTGCCACAGATTCCAACAATTTCCATTCTGCCATCCTTAAACTAGCTATCTCTACGGCCGACTTTCGACTAAGAGCATCTGCTACTCTATTCGCTTTTCCTGGATGATATCTTATCTCACAGTCATAATCCTTCAACAACTCCATCCACCTCCTTTGTCTCATGTTCAACTCCTTTTGTGAGAACAGATACTTCAAACTCTTATGATCCGTATAAATCTCAAACTTTTCCCCATACAAATAGTGTCTCCATATCTTCAAGGCAAACACTATAGCTGCTAGCTCTAAATCATGCGTCGGGTAATTCAACTCATGAGGTTTCAATTGTCTGGATGCATAGGCTACAACCTTGCCATGCTGCATCAACACACATCCTAGTCCTTTGTGAGATGCATCACTATACACCGTGAATCCATCGGGTCCAGTAGGTATAGTCAGAATTGGAGCTGAAGTCAATTTCCTTTTGAGCTCTTGGAAACTCCTTTCACATTCTCCATTCCACTCGAATTTCACATTCTTTCGGGTCAACTTAGTTAAAGGTCCTGCAAATCTTGAAAATCCTTCAATGAATCTCCTATAATAACCAGCCAATCCTAAGAAACTTCGTATCTCAGTAGGCGTTGTCGGTCTCGGCCAATTCACTACCATTTCAACTTTTGCCGGGTCTACTGCAATTCCTTTTCCTGACACCACATGTCCTAAAAATACTATCCGATCCAACCAGAATTCACACTTACTAAACTTAGCATACAACTTATGCTCTCTCAAAGTCTGCAAAACTATTCTCAAATGCTGCTCATGCTCTTTAGGCCCTTTTGAATATACCAGAATATCATCAATAAAGACAATCACAAACTGGTCTAAATAAGGCTGAAATATTCTATTCATCAAATCCATAAATGCAGCAGGGGCGTTAGTCAATCCAAATGGCATAACAAGGAACTCATAATGTCCATAACGAGTCCTGAATGCGGTATTAGGAATGTCCTCCTTCTTAATTCTCAACTGATGGTATCCCGACCTCAAATCAATCTTAGAGAAAACCGAACTTCCCTGGAGTTGATCAAATAAATCATCAATTCTAGGCAAAGGATACTTATTCTTAATGGTCACTTGATTCAACTGCCTATAGTCAATACACAAGCGCATTGACCCATCTTTCTTTTTCACAAACAAGACCGGTGCACCCCAAGGTGAAGCACTTGGTCTAATGAATCCCTTATCAAGCAATTCTTGCAGTTGCACTTTCAATTCCTTCAATTCAACTAAAGCCATCCTATATGGAGCTTTTGATATTGGTCCTATTCCAGGCATTAATTCAATTTCAAATTCAATCTCCCGCTCTCGCGGTAATCCGAGCAATTCCTCGAAATACATCTTGAAATTCATTAACTACATAAACTTCCTCGAGATTAGGCTCCTCCCTGGCATAATCTCTAACTATGGCTAGATACCCTTGACATCCTTCGTCAAGCAACTTACATGCTTCTACTGCCGAAATAAGAGCTACAGGAAAATGGGTTTGACCTCCTAGAAATTCACAACTAGACTGATCAGGTAAAACAAATTGCACCACTCTTCTATAACAATCCATTCTAGCCCGATACTTACGAAGCCAATCCATTCCTATAATAACATCAAAATCATACATAGCCATTACAACCAAGTCTATTTCCATATCCTTTCCTCCCATTGAGATCTTACAATTTTCACACACCAATGTAGACAATACCATATCCTTTAAAGGCGTGGAAACACAAAGAGGCGTCTCAAGCGGCATAACTTCTATCTTATTCAAACATCTATATCTTTCAGACACAAACGAATGCGTTGCACCCGTGTCAAACAATGCATATGCCTTTTCACCATTAATAAGAATCGTACCTGAGATAACATTTTTGGAAGCTTCCGCTTCCTCCTGGGTGATCGCATACACCCTTCCTTGTGCAGGTGGTCTCTGAGGATTTCCTTGCGGATTTGACCTAACAGCACTCTGATATCCCTGTCGCACTGAGCCAACACTCACTTGCGACCTCTCTCGTGGGCAATTCCTCCTAAGATGACCTACTTGTCCACAGCCAAAACATTTCTGTTGTCCAGGCTGATAGGGTGCTTTCCCTATGTTCAGACCACTCCTTGCTCCTCCAAAATTTCCAAAATTTCCCTTCTTCTTCACATTCCAGGTCTGACCTTGACCAGAATAAGGTCTCTTCCCCTTTTTCACATCACTAAAATTAAACGGTTTCTTAAATTCAGACCTCTCCCTCAACAGCTCCTGCTCCACTAACTGCGCCCTTTCATAAATCTCATTATAATCTCTTATGTTCAAAGGCACCAACTGCTTTCTAATGTCAGTCCTCAGCCCTTTCAGGAATCTCTTAGCCTTCTCCTCCTGATCCTCAATCAATCTAGGAGCATATCTAGACAATTCAGAAAATCTAGCCTCATACTGATCTACAGTCAATCCCTTTTGTTCTAGCTGAACAAATTCAGTAATCTTCCTATCCTTAGCACAGTCAGAGAAATGCTTCCTATTAAAAGTTCTAACAAACTCTTCCCAGCTAACATCAGCACCTGGTGGAAAGATTATATCCTTCGAAGCTCTCCACCAAAACTTCGCATTTCCCTCCAATTGGTACTCTGCTAAGACTATTTTCTCAGCATTAGTGCAATCTAACAGCCGGAAAATTCTTTCCATTCCATCAATCCATTGCTCTGCCTCCTCAGGACTTCCCATTCCATTAAACTTAAGTGGCTTCAGCTTCAAAAACTGCTCCACTAGTCCTTGAGTACGGCGTTACGCTCCGGGCGGCCGTTGCGCGCCCGCCTCTCCATCGATTTCCAATATTGGCTAATGCCTGCAGGATATCTTTCATTCGGGGTTCAGCCCTTGCAGCAGAGGCTTCAGCCCTCGATGGATGAGCACTTCCAGCTCGCACCATGACTCTCCTGCAAATTCCAAGCATTGCCTCAGGAATAATCTGAGACTTACTGCCTCCACTCAAAGCAGTTACTACTATCATATAAGTAACATATACATGTTACTGGCACTTAAAATAACTCAAAACAAACTACTAGGGATCTACGAGTGAATTCTTATCACCCGTTATTCAATTATTTCGTTTTACATCCTATGGTGTGTATTGTCATCATGTTCCTCAATTTCCAAATGAGGCTCCTTATCACTCCAACTATAACCATTCGCTCTGATACCAAAAAGGGCGACTGTGACACCCCGAACCCTTCGCAGGTCGTCACCAGCGCCGGTGTTACATCTTCTACCATTTCTATCTCTTGGCTAAATTAAGCCTTGCCGGATTACAGGCATTTTTTTTTTTTTAAAAAACGGTCCCATGCGCGACTCATAGCGGAAGCAAATAAATATCACCATCTATCTCCCCTCTATCCCATGATACAAATACACACCGACTAAACACCACGATTTTATAAACGAACATTGACACTTTGCTTACATACATACATATAGCGAGATGGGGTTTTTCCTCGGGTCGGTACAAAAGAAACAAAAAGGGTAAGGACTCGCCATGTCCTTCCTAAAATCTCAAAAAGGAACTCCGACCTCTAACATCATATGAGCACAAAAACCCCCCATCACGAGCGTCAACTATCTATACCAAAAAGCGGTCTAGCTCCTACTCCTCGCGTGCGATCTCACACCCATCCCGGTGCGTCGGGTGGTGGCGGCGGCATCCCCGCATCACCCATCTCGACGTATGTGCACGGACAAAAACTCTTGTATGACGGGGCCCCGAGCAGGCCGATATCATACATGACTAAGCATCGCACTCGGATAAAAGTCAATCCGGGTACCGAGGGACAATCTATCTCCGTCATCTCCACCTCGAACATCGACGGAATACCGTAAAACACGCCACGCGAAACAAGGCGCGGCATAGTGCTAATCTGAAATGTTATCCCCAAAAGGGGTGAGTACAACCACTCAAAGAGATAGGAAATCCAATAACAACTCAAAGCACCATGCATACCATCATACAATTCAGGCATCACTTACCTTTTTGATGACAAGCGTATTCATGCATCATCATAGCATACATATATCATCATCATCATGGCATCTCATATATCATCATTAGCCATCATCACCATACATATCATCATCATTAACCATGCATCACCATGCATATCACATCATATCATCATTGGCCATGCATCACCATGCATATCACATCATCATTAACCATGCATCACCATGCATATCACATCATATCATCATTAGCCATGCATCACCATGCATATCACATCATCATTAACCATGCATCACCATGCATATCACATCATCATTAACCATGCATCACCATGCATATCACATCATCATTAACCATGCATCACCATGCATATCACATCATATCATCATTAACCATGCGTCACCATGCATATCACATCATCATTAACCATGCATCACCATGCATATCACATCATATCATCATTAGCCATGCATCACCATGCATATCACATCATCATTATCCATGCATCACCATGCATATCACATCATATCATCATCGGTCATGCATCACCATGCATATCACATCATCATTAGCCATGCATCACAATGCATATCACATCATAGATCAATTTCCATTTTTATTTATCAATTGATCCCCACATTATCTTTTCTCAAATCATCACATTCACCATCATCACCATCCCTTCGGGCAGAAACCTCCGACAGGGTTCATTATCAATCCTTCCGAAACCTCCGACGGATTCCATGATCAATTTGATCATCACCCTTCGGCGAAAACCTCCGACGGGGTTCCCAGCATTCCAGCCATCTCATGGCCACTGGGCTTCCGGCCCCCCACATTCCGGGCATCTCGCACCTCAACTAGCATCACGAGGAACCTCCCTTCGGGCAGAAACCTCCGACAGGGACTTCCGGTCTTTACCCTTCTAACCGGGATCTCGCACCCCAATCCCGGCATCGCGAGTCACTTCCCATGTATCCGAGATACAACCGGACTTCCGGCCCCCCACATTCCGGGCATCCTGAAACTCCCAGGGAATCTCGGAATTATGCCACCGGCCACCGATAACATCCTCCACCACAACCTCATTCTCACATACCATTTTCCACTTTTTATCATCCTTTTCATCTTGTTATTTCATGGCATATGATTTACATACATGCATCACAATTCATGATCATTCATACATCAATGCCATATAACAATACATCATAATTCATGATCATACATGCATCAATGTCATATAGCAATGCATCATAATTCATGATCATTCATACATCGCAGTGTCATATAACAATACATCATAATTAATGATCATACATGCATCAATGTCATATAGCAATGCATCATAATTCCATAGGACTCATGGCCAATAAAATAATCCACCTTTTTATTTTTTTTTATTATTTTATTATTTTATTATTTTATTTATTATATTATTATATTATTATATTTATTTATTTTCATAAATAAATATTATATTTAATATTTATGATTTTCCAAAAATCATAATCTTCGACCAATCCTTAAACAAACAATTAGAATCAAATTTCGCATAAAATCCATGGCTAATTCGCATTTTACATAATTTCCCAAATTTCCACAAAACACACACAACATTCGGATCACGGCCAGATTGCACAGTTTTCGAGTTAATTCAATTAAAATACTCATATGACCTCTGAAAATTCCCAAATTTTACAGGACAGTAGCCAACACATTTTCGTGCATTTTTCATGAAGAACTCTAAGCCAAATTCTTTATAGATTAATTTATATAACTCCACGAAGCTTCTGGAACCTCTACCGTTTGTCCAGAACGTACATCACCGAAAAACTTAGGTTTGACCCATCAAATCTCTTTCGTTTCTCCTGAAATTTAAGTATGTTATGTAACAATGTGTCCTTTACAATCTTCATGAAGGGATATAGGTCAAATAACCAGATTATGGTCACCATTTTAACCCATGAAGTCTCGGGTATCTCGGTTCACTTCAACAGAACCAACCATCTCCAAGATCTAACAGATTCACCAAGTTATACTTGTTCTTTTTGCCTCATATTCGAGTATGTTGTAGATTAAGGTGTTTCCTACAACTTTCAAGAAGACAACAAGGTGATATCTCCAACAGAAATCAACATGCAACCAAGAAATCAACAAAAGGTCAGTGAAAATTTCGTAGATCTAAGTCTCCTTATAACAGAGCTTTTGACCCCTCATATCACCATCGTTTTCCATGAAATTAGAGTATGTCATACCTCAAGATGTTAGCTTCAACTTTCATCAAGACACCGAAGCCAAAATCACACTCCAAATACACATGCAAGCTCGAATAAGATACTGTCTACCACCAACCGAACGGAAACAGCCACATAACATGAACACATTCAACCCTTACTTCGGTATTTCGCCCAAATCACCCCTCAAACCGAACATGCAACCATCAAACAACGTGCAAGAGAAGTAAAGGAACCCCCACTTGCCTTAAAGAAGAACACACAGCAACACACGGCGGCGTAGGACGGTCGGACAAGGCGGCGACGGCGGGACACGGCGGCGGCAACTCTCGGCTCCACCTCCTCCCTCTCGGCCTCTCCTCCGCTCAAGCTCTCTCTCTCGCACACTCTCTCGGCCAAAATGAAGAAAACGGCCACTCTCTCTCTTCCCTCTCTCTTTTTATACTCCCCTAGGCTCATCATAGGTAATGATTGATCCACCACACCTATGGCCAATACATGCTCTTCCTTTGGCCACTTGTAATATCAATTTTTTTGAATTTGTTTTGGGTTAATGGGCTTGGGCTTAGGCCCAACCGGCCACTCCTCCTTGGGCTGGTCGAAAATCCTTCTTGGGCCCAATGGGCCGACTAGCTTGGCCCACCAAGCTCTAGGCTAATGGGTCCAAGGCCCATTTCGAATTTAACCCTATTTTCTCTTTTTTTTTTTTTTTTTTGAATTCCTTTTAATTAATATTTCTAAATTCAAATTTCATCTTGGCCAAAGTCTTGGGATATTTTAATTATTGAAATTTAAATCATATGGCCAAGCATTTAAATTTAAATTTCCACAACACAAGCAAAATTCATCAAATTAAAAGACAAGTTGGCCAAAGCATAAGCCATAAAATTCATTAAAATTCTATCACCTAATTAAAGACATTTAACACACCGATTCGCTCTCCTCCACGTCATTCATCGTCTCCCCCCCACAAGGTGCAAGTCAAAATCTAGAAGAAGAGATAATCGAGGATGCCGACCCAAAGAAGAGTCCAAAAACCCTCCGTTATCTATAAGCTTTATCGTGCGTTGAAAATCACCGGCACTTCATTAAAGTATATAGATGACTTCCTTAAGGACAAAAATTATGGGAATGAGTATCTTTTTCTGCGGAAAATGGAGGAATTGGGAATTGCTCCTAAAGGAAGGGCGGAGGAGGCTCTTGAGAACATTCCGAGTGATCCTCGTATGCCGGGACAAAATCTGATTGACGGGAACGATGATGACAAAATGTTCCTTGAATTTAAACCTAGACCGGTGTGGCAGCAAAGGTGAAAGGAAATCGGATGGATTTGTTTAAATCTAAGGATCAGGAAAAAGCGTATTTCAGGCTGTTGAAAAGAGGGGTGATAAACCCTAGAAGTGTTGATTTTGACTTCCTGGACACCATCAACGTGAACTTAAGAGAAAAGTTGAATTTGCTTCAACTTGAGACTTTTTGCTTTGACTCTATGGACGAGTATGTTCAACTGACCGCTTATTTCTATTCAAATCTTAGCTTTTTGGATGAGAATAGAATTTCATTCAGTGTTCGAGACCAAGTCTACGTGGTAGATGTGAATATGTTGGCGGACATAGTTGGAGTTGAACGAGGACGTTATCTTCCAATCAAAGTCTCACCTGCTCGTACTACTCTGGATCTTGTCAAAGATAGGGACGTAGAGAAGAAAATTACCTATTCCGGGATGAATGCCATCAACATTGTGCTTCATAAGATTGTGATCAACTATCTCAGACCGAAGTCTACATCAAAGACTTCGTGTCTCTTTCGAAGCAAAGTTGATGTATGCGATCAACTCGGGACGGAAGTTTTCTCTCCCGCACACTATTCTCTTCCATATGTACGGAGCAACGTGTCAAAAGACAAAGGACAATTGCCTTATCCCGGTCCGTGACCAAGATCTTCGAGACATCGAACATTGATCTGCGCACATACATTTTGTGTTCGGCCGTGTGATAAGATGGTGGTAGGGTTGAAAATGTTAATGAAGATGCGTCGCAAGAACTCTCCAAGGCAATGGAGAAATTCAAATTGAAATCTCCGAGTCCGATGCAGCTTCAAAAGGAAAGGAAAGGAGGCCATGGGTGCCCCATCGAAGAAGAAGAAAAGAACTCTCATCCTTGAGGATGAAGATGAAGATGAAGATGATGAAGATCCCTCTATCCAAGCAACTCGACAAGAACAAGACGTTCTCGTGTCTCATCCGACGATCTTCAGCGAGAGAAGAAGGAGAACGAACGAGAGAAGAGGAAGAACAGAGAGAGAAGAAGAAAGAAGTTGAAGAAGAAGGAAAAGGAGAAAAAGAAAAGTCTGCCGACAAAATCGGAGAGAAGGGAAATAAAGAGCATGATCATCACTTTTCCC
Organism: Eucalyptus paniculata subsp. matutina; assembly: GCA_017140255.1. Classification (NCBI taxonomy): domain Eukaryota; kingdom Viridiplantae; phylum Streptophyta; class Magnoliopsida; order Myrtales; family Myrtaceae; genus Eucalyptus; species Eucalyptus paniculata. The sequence goes on from CM029435.1 coordinate 30,766,142, forward strand.
CTCTCAATGTCCTAGAGACAGGGGGAGTTGGAGAGCAAGAGAGGTCTACACCTCATCTGCTGTCGAAAAAGATCTAAGACAATCTCCGAAGACCCGAGAAGAAGTTCGGGTCTCTCAATTGCACGAAGAAGGTGATACGTCGATTCCAAATCTGCGGACTATCTTGAAGCGCCATCGTACGCATTTACTCAATCGTAGAAAGCTCATGCCAGGTACACGACGGATGATTCTGCAGATTTTCGTAGCATCATGAATATTCTTCTCGGAAATGCGTAGCCGGATATATGTTCGGATCGTGAAATCCAAGCTTTGAAGAATGCTTTGGACAAGCATCTTCAGATCTCTCGGAGGATAAATTCAAAGACCTCGCTCTGCAACTTCAAGCCAATGCTAAGGGAGAAGAGGTAGCTCATCTGAGAGAAGACCTGAAGAAGCTCGAAGGAGTAGTCCAATCCATTGGGGATTTCCAGATCGTGCGCATTCCCAAGCAGACATGACTCCTTTCTCACCCTTTTCAATGCTGACAAAAAGGGGGAGAACCAACCAATTTGAACCAACATCTTTTAAAAAAATTTTAGTGGTTATGTTTATTTTTGAGTATGACTTGAGAACTTGAACTTGGGTGTAAATTTGACTGAATTGACTGTGGATTGTGATGCTTGACTGGTTGCATTTATTCAAGTGTGTTATATGGTGTTTCTCATGAAAGTCTAACCAATTTTCTGTGGATGCAGAGTCTGGTTGCTTTATTAATCTTTTTGAGTTAGCCATATTGCTTGAGAAATATTTTTGCAGGTCAAAGTTGTTCAAATCTACAAGAAAGTTTTGTCACCATCAAAAAGGGGGAGATTGTTGGAGAAATCTTTCCAGAATATTTTGAAGCTGACAAAACGTTTCTATCAGTCTAAGTCTGGATGTTCGGAGACCGACAGTTTAAAGTCTGAAGACTTTGTATTCTCGAGACTCAAGATCCAAGACTCAAGACCCAAGACTCAAGACTTAAGACTCAAGACTCAAGACTTAAGTCTGTTCTCACTGACAGTCTTTCCAATCCAGTGACGAAGGAAATCCAAAGCCGAGGTTTATGGTTGAGGATTCGATCCTATCCTCTGGAATAGATTCTTTGGTTGGATAATCATTTCGGATTCTTTAATTCTTATCTAAGATCGATTGAAGATCCGATGGTCGACGAAGTATTCTTGGAATGTTCTATTCTTGGAAACCAAGATCCTGATTGTATGGGCGAACAGGGATTGATGGGCTATCATCGATTCCTTAAATAGCTCGGATGATCTTCTTGATTGATTCCGTCCAACGGGTAGATTGGAGGAATTCCTTTGGTAAGTGCCAACGGCTATGATGGCATGAAGGAGTATAAAAGGAAGACGTTCTAGTTGTTTTAAGTGTGTGATTGATAGAAAAATTCTAGAGTCTGAAGACCCTTGATTATTAGTCGAGACTGTTCGAGCGAAATTGTATACACAGAGAGTGTTTATATTTGGTGACACCTTGAGAGAGTGTGGTAGATCATCTACACCTAGAATTCAAGGAAGATCAACACCGTAACAGCTCTTTGATTATAGTGGAATCCAGCCAATCGGCTGTCGGTGCGAAGAGTGGACGTAGGCTTGAATCAAGCCGAACCACTATAAACCGAGTGTTCAATTCTCTCTTTCCCTTACTCAGTCTCTCGATTGATATTTAATTATTGCAAATTCTTTAACTGTCTAAAGTATTGTGCAATCTTCAAGAAAATTCGTTGTATACCTATTCACCCCCCTCTAGGTACTCATACTAGCAATATCAACAACAACATCCCTTTCCATCTTCTGGAAAAGATCCCAGGATTCGGTCTCTAATAAAACTGAGGTTAGGAAGATCCTCTGACTTCTCATGTTCTTGCACACATCTTCAAATAGTTGGTATCAAAGCATGTTTATATCTCTACCTTGATGATTTTTGTGGGGTTTTTTTTTTATTGAATTAAAAAATTCAAGGCAAAAATTAATTGAGAGGAAAATTGGTGATTTCAGTAAAATTTGGGCAACTCACCACTAGTCTTTGAATGAGTACGGGCAATATTATGATGATTATCGAAGATGAATTGAGCGATAGAAGTCGCGTTGTGACATCCCAGATTTTCACTCATGTTTTCTACTGAATTAATTGGGCATTTCATTGACACACCTATAGGGCTGTTTTCAGAGCTGATCACTCTCGAGATAACTAGAGTGTCTAGGGAAGCTATTAAGGACTTTAAGGCAAATAGACTTAAGAATTCGACTAGAAATTGGCTTATTGACCGTGCTTATCTTTAGAGGTCATTACGGCACAGTTAAAAAAATCGATTTGAGATCAGAGATAGGTCTGTTCGACTGAGATGTGTGGCCGATCGTTGGTGACTCCACTAAATTGGAAAATTCTCATCGACCGACACTAATATGATTTTACTATCGTTTTGGTACCATGTGTCCGTGATTGAATCCTCGAGATTTTCACGACAATCGAGAGTCACCATTGAGTCAAATGGGTTCATAGTGGCTCAAAGAAAATCGGCCACGGGTCATTTGCCTTAGAAAGTTCTGAAAATTACCCGATAGTCTAGATCACGATAAAAACGCGCCGAATGGAAATTAATCGTCAATTCAAGTCCGATTCTAGAAATTGAAGATTTTGTTATGTCACAATAAATTCTAGGATCCATGACTTAGTCTCAGAAGATATTTTTGACAACCGACACTTTTTGGGAAAAAGTTAGCTCGGGACCGTTTTCGTGCAATTGAAGCCAGGGATTTATTTTGGTTGCAAATTTGAGAAGCATGAGGGATTCTTGGATGAGGAAAATTATCAATTTGATAAATGAGACATCAATTGAAATTATGAGAGTCAATTGAGAGAGAATCAAGAGGGAATTGAAGTCAATTGAAGCCAAAACCCCATCAAATTCGTATCTCCCCTAGGCCTTGTCTTTTTGGACCATTTCAAGAGTCCTAAAGCAAGTGATGGTGGCTGATTTTGAACCAAGGGAAATATACTTGGCCTAGGATGAATTTAGAAGATATTTTTGTGGAAAAATTTGGCAAGGATGGCCCACTCTCTCTCTCTCTTATCTCTCCCTCACTCTCTCTTGGTCGGTACTCTCCCTCTCCCCTTCATTCTCACACACCACCAGCACAGCAAGGAAGAGAGTAGCAGCCGTCCACGCCAAGCCACCTGTCGCCGTGCCGGACTGCCGCCCTCACCCTTCACGCGTGCGCCCGCCTCACCGCACACCGCCGTTCCCTTTGGCCGTCTCTCTCTCTCTCGCCCAGCTGCTGTTTCTGGTTTGTGGAAGCTCAACCAGAGCTGGTTTTCTTCGTTTCTTCACCGGTAAAGCCCCGCCAAGGCCCGAGTTGGTATATTTCTTCATTCCCGAGCAAGTCTCACCGTAACCGAGTGGTTTTTCTTCATTTTTCAGCCAAGAGCAGCAAGTTTCAGTGTGGGTTTCCAGCTGGGTTCTAGGCCCACTTTTGGAGTGTTCCGGGTCTCGGTTTCTAGGTCCGCTCTGAGTTTGTTGTTCCCCACGCCGTTCCCATAGGATTGATCCAACTTGTGCGTTATTCCAGTGAGTTTTGCTCACTAATCTTTGCTTAGTTTGCTAATTATGCTTAAGGGTTGATTAGTGTTAATTAAGTAGGATTAGGTGGTTAGATTAGAGTAGATTAGTGATTATTAATTAATTGCAATGCATGTTAGGCAATTGGATTGTGTAATTAACAAGTAGACTCGTACTACTATTTATTGAATGCATCTCGGAATTTTTCCGACCTATCTCGGGCTCCAATTAGGCATTACGGGCCTAAATTGGATTTATTGTAATTATTTATTAATTTTTGAAATTATTTATTTATTTATTTATTTTTTGGAAATAAGGCTGGGATAGTCGACAACCGAAATTTTATGCTGATTGTCGTGGTGTAGTCCGTTTATTTATTTGAGCTCTATGTTGTGTTAAATTGAATTAATTGTGTGATTTGAGGAATTATTCCTAAATTGATTGAAATTGAGTTGAATTTGAATAATTGATTGGTAAATGGCTGAGTGTGGTTGTTTGGCGTCAATAGTGCGTTGATGAGCTGAATAGAAAGGGAGAATTGTAAAAGTGAACTAGGAATATTCTTGGCTGAGACAAATCAAGTACGTGGTTTGATGATTGGGAGTATCACTAGCGAAAACGGCACCCTAAAGAACGCATGTAAAAGTATGTCACGTTGGCGAAAATGGCGCCAGAGAGAAAGAATGTACATGACTTATAGACATACGTGGTTCGGTGTTTAAGGATATCACTGGTGAGAATGATGCCTTAAAGAACGCACGAGTGCTGTTTATTACATACATCACCTTGGCAAAAACAACGTCCTAGAACAGACACGTGATTCGGTGATTGAGGATATCATTGGTGAAAACGACGCCTTAAAGAATGCACAGGGTCGGTGATGATATGTTAGTTGGTGAAAAACGGCACCCGAGAGTGTACATGAGATTTGGTGACTAGGCATACTATTGGAACTGACCTAGAGAGGGTCCGACTGACATGTAATCGACTAGGTCGATTGATCAATGATTTGATCCGATTGTCATGATTTGATTGATCGTTTGATACGACATATGAGGCATATGTGTATAACCTTGAATTGCAGGTTGGGACTAATACCAAGATAAGTCTTCTGACTCGTGCTGTGCTTAGGCAACCGTGTGGTGTATTGGTTTACTAATCGAGTCTTAGGGGGTAAAACTCGCTGAGACGTTGTCTCAATGGTTTTGTATAACCATTTTAGGCCCGTAGATAAGCCTGAGGAGGAGGAACCAGAAGAGGATGATGAGCCAAAAAGAGACTAAGAGCTTGAAGGAAACGAGCTTAGTGAAGAAGAGTTTGAGGAGGATCAGGATGATGATCCCGAGTACGACCCGGATGAGGACTGAGATCACATCTTGTTTTGTCAGATCCTGTTTATATGTGGATAAGTGTTAGATCAGACCTCTGAATGGGCCTAGACTTAGAACCAGGGAAGGAGAGTAAATTTTCTGCAGGTATGCATCCCACATTGGGCGAACAACTCCCGTTCAAGCCCTTCAGGGACAGCCTCTTAGCAGAAAACCACTCAGCCCTTTAGTTCAGAGCCTAGAAACACTCAGAGGATGCCAGGATGGAGACGTTTCTAATCTATCCAGGCTGCATTTCTCGAAGGATCCTGCCAGGCTAGAGAAGAAGAAGAATTTAGAAAGCCATAGAGAGTTTTTCACAAAGCACACACTTTACTCCAAGGGACTCTGCCCAACACAATACACCCTCATGGCCTTATATAGGCAAAATGAGGTAACAAGGCAACAAACAAGGACCAAGCTTATGGGTCCGGGTACAAACAGGGGCTCCGGAAATTTTCGGGAGGGAATTATTCGCACACTATGAACAGTAACTATACTGTGAACAGTACATTCCCTAGCCTAGTGCTACAGTAAAAGTGAACAGTGACTCTGCTACAGTGAAATTGTACGGACTCAACGGTCTCATCCGTCACGGGCATTGTAGCTACAGACTGAGTCTGAGTCATCCGAACTGTCTTCTAGGAGATGAGCTTCGTACTTTTGCTGAAGGGCTTCAAGATCTTGGGGCGAAAGGATCTGGTTCAGCCTTCCTGATGAGGATGCTTCATGAGCCCAATGGGATGCTTCTTCTGCTGCCCAGTCTGTGTTTTCTTCAGTAGTGTTGTCAGGAAAGCTTGGTTGCGGCCAGTTGGAGGGCTGTGTATAGTAGGATGTGTCCATATGCTGGAATGAGGACGAAGGTCCCTGTTCGTAGGGATCCTGGGATAGAGGGCCTCCAAAGCGTGTATAGGGGTCTTGAGTAGACTGGACAATGTCTTCTTCGCTTGTCATCTCATGCTCTTGGGACGATGCAGCTTGTCTGTACTGATCAAGTGCTTCCTTAGCCTCTGGTGCTAGGTCATAATGATCCCACGTAGTGGGTGCATTATTCCAGACATTTTCAGGAATAGTCTTGTTTTCTTGGCATAGGATTCTCTGGAGTTCTCGATACTCGTTTTCACAGAATCTGACAGATCTTGGATAAGATTTGTGAATCCGAGCTTCTCGGCTGTTCAAGTGGGGTTTATAGGATGTGGTTCCTATTTCAAGAGGCCTATCCAAAATACTACCATTATTTCTACAAAAATTCCATGGACGTCTGAAAAACGGGATGGTGTGAACCTCGGGATTTGGTGTCATGGTTCTTAGTTCTCTTTCCGGTCTTGTCGCCAACACGTAGGATGATAAAACCAGTTTAGAAAGTCTAACAGATTTTATCACATTCTTTTTCGATGTTTCTTCCGAGCATGAATATCCTTGTGAGGTTAGCAATGAATCTTCTGGTAGGAATTTCAATGGCTATTAAGTACTTATTGGTTAAGTACCATAACAGCGTTTTGAGCTGATCAGGGAAATCATCTTCCTTCCAGATAAGAGGATGAATGAAAGGATAATTCAAATTTAGCCCGAAAGGATAAAGAATCGAACCTCCATTGAATCTGAATAGGTCTGTGTGTGATTGCCACATGAGGTTCTCCAGGTTTTCGATAGGCGATCGTTCGGATTTGCTTTGGATAATCTCCTCGGAAATTTCCAACTTGGCAAATCTTTGATCTTCTCAATTTTGTACTTGACACCATGATTGAGCATATGGAATGCGTGGTCTCTTGATGTACATGTTGATTTCAGCTGGTGCTTTGGGTCTTGACAAAAAGTCAGCAAGTACATTCTTTTTCCCAGGAATATGCTTGGTTTCAAAATAGTATTTTGAAAACCATTCAGCACATCGAAGCAGTTAGGGGTTTGGAATCTGCTTTTGTTTAAACTTGGTCATCTGAGGAAAAGATGCCATGTCTAATTCTACCAGGAAGTGATGGCCGATGAGATGAAATTCAAACTTCTTGATTCCATTTTTAACTGCTAGGATTTCTTTAAAAATGGAATGGTAATGCATTTCGGATTGAGAAAACTTTCCACTTTTGTAGGCACATAGATGTTTCTTACCATCAATCTCTTCGAATAGAACGGCTGCCCAGTATTCATCACTGGCGTCAGTTTGAAGAATTCTTTTACCTGTTGATGGTATTTGCAGTGGTGGGAGATTCTGCATAATCTCCTTAAGCTCAGCAACTGCTTTGGTCTGAGTTTTTCCCCAAGGTGGGGAGTTCTTCTTTAGCATGGATTGCAAAGGACTCAAAAGCTTTGCAATATTGGGGACAAAATCTCTGAGATAGTTGATTATCCCCAAAAATTGCTGAACTTGTTTTGTTGTGAAGTTATCTTCAGGAAACTTCAATAGCTCTTGAGCAATATGTGGCCCTGGATAGTATGTACCCTTGTTGAGGTGCATACCAAGAAATTCAATTTCTGTCACGGGCGATATTCATTTTTCTTTGAGAGAGCATAATGCCATGCTTTCTCACTATTTCGCGAACTTCTCAAGGAGTTGACAGTGTGACTTTTCATCGACCGAGTAGAATGTCGTCGATATATACAAATTGCACTTGACAATATTGGTTGGAAAATACGACACATGGCCTTTTGGAAAAGGGATGGTGCTACCTTTAATCCAAAAGGAAGAACTTTCCACTGGAAATGCTGGTTCGGGATACAGAATCCTGTCTTGGATCTGTCTTCAGGATGAATACCCAATTGCCAAAATCCGGCTTTGAGGTCGAATTTGGAATAAATGTGGGCTTTGGTTAAACCAGCAAAGAGAGAATCTCTGGATGGCAAAGGGAATTTATCATCTTGGAGAAAGAGGTTGAGAGGTTGGTAATTGATTACCAATCTCATTTTTCCTCTGTTTTGCTCAGCACGTTTATTGACATAAAAAGCCTCACAAGCCCATTGAGAATTTGAAATTTCAATAAGGCCTTGCTGTAATAATTCGAGCATTCCCTTTGGGCTAGAGCCAAGTGTTCTGGGTTCATTCCCAAATGACTCGCCTTGGTGGGATTGATATCTTCGTTCTTTTTGAAAGGAAGGCGAACAAAGAACTCAGGGTTTTCCCATAAAGGATGAGAACATTTCTGGGCAAATTCTGAATGAGATTCTGAACAGGATTCAAGCAACTTTTGCATGATTGGATCTAGTAAACTCATCTCAATGGAAAAGAGTCTCTGGATGTTAACAAATTCAGAGAATTGGTCTTTAAATCTAAGACCTTTTCCAGGAATGATTCGGAGTTGAGATATTTGAGTCATGATATCCCACCCAATTATCAAATCTTTATTGGGAAGACTTGATCCGAAAATTTTTGTCGTTATGGAACACCGAGGAAAAAACTGGACGGTGGCGGTGTGGTTCGACATTCGTGGAGAAAGTATCTCCGACGCAAATTGAAATATCGGGTGTAAGGGGTCCAGAATTCTTCAGGTAGAACTTTTGTATCTAGAATGGAACAACTTGCTCCTGTGTCAATAAGAGCAATGACATTGATGGGTTTGGCAAACTTCGAGGTGAGGATCTTGACAGGAAAATGAGGACAGTGAGTTTGACTCGAGAATATGTCGATTTAGCTCGAAGATGTGGGAGATATGTGAAAAATATCTTGATTCTCGAGTCGACTCGGTTTCACCGGAAGTTTGGTAATAAGGAATGACACAAAGAGTTTGTTCGTTGGTTCATCATCGGCAGAGAATAATGATTCAATATCATCATTTTCAAGGGAAAAACCCGTTTCATTTTCTATGAGATGATTCTGATCTTTTTTCGCCTGAGGACAATTTTTGGCAAAATGTCCTTTCTTGTTGCAAATGTAGCAACGGCTTGATTTCTTATGGCCTGTGCGATCCTTCCTTTTACGTAGGTATCGCCATTTCTTCTTTTTCCGGAAATGCTTGGAGCCATGTCTGATTTCTTTATGGAATACTTCTTGTAGTGCTTTTTCTTCCGGGAATACTGGCCACAAGTACCATCACAGTCTTGTCTGGAGCATTTGATTTTTAGCTTCTGATGAGAACAAGCTGCTTCAAGACGTTTGTCATCTGTGATGTATGTTCGGACCATTTGGCGCTTCAAGCATAAATCTTCAAGACAAAGATGGATTTCTTGTTGGATTTCTCCCAAGGGAATGTCTTGTATCCTTCTTTGCTTTCCGAAGAAAGATCTTTCAACCATCTGTGTTAGCTCTGTAGGGATAGAAGTGAGAAAGACATGCTTTAGATTTGGATCTGCGCCAATTTGGTAAAAGAGCTGAAGCATTAGTCGATAATGCTTGTCAAGATGCTTCTTCGGAGGGAGCAGCATCTTCTTTCGAAGAATTCTCTTCTTTTAGCTCTTTGAGATCTCCGGGGCTCCCACAAAAGTATGATATAGGTAAGTAAGGGCATGGCTGAAATTGGGTGACAACGAAACGTAAGCTGATCTTGTTACGTGAGTCCTTGCCACCAAAATTTAAGGCTCCTGTGAACCTTGTAACAAAATTGTAAAGGACATCATTCATATCATGGTTGGTGATGGACTGTGTACACAACCAAGTATGGAATTCTTCCAGTCTTTCTGGCCATTTTGGATAAGGAATATCGTCAATGGAGAAGAATTGTTTTGATGCCATGGACACATGCCTAGCAGAATTGTTTCTGGCGGGATTACTTGTCTGTCCAAATTCTGGATCAGCATAGTTTGATTCCATCTCATAATCATAGTCTGGAGGAGTATCAGCCATGAATATTTGTGAAGTTGGTGGAACAATAGGAGTAGAATCAACTGTATGGTCTGAGAAGGATGAGAAAGAGGAAAGGGATGCTGAGTCTGATGTGGTAGAGGAGGTTTGTTCAGCAAGCAGAATCGGCTTTTCTGGAACGACAGGATCAGGCTCAGGCTGCTAGGTGCTAAGATCAATTTCTTGCTTACCCAAATCCTTCAAAAAGGATTCTAATGGATTTGATAACATCATCTCGGTCTGGTTTTCTCTTATAATAATTGAGCTTGATTCTCGTAGGAGGTGTTTTCTCCTTGCCTTTTTCTTTTTTCAGGGCTTTGAGACGATCTCGTATATCCGATTCTCTTCTGGAAGTATCTTCTGGGATATTGGCAAAAACAGATGTTTGTGGTGCTGGGGGTACATACCCGGTTCGAACAGAGGGTGCGAGTGGATCGAAAGGTCTGAACCTTCCTTCTTCAAGAAGTTGGATCTGCTTCTTGAGTTTATCTATTTCTGGCTTTGGACTTTCAAGGAAGTGGTACCCAAGATGTTGTCCTGATTCCAAGGCGTGAAGCCTTTTCTGGAACTCAGAAAGTATCTTCTTGGTACTTTCATCATATCTTCGGAGATCTTGTTGCACAGTTCCGATCTTGGAATCAATAGCCTTAAAGGCATTGTTTTGTGCTAACAGAGTCTCGATTGCCAATTTAGAACGGCTTCAAAGCGAGGGGGTTTTTTTCTGTCTTCCATGTTCATCCACATCTGTGGGGGTAGGAATTTTAGGAAGATGGCGGTATCTGCCATGTGGATCAATAAACTCTTCTGTAGCAGGAAATGAGAGTTTAGAACTTTCTTTGACCAGAGGGGGAAAGTCAGTATCCTGGAACATGGCAATAGAAGAAGTGGGTGGTGCTTCTGCTGGGACTTCAAGCGGGTAAGAATGTTTCTTAGCCCATTTGAGGATCGGCTTATAGAATGGAGAGAGGGCTTGCTTTTTCTGAGGCGGAGAGGATGGAGGTGATTTTGGTGGATCGGTAAGGCTTGAGATGTGGTGCTTGGACTCGGTGGTGGAGGTGGTGCATAAGACACCATGAACTGGTATTTATCACACTCACCAAGAGTATCTACGGAGGAATCTCCGTCTAGGTACCGTTGATAAATCTTATCCTTGGACTTTTTCCGTCGAGGAGGAGATCTTGCAAGAGGATCTACCTCGTCTGGAGAATTTGTACAGTAGGAACAACGGCAAAAAGGATCCCAAAAACAATGACCATATTTGTCTTTATAGTAATGGACGGGATGTCCATCACTATTGAAGTGTCGAATATGCCTTTTGGGGTCTGGTTCGAAAATGGATTCTGGAACACATGGCTCAATCGTGAAGATGGTTTGAAAGATAGAAGGAGCTTCTTCCTTTTCTTTGCCAAATTTGATGGAAACAGTTCCATCTTTTTTGCGTACAAATTCGCAGTCCGTGGACCGGAAAGGCTTGTTATGTTGATGCAGTTTTTCGTAGTTGGTGATCCAAGTCTCTGGAAGGAGCTTGGCCAAAGTATCCTTTGGGATTTGTCTGGGAACATGGATGCATGACGCCTGGTCATTCTGCATGGATATGAACAAAGCATCTTCATTTCCATTGTTGAAGTTGAGGTCGAGGGCATGATTCTGCACTCGATAAACCATCTGGTAATGTAAGGTTGCTGCTACAGATTCAGCAGTTTGAGGGGCTCCAGTAAGCTGTACTTGTACTTTCAAAAAAGAAAGTAGTTGAGGGTCGAAAGAGCGATGTTGAAGTTTGGATACGAGTCACAAAAACTGTTCCGGCATTCAAGGTAGTTTGAACAGATGCACCGATGCAAGCATGCTGGTATTGTAAAAACCTGGTATCCAACAAAGCAATCCTTGCCACGGCGGCAAACCTTTGCGACCATGGAAGGTGAGAGCAAGACGAACAGCTCCATAGTGGACATGAGAATATCCCTGCTGTACCCATTGTCCGGGAAATTCGGGGGATCGGAGAGTAACAAAATACTCCTTTTCGGTAGCAGGAATTGGATGCTGGTCGAACTTGGAGGACTGGACGTACTCCTTTACTTGCTTTGGGGTTTGGTGAATAAGTTGACGAATAGAGCGGATAGGTGAGAAGGATGAGGTGGGTTTAGCAAAAGCAGAATAGGGGTTCATAAGAGGGAGTTGAGTCTCAGAGATCTTAATTTCATCACTAAGAGAGACTTCATAAAGATAGTCTATCTTAGTAGCATTGGAAACACGGAATTCTGACAGGGCTGAGGATGAAGAAGAAGAAGGGGCAAGAGAAATGGGTGCTTCGAGAATTTCTGGCTCTGTCATGGTGTGGAGAGATCTTCTCAGCACTGGATTCACCTATCAAGCGCATGGAATGGATAAAATTAAAAGCGAAACCATGGCTCTGATACCATGAATGGGCCTAGACTTAGAACCAAGGAAGGAGAGTAAATTTTCTGCAGGTATGCATCCTACTATGAGGTGCTTGTATAAAAGTGTGGTTGTGAATTTTCAATATGAAAAATATGGCCCTGCTTTTCTATCTCATTGCTTTATTGTCTGGGGATTCATAATTGCTTCCGCATGTGCCTATTAAATTGAAAGGGTCGGTGATACGTAGTCCTGGGATATCGTCATTAGGGTTCATGAGATGGGGAATTTTGCTGGATTTCAAGCAATTTTTGACCTTTTCATTGAATCTTGGACCTATGTGGATGCGCCGGTGTGGACTTCGTAACCCACCACTTATTTTGGTTAAAGGTGGGCTGCCGGAGGAGAATCTAGTAGCGAAAGGTGTGGCGGAAGTAAAAAGAAAGGAAGAGATTGCACAAGAAGGGCAAGCATGTGGATGTGCTTATGTAAAGGCACACCATGCGCATGGCACACACATACACACACTTAACACACCGTGCAGAGGCAAGTGCGTGCATGGCACTCGCCAATGCGGGGCACTCTTTTTGCTGGGTTTGCTAGAAGATTCAAGAATAATTTCGTTTTCTTGAGAGGAACATGAGTAATGAGGAGGAAAATGTCCCAATGTTATATCAAATCTCATTAACTTATTTGAAATGAGACCCTTTTGGCAAGATTTTAGGGTCTCATATGCAAATACATATATCTCTCAAAGATTGCAAAGCTGTCAACTCACTAAGACTCATACTACTCTCTTGACCACTGCCATATTCTCTCTAACTGTGAAAGCTTAACCCTAAGTACAAATGTTCCACGCGAGATAGATTTGAGAGTACACAAGGAGGAATTCTTCAAAGACCTTTGCAACCCCTCAAATCAAGACTTCTCAACTTCTTGAGAAGTTTTATTTCTTTAGGTAACTCTTCAAATTTTGAGCCGACCAAGCTAAGAATTTCGGGTGTTTTTAATGTTCCAATCATGGACATGTCACTCAACTAACAAAACTCTAAACGCAAAGTTTAAAGGTTCAGCAAAAATTGAAGAGATGAAGGTGCTCGTTGGATTGATAATCCCAGCAAAGCAAGAACTTTGACTTCTTTCGTTCCTTTAAAGAGATTATCAGGAAGTGTCTGAGAAGTATTTGTGCATGCCATTTGCAAAAGCTTTAACTTCGGATGGTTCCATTCACACGAATGGTTAGGCAAATGATCAAAAAGGAGGGAAATTGCATGCCAATCTTGGCATGTATCTTCTGCTGGCCATTGTTCCATATCAAAATCACAATTAACTAGGAAAGCTTTTTCTTTGGAAGCAACAGAGATGACTGTAGCCCACACAATATCATGCATCTTCACACAATCACCTTGATCACTCCTCAGTAACAAACATGAAGATATTAATTTATCCACTAATGCCAAGACCCTATTCCTCGTCTCTATTAGTGTATAAACACCTTTGTAGAACCTTAAGCTTCTTCCATAATTAACCAAATATGTGATCGTTATATCAAAATCTTCCGGAAATAGACAACACAACAAAAAGTGCGAGTTAGCTTCTTCACTTGATAAATATTTGTAACTCAGTTCCATGTGTGAAAACACAAACTCTTGCATTTCTGTGAATGAGCTTATGGTAGACTTTCTAAGTTGCTTTAGCACATCCTCCCATATGTGCTTCTCTTTATGTCCTAGAGCCTTTCCTATAGTTACAATTGCGAGAGGCAAACCCCCCACATTCCTCCAACACCGCTCTTGCTATGTCATGTAGATCTAGAGAGACAACAGCATCCCTTGCCATCTTCTGGAAAAGTTCCCATGATTCTGTCTCTGATAAAACCAAGATTAGGAAGATCCTCTTACTTCTCATGTTCTTGCACACATCTTCAAATAGTTGGTATCAAAGCATGTTTATATATCTACCTTGATGAATTTTGTGGATTTTTTTTTGTTGAATTAAAAAGTTCGAGGCAAAATCTAATTGAGAGGAAAATTGGTGATTTCAGTAAAATTTGGGATACTCACCGCTAGTCTTTGAACGAATACGGTTGCACCACCACAGGCAATATTATGATGATTATCGAAGATGAATTGAGCGATAGAAGTCGCGTAGTTAGGGTTCATGTTATGGGGAATTTTGCTGGATTTCAAGCAATTTTTCACATTTTCGTTGAACCTTAGACCTATGTGGTTGCGCCGGTGTGGATTTTGTAACCCACCACTTATTGTGGTTAATGGTGGGTTGCCGGAGGAGAATCGAGTAGTGAAAGGTGCGGCAGAAGTTAAAAAAAAGGGAGAGATTGCACAAGAAGGGTAAGCGTGTGGACGTGCTTATGCAAAGGCACGCCATGCACACGGCATGCACACGGCACCCACGTGCACACACCTGACACACCGTGCAGAGGCAAGTGCGTGCACGGCATTCACCGATGCGGGGCACTCTTTTTGCCGGGTTTGCTGGAAGATTCGAGAATAATTTTGTTTTCTTGAGAGGAACATGAGTAATAAGGAGGAAAATGTCCCAATGTCATATCAAATCCCATTAACTTATTTGAAAGGAGACCCTTTGGCAAGATTTTAGGGTCTCGTATGCAAATACATATATCTCTCAGAGATTGCAAAGCTGTCAACTCACTAAGACTCGCACCACTTTCTTAACCAAATACGTGATCAGTGTATCAAAATCTTCCAGAAATAGACAACACAGCAAAAAGCATGACTTAGCTTCTTCACTTGATAAATACTTGTAACTCAGTTCCACGCGTGAAAACACAAACTCTTGCATTTCCGTGAATGAGCTTATGGTAGACTTTCTAAGTTGCTTTAGCACGTCCTCCCATATGTGCTTCTCTTTATGTCCTAGAGCCCTTCCTATTGTTGCAATTGCGAGAGGCAAACCCCCACATTCCTCCAGCACCGCTCTTGCTATGTCATGTAGATCTGGAGAGACAACGGCATCCCTTTCCATCTTTTGGAAATGATCCCACGATTCTGTCTCTGATAAAACCGAGATTAGGAAGATCCTCTGACTTCTCGTGTTCTTGCACACATCTTCAAATAGTTGGTATCAAAGCATGTTTATATCTCTACCTTGATGATTTTTGTGGGGTTTTTTTTTTATTGAATTAAAAAATTTGAAGCAAAATCTAATTGAGAGGAAAATTGGTGATTTCCATAAAATTTGGGCAACTCAACACTAGTCTTTGAACAAGTACGGTATCACTACCACGGGCAATATTATGATGATTATCGAAGATGAATTGAGCGATAGAAGTCGTGTAATTAGGGTTCATATTATGGGGAATTTTGCTGGATTTCAAGCAATTTTTGACATTTTCATTGTATCTTGGACCTATGAGGTTGCGCCGGTGTAGACTTTGTAACCCACCACTTATTTTAATTAAAGGTGGGCTGCCGGAGGAGAATCGAGTAGCAAAAGGTGCAACGGAAGTAAAAAAAAAAAGGAAGAGATTGCACAAGAAGGGCAATTGTGTGGACGTGCTTATGCAAAGGGACGCCATGCGCACGGCACGTGCACGCCACGTGCACGGCAATCGTGCACACGCACACGACACACGTGCAAAGGTGCGTGCACTATAACGACCCGGGCCCCACTGTATAATATTGTTCGCTTTGGACACTTAGTCCTCACGGCTTTAAAACGCATCGCGTAGGGGCAGAGGGCCATCCCTCGGGCCTTCCCTCTCCCAAGCCATAATATTGTCCGCTTTGGAGGCACGGCTCACCGGCCCGTCCTCCCTCACGGCTTTGTTTTCAACGCAGCAGAAGCGTACATGAAACGCATCACACAGGTTAAAGCCATGAGGATTGAGTGTCCAAAGTGGATAATATTACACAATGGAGTCTGGGTCGTTACAAATGGTATCAGTGCTGACTCCCGACCGCGTGTGGGGACCACAGCGAGGACGTGTGCTCTTAAGGGGTGGACAGTGTGACAGCCCAAGGAAGGAGAATGGGTCCTCTCTGGTCCCACATTGCTAAGGGGGGAGTCCTAGGCTAGTTTATTAGGCTTGGGGTCCCTTTAATCTGTGTGACGCGTTTCACATACACTTTTGTTGCGCTGAAAACAAAGCCGTGAGGGAGGACGGGCCGGTGAGCCGTGCCTCCAAAGCGGACAATATTATGGCTTGGGAGAGGGAAGGCCCGAGGGATGGCCCGAGGGATGGCCCTCTGCCCCTGCGTGACACGTTTTAAAATCATGAGGACTAAGTGTCCAAAGCGAACAATATTACACAGTGGGCCCGGGTCGTTACATGCATGGTACTCATCGATGCGAGGCACTCTTTTTGCTTGGTTTGCTAGAAGATTCAAGAATAATTTCATTTTCTTGAGAGGAACATGAGTAATAAGAAGGAAAATGTCCCAATGCTATATCAAATCTCATTAACTTATTTGAAAAGAGACCCTTTGGCAAGATTTAGGATCTCGTATGCAAATACATATATCTCTCAAAGATTGCAAAGTTGTCAACTCACTAAGACTTGCACTAATCTTTTGATCACTGCCTTATTCTCTCCAACTGTGAAAGCTTAACCCTAAGTACAATTGTTCCTAGAGAGATAAATTTGAGATAACACTAGGAGGAATTCTTCGGAGACCTTTGCAACCCCTCAAATCAAGACTTCTCAGCTTCTCGAGAAGTTTTATTTCTTCAAGTAACTCCTCAAATTATGAGCCAACCAAGCTAAGAATTTCAAGTGTTTTTAATGTTCCAATCATGGACGTGTCACTCAATTGACAAAACTCTAAACGCAAAGTTTGAAGGTTCAGCAAGAATTGAAGAGATGAAGGTGCTCGTTGGATTGATAATCCCAACAAAGCAAGAACTTTGAGTTCTTTCGTTCTTCTAAAGAGATTATCAGGAAGTGTCTGAGATGTATTTGTGCATGCCATTTGCAAAAGCTTTAACTTCGGATGGTTCCATTCACACCAATGGTTAGGCAAACGATCAAAAAGGAGGGAAATTCCGTGCCAATCTTGGCCTATATCTTCTGTTGGCCATTGTTGCATATCAAAATCACAACTAACCGGAAAGCTTTTTCTTTGGAAACAACAGAGATGGCTGTAGCCTGCACAATATCATGCATCTTCACACAATCACCTTGATCACTCGTTAGTAACAAACATGAAGATATTAATTTATCCACTAATGCCAAGACCCTATTCCTCATATCTATTAGTGTATAAACACCTTTGTAGAACCTTAAGCTTCTTCCATAATTAACCAAATACGTGATCAGTATATCAAAATCTTCCAGAAATAGACAACACGGAAAAAAGCATGACTTAGCTTCTTCACTTGATAAATACTTGTAACTTAGTTCCACGTGTTAAAACACAAACTCTTGCATTTCTGTGAATGAGCTTATGGTAGATTTTCTAAGTTGCTTTAGCACATCCTCCCATATATGCTTCTCTTTATGTCCTAGAGCCTATCCTATAGTTACAATTGCGAGAGGCAAACCCCCACATTCCTCCAGCACCGCTCTTGCTATGTCATGTAGATCTGGAGAGACAACAGCATCCCTTGCCATCTTCTGGAAAAGATCCTAGGATTCTGTCTTTGATAAAACCGAGATTAGGAAGATCCTCTGACTTCTCATGTTCTTGCACACATCTTCAAATAGTTGGTATCAAAGCATGTTTATATCTCTACCTTGATGATTTTTGTGGGGTTTTTCTATTGAATTAAAAAATTCGAAGCAAAATCTAATTGAGAGGAAAATTGGTGATTTCAGTAAAATTTGGACAACTCACCACTAGTCTTTAAACGAGTATGGTTGCACCACCACGGGTAATATTATGTTGATTATCAAAGATGAATTGAGCGATAGAAGTTGCGTAGCTATGGTTCTTGTTATGGGGAATTTCGCTGGGTTTCAAGCAAGTTTTGACCTATTCATTGAATCTCAGACCTATGTGGTTGCGCCAGTGTGGACTTTTTAACCCACCACTTATTTTGGTTAAAGGTGGGCTACGGGAGAAGAATCGAGTGGCAAAAGATAAGCTAGGTAGCACCGACACGCTGCCGGAGCTCCCGAGTCGTGTCCGACACGTGTCGATGTGTCCGACACGCTCGGACACATTCGGACACGCGTTGACCGCGTGTCGACAAATCCGACACGCGGTCAACGCTTGTCGACACGCTTCGACACGCGTGTCCGAAAGGGTGGAGGCCGCGAGTGAAGGCGAGCCCGCGATGGCGAGAGACGGCCAGAGAAAGAGAAAAGAGTGAGGCGAGGGCCGTGAGGAGGAACTTCACGAGGGAGGCACTCGTGGGGGAGGGCAACGTCGTCGAGTGGGGCGGCAGCAAGGGAGAGGAGGAGGAGTTCACGGCGGTGTGCAGCCTCTTCGCGCACAGGGACCGCGCATTCCGCCTTCTTTTCCGATTCCTTCCACTGAAATTTTTTCTGGGTTACTCTCTTTTCCGCTCCTTCGGCGAATGCTGGTGCTTTTCTTGCGAGTCTTCAATGCTTTCGGAGATAGGCGTTGTGCGGCGAGGACTGAGGAGCAGGAGAAGAAGGTGCTGTGCTGCAAGGGTTTTGAGACTGAGAAGGAAAATAAAAGATTAAAAAAGGGGCTTGCGTGTTGGAGGGAGGAGGAAATGACAGGAGGGAGGGGAAGGGACGGCTATCAAGTGGTGGGGAGGGAAAAAAAGTGAAAAAATTTGGGGGTGGGTTCTGTCGAGGGAAAAAAGGGAGGGAGTTTTGGCCCGCGGGGTTTTTTTTTAGGGGGGAGGGGGTTTGATTTTAAAGAAATAAAAGTAAATTTGGGATAATGAAATAAAAATAAATCTTAAAATCTTACCGAAAACATTGAATGATTAGTGTAAATTTATAATAAGTTCTTTTTTAATTAATTATTTATTTATAAATTAGATTCAAATTAATTAAAAATAAAAATATTTATTTAATATATAACGTGTCCTAGCGTGTCGGAATTTTCTATTTTTGAGAAATGACGTGTCGACGTGTAGTGTCGTGTCGTGTCGTGTCGTGTCCCGCCGTGTCGGTGCAACCTAGAAGATAAGGCGGAAGTAAAAAAAAAGAAAGGAAGATATTGCACAAGAAGGGCAAGCATGTGGATGTGCTTATGCAAAGGCTGGCACGTGCACGGCACGCACCCATTTACACCCTGGTGGGTGCGCAACACAAGTGCGTGCACAGCACTCGCCGATGCAGGGCCTCTCTATTTTAATAACAATTTTGCCCTCGTTTACCTGATTTTTACTATTCTGCCCCCTTGTCTGTGTGCTTTTGCTAATTTGCCCCCTGTCGCTACATGAATTTCCGATTTTCCTCCCACTTCGCTAATTCATATTTTTGCCTTTGGTCTTGTTAATTTCCTATTTTGCCCTTGCAAGCAATTTGTGGATATTTTGTGTAGAAATTAAATGTCTAGTATCCGTATATAATTTTACTATATTAGAGATTAGCCACAACATATCTAATTATCTTAAATTATATACATTAAGATGTTTTGGATCACATTGAAAAAGACATTGATTGCAATTAATCATATCAATATAATAATTTTTTTTCGGCGAGAATTTTTTATGTTTCTTAATTTATCCATAGGGATTAAGAAAAGGAATATAATGTGAAAGTTTCTTCATAAGTTAATTATGAATCTATTTTAATTACAAACTTAGCCCACATACAGTTTTTATGCTATGTGATTCATAATTGTGACGTGTTTTGCATCGGTGAAACATGATATGTGTAAATTTTGTCTCAAATTTTGTGACATAGGCATGTTCATATATTATGCAATTTCACAACCTATGAATGTTTTCTTATTTCAACATTCCCAAGTGGAATTGTGACAATTATAAGGTTTTAAAGAAATTAATCATTCTTCAATTGGGGTGCATGGACATTGATTATACTAATTGGAAAGATGAACCACTTGCCCTATTGATGCTAGCACTTTGGCTGAAATTGCTCTTTATGAACAATGGGAACAGTCCAACCTTCTTAGGGTAAAGTTCATAAGGACTAAACTTTTTAGTAATATCCGTGGTTCAGTCACTTGGCATAATAATGCCAAAGCATTGGTAGAGGCTATTGATGCGCAATTTGAAACTTTTGAAAAGGTGCATGTCATGACCCTAATTATGAAAATTTCATCGTTGAAGCTCACTAATGTCAAATGTGTGTGTGAGCACATCATAAAGATGAGGGACATTGTGACTCAACTAAGGAACCTTGAGGTTGAGAAATCTGAATCTTTCCTTATGTATTTCATTTTGAACACTCTTCCATGACAATAGGCACCCTTTAAGATCCCTTATAACTACATAAGAGTAAATGGTCAATTAATGAATTCATGACTATGTGTGTTCAAAAGGAAGAAGGGCTACTTATGGAATCAGGCGAGAGTGTTCATTTGTCAACATAAGGAAAATATAAACGAGCAAGGTAGGCAAAAAGGCAATAGTAAAATGCCTCCTCAAGTTGACATTAATAAAGAATTGAAATGCTTTTTCTATATAAAAAAAAAAAGGGCATATAAAAATGGATTGTGTCAAATTCAAGGCTTGGCTCAAGAAAAAAGGTAATCCAATTTCATGTGTTTGTTATAAATTTAATATGGATGATGTAAGTCACAATACTTAGTGGATTGATTTTGGATCCACAATCTAAATTTTGATTTATTTGCAAGGTTTTTAAAACCATCGAAACCAGTAGGAAGTAAACAATGCATTTATTGTAGAAACAAGATGCGCTCACATGTAAAAGCTATCAAAATATGCTGATCAATTCCCAATAGTGGTTTTGTTTTGAATTTGAAAAGGACCTTCTATGTCCCTAGTTTCTCTAGAAACTTTGGTTTCAATTTCAAGACTATTACCATTACGTTATTCATTTGACTTTTTAGATTCAACATTTAGTTTGTCGTTTAATTTGAAATAGTTGGCAATGGTAATTTGTTTGATGGTCTTTTCAAATCAATTTACAAAATACTTCATTTATAATGCAATGCATGTTCGTGATAACGATGGTGTCAAACAATGTGTTATGAATGAATATTCCTCTATATTGTGGCACCGGATATTGAGACATATCTCCATAATTAAACAATTAGTAAATGATGGAGTATTTAATACTTTGGATTTTATTGATAATGACACTTGTGTGAACTGTATAAGGAGAAAGCAGGCCAACAAGAAAAATAAGGTGCCAAGAGGATTATGAAAACATCAGAAATCATAAATATAGATATTTATAGTTTAGATAGGGACTCATATGGTCAGATGTACTCCATCTTTGTCATAGATCACGTTTTATGTATCTCTACTTGCTTTATAATAAGAATGGAGCATTATATGTCTTTAAGGTATTTAAAACCGAAGTAAAAAAATAATGTGGTAAGCATTTTAAAATCGTGAGATTAGATAGAGGTAGATAATACCATGGTATAACACTAAAAAAAAACTCATTTGGCAACATTGAGAAATGTAAAGACAGACTTGTTGCTAAAGGATTCACTCAAAGGGAGGGAATTGATTATATGGAGACATTTTCTCTTGTATCTAAGAAAGATTCCTTTCGTATTGTTTTGACATTGATTGTCCATTTTGATAAGAAATTACATCGAATGGATGCAAAAACAGCATTCCTCAATGAAAAACTACATGAATACATAAAATGACCTAAAGGATTCTCCTCTAGTAATAGTAAACATTTGGTGTGCAAGTATAAAAGATCTATATATGGCTTGAAAGAAACATCTCGCCAATGGTACTTAAGGTTCCATAATGTCATCTCTTCATTCGATTTTATCGAGAATATTATGGATCAATCTATATACTAGAAGGTTAGTAGTAGTAAAATTTGTTTTCTTATTTTATATATAGACGACATTTTACTTACAACTAATGATAAAGGGTTGTTACATAAAGTGAAATAATTTCTCTCTAAGAATTTTGACATGAAAGATACAAGTAAGGCATCTTATGTGATTGGTATAAAGATCGATAGAGATAGATCTTGATGCATATTATGGACTATCTCAAGAAACCTATATCAATAAAATTTTAGGAAATTTCAAATGAAAGATTATTCATCAAACATAGCACCTATTGTGAGGGGTGACAAGTTCAATTTGCGCCAATGCCTAAAGAACGATCTAAAAAGGGAACAAATGGAAAACGTTCAATATGCTTCTGTTGTTGGAAGTTTGATGTATGCTTAGGTTTGCGCTCGACCTAACATTATCTTTTCTATGGGAATGTTGGGAATCTAGGGTTTGGACCATTGGAAAATTACAAAGAAGTCGTTAAAGTACCTTCAAGGTACCAAAAGTTATATGGTTATGTATAAATGAACTGAGTTCATTTCTTATTTAGAGGCCCTCTCGTATGGTGTGTGATTGAAGAGTTTCTTATGAGGGCTTAGAGTTGTGGATTTTATTACTAAGCCATTAAGGACATTTTGTGATAATTCAGCTATGGTTTTCTTGACTAAAAACCAAAAAAGTGGTAATTGAAGCAAACACATCGACATTAAGTATTTAACCATACGGAACATGTTAAAGAGAACATAGTGGTCATTGAACACATTAGCACTGAATTGATGTTAGTTGATTCTTTATCTAAAGTAGAGGTGTTAAAATGGGTCATAAACCCATTTATGACCCATTTAAATCTTAAATGGGTCATAAATGGGTCACTTGTTTATAACAAAAGATAGTTAAATGGGTTTCACAATTAAAGGTTTAAGATAGGTGGGTCTTAAGTGGGTTTTTAAATGGGTTGGGTTGAAAACTCATCTTTAAAAAAAAACATTATAATTCCTCCCTTCTTTCTTTAACTTTATAAAAATCGAAATTATAATTTTTTTATTTTTATTTTCTCTTTTCTTTTTCTTTCTTTTTTATCTTTTTTTTTTTCTTTCTCCTTCCTCCTTCCGGTCGCCGGCACGGCGACGGCCGGCGAACGGCCAGGCGAGCCTCGAGCTCGCCGGCGTCGAGCGAGCTCGAGCTCGCTAGATCTGGCGAGGTGGAGGCCTCGCCGACACCCGGCGAGGCTCAAGCCTCGCCGATCTGGCGAGACTCGAGCCCGCCGACGTCGGCGAGGCGCTCAAGCCTCGCCGATCTGGCGAGCCTCGAGCTCGCCGGCGTCGAGCGAGGCTCGAGCCTTGCCAGTTCCGGCGAGGGGCGAGCTCGAGCTCGCCCGACACCGGCGAGCCTCGAGCTCGCCGGATCTGGCGAGGTGGAGGCCTCGTCGGCGTCGGTGAGCTCGAGGCTCGCCAGATCGGCGAGGCGAGGCGACGTCTCGCCGATCTGGTGAGCCTTGAGCTCGCCGGCGTCAGGCGAGCTCGAACTCGCCAGTTTGGCGAGCCTAGAGCTCACCGCGTCGGCGAGCTCGAGGCTCGAGGTCGCCAGTCTGGCGAGCCTCGAGCTCGGGCCGACGCCGGTGAGCTCGAGGCTCGCCCGTGGCGGTCGGCGGCTGTCGTCGTGGCTGGCGACCGGCCAAAGAAGGAGAAGAAAAAAAGAGAAAAAGAAAAAAGAAAAGAGAAAAAGAAAAGGAAAATTATAATTTAAAAATAAAATAAAAATAATTAAAATTTAATTTTTAAAAAATAATTAAATTTCGATTTTTTTAAATAATTATTTTAAATTTTATAAAAATTTTCCATTAAATTTATATGGTATAAAACTATTTTAGCAATACAATTTTTAAAAAAATAATATACATAAAAGCTTGGAAGTATTTTAATAATATAATCTTAAAAAAAACATAGGAATAAGTTTTTCTAAATTTGTTAAATATGAAAATATTTTATTAATATGAGTTGGGTCAGGTCGGGTATGGGTTGGGTATGGGTCGGGTCGGGTTTGGGTCGAAAAATTTACATTAAACATAAATGGGTCATAAATGGGTTAATGGGTCAATTTGGGTCGGACCATTAATGACCCGACCTAAACCCGACCCGACCCACCCGTTTAACGGCTCTAATCTAAAGGCATGCAATCAATAAGTTATAAGGATCATGTAGTTATATTGGGAATCAATCATTTCCTGTAAATTTTTGCCATATGGACGAATTTGAAACTCTTGTTTAGTTTTGATGTTATTCTCAATTTTTGATATAACACATTACATTGTTTTTGAGAATAACAATAAGCTTTGACCTAGAATAAACACAAGGTTTATTCATTAAGTTATGTTATTACATATGGGCTGATGAGACACATTATGATACATGGAAGATTATACTTATTCTAAGATGACTTATCGCCATGATTCATGTGTTTTACTTTCAGCATGAAGTTTTGTGGATTTGGTTTAATATTTTGTTAATGAAATGTTGGGATCAAGTAGGAGAATGTTATAATATTTTTAATATAATCCCACGATCGGTTTAATACTACCTACATTAGGCTTCATTGACATTGCCTAATTTAAGGATAACAATCTTGATGGGAGATATTATCTATAAGGTTTTGAATGGACATATAAATAAGCCATAAGTCAAACCCTCTCATTATTCTCATTATTTTGATTATCTAATAATTGGAGAATACACCATCAACGGCGACAGGGCAATTGGCTAAATGTGCCTATTTTAGACAGTTGCAGCTCTGCATATCTATTTGCAACTTCATCAATGCCTGGAGGTTAGTACAGAATTTTACACATTTCTACATTTGATCCTGATAATTAGGCTCTTGGTTTTCCGAAAATATTTAACATGCATATGTGGAATTTCTCCATAAACACAATAAATTTTTTTATTTAAAAAAAAAGTATAATTTGACATGATAGCTTTAGAAATGAAAGTATAATTCAACAGGTTCAAGCCAATCTAGCTTCTCTAGTGGCATATTTACCACCTTCTTTAAATCACGCAAGATCCTTTTGATCTCTCTTGTTCGTTCATCATTGACGTATATGTCTCCCTCCGATGAGGAGAGAACACACAAATTCGCAATTACTTGTGATTTCCTGTGCGGCTCAAAGCGTGTCGTGTCTGCAAAAAACAAAGACAAGCCGACGCAAATTCACGCATCTACGCAATTATGACGACGACATTTTATTAAATAATTTCAGAATGTTTATTCTACATTATCTGTTATGAACCCAAGAAGAACACTTGGGAAATCAATGTTCAATGGTCGTTGGCCTCGCATCAACTTGTTTTGAACCCAATCGAGCGTTAATTTCAGTTTATCCACGTTAGTTGACGTGCTCAGAAAACATCAAATTCCCTTTGCGTCTGTCTCCGCCGTGACTTAACCCCTTCTATAAAGATGACGCAAAGGCTTGAATTAAAACGCTTCATTAATTTATCAGGCTAGCTCCCTAAAAAAATTCTCAATTTTAAGTCCAATCTCATTTATGTTCCGTACTTTTTTTTTTTATCTCATAAAAATCTTCTCTAATTCCAAATTTGTCATACGTCCCAAAAATTCACTAATTTGCTCAAAATTATCGATAGCATAATCATTTAGAAATTCATCGTTAGGAATATGTGTTTTTAACAGCACCATCACCTTATAAGGAATAATAGCAACCTCCCTATTAATATTGAAGAAATTTGTGGCAATTTTTGAAAGAACGAACAGATTTTGAAATAGAGTGAAAGTGAGAGATTTTTTATGAGATAAAAAAAAAGTTCAAGATATAATCAGGACTGGATCTAAAATTGAGGGTTTTTTTTAGGAAATTAGCCCTCGATTTATCTGACACATGAAAAAGTACCCCAGGAATATTCAAATGCTGTTATAAATCACGAACAAAATTTAAGGGTGAATGAAAATCAATAATCTTGGAACATGTAATCACTTTCCTTAAAGCAACATTTGCCCCCACTACTTAGCTTCCAAATTAGGACAACCGGGCTTATGGGATACAACAATGCCACCAAATGGTGGGATAAGTAATCCAGTCATGGATTCCTTTTTTGACTTCTCTTGAATTTCGTGGAAGGTTCGAATAAGGGGAGATGAGTAATGATGATTGTGTGTGTTTGCAATTATGGAATCAAAAGTCAAAACTCTCGTTACTGGGAGGCTACCAAGCATTGTATTGGTCCCTTCCCGGACATCCGAGAGGTAACATCTCGGAAGTCCCATAAAGCCTGAGAATCTTAACTTGGATAACTTTAGACATCAGAAAATAGCTTTTCAATGGAGATTTGGCTTTTTCTTATTATTCTCTTCATCATAAATTTGTGAGAACCAACTTTAATCGCATGCATTCTCATTTCATTCATGCACTTGCATGAGATCTCATCAATTTTCACAAACTACAATTACAACTCTTTGTCTCTCTCTATTATGATACACATATAAGTTAGTATTGGAGATAAGTTCCATATCGGATAATTAGTATAGTATTAAGCAGTTAATATATCCTAGTTGATCCATAAGTCATTGACTTAATCTTTTAGGTAGAGGTGAATTCAACTAGATATATTAATAGACTTGGACATGAACTCCCTCTTGGTGATTTTTGCTCGCAGCCAAATGCATTACAATGACTTCGACATTCAAGTTGGGACCATTGCTGACCGGAAATTTGTCATATATTAACCCCATCTTTCTGCACGTGGTTGTCTAGATCCACCATAGTCAACAAAGCCAAAGCTTTTCTTGAGCATGAACAAGCATGTGCTTCCACTAAAACGCAAGCAAAATAATCAGCCCGTCGCTGAAACCTATCGATTACTTCAGAAACGTATTAAACAGGTCTGGTTATTGATGATAAAATAACGGTTTGGATATATGGAAAAATGGAATTCGGAGAACCCGCATGGTGAAGTTTTACTAATTACGTGTAAATTGCTCTTGAGTAGGGTCATTAGCACAAGTAAAAAACCAACACTCAACCAATTTATGGGATTTGTAGGACTTGATATAATTGGGCTTCTCTATGCTCGTACCTTGGGTTATCCGAAAAAGGGAACAGGGATAATTAAAGATGATGAGTTGTTTCATAGAGGGAATAATTGTCAAAAAAGTCATAAACCTACTACACTTTGGCTAATTCAATTCTAAACTTTTGACAATTTGTAAATTAAGTCAATTCAGCCAATTTTAACTGAAAATCACTAATGAGGAAGTTAGTCATCCTACATGGCACTATTGGCGATGACATGGACAATTTTTATAATTTTTATTTTATTTTTTTTTTCTTTGCCTTATTTTTTTCCTATGCCAACAAGATTCAGTGGTGGCCCTCGTTGGTAGTGATGACTTTACCTAGACTATGCAAGACCACCTTCTCTATGGTCGATAGGGCTACGAAGGCCCCATTGGCAGTCGGCAAGGCTGCAAAGGCCTTGCCCAAGGCCATCACAACGTCGCCAGCAACGAGCGAGGACTACCTTGCTTGCGGTCGGCAGGGCCACGAAGGCCCTCTCCCAAATATGGTGAGGTCCTTCACACCCTTGCTCATGGCCAGCAAAGTTGCAATAGCCTTGCCCAAGGCCTTTGCGGCGCCACTAGTAGTTTGGGTAAGGCCTTTGAGACTAAAATAAATAAAAATAAATAAAAAACAAAGAAAAAAGGAAAAGAAAAGTAGAAATTACAAAAATTGCCCATGACATTTCCAATAGTATCATGTTGGATGACCGACATCCACGTTAGTGATTTCTGGCCAAATTTGGGTGAATTGACTGAATTAATAAATTGTCAAAAATTTTAGAACTCAATTAATAGAATTAAAAAATTTGGACTAAATTAACCAAAGTATAATAAATTTAAGATTCTTTGGATAATTTTTTCATTTATAATCAGATTTTTTATTTGGTCGCAGTTTATAAGGAGATTAACCACCGATTTCAAGCTTCATAATAGAGAGCATACGTTAATTAAGCTATCATTAGCTCTCTCTACGCGCATCAGACTCGACATGCCCTTTCGGAATCAGAATACGCTACCGTCTAGAAAAAGACAAGCATATAACACAATTTCTAGATGATGGGTCTTTAAGAGACGTGTGCAAGTAAGAATCCATTTATATTTAAGAGCTTTGTATGGTACGGTGATCAGGGACCGGTCTACATTCGAAGAAGAGGGAGTTCTTGCCCCCACGCTCATTTATGATCTAAAACATAATTGACATGCATTTTAAGGTTATCACCAATTATACACTAGATATGGTGTCTAATAAATTATGTAGAAGAGGAAAGGTGATGAAACATCTCTAAAAAGATATCAAATGTCTTGGCTGAGTCCTGAAATTTGAAGGGACGACGACAACAAGCAAGCGTTATCCCACTAAGTAGGTCGTTGTATGAATCATATTGCGTCATTGCGCTCGATGAATATTTCTTTCACTAAGCTCAATCATTTTCTTTTTTTTTTAAATAAAGTTGGCTCTGCGCTGAGGTAAATATAATCATAATGAGTTTCTTTTGAGGCGGTCAAAGGACGCCATTTCGACCATACAAATTTTGTGTTATTATATTAAATAACTAGTAAATCTGAACTTATTTGCGTGGTTTTTTATTAATAGAAAATGAAATGTTAATCACAGCCTTTTCTATAGGTTGATCCTCTCGTTTTGTTCAATGAACAGCAAGAATAAGAAATAAGAGGAAGGAGCCATCCATAACTCATCCGAAGCTATAGATAAACATCATTGAAAGTTTGAAATCTATGGTTTCACATTGGGGAAAAAAGCTAAAGAAATGATAATTTAAGTTGTTCATTCTTACTCCCCTTCTCTTGGATTAATCTATCATATGTCGGGAAAATGGCAACACATCAAACTTATTATCATCAACAGTATTTTATCATTTTCTTACTTAGCTATTAACATGTGTCGACTGGGTGCATTAATAATTTTCTTAGCATTTTCCTTTGGTGCTTGAGCATGGAGTATATCAACACTGGACCAAAGGTGAGGTTAATTTATATGAATGGCATTATCTATCTGATTATCGATCGCTTATTTTCAACATTATTCTCATATATTTTGCGTGTGTTGGGGGGGGGATTCTCTTTCTTTTCTCTAATTAAATTCGCTACTATAATTTGGAAGGAGCGGTCTTTTTCTTACTTCAGCAAATGAAACCAATCAGTTTTTGGAAATTATTTGCTTTCCGTTATGAGGACAATAAATTGATTTCTAAACCTATCTTCGCATTTATCTGTTGATGTTTTATTCAAATAATTATCAGATAGATTTTTGTTGAGTTTTCCTTTAAACATGTAAAATATAAAGAAAATTAATCTGTGTGAAGCACGGACAATATATCTGGTAACGGCCTAAATAATAACTTTTTGGCGCATTAAATTGGTCAGAAAGTTACACAACTAAGTCAACAGGAAATTCATCGAATGATTTTTTCTACAAACGACTGGCTATGTAATTTTCCTGTGACTAATAAGCGGTAACCAAGGCAGAAGAACGAGAAAATAAATATAAAATGGACAAAAGGGTATAATAATCAATGTACTGTTATATGATAATCAAACTATTTTAGACTTCGTTGCGTAACCTGAACAAAAAACTGATGTCGCCAAATGAGCAACATAATGTCACTAAAAAAAAAAGTAAAAAAAAAAAAAAAACGAGCATCATAGGAATTAGGAAGAGCCTGAAGGGAAAAATCTGTGGCGCCACTGCATTAACATGATACGTGTGTTTTTCTGACAGGATACAAGTTGCCACATATATGGACGACGCCGCGTTCGCCAATCGAGAACCCATAGAGATATTAACAATAACCCAACTTGCTGAACCACCGAGAAGGTCCAGAAACGCTTGAGAGGTAATATAAATATTCGTCCAACTATCTCGTTCATGGTGACTCTCTCATCGCAGCCGTCTTCTTCGTTCTCTCATATCTGAGCTTAGTGCTCCATTCATGGCCAAGATCACGCGCATCAAGGCTAGGCAGGTCTTGGACAGCCATGACAATCCTCTGGTTGAGGTTGGTTCACTTTCGCACATTCTCTCTCGTTATAGTATCTCATATCTCTTGGACCATGGATTTCCATGTTCTTTATACATCTTTTTGGGATCGTTTCCATGCTTCCTTATTTCACTTGCTTGATCATTCGTTCGCGTTCCGTGTGCTCTTGATTTGGTCTGTGATCGATGGAGAGTTTGGACAATGAATCTCATTTTAGTTCAGTTCATGTAGCTCGATTAGCATCATCTCCGGAGGTGTTCCGCATGCTTCCTTCTGCATTGTGCTCCATGTTGGCAAGGATTTGTGTTTTGATTTATGAAAACTTGTTACTGCATCAGACCTGTCGATAGATCTGTGTTAGATTATATTAGGATTATCATTTAGGAATAAGTTAATTGTAATTTACATTAATTAGTAGTTAAGTCTATATGTATTCTCCCTTTCTATATGTACAGAGGTTTTGTACCCTTCATTGTCTAATATACGGTGTATTAAATTCTCTATTTTTCATTTTGATTCTGAAAGAAGAGTTTCCCAATTATCAGGAGAAGGTACCGACTGTGTAGGGGGAAGTCGCATCTTTTTTTTTATAATTTTTTATATCTCTTACTTTCTTTATCGTTTGTATTAATAATTTTCTAATTTATTCCTTATCAATATTCACTACGGGGATGGACTAGGGGTGAGCATCAATCTAGGATCAACCTTGGACCGACCCTAGACCAGCCCAACCCTACTGGTCCTAATCTAATTTCCAAGGAGATTGAGTTGGTCCTTGGTCTTAGAATTCCTAAACCAGTACTTTGCAGGTTGGTTTTCAATCCTTTATATTATTTATAATATTTTAACCCCTAAAATCAACTCATTTAATACTTTATATATATTATATATCTAATATATTATTTATAATATTTTATATAAAGAAAATTTCGTAAAATCATTTGGTAAACTTGTTCAACAACATTTAAAATAACTCTTTTTTTATTTCTTGGAAGAGTTCAAGTAATTTTATATTGTTCTTTAATAATTTAGGTTTTTAATGTCTTTTATGGTGTCAACGGCCATAATTTATAAAGAAGAAAAAAAAAAAAATGTTTTTATGAACAACAAAAAAGAACACAAACATGTTAATGTCATTTACGGCGTCAACAGGCATAATTTATAAAGAAAAATGTTTTTATGACATAAACAACTCATCAACTCATCACGGCATCCTCCTCTAGTATTTGTTCTTTTTTGTTTTATTTGTCTTCTTAGTCTTCACTTGGAGATTTTGGCAGACTTAGGGTTTTTAATTTGGGGAACGTAGAGGATGATGTCGTTTTAGACAATGATTGATGAGTGGACATTCAAATAAGTCACGTAGACTGGTTTTATTGATAAAATGACACCACATAGGATTTCCAGCAAAACTCGTCGGAGTTGGTAGTTAAGCATACAATTTGGAAGTTTTGGTACTTATATGTCCTCTCACGCCAAGTTGTGACACTTGGAATGTTCTTATCCCCATAATAGTCATAATAATTAATTGAATAAAATTTCCCACGCGTGACGTTGATCGCAACCTAATTTTTATGTATTAATAAATGTAAGAATTTTCCGGATGTTACATTTCCCTTGCAAATATTATGGTTTTACAAATTTTAGGAAAACATCTAGAAGCGATATTAGGAGCATTGAGATGGAGAATATCTCTAGGTTTTGCTCATGGTTTCTTATTCATCTTAATAGAAAATATTAGTGGCGAATTTAAGATTATTTTTTAGTGGGACTGATTAGAAAAATTGCTAAATTACTTTTGAAATAAGAAAACTTATACACATATTTGACGATTTGTTCATCTCTATAATTTTACACATGGACATTATAATTTTTAGGCTTAATAAATTCTATCTAGAACATTCATCTGTGTTGAATACATTTCGTGATTCTTGCTCATGATCGAACTCAGTAACGACATTACTATCTACCCTTCTTCTCCCAAACGACTTTCCCTCGAGGAACTTCTCGTGCAGGCTCTTAACTTCAATTTCTAAAGCTGAGAGCCTGTTTTGCTCTAATTTTCTTTTCTAAGCCTTGATTCCCTTTTTTTCCTCTCCTTATCTAATCTAGAAATCTTATTTCCTCTTGTTCAGCGCTCATTGTTGTTGCTTTTCTTTGCTCGCCATAGTGAATAAATCTGCTTGCAACTGCAAATTTGTGAAAATATTATCACTAATCTAGCTAGTAGTATGTCCAAGATATAGTTCTATGACTTCTCCAAGATTCGTTAGAAGCTCTCCTCTCCTGATTTATGTGTAGGTCTAAATTTAGGAGTTTTTCCTTCTCGATCCGGATCCAGATTTGGGCATTTCTTAAAAGTGTTTGATCTGTGATTGTTCAAAATGTTATTGTTGTTGCTGTTGTCTCCCTATAGCGATGGTGTTGAGGATGCCGGACCTAGACGCACACTACAAATCATTGTTTTTGGATAGAAAGATCTCGATGTGTGCCTATCACCAAAATTTCCAATGATCAACTCCCGATTGTTTTTTGATGTTGTAACAGATTCGGTCTTTTTCGATGACAGCGTGCTTAGTGCTGTACTCTATTGTTTTGTGGGCTTTGTTTTATTTTGCAGTCATTTCAGGATTCGCTTTCCTTGGAAGCTTGCTATGTTCCTCTTATGATTAATTCTAATAAATGAATGAAATTTTTTTCTAATGAAAAAAAATGAAAAATGACATAGCTATTTTCTTAAATTGTGCAAATAGTCTAAAACTAAATAATGAACGTCCTTAAGACTCAGGTCGCGCACACACATAAGAATTGTGGCAAGAAATTACATGCAAGTGTCACTACACAAAACTTGCAGAATGATTAAAGTCACTAACTCTTGCAAGTGATTCCACTAGATCACCGCGACAAGCAATTCCATTACGGACATAAGTTGCCCAAAAGCTAATTTTTTTTTTTTTTTTTTTTAAGTTCTCGTGAGCATCTGACTTTAGGCTATACATGTATAATGCCAAATGTTCAAATTTTTAATACATTGACTTCACATAATATGAGAGAAGTATATCAGTAAAATTTTTATGGGTGATTTCTTAATAATCAAGGCACTTATTACTAAAATGCAACTTAAATATATCCTTTAAGTTTAGCACAATTGAATGTATTGCGACATGAATTCAATGCCAAAAAGAGCCAAAATCAGTCATTAAAAAATGAATATTTGAAAACTAAATTTCAACTTTCTTTATATTTATTTTCGTCAAAGTAATTTCAACATATCGAGTTGGCTTTTAAGTTTTATTTTTTCATTGTACTTTCAGTGAGGCCAATTATGTTGATCAAAAGAACGTATTAGGGTCAAAACATAGAACTCAGTGCGATCAAATTAACCTATTATTAGAATATACTAATAAAATAAAAAAAAAAAATTGCAACTTGAGTGGGTAATCGTAAAAATATATTATATAAGCGGTGCCCTTGACTTTTCAATGGGGTATCCGCACATATTACATGGACAGTAGAAGGTCGGGATGATTTTATTTTGGGTAAAAGACAACCGAGATCTTTTAACATAAGATGACGTGAAGAATTTTCAATTATAACAATGTGTTTGCGAGGTATTCTAAAGTTGCGCAAGATATTACCAACATAATTCAGAAGAAGAAGAGCTAATGACTACTGCGGTGCTCTTAATTTAGTAATTTATCACGCTGATTAATCACTTGATTATTGGCACGATGCTCCATGTATACTGTGGAATCAATTGATCAGTTCCAGATTTCGATCATATATGGTTTGACCCGTGAACCAAATCATGGACTAAGGCCAAGGAATTTTTTATTTTTTTTGGGCAGTATCCAAGACAATTTTCTTCGACTAATTAAATTTCAAATGAAGGAAGCTAGAAATCTTATAAGAAACTAACTTGGGTAAGTATTATTTTTTCAGTTTCATAGACAATTATATCTAAGGAACAAAGTGAATTATAGCCTTGAGATTTCCCTCTCCATCTCTAACCATGGTTCCCAAATCAGGACACCGAATCATGAATTGAAGAATAGGCAAATCAAGAATCAATTCATAAGATGCGGTCAAATAATTATAATAAAATTGTCTGGAGATAGACTCATAGTAGACAAAACTATTAACAAAAAAAAAAAAAAAAAAAAAAAAGCGTTGCATACACTATTAAAGGAAGAGATAACTTGTCTTCGAGTACATTTTAAGCATTTTTTACTGACCGTAAAATGTAAACTTACAAAGTTTGTGCTATATTTTTTATGATTGGTTTTTAATTAAAAATTTGTATATAAATTATTGGGACATTGTAATAGATAAAATATACACTATGAAGTTGGATGAAACCTGTTGTATTTGACCTAGGCAATGTATAAAGAATTAGTAATCAATCAAATTGATAGAGACGGGTCAAATCAAATCGATATATTTAATGATGAGTTGGTATATCATAGGATTTCATTTCACACAATGACCATCGATTCGATACGATCTGGTCCATGAATCGTGGTGCAGAAAAAATGATACGGTGGAGCACTTATAGGCATATGCATGAAGAAAGATATACACAGTCGCCATTGCACGAGACACGCGCACGCTTATAAATAAGAAGTGAAGAGAAACCAGAGGGTCGCGCGCTGCTGGGTCCCTCCTCCGAATTCGTTTTTCGCTTGTTTCATTCAAGAGGCCAATGGAAAGAAAACGTAGGGGTGGGCGCCCCCCAGGTGATAAACCAATCTCAGTCTACCACGGCCCCGGAAATGAAGAGAGAATCAGCGAAGAAGAATTCAGTGCAAGGCCTCAAGAGCATTTAGAACCCGACCACCAGTATAAGTTTAAGACGATAGGTAGCAACGACGGCAAAAGCGACGCCGTCATCTACCGTCCGGCACAGGGCGGTGCTGCTGCCAAAGCAAGCATTCATGAGAGCTCGACACAGGGTGCTGTCGCCGGTGTGAAAATTCATGAAAGCTTGGAGTCGAAGCCAGGCTCGAGCTCGAAGGGGAGTTCGGCATCGAAGCAGGGCTCGAGGTCGAAGGGGAAGAGCAAGATCAAAAATGCAGAGTTCGACTGCAATGCAGGGTTCGACTCCGATCCATTGTCCGACTTCAATGCAGGGTTCGACTCCGATCCAGAGTTCGACAAATGGGAAGAGCCACAATCAAAAGTCTCTCTCTCTCTCTCTCTCTCTCTCTCCCTCTAGTCGTTAAGCTCTAATATACGTATCTCGACCGTTGCAGGTAGAAAGTGAAGCCAAGTGAAGCATGGTTACGAGAAACTCAGTTGGTCTGACGAAGAATAAAGCCCGGTCTGTCTATGCATTTAATATTATCGTAATGGCAAATGGTTTACATTCATGTCTACAGTTCATGTATTCAAGTCAATTTCCATATTATAAGATTGGGTTTTTTTTTAATTGATTACATTTTGTCAGAGACTAATGAACACACGTAAAATAAGGCTTTTGATTATGTTCATGCCGAAATAAATAAATAAATAATCTAAATATAGATATTCGGCATAGGATCCCGTTTTGTAAGTTTTGTGAACCCTAGCCGTGAGAAATTATTTTTCAACTCGTGCATTGTCACATAATATAGATTTCTCTTAGCTCCCATGCAATACCAAGGAAGACGATACTATTAACTACATAGGTGCGGGAACTCGAATGTAATAATCCGAAGCATACTATAGCAATATGAGCTAACGCTCAAAAGCATTCATATATTTGAGTGTAAATTCGAAGTTCCCGGAAAATGAAAATATTGACACCTAAATTTTGGCAACCTAATTAGTTCTTATTGCATTAAAAAATTAGGGATTAATTTTTAACCCCTAAACAAAAATATTAGAATTAAATTGCATAACATATACTTTTAGGAGCATTTTTTCATTATTATTGCATTTGCATTGGACCGGTGATGGATGGGTTTGACTTGATGATTCTAAGCTTTTATTTGGCAAGTTGACAAAAGATTTGGCCAAGCCCATTATTTCTTTGATGGCTAAAGTTATATGTGCAAAGATTTCATCATAATATTTGAAATGCACATGATATTTGAGTAGGGGCTGAATCTTTTAGCTGTGGGAAAGAAATAAAGGGCAAAAAGGAAAATGGAAGAAGATCTGCAAGTTTGTCTCTCCGTGCAAGGAAAATATATATAGATTACAAGAAGCGGGATCGGTCAATATGTGAAATATAATCGAGACGATCTTTAGGCGTCCACAGGCACAAGCAAAAAGGAAAGAAGCCAGAGCAAAATATATTTTGAACATTCCTGGGAGGAAAGAAGATTGGACACGGCAAGATTTAAATCAATTAAGATTGTCTCAAAGAATGAAAAGATGCGTGAATGCAGTGAAATAAAAAGAAAGTGGGCTGAGGCAAGATTTGGTCAACTAAAAAAGAAAGCACTTAGAGAAAGAAAATATATGGTCAATCAAAAGGGAATCGGCCGAAAAAGCAAGTATAAAAGCCAAGAAGGTGGACTCTCTTCAGAAGGGGGACACATTAAGACACTAGACTAGAGAGAATAGAGAGGAATCGTAAAGGGCTTCAATCGAGACAAACCTGCGGCGCGGCGAGAGAGATGGTGTCAGGGGGAACGTGAAGAAGCGCGCCCATATCTCCCAAACTGTAGCTGCTGGACCTTGCTTCCGCGTTGCTTCAGCCTTTGTTTGACATTCCATCATCAGTCTTGGTTCCAAGACAGCCAGAGCGTCACTAACAGCGGCTGATTTTGTCCTGTCTTGCTCCACGTCGCACCTCCCATTACCTCAATCCATCACGTTCCAGGATTGCCAAGTCAAATCCTGATCAATCGACGTAATCGAGCTTCCAGAGATAGTCCAGCAGACGCAGACGATCTCTCACGCCACTCTCAAGTCCCTCGTCGTTCCCTCCATGACTCGTAACGACCAATCGCGAGCCCCGACATGATCTTGCTGCTCATCCGAGAACCATCACAACTCGCCATAGCCGCGTCAACCCACGAGCCCACTGTCTGCTGGTCGCTGTTCCGAAGAGCCCGCTGCCGCTCGACACAGTCCCAACAAGTCGCTACCGCTCGAGCTCTCCGTCCCCAGCTATGATACCGCTGCTGCCCGCGAAGCCCCTTGGCGAGCTTGGTGTTCCTATTGTGCCAAGCCGTGCCGCAGGCTGCTCGCTGCACGTCGCCATCAAGCTCATCCTTGTGCCGATCCTCAAATTCTCCGTTTTTGCAGGCTCATCAAACCACATCGGCTTCGATCGTAAATCACCACACCGACCACCTGTGAACCACGTGCCACCATTGCCGCTGCCAATTGCCCGTCGCTATCCCGCTGAGAAGCCAGTTGCGATCCTAAGCATGTGGTCCAAATTTGGAAAGAATACTCTCGAATTAGGTAAGATGCACATCTCTAATATATTTGCATATTTTACTGCTTAATATATGTCTATAATATCTAACATGCATATCTATGAGTGATAGACATATCTCCCAATTAGGATTTATTTTCTAATTTGCAACCGCATATAATCTCTGATTCCACCTGTAAGGCTTTAGATGAAATTATTGATTTTGCGGAAATTTTTAAAATTGATATTTTGATCTTTAAGGCTTAATATCAACTCATCGATTTTTTCGAGAAATTTCAAGTTAGTTGGATATTATTTCATTATTCGCATTAATCAAATGATATATGATCTTGAGTAATTTGGTGCTTATCTTACTTTAATTGCTTTATTTATCCCAAAAATACAAAAAAGATTGCATTTGTATATCATGTAGATTAGAATTGATTTCCTAGATAGAATTGCATGATAAATTGTTAGATACATTTCTAATTATATTAGAATGCATGTTTAGATGATATCTAGGTTAGACAATATCTCCAAATTAAATTGCATGTCAAGACAAATTTCTAAGTTAAAATAGGATTCGGATTAGTCTATTTCCTAACTTAAAATAAATAATATCTCACTTTAGTTAGATTTTTATTGTTAGTAATTTTTAATTACGAATTTTTATAAAAAATACAAAAATATCATGCGCATGTCATATAGAATTAGGTTTATGAAATGCATGTCATTTAGTAATTGTTACTAGGTCCATTTAATTAGAAATTTTCCAACATTAGAATTAGGTCATTTAGTTAAATTGCATAACGTGTAGCTTAGATTTCATTAAACAAGAGAAAATCCTTAAAAAAAATCGAGTGACTGCGTGTTAATTAGAAATCATATGTAGGGGGTTGATATGATCTCTAATTTAACATTGAAGATACTTTCGTTGTTACGAGATAAGTCCCGTAATTTAATGGTGGTTTGCACACTTGCATGATCACCTTATATGTTAGGGAAGTAAATTAAAATCAATTCAAGTTACATGCAAAATATTTTTTCGAAATAAAAGAGAAATGTACTAAAAGGTCGTTAAAGGAATCTAAATTAATCAAGTCCTTAAACTCACAATCTCTAGTTCACATGAGTAAAGTAAATCTCTCATTACTTTACTTAACTTTACTTAGGTTTCTAATCGACCCATCAAAAATAGATTAATGACGACTCCTAATTGAAAAATCATTTGTATGTTAAGAACTTGAACCTAAGTAGTGAATTGGAATGGGCTTGGGAGAACTCGAGCTAAGTTTAGGCTTAGTAATCCATTAGTCAAACCCTAGGTGGTCACTCGAGGTTAGATCGCAACTGAAAACATGAATTTATGCTATTATTTTCTTAGGTGGACATTCATGATAAAATACGCTAGATTCGCAAAATTCTAGTGCATCCATGAATGTACTTTCCATATTGTAAAATCATCCAAGAGCAAGTGATGGAAAGAAATGAAAGTAGTAGTCATATGACTTATCAATATTTTGCCATAATATAAAAGGTGATTTTTCCATAAAACAAAGAGAAAATCGTGTTTTTTTCTCAATATGATTTACTTATGGTTTATACAATAAGAACTTCGCTGATTTAAGGTCAAGTATATTAAATATCCCACCTCATCTATTATATTTTTGGCTTCTTCACTGATTTATTAGAACTTAATTTTGTAAGCGGTTTATTTGCCATCATATTTCCTTGTCCTAGTTGTTTGTACTAAAGTAAGTCCAAAATTTTATTTTGTCATATGGTCTTGGGTATACTTTCCGAAAGTTCTCCAAAAATTCGACGTGGCATTACACACTAACACATGCTTACTTTTATTCTTAAAGCACATTTATAACCAACAACGTATTGATTGGATGGTAAGGGTCTTTGCTTCTTTCCTTATGGTCAAGGGTTCTAGCCTTATTAGTAACACTATAGGAGTTTAAAAAAAAAAAAAAAAAAAAGCACGGTTATACACTTAATTTAAGTAATGCAAAAAAAAAAAAAAACCACACATATTAGTAATGACAATGAGCTTTTCTAAGGAAATAAGGCCAAATTTGTTTACTGGGAATGAGAAAAATAGTTTGTCATAATAAAATTAAGGAGTTACATTAATATTACAATGAAATTAAAATGTAAAATAGAATATGATGAGAGGTCTTATTTTGTAGTTTGAATTATAGCTTATTTCTTTTTTTTTTACCAATACACCTTACTTCATAACACGAGTAAGTATCATGTAGTATAATTAAATTTCACTTGTATTTAAAACATTATAACTAAAATTAATGCGGGCTTGGTCAATGGCTTAACAAATGGACTCTTTGAGTCAAGGCTATTGAAAGAACAATTCTATAATCATCTCTGGATTTACAAGTCAAAAACCCTATCAAATGATAAAGAAATAATATCGCCCGCACTTCTTCGAGCAATACTTAAGACATGTAAACCCCTACGTCAATTCAAGTGCCCTAATCAGAAAGGGCTTTGCAAAGGACGTAACGTAGACTACGTTTTGGGTTGAGAAACGAAAGGTTGTTAGGCTCAAAGATGTGTATAGGGCTCAAAGTTGTTGATCATCTAGGCATTATTGCCGGTCTTCTCCCTCACTAGGGATTGTCATTATAAATGCAGTATTGATCTTAACTCTTTGAGTATTGCTCCATTGGGATACAATTTTTGCAATTGATAATCTTCTATTTGACACTCTTTTTCATTTTCTTCTATGGGCATTGGCTTTACTTTTACCAAGCACACTGCTTTTTTGCCCCTAGTTTTCATTCATTTTTTTCTTCACTTCTTTTTTCATGGGCATTGGCTTTGCTTTTACCAGGCACACTACTTTTTCATGTCCCTTAGTTCTATTTTGATTTCGATTCCTACGTGCAATACATACGTCAAGTAATTACACTTTGAATGACACAAGGGTCTTCATCTGTCTTTTGCCTTGCCCCAAAGTGGGGGATGATCACCAAGTGGGTTTGAAGAAATGAAATTGTAGGCTCAAGTGGGCTGTGCAAAGGATATAAGTATGTATGATAGAGAATGAAATGCCCTTTGTCATCCTAAGGCACTTATATTACCACATGAATTCAATGTAATAGCTCGACTTAAAGATTGATGCAAATGAGAGCAAGAAAAATTATTTTCATTTTCCTAGCCTCATGATGCTGCTTACCTTCAATCTGCCCCAATGTAGGGTGATTCTTGACATGGATAATTTAATAAAAAAAAAAAATCTCCATAAGTGTATGGAACTCAAAGCGGTTAAGCAATGGATCACCCGTAGTGTTTGGGATAGAAAAATGAATTGCCCCTCATCATTTCGGTCATCATACCTTTTGCGAGAGAACTCTTTATCTTGCGAATATAAAACTTTGTGCACTCATCTCACAAGTGTATAGGTAGGGGACGGTGTATAGGATAAGCCTTGTCTTTCATCATCCTAACACGTCTCATTTCGCATTCTTAAGCATTTGATATCACTCCAATGAATTGTCCATCTTAACAAATCTCCACATGAAATTAGTGAGTTAAGCAGGTAAAATCACTATGGAAATTCTCTTTTCAAAAGAGTCTAGCAACTTAAAGCATGAAAAGCTTTTGTGACTTCAAAACAGACAATTTATCACACTCAAAACATGGTTTTGAGCATTCATTTAGGGGATTGCCCCACAAAGGGTCTACCTCC
Source organism: Eucalyptus paniculata subsp. matutina (assembly GCA_017140255.1). Lineage (NCBI taxonomy): Eukaryota > Viridiplantae > Streptophyta > Magnoliopsida > Myrtales > Myrtaceae > Eucalyptus > Eucalyptus paniculata. The sequence continues at coordinate 30,807,246 of CM029435.1, forward strand.
TTGGATTGCCCCTATCAATCAAGACTAAAAATTCAATCTTTGATTTGATAAATACTCCATTCTTGCTTTTGCCCCTACACAAGAGAACGTGCATGAATAGGATACTATGCAACATCAAAGTAAATTTAAATTGCACATCCAATTTGGCTTGGATCAAGATTTTGTCTTAATCATGTCACTACTAGAATCTTGTAGTGCCCCCAATTGGTCATCTACAAGGGAAAAAACAGCGTCATCTCCCAAAATTAATTATGCTTAAGGACGAGATGTACCTCTTCCACCAAAGATGGATGTTCCTCTTTTTACTTGTTCCATCATTTTCTCATGGAAATGAGAAACTTCATTTGGCTTTCAAGAATGACACCTCACACAAATTGTAATGAGATGTGCCACACATCACACTTTGGAATCTAGATGATCTTCTTTTGACTTGCCCTTAGTTTCTTATTGATGTGCAAGGAAATCGTTCAGGACAAGTAAGATGATAAGTAATGTTTAATGTCTTCTTCACTCTTGGGAGATGTCATCACAATCAGCTAGGAAATGATCCTTTGCCCCCATGTTTATTTTTCCTTTGAATGTATGTTCCCAAATCAATGGGCTCACTATCACTGAAAATCGACACATTATTTTCAAACGCCTCTTTGTTATAGTAAACAGTTAAAATTTTGCTCTAAGACATGAAGTAAATGAGTTAGAAAAACAAACAAGAGTAACCTAATGCATGCTTTTGGAAATGGCTTCAAAAATGACTCTCTTTTTTTTTTGGAATATTTTGGATGAGGAAGCATGAAGAAGCCCAGTCCTCAGAATTTCTCCATGGATGATATTTTATTTTCATTGTTGGATATCATCACCGAGCTAGTTTGGTGTACCTCATCATGTCCTCAAAACAAAACCCGTAATTCTATTGATATTTATCAATCGAATTACATTTATTGGAATATGATATTCAAGCACTAAAAGAAAGTGGAACATAAGAAATTGAAAACAAATCCCTTAAAAGCGATAAAAATTCCCATGCAGAAGAAGGTGCAACTGAACATGCCCCTAATTAAATAAGTAAAGCGAACTACTTAGGACCATGAATCATGTGTGTTTGAGTTCTTCACCCTTTTTGGTCTTGTGATGCGAACCCTCTAGGTCAAAGATTATTCCTTCTAGATATGTCACTAGTCTTTTCATGGTAGCATCAAATTCGACTACCTCAGGAAAATGAGACGGTTCAAAAGTTCTCTTGGCTCTCTTCTTCGAGTCACAATTTCTCACTGAAGATAGAATATCTATGTCACCACAACACTTTTGCTTGATGAGATAAGCTACAATAGTAGACAATTCATTGACTTGACTTTGGAGGTGTGCAATTCACTTGTTCATGTTATTGTCAATATCGACGATACAATTCAGCACCTCGTTTTGATCCATCATTTTAGCTCTTGATTGTGTACGAATGGGTGAGCGGGATAGTTCCATAATCACCTAATTCAAATGAACAGGAATATATAAACATGAGGTGTAAATAGAGAGCCAGTCCATGACAATCTATTTTTTTCTTCTTCTTTTTTTTATTGCAAAAAGTCCACACATGAAGAGAATTTCCCAAAAATGAGCTAGGAAAATAAAGACATGGGACGCCCTAGGATGGACTGGAAAATAAGGATATCGAATTCCTAAACATGAACTAGGAAAAGCAAAAGTTTGAACCCTAATAAGAACAATAAAGACATGAATAGAAAACAACTTCTCGAAGGTTTTTTGTGTTGTTTTTCAAATGACTCATTCCACGACAATTTTCTCATTTCATTTATGATTGACAAAGGTATTAGATCAAATGACTAATTTAGATTGTCATGGACGAACCAAAAGTATGACAAAGTAAATCGCATAGTATAGGGATAAAAGAGTTACTTCACTAAGGAAAATTGACGGCAACCACATAAACATGCATATGAGACGTGAGACTCGATTTCTACTCTAAACAGGCTTAGCAAAGTGAAGTCATAAGGATGATCAGAATAGCCCTGGGCATGCGGACTAAGTCGAGTCCTCATGACTTCAGCTTGGTCAAAGAACTGACTTAGGTCGCAAGCATGCAGACAGAGGTAGATACTCTTGACACACAAAAAAAAAAAAAACTTCAAGATTGAGATGGGAAACTCACATCGCGGGCATGCGGTTGAAGTGGTATCCATCTCAATACCATCCTAAATGATCCTCTGTGGCCTAGATTCGGCGGTAGGTTGTGTGTGCAAGAGTGTAGTGTAAATGCAAGGCATACACAACAGTTTATATCAAATAATAGTTCAATAGTTTGAATTCAAAACATTCATCCCCAACTCTAACCTGCAAGATAAGGGTTAGCAATCACTGCTCCCCTTATACCTCCCTATCTGCAAGAACATTTAACACTTTAAATGTTAAGGAAGTTCTTGGAATTCTTGCCGTCAAACAAAAATATTTTTTTCAAATAAAATAAAAAATCAGTCTAAGTCCACTAAGAATTTTAACTTAAGTCCCAGCGGAGTCGCCAAACTGTTGTGACCCAACCTCGAGTGCACCACCTAAAATTTGGCTAATGGATTACTAAGCCTAAACTTATCTCAAGCTCTCTTAAACCTATACCAATTCACGACTTGGGTTTAAGTTCTTAACATGCAAATGATTTTTCAATTAAGAGTCGCCACTAATCTATTATTGATGCATTGATTAAAAATACAAGTAAAGTAACGAGAGATTTACTTTACTCCTGCGAACCAGAGATTGTTAGTTCGGGGACTTGATTACACTAGATTTCTCTAACGCCATTTCGGTACCTTTCTCTTTTATTTCAAAAAAATGTTTTGCAAACAGCTTGAGTTGATTTTAATTTACTTCTCTAACATATAAGGTAATCATGAGGGTACACAAACCACCAATTTAACACCCAAATAAAGCATTAAATAAATTATGGGACTTACCTCATGGCAACGAAAGCATCTACAATGTTAGATTAGAATTCACATCAACAGTCATAGATATGATTTCTAATAAACACGCAATCGCTCAATCTTTTTCAAGATTTTCTTTTATTTAAATGAAGCCTAGAAATTACGTGCAATGCAATGCAATGACGTACAAAATATTTTAATTAAAATGACATGCAACATTCAACCTAACATACAAACTATATGTCATGCAACATTTATTAAATGACATAATTTAGTGATAGGATAAAAAAATTAATGCAACTATTCTAACATTTACACATTTAGATGACATGCAATGGATGACCTAATTCTACATGACATATGCATGATAATTTTTACTCAATAATTAAACATTGAATTTAATTAATGAAAGGAAAAACTAACGTCCTAAATTAATGGTTTTTGGGTTTTTTATATCTAAAATTAGAAATAAATAAATTTCATATTCTAAACATGCATAATAACCCTAAAACAAGCAATGTTCTAACATGAACCTAATCTAACTCAAATATATTTTTTGGGTTTTCTTTTACGGAAACAAAATCAATTCAATTAACACGACAGCAAATCAGGCAAGATATGATGATACCTATCTAATAAATTGACGATCATATCTCACGCATGAGATCGGATTGGTCATTTTTAACAAAAATTGAGAATCATATCTCAAGCGTAAGATCGGATTGGCAATTTTTCCGTGCAATTGCGATTTCGGCCGTGAAATCGAACTGTCAATCATATGCACGATGTGAAATTAGGAAGATTTCCTAATTCTTGGGGATTCAAAATTTTTTTTTTTTTTTGGATATGACAATAACAAACAAATATTCAAACAAGGTCGCAATCCTATGAATTAGGCAATAACATGTGAGAGAATTGAAATAATCAAGAATCTTACCTAGCTCTTCATATCGGGCGGATAAGGCTTCCCAAATCAAGATGACGACTTAGAACCGTGGACTGGATCTTTTAACCGGACCAAAAAATCTCCATCGAGAACTTCGAAATCACGATCCTCTGTCTTCAATCCCCTTATGCTTCTTTCTCAAAAATTGACAAGCAATTCTCCAACATTCACCATACAATAAGAGACAAACTCCACCGTTTTGACCAAAAGCCAAAACAACCCACGATCTTTGAAGATCAGGAAGGCTGCGATGTGCGCATGAGCTTGCTAATTTGAGGACTATATTGCCAAATTTGAATCAACGGCTGATGGATAACGTGGCGGGTGGCCAATGGTGCTCATGGGTGGTGATGCTTGACCGGTGGTGGTGACGTACATTAGGGAGCACGGCTCACGGGAGACTTCACCAAACAAAACTAAGGGTTTGCGACAGGTTGGTCACGGTAGGGTGCAGCAAGGACCCAACTTCATAAAGGGATGTTTGTGAACTTGTGCACTTGGAAGCACCAAAGAAAACCTACGAAAGAATCGTCATCATTGCTGGTAGGAATAATACCAGATCTAGACAATGGCGTCCTTGAAAGACCACGGCAGCAATAAAGACGCAAGCACACCGGGGGGAAGGTTGTGTAGGAAAAAACTGATGAGAGCAAATAAATTTGTCTGAGGCGTGCAAGCATAAGTACTGTCCTTAAGGATAATTCTGCCCTTTTGAGTGCGAAACTCGGTGCGATAGGCTTCTGACGACTATCCTCCCAAGATACAACAGACCTTCTTCTATATTCCACACTGAATATTAGAAGGAACATAAACAACGTTGTATATAACCCAGCAAGGAAAAGGAAATGAAAAATTTCAAAAGAGAGAACATTCTCTATTTCATTCAGTGTGTATTTTTAAGATTGCCTTATGAGATATTATATTCAAACAAAATAGAGCCGTTAAAAGAGCCGTTGTAAAATAATGAAGTATTTATTTGAGAAATAAATTAAACATTACAAAATGATTGAAAAGCTGTTGTATGATCGTTAAGAAACCGTTATGTGACCGTTAAAAATAATGATGGTCTTCAATGCGGTCATAACTATTATCGAAGCTATTATTGCAGATATTTCAAAATATTATTGAAATATCTAACAATCTCCCATATATTTCAAAAGATTTTGAAAATAAAATTAATATGATGTTGGGTTATAGGAGTGTAATGCATCTAAACTGGTGCTTGTTAGGCTATGAACCAGCCCTAGAAAAAATGAAATATAATTCACAAAATTTTGGTGAAGTTTGAAACTTCTATGAACCAAAAAATTTCTTCTGTGAATTATAATTTTCATTAGTCACATTGCACTCCCACAAATTTTGTTGTTCAATGTGGTTTTGTGCTAATGGGCCATGCGCATTCTTGGTTTATTCACAAGTGCTTTAGAGATTTTCGCCAAAAATTCTCATAGGAGCGGCCCCTACACTTATATAGGTGATTCCATCAAGTGTATTCTGCAACTTAATACACCTCCAATAATGGCTATGGAATTTCATTAAGAGCTTAGCTCAACCTTTTTTTTCCTTGTAATTTTGCACCATTCTCATCTTAAAATGGACAATAATTTTTAGTAGTGCATCACTATAACAACAAGTGACTTGTTATTATTCATATGAACCTAATTCATGGGATCACCAATCACATAGGTTGGGTTACTATCACTATTGCTTTTCCTCAATTGGCTTAAGTCTCATTCCCCTCGATGTGTCATAAATTAATTTTTTTCACATATGTTTAGTCAAAGGATTGGCCAAATTCACTTTTGACTTTACAAAATCGATAGATATAATTCCATCTTTAAGCAGTTGCTTTATTACATCATGTCTCAATCGGATGTGTCTATTTTTACCATTGAAAATTCTATTATTTGCAATGGCTATTGCCGCTTAGCAATCACAGTGCATAGACACAAAAGGTGTCAATTTCATTCTCAAAGAATATCCGCTAAGAGGTTCCTTAACCACTCAGCCTCATTACCAGCCAATTCTAGAGCCACAAACTCTGACTCTATGGTGGATTTAGCAATTATTGTTTGTTTAGCTAACTTTCAAGTTACAACACCTCCACCAAGGGTAAACACATATCCACTAGTGGATTTTGTCTCATCTTAATCCGAAATCCAACTAGCATCATTGTATCCTTCTAATACAGCGGGAAATCTACTATATAAAATACCATAATTCATGGTTCCTCTCAAATATTTCATTAATCTACTCAAGCAGTTCAATGATCATCATTGGGATTTTGTGTATATCTGCTTAGTCTACATACAGCATAAGCTATATCAGGTTAAGTATAATTCATCAAATGCATCAAACTCCCAATAATTTGAGCATACTTAGACTGAGCCACACCATCTTCTTTATTTTTCATTAATTGGATATTATAATCATAAGGCGTATTCACAGGTTTGACATCAAAGTAATCATATTTTTTAAGTAGCCTCTCCACATAATGTGCTTGCATAAGCATTAGGCCACTATCACTCTTTATGATTCTAACACTCAAAATACTATTAGCTTCTCCCATGTCTTTCATATCGAATTTAAAAGTCAAAAAACATTTTGTTTCATTCACTACATCAATATACATACCAAAAATAAATATGTCATCAACATATAAGCTAATAATTATAGATTCACCATCAATAGTTTTTTTATATACATATTTATCTACTCCAATAGAGAAAAATCCATTACTAACCAGAACATCATTAAATTTCTCATACCATTGCTTTAGTGCTTGCTTTAAGCCATATAAGGATTTAACAAGTTTACAAACTTTATTTTCTTGGCCAAGAAAAATACAGCCCTCAGGTTGCACCATATAAATTTCCTCTTCCAAATCACCATTTAAAAAATGTTGTTTTAACATCCATTTGATGAAAAATAAGTTTGTAAATAGAAGCCAAAGCAATTAAAACATGAATTGATGAAATTCTTATAACTGGAGCAAAAGTGTCAAAATAATCAATATTTTGTTTTTTAGTAAAACCTTTTGCAACTAATTTTGCTTTATATTTATCAATAGAACCATCAGAATTATATTTTCTTTTAAAAATCCATTTACAACCGATCGGTTTTGCCTTGGGTGGTAAATCAACTAATTTCCAAGTTTGATTTTGTAAGATAGAATCAATCTCGATTTTTATAGCTTCTTTCCAAAAATTGCTTTCTAAGGAAGATATTGCTTCAGAATAAGTCAAAGGATCATTATCAATAATATAAGTACAAAAATCATTCCCAAAAGAATTTTCTTCCTTATTCTTTTGCTCATTCTCAATTCACCATTTGAATTTTCGAAAACGTTTTTATGAAGAGGTGTAGGAGAAATATTATCAACACTTAATGAAAAAATATGCTCAAAAAATTCTACATTTTTTGTCTCAACTATAGTATTATTATCAAGCACGTCACTTTTTAATACAAGAAATCTATATGCAGCACTATGTTCAGCATAACCAATAAACATACAGTCAGATGATTTAGAGCCTATTTTCCTTTTCTTAGAATTAGGAAGCATAACCTTAGCAAGACACCCCCACACTTTCAAATATTTTAAATTAGGACGATAATCTTTCTAAAATTCATAGGGTGTTTTACCTGTTTTCTTATGAGATATTCTATTTTGGATGTGACAAGCAGATAAAATAGCTTCACCCCATAAATTATTTGGAGCATTAGAACTAACAAGCATAGAATTCATCATCTCTTTCAAAGTCCTATTTTTCCTTTCAATTATGCCATTAGATTCAGGGGAATAAGGGGGCGTAGTTTCATGAATTATTCATTCCTTTTCACAAAATTTGTTAAGCAATACATATTCTCCACCTCTATCCGATCTAATTCTTTTTATCCTTTTATTCAATTGGTTTTCTACCTCAGCTTTATACAAAAGGAACATATCAAAAGCTTCATCTTTATGCGTAAGCAAATAAACTTTAGTAAATCTAGAATAATCATCAATGAAGGTCACGTAATATTTTTTACCTCATCTAGTCATAATTTGTTTTAAATCTCCTAGATCAGTATGAATTAAACTCAACAAATCATATTCTTTATTTACAGAAATACAAGGCTTTTTTGTTAATTTTGTTTCGGCACATATTATACATTTATTAAAACATGAGTTTTTAATTCCAGAAATTAAACCTTGTTTTTGCATTTTCTTAATATAAGAAATACTAACATGACCTAATCTATCATGCCATAAATCAACAGATTCAGCCAAGTAAGCAAAAGCAGTAGCATTTTCATTGACAACATTAGAAACGTTAAGAACAAAAAGTCCTTGATTACAATAACCATTTTCCCCACAAAGACGTTATTTTTTGTCATTACAATCTTATCATATTCGAATGACACATTCACTCCCAACCTTTCTTAAAAGCGCTATTGAGATCGGGTTTGCCCTTATATTAGGGACATGTAATACATCATTCAGGGCCAAAGTCTTGCCAGATGTGAGCTTGAGAAGAACGTTTCCTTTCCCAAGAACTTGAGTTGTCCTTGAATCACTAAGATAAATAATTTCTTCTCATTCCCCTACTGGCGTGTAGGAGGAAAAGGCATTTTTGTTTGCAAAATATGCCTGGTAACACCTGAGTCTACCACCCACTCTCACATTGGCCATAATGTTGGCCTGGGAAATAACCACAATAATTATATCATTAGAGTCATTTGCATTAACCAAATTGACTTTTGGTTTAGTAGGATTGTCATTTCCCATTATTTTCTTTCTGCACTACGATGCATGATGACCTGATTTTCCACAAACAAAGCAAGAGCCTTTTTTTTTTAAGGTGGGGTGAGCAACCTTGGGTTCGTAATCAAGTTTTTTGTTATAATACCTGTTTTGGCGATGTTGAAATTTGCCTTGCACCAAATTTGCCCTGGTAGCAATTTCCATAGCTTTGGCAGCTTTGATCTCCTTGCGAGTTGTATCCTCAATGATAATATGCACGATCAGATCGGCTAGTGACAATTGCTTGTCCTTATGCTTGAGTTGTTGCTTGTAGTTATTCCAAAACTCAGACAACTTTTCAATCAGCAGGCCCGCAAGAAATTCTTCTTGTAAATTGATGTTTTCTGCCTTCAAGTCCTCCATTAGCCTGTGATATTCATTGATTTGTGTCTTGATCTCCTTATCATCGGACATTTCCCATCGATAATGATTTCCAATTACAAATTTTTGTCTACCCACATCTTCGGCAATGTACTTTGCAATCATGGAGTCCCATATTTGTTTCGCTTCCTTATACGGACAGTAGACATCGAACAATTCATTACAAAAAGTATTAATAATTGTGTGCCTTTATACCTTATTAGCGTGTATCCATTGATCTTGAAGCTTGTTATCAGTTTGTTCAGCCTCCGTAAGTGCGAAAGCCACGCCGTGCACATTTAGGATAGAGAAAACCCTTCCTGACACCTTCTAAAATTGTTGGCAATGAAAACTTCGATCTTCGATATGTCGGGGAATGGTTTGGCATAGGACATATGTGGTAGTGGTGGTAGTGCAACTGGACTAGCGGAGATTAACACATCAGCAGCAGTATCAACTTGATGCTCCATGGGACTTATCCTTAAGATTATAGGAAAAGACTAATGAGAACAAATAAATTTGTTTAAGGCGTGCAAGCGTAAGCACTATCCTTAAGGATAATTCCGCCCCTCGAAGTGCGAAACTCGGTGCGATAGGCTTCTAACAGCTATCCTCCCAAGATGTAACAGACCTTCTTCTATATTCTGCACTGAATATTAAAAAGAACAGAAACAACGTTGTGTATAACCCAGCAAGGAAAAAAAATGAAAGATTTTAAAAGAAAGAATATTATATGTTTCATTCAGTGTGTATTTTTAAGATTGCCTTATGAGTTCTTATATTCAAACAAAACAAAGCCGTTAAAAGAGCCATTGTAAAATAATGAAGTATTTATTTGAGAAATAAATTAAACGTTACAAAACGATTGAAAAGCCATTGTATGACCTTTAAGAAACTGTTATGTGACCGTTAAAAATAACGATGGTCTTCAATGCGGTCATAACTATTATTGAAGTTATTATTGTAAATATTTCAAAATATTATTGAAATATCCAACAGGTTGGTGCTGTGTTAGTGAAGCGTAGGCTCGATGGACTGGTTCCGGTGCTCACCGGAGAGAGATGCGAATTGGCTGGGCGCACCGAAGCAAGCTGGACAGAGAAAACAAGTCGTAATAACAAACTGATCTAGACGGGCTCAGCCCTACCAGGATAGCTGCTAGTCATGACAAAAGTCCCACGAGAACTCCGCGAATGATTGCTGCACTTAGCTAGCTACCAATGACCAGCAATTGCTGGGATGCTCAAACCAGGCTTTGCTGGAGATGTCACGGTTCACTACAGCAAGAGGCATGGGGACCGGCGGAGCAGTGGCGTCGACAGCAGCTGTGGCTAGTGCTGCAGCAGAGAGGCAAAGACCGGCTTAGCAGAGGGCTGCTAGCATCGTTTGCACTCGGGCAAAAGGCAAAGGCGGCGAAGGCGTCGGGGATGATGGGTGGACCAGCAGATGTAGGGCAAAGGGGCCGTCGGCAGCAGTGGAGGTACTGGCAGGTGCTCGTGAGTGAGGGGGGAGCTCCGGCGGCAGGCGGAAGGCGGGCAACACTCTGGCACAGCGACGGTGACTGGTGAGCAGACCAGCAGCGGCGACGAGCGGGCTGACTGCTGCTGGGTGCAGGGGCGCGGTGGTGGAGGCTCGTTGAAGAAGAAGACCCCTTCCCCTTTTTTCCTTTTTTTTTTTGCTTTTCTCTCTCTCTCTCTCTCTCTCTCTCTCTTCTCTCTTTGCCTTACGTCTCTTCCTTCTGCTGTACCTATCTCTGTACCCTTTTGATTGACTTTGACCCAACAAGTTCCCCTTTATTTTTTCATGATTTCTCTCACGCTCCACCCTTTTTCACAATCGTGGCCGTGTGTTTTTATTGCGTGGTCCCCTTTCTCCATCCATATTCGAGCTAATTTATAGGCAAGGGAGTGAAACTTTTGTAAAATTTCATTTCCTTTTTCATATCAAGATATGTGAAGATCACCTACGGAATGCAATATTCCTTTTTATTTTCGATTTCCTTTGCATCTTTCTACATTGGACTACAAAACATGAATATTCTCCATCGATTTTATCGCATATTGCCAAATATTCAAAATTTGCAATAGGATTTTCTCAAATTCCAAATCCTGAAAAGATGAGCTCGTAATATCTTCTTGTCACACTAGCCATTTTCAAGGATATATGAACTGATTGCACAAATATACAAAAAAATCCTCCGTAAAATCAAATCGCCAATTCTTTTAATTTTTGTTCATTAGAAAATAACAAGCTCCGAACGAGGTAAAATAATAAATGCACCTAAAGTTATATGCTATGCCATTATTATTATTATTATTATTATTATTATTATTATTATTATTATTATTATTATTATTATTATTATTATTATTATTATTATTATTATTATTATTATTATTATTATTATTATTATTATTATTATTATTATTTACGGCTTAAAAATTAATCCCTAATTTTTCTATATAACTGGGCTACCAAAATTTATGTGTCAAAAAACTTTTTTTTTAAAATATATATTTTAAATTTCTTTTAAAAACAATAAACCCTAAAATTGTAATAAATCTAGTATCTTTTAATTTTTTTTTTTCTAAATGGCTGATTCCATTGGACCGGTCCAATTCTCAGTACTAGGCCTATCCAATCCAATCCCCGATCCCATAAAATATGAACCAACTCGGCTCCCGGTCCTAGGCCTATCCGATCTAGTCCCCGATCCTAAAAAATGGGAACCGGTCTAATTCCCAATTCCTAAGTGGAATCGGACTCGAACTAGACTAGGAACCGATTACCCGTAGTGAACCTTGCTAGACTTCGTGGGAAAAAAAACTAAATTAAATTAAAAATTCATAAAAATAAATTTTAAAAATAAAAGTTATAAAAAAAACTGTTCACACTAATGCAAGCCGTCGTACATAGTACTGTAGGTGTCCTTGTCAACAAATTCTAGTCAAAATTGACCTAAATGACTAAATTAGCAAATAATCTAAAATTGGATTGGTACTAATGAATTAAATTTAGGATTTTTTTGATAGTTTTTCCTGATTTTAGTAATTCCTCAAAATCTATTAAGTTTTAGTTATCAACCTATTTACCCCACTCTAAGTTGCATATATGGTGGTAACAGTTTGATGTTATTAAAAAGGATAAATTGGTGTAATTAATAGCTTATGGACAGTCAAGTGGGAGAACTCAGACAAGAAATGATGTGCATGGACATATAGAAGTATTTTAAATATCAATAAAACAATGCATATGATCAGAAAAGTTCATACACTTTAGGCCTATCCCAATAAATTGAGGATTTAGCTACACTTTAAGTGCATGTTTGGTAATCATCCCAATAGTGCCTAATTTTGATTTTTTTGTTCCCGGGAGCAATTTGAGAACAAAATCAAGTTTGGTAAAATTTTTGTTCCCGAACAAATTTCTATTTTTTTGTTCCTGGAATTAGATTTGGAAAAGAATCAAAAATTAAAAAAAAAAAAAGTTTATTCTTGTTCCGGGAACAAATTTAAGAATCAAAATCAATTACTTTTATTCTTCTATTTTCTCTTCTTCTCTTTTCTTCTTCTTCATCCCACCGCCACCATCCACCGCCATCTGCCATCGCCACGGTCGCTGGAACCGGTCCAGCAAGCTTGCAAAAGGCTCGCTAGGCCAGGGCGAGGTCCAGCGAGCTCGTCGAAGACAAGCCCAGCCACCAACAAGGCTCGGCTGAGCTAGATCTGGCGAGACCTGCCTGGCCCCGGCGAGGCTCGCCTAGCCCCACCAGTGGCTAGGCAAGCCTCACCAAGCCCCGGCAAGGCCCGCCTGGCCACCGACGAGGCTTGGCCTTACTAGATCTGGCGAGGTTGAGCCTCGCCGGGGTTAGGCTTGCCTCTCGACACCCAGCCCCGGCGAGGCCCGCCCAGCCCTGGTGAGGCTCGCCTAGCCTTGGCGAGGCCGAGCCTCGGTAGGGCTGGGCGAGCCTTGCCCAACAGTCGGCGAGGCTCAATCGACAAGGGCCGACCTTGCCGAGGGCGGCAAGCTCCGGTGAGGTCGCCGACCCTCGTTTGGCTAGTGGCCGGTCGCCGATCCGGCGACTAGCTAGAAGAAGAGGAAGAAGAATATAAAAATAAAATAAAAAATAAAAAAAAAAAAAATAAAAGAAAAAAGGGAAAAAAATTAAAAAAAAAAAGTAAAAAAAAAATTATTTAAAAATTAAAGGAAATTGATTTGAAATAGAATCAATGAGCACGGTACCAAACACAATTCTATTCCAGAATCAAAAATTTTGGACAGTTATCAAACGGCTTAAAATGCTTAAAAATTGTTCCCGGGAACATAATCATTACCAAACGCGCCCAAGTGATGACGAGTATGCTGTCCAAGAAAAGATATATTGAAATAGACGCACATTTTACAAAAGATCCATACATAACCCAATGTCCACCGGGCTTAGAAGAAAAAAAAAAAAAAAAAAAAAAGAAAAGGTGAAGACAAAATAAAAGTTATAAAAAAATTATAAAAAATTGAAATATTTGTCTATGTCAACACTGGTTGTGCAACGTCAAATAGACAACATTTACATTAGTAATTTCTAGCAAAAATTGACTGGAGTAATAAAATTGTAAATTATCAAAAGATTTGAGATTAAATCGGCTAAACTAAAAGATTTATAACCAAATTGACACGAGTGTTATAGGCCTACGACTTTTTTGGTAATTTATCCCTAAAATCAAGTTTGATGTATGCAGGAACTATTTAATATATGCAAGAGTAAGCTGATGATATCAAATGCAATAAGCTTCTATCAAACAAATATGTAGATAAGTAAAAGATAAAAGATGTTACATGTGATCAATAAAGCCCTCCCTAAAAACAAGTTTGGTAATAGTTCACTTGAGAAGAGCATGCATGTTATATAATTACACATTATGATCTAACCATCACCATTCTTTCGCTTTATACTCCTAGTTCTATGAAATCCCTCCTTATATGAGTTCATCCTAAGATAATGCAATATTTGCATTTATTGAATATTGATATAGACAGGTGATTTTGTCGACTTGAAAATATTATCATAAGAGGTTTTCCCCACATAAACTGCATGGAGGCTTGTGTGGATCTTCCTTTGAAATAAATCTCACTTTAAAATGATAATTCGGTTGCTGAAATTTAATCTCACTTTAACATGATATATACAGTTGTTGATCTTTCCATCACTGCTACCAAATGAAAATGAGTGATTTAACAAACATTTTTCTAACAATATTTTTCAAACAATGATTGTTGATATTGTTTAGAAAAATAAATGAATGGAAAAAATTTTCATCGCTCATGAAAATAGTTAGGCAAAGATTGTTATCAATCATAAAGATGTTTTCAATTGACTAATTTTTTTAAACAATACAAGTAATCATTTTTTGAAAAATATTTTTCAAATCACTTATTTCTTGTGAAATGAATCGCCCTAAAACTCGTAAAATTTGTCTTTTGTCAATTTTTCTTTGTATGAGCAAGTATAATGGGATGGCTTTTTCTCAACCGGTCGATTCTAATAAGTGTCCAAGATGGCAACTTGAGCCTTGTTGGGATATAATATGCGGAAATGACAGGATTTTGCAATTTACGTCAACGTGAAATCACCAGAAAAATAAATGAGAAATAATAAGGACATTAGAAATTTACATGGTTTGGTCCAAGTATCGGTAACTATGTCCACGAAGAGAGCCAACAGCAAATAATCCACTATAATTGGAGAATCAGAGTTTACGATCATTCACACACTCAAGTGTTTCCCACATCTAAATTTAACCTCAAACCCAAAGTATTTATAAATAAACAACTCACTTGGACATAAACTTACTGCACAAAATTACCACGCGTTCAAGTCATACGCCAAAAAGAAAAGATCTCCAGTGTCTTTTCTTTCTTTCGTGCAACTCCTCTCTCGGCATGGACGTGCTGCTTCTCGCGGCTTTCTTCTACTAGGGCTTTAGCTGCTCCACGCACGCATTATGTTCATATATGTGTGTGTGTGTGTGTGTGTGTGTGTGTGTGTGTGTGCGTGTGTGCGCGCGCCTAGAGTCAAACTTTGACTCTAGGCCCCATCGTTACTTTCCTTCTTCAATGGCTAAGGAAAGTGGGACGCTATAGAGCTTCTTTCGTAGCTTTGTGTGTGTGCCCAAAAGTCAAGATTTTGACTTTGGGCCCCACGTGAATAAACACTTTCGGATTTGGGCCCCACGTGAATAAACACTTTCAGATTCTGCAGTAGATAAAGGAAGAGAAAAACCTTTGCTCCTTTTTTTTTTTATTCTATTGTTTCCTCTTTTGTAATCCTTCATGCAATCCCACAATCAAATAATAAAAATTTTATCCAAGCGAATCGCACTTTTTTGTAAACGCTCAAACTCGAGACATAATTTAACAATTCTCCACCTTGGCTTGATGTTTGAAGCCAAGTTATAGTGCCCATCATCCATGCTGCTCTCCCAACTCCCCGATGGGCACTCACTCTCCACAGACACCAATAGAGCTCAAGCAAAGCTTGAGCTTTATCAAAGGAACAAACTTAGTCATCATGTTTGCCGGATTATCTATTGTAGCAATCTTTTTGACAATAACATTACCCTTAGCTAAGACATCTCGGATGAAGTGATACCTGATATTGATATGCTTCGTTTGCTCATGACAAAATGGATTATACGCCAAATATATCACACCTTGGTTATCACAATGTATATCCACACTTTTCTGTTTTAATCCAAAGTCTGAGAGCAAACTTCGTAATCATATCGCCTCCTTCACTACAAAGGTTAGTGCCATGTACTCTGCCTCAATCGAAGACAATGCAATGTGATCCTATAAGGACGCTTTCCAACTAACTACACCATCTGCTAGCGTAAACATGTGCCCTATTAAAAGTTTGCGATCATCCAAGTCATTGACATGATCCAAATCCACAAAACCAGTGGTCTCACTGCCATTGCTATCCCTCCGATACAGTATACCCACATCTGTTGTCCCCTTCAAATATCTGAAGATCCACTTCACAACTTCCTAATGAGCTTTACTAGGACGCTTCATATAGCAACTAACCACGCTCACAGCTTGTGAAATATCAAGTCTATTGCACACCATAGCATGCATAATACTACCCATGACACTAGAATAAGGAACACAAGAAATATGCTCCTCCTTCTCCGCAATCTGCAGTGATAATTTATCTGAAAGTTTAAAGTGCTTCACTAAAGATGTACTTACAAATTTTTCCGACTATATATTAAAACGTGCCACAATCTTCTCAATATATTTCTTTTGAAATAGACATAAAACCCCTATAGTCCTATCACACAAAATCTCCATACCCAATATTTTATTTGCAGCACCTAAATCTTTCATCTCAAATTCAGCATCTTCAGCACATCAATATTAGACATATTCTTAGCTGCTATCAGTATATCATCAACATATAAGAGTAGATAAATCAAAGAACTATTCTCCACTATCCTAAAGTAAACGCATCTATCCTCTGACTTTTTGACTAGTTTTTTACTAGCCATGAAAGTATCAAAACGTTTATACTATTACCTAGGAGACTATTTCAGCCCATACAAAGATTTCTTCAGCAAGTAAACATGATCTTCCTTAACCGGAGTAGCAAATCCCTCTGGTTGCCTCATGTAAATTTGCTTCTCCAACTCACCGTGAAGAAATACAGTTTTTACATTATCTTCCTTACCCGGAATAGCAAATCCCTCTGGTTGCATCACATAAATCTGCTCCTCTAACTCACCGTGAAGAAATGCAGTTTTTAAATCTAGTTGCTCTAACTCGAGATCCTGCGAAGCAACTAAGGCAAGTAAAACACAAATAGAAGTATGTCTTACCACAAAAGAGAACATCTCATTGTAGTCAATGCCCTCACGCTGTGCATATCTTTTCGCCACAAGTTTCACCTTATACCCCGCTGCCTCAACACCAAGAATACCTTCTTTCTGTTTGAAGACCCATTTACTTCCAACAATCTTTTGGCTCTTGGGTACTTTGACCAACTCACATGTCTGATTTCGATGGAGTAATTCCATCTCTTCACTCATAGCCCCTAGCCACTGCGACGACTCAAAACTAGCCATTGCCTCAGAGTAAGACAAAGCAATATTTCTCCACCTCATCACCTACAATCAATGCATAAGCAATATCTGTATAACCATAACATACCGGTGATTTATTTATCTTCTCTGTCTATATGTGTTTATAGTGTGCTTCGGTTGTACTGATTGTCCACTATCACCAACTTTAGGAATTGCGGCCTCATCTATAGTCTCAAATTTCGTTACCTTCAAGGTCTCCAGAATCTCCACCTGAAGCTCCACCTCACTAATGACACCATGATCTATCTTCTCTGCTGGTTATGTCTCAGAACTCCTACGTTGAAGCATTGCAGTCTTGTCGAAGATCACGTCTCTGCTTATTAGAAAACCGAGTGATTTGGGATCGGTGCACCACAATTGGTAGTCTTTCACCCCATGTGCATAACCTAGAAATATGCACTTCTTGGCCCTCGGCTCAAGCTTACCATCACTCGCATGAGCATACACAAGACATTTGAATATACGTAATCCGGAGTAATCAACAAGTTTTCCCGACCATACTTCCTCATGAGTCTTCCACTCGATAGCAAATGATGGAGATCGATTAACTAGGGAACATGCCATGTTCACTACTTCAACCCAAAATTCCTTACCAAGTCCTGCATGCGAAAGCATGCATCGAGCTCGCTCAAGCAAAGTTTTGTTCTTCCGTTCTGCCACGTCATTATGCTGTGGTGTCTCAGGTACTATGCGGTGTCTCACAATACATTCTTTCTCTCATAACTCAATAAAATCTTTACCACAGAATTCCATGCCATTATCTGTTCTCAGGCACTTGATTTGTTTATCTAACTGCTTTTCAATCAATGCCTTAAATTTCTTGAACCTATCGAACACATCATATTTGTGCTTCAGAAAGTATATCCATACCTTCCTTAAATAATCATCGATAAATGTCAGCATATATCGGGCAACTCATTTTGAAGGAACCAAAGACGGGCCCCAGATGTCTGAATGAATATATTCAACCAGTCATTTGGTCGAATGAGTAGTTGTAGTAAACTTAACTCAGTGTTGCTTCCCAAAAATGCAATGCTCACATAAGTCCAACTTCCCTGTTTTCTGACCCTTCAACAACCCTCTTTCACTCAACATCGTCATACCTACCTCGCTCATATGCCCTAAATGCATATGCCATAATTGAGTCAAGTTAGAGTCTAACTCACCTGATGAAACTGCAACAGTTTCGATCACGGTCTCTCCTAGTAGATGACAGAGAGTATTCACTTTCTTCCCCTTCATCATTGTCATGGCACCTCGAGAGATCTTCAGTATTCCACCTTCAGCGAGATGTACCTACACCCGATGTCATGGATTGTCCCCAGAGAAATGAGGCTTTTCTTGAGCTTCAGTACATGCCTCACATCTGTCAATGTGCGCACCACCCCATCGTGCATCCGAATTCGAATTGTCCCTATCCCTACAGCCTTACATACTGCATTATTCCCCAAAAGAATTCTACCACCATCTGCAGCCTGGTAAGTAGTAAACCAGTTCTTATGAAGCGTCATATGATAAGAACACCCCAAATCTAGCACCCATTCGACTCCTGATGAAGTAGTAGTCACATATAAAACAGCTTCCACATCACTATTGCTCCCATCGGCAATGTTTGTTGCACTGCTTGTGGCATTCTACATATCAACTTTATTCCTCCGCTTTGAACAATCTCTCCTAATGTGCCCCTTCTCATAATACTCAACACACTTTACGCATCCCTTGAACTTTCTATTGCGTGATTTTGATATGCTTTTACCTCCGCTACTACTAGGTCCTCGATATTGTTCTCTACCCCGAATTGTCAATGCTTGCGCTACTCCTTGCGCTACTCCTTGCGCTAGACCGTCATCACGCAACTTTCTCTGCCACTCCTTAGAGAATAAGGTGGTCATTACCTCTTCTGAGGTAATTGTAGTACGCCCCTGCAACAGTAAATCGATAAAATGCTCCCATAACTCTAGTAAATAAGCTAACAACATTATATCATGTTCTTCATCATCAAGTATCTTACCGACGTTCTTCAGATCTATCATGAGTTAATTAAATTCATCTAGGCGGATTCTAATAAACGTACCTTCAGTATATCTAAATTGAAACATCTTCTTCAACATGTACAAGCGATTGTTCAAACCTTTCTTCACATAGAATGCTTGAAGTTTTGCCCATAATGCTACGGCATCCTTCTCCTCAGCAACCTCTATTAAAATCTTATACGACAAATTTAACAGGATTGTGCTCTTTGTTATTTCCATTAGCTCTACCCTCTCAGAGGCTTTCATTATAATAGGCAAGTCATCTTCACCATCTAGTGCATTGGCTAAACCTTAGGTTGTTAATAAAGCTTGCATCTTGATACTCCATAACACAAAGTTGTTAATCCCATTAAACTTCTCAATTTCAGATTTCTTCTTAGACAAAATTGCAATAACAGAATTTCCAAATAATAATCAGACAAACAAAAGCTCCAAATCACAATCAAAAAATCTAATCCAAGGTCTAATACCAATTGTTGGGATATAATATGCAGAAACGACAAGATCTTGCAATTTACGTCAACACGAAATCACCAGAGAAATAAACGAGAAATAATAAGGACACTAGAAATTTACGTGGTTCGGTCTGAGTATCAGTACCTACGTCCACAAGGAAAGCTAGTAACAAATAATCCACTATAATTGAAGAATCAGAGTTTACAATCACTCACACGCTCAAGTGTTTCAGATACCTAAATTTAACCCCAAACCCAAAGTGTTTATGAATAAACAACTCCCTTGGACATAAACTCATTGCACAAAATTACCACGCTTTCAAGTCGTGTGCCAAAAAGAAAAGATCTCCAGCATCTTTTCTTTCTTTCATGAAGCTCCTCTCTCGACGTGGACATGCAGCTTCTCGTGGCTTTCTTCTACGCAGGGCTTTAGCCGCTCCACGCACGCATTCTGTTCATATATGTGTGTGTGTGTGTGTGTGTGTGTGTGTGTGTGTGTGTGTGTGTGTGCGCGTGCGCGCGCGCGCGCATGTGTGTGCCCAAAGTCAAACTTTGACTCTAGGCCCCATCATTACTTTCCTTCTTCAATGGCTAAGGAAGTGGAACACTGCAAAGCTTCTTTCGAAGCTTTGTGTGTGTGCCCAAAAGTCAAGATTTAGACTTTGGGCCCCACGTGAATAACCACTTTCGGATTTTGCAGCAGATGAAGGAAGAGAAAAACCTTTGCTCTTTTTTTTTTCTTTATTCTATTATTTCCTCTTTTGTAATCCTTCATGCAATCCCACAATTAAATAATAAAAATTTATTCAAATGAATCACGTTTTTTTGCAAACACTCAAACTTGAGATATAATTTAACAAGCCTATCAATGATCCTCTATCAATCTGCGAGATAATATATGATAATCTCCTTAGCAGCTTTTAACAAAGTCAGTTTTACGAGTTCCTTCATCGAAGAATTCTTTCCTCTCTTTTATCCAGTTATATAGCCTGGACCACTTTGTGTCCGATGAGTATATCACTTGCTTGTATATGCAGTCCTTAATATTGCAAACTGAAGTTTTCTCCAAATGTTAAATCTGATTCTTTCTTTTGCAAGCGACTAATTTGCTGCCAAAATCTAGGAGCTTTTATCTTCACTTACGACTCTACTTGACTGTACTCTACGCGAATAATGCGTCTCTTCAGATGATTTAGGAAACGCTGCGATTCTCACATGTGAGATGTCCTGCCGTATGCACTGTTGTAGTTTGGGAAACAGTTCTGCTACTCAAATCTCTTCATTGTGGCCATGTTGTTCTTTCGACTTAGCTGGGCTTGGGCCATGAAACCTGTTGACTTGGAACTTCGATCCAAATTTTAAAGTTGACGTCCACATGGACCGACCGAAAAGCTTAACCATGGTTTGCATTTGTCCGACGTTGCTAGCGTATATTGTACAGAGATCAATGTATGGGTTTAATTATAATGCTTTAAAAGGAATAACAGTATTAACGAAGCAATGTGGGCGTGGGAAAGATTTAGGTTCCTTGTATAATGCTGCATTGATGTTGGTAATTATGCCCTCCCTCCTATCCATTACTCCCAGCACCTCTAAACACTGGCCCATCAAGATAGAAGAAAGAAAGGATGTTGCTTTTCAAAATATCAAGAAAAGCACACCATAAGTGTCGTAAATTTCATATGATGCTCACTTTAATATCATAACTTTTACTAAATATTCATTTCAGTGACATTGGCGATTTCTCTTGCTGAAAATCCATCATGGAATTAAAAGTTACAGCACTTGTGGGGAACGTTAGGACACTCAAATGGTTGATTAAAAAGTTGTGACACTCAAGTAGATGGTTAAAAAATCATGTAACTAGAATGAGCATAATATGGAAGTTATGCAATTGTGATGTCATTTTCCCCAAAAATATCCATATTGTGAAGGAAACACTCTTCGGCTAAATTTGCTAACAGCATAATAGTGCATCTTCTGCTTTGAAGCAAGTCTTCTGTTTACTAAATTTTTAGGCTTAATTACAATATTGTTTGCCAATAATTGTATTTAGCTTTTTCTATTCACTACTGCAAAGCAGGCGAGACTGCTAACAACACTAGAGCCTATAATAGAAGGAAATGATGTTTCACTAATTGGCAATATTATGTGTTACATCACAACCAGTCAAACTCTTGTGCTCTTCCTTGGTTGGTTGCTAGGCAAATATTTGCCACCTGGTAAATACAACTTATCTGTTAAAATAGTTTGTTACTATGAAAAAATGTGACTCTTGGTTATGAAAGGAGGTTACCGATGGTTATTAAAAGAGGTTACTGGTGGTTATTAAATGTCACGACTCGACCCAATTCGGGTGCGCGGCACCCCTCGCTTCCATACTTATCGTCATTCAATTGCGACGTCCCAAGACTCGTTCCCAACCCATTCATTTTTATCAACTAAATATGCATGCAGAAGTATAAACAAATCTGCTAACCAATAAATAGGGATAGCATAAAACACACTAATATACATACGTTCATAACAACATATGAGACATCCGAATTTCGCCAGACCTCAAAAACGTAACAATTCGTCACGGATCGACGAATTTACTATTGGACCGTGTCATTGACACCATTTGCAGATGCTATTTCATCATCATCATCGCCGACCGAGAAGTATGTTTGGTAATGGTCCAATCATCGAATAAATTATAGTCCCATCGAAGATTGTCCCTATGTAACATTTCTAGCGAGATTGAGGTTCATTTCAAAATGATGTGTCAACAAGTTACTTATCACACCGACTTCAGCTGTCCCTTCCATTGAACCATCATATTTCTCGGCCCTGCTGATCCAAATATGCCGATGAAGGGACCGAAGCCCTATGCATGCATGCACGTTGCTCCCTCCACGCGACGTGCGCTCGGTAGTCAACCCGAGGGAGCAGTTGACCGGAGCATGGCCAGCAACGGCCACGTAACCTTCTTCTCGTTGGCCAGTAGAGGAGCATAAGGGGGGACAGCTGCTGGAAGAAAGGCCGTCAAGGGCCCATGCAGCCAAAGAAAGAGGCCACGTTTTCCCCCACCTGTCCCTGCCCCATTTACCACCAGTGTCTTCGGTTGTTGACTAGGGATGCAAGCCTTCGAAGAAGAACAAAATAGCAGGCAGAGAGAGAGAGAGAGAGAGCGGGCGAGCGAGCGAGAGGAAGAGAGAAGGAGGGAGAAGTAACCATTCTTCCTCATTGTCGGTTCTGCTTCTCGCGCGCGCCACAGCCACCACCGGTCGCACCTTGCCATCAACAGCCGCACCACCTGCACCATATCGCCGTGCTAGTCGCGTATCGCCGCAGTTACTGCCGTCCAGCCGCCCTAGCCGCACTCGTGACCCACGAGTTCTTGGATTTGCTCGCCGTCGACACCGTTGGACTTAAGGCAAGTGAAAGTCTACTAACCTATATAATGTAATGCTATTGTTGCCTGAGGAAGTGCTGTTATATTAGAAGGATTTGAATTTTGATGATGGATGGTGACTTCTAGGATGACCGAATCGATTTGGGGTTAGGAAATTGAGAAATCTTCATGAGCATTTTAGTTTTGGACTTCGGTTGTACACTACACTTTGCGGTAATGAAACCTTGAGAATTTTGTTTGTAAACTATTTTAGAAATCTCCCGATTTGCATCAAAATTTAGATGTACTGTGGCACCGTTTTCAAATGTTTTAAGAAATGTGTTACACTTTCAAATTTTGGAACTTTTTATAGAAAGTATTCTAAACCATTGGAGTTGGGATTGAGATTTGGATTTATCAACATGCCGATTTCAAATATATTTATAGATCTCGATAAATCGTTTTGTTCCAAGCTGGGAAGTGCAATTACCATTCAAGTTTCTTTATATGGATTTGAAAATGATTGGAGAGTATTTGTGAAAGTGGGATTTTTGGGGGAAAAATCCAAGGGATTTTCCATATTGATGATTCGAAATCGTTTTGGCTTTGAAATGATTTAATTACTACACCATGGTTGATGTGTTATTGCTGTCGTCGAACCCTCGGGACAATGAAGCCCCGAGAGTCAGGTTGCCTGGAGGATCGTAGTGGCGATGCCTCTGGATGCCTGGGGACTGGTGAACCCCAGAGGTTCCTCAAGGGTGTTGGGATGCCTGGGAAGTGTGACATAACACATACCGGATGCCTGTGGGACATCATTGACATGATGAGCCTCAGAGGTTCCTCATGATGCTAGGTGAGGTATGAGATGCCTGGAGATGTGACGTAACATGCTCCGGATGCCCAGTGACTAAGAAATGGAACCAAAGGCCTTTGCGATGCCAAGTAGGGTGCGATATGCCTGGAGAGACGCAAACACTAGTCCTCCGGAAGATGGTGGTAATGAATCAAAAATCTATCGAGTTCTAGAACTTGATTGTTCTGTTGTGTTATGCCATAGCATTGGAAAAATTTATTGATTTAATGCATACTTATTCCTTCAGTTATGTGTTTTGTGTATTTTGCATGAAATCATATGATGATAGTCTTACCTAATATAGTTTAGTACATCTTTAACTGCTAAGTAGTCGTACTCATCCCTTGTGGGACTAACACATTTCAGAGTAAGGAAGATGCCTCTGCTGCCCACACCTCCTAGTACATTCTACGGGATCCCTATCAATTTACAGTGGGAGCAATCAGAGCATAAGGATTCTAATATGCTGGGGCTAACGTTCGTTCAAGTGAGGGTGAAAGTGATGATCGACACCGGTCTTCCCTCAAGTCCTGTACGACAGGAATACGTTGTCCTATACATCTGTAGGAACGGATAGACTCTGGGGCCGCTGCCACCGCCACCAAAGGACGATGATGACGAGGGATCGAGTGGCGTGGAGTGACCATGGTGGTGAGGACGGCAAGGAAAATTTTTGGACGCCGACACTGCATGATGGACTCTATGTAGATAGCTGTGGAAGATGTCGGTTTACTTTTGAAATATAGCCGGGTATAGGAAACTGCGGCTTTTTGATGTACCGACCAACTATGTCCATCTAGTATGTGTGTAAATAAAAAGTGCCCAGTTAATATCTATATGTGTATTTAGTGTGCATCATTTGTATGTGTAGGAAAGGGAGTTGTTGGATACGCTTCTGCTATATACATTGCACAGGGACTAATGAAATAAGTGATAAAACCCCTTCATGGATTCCTTAAAATCCATCGAGCTGGAAGTAAGGATATCAAGGACAAGGAAGTGAGGTGGCGACCCTAACGGATTAGGGACCTTCAGGGGGTGCCACAACATACTTCCTCACAAACTTAAGGATCACACACTACGCCACTTCATACACATTTCAAAAGTGTGACCGTACACATTTCTCATAAAGGGGTTTCGAGGTAACCTTGCTTCTCTATACTACGAGACAACTTCAAAAGGGTGGTGTCTCCTAGGCGCCTAGTACACACCCAACTCAAGTACCATGGCTCGAGCTTGGGTAGTCACAATTAGGGTATAAAAAAGTTAAACAACGAGGAGTGAGATAAACTTAGTGAGTAAGCTCGTTAATCCTTACATTGGGAGGCAATTTACCTCGGAGTTGCCCTAAACATGCAACTTATCTATCAAAGGTAAATCAAGAGCAAAGCAACTCCTGCTTTGCCTTAACTATTAACATGAACGGTTATTTCTCCCTCTCAAGCCATCATAGCATAAGCATAAAGGAAAATCTTTCAACAGAGCACATATTTATGAAGCATAAATGAGAAGGTGCAATATCTCATAATCATGCACAATTGCCATTTTAACAATACGGACATACACATTTCACACATCTACAAGCGTTCTTACCTCACCTTGGCACATGTATTGCAAACAATTAAATTTACAACGTGCCATAACTTTCAACAATATGAAATAAAATCATAACACTTCCAATAATTCTTATGTAGAAAACATCCACACGGATCCCGATTATAAAGTAAAACCTGTTTTGGCCCATCCCATACCATACCTTACAATTTTATCATAGAATTAAGCGTAATGCATCAACAATTCCTGACATGTGTTCGAGCTATAACATCACTTCTCAAAATATGCATTCGAATGTCATACATGTGCAAGCCATACGTCACTCCCATCATATGCATTTAGCATTCAAGCACTTTGCACATGTGGTGTCTCAAGAATATCATGGCATCTCATACTACAATACTACCCTTGAGACCATGTTTTCATATTATTATGCCACTCTCAACCATAGCCAACCCGAAGGTCGGCAGTCTTCTAGCATAATTGGGTATCATCCCACCCAATCGAGCACGGCATCATCTCGCGTATGCATACGCCTTAGCACGGCATTCCAATAAGGAGCTTCATTCTGAAATCCATTCGCAAACGGCATCCCGTTGACGTGAGGGCATCCGAACTTAATCGGGCATCGTCCCGCATAATCATACACATCAGGACGGAACCATCATCTCGCATTATCATACGCATTAGGGTATTTAAGTGAACACACAAGCATACATCACTTAAGCCCATTGCATATCTTTCTAATTAATCGATGCAAGAATGTGTAATACTCATACAATATGCAACTGTATTAATTATATACAACCATATCTGCTATCATGCCACATGATCACATCCCGATCATGCATTTGTCAAATTAACCATACTTCTATCTCATGGCATATTACATCATAATAGCGCTTAAACACTTCATCAAACTATCTTTTCACATATTCATACATATGCACTAATAACCTCATGCCAACATGTCATACTTGTATCTCATTTCATATCACATAAATACATCCCTTGAACACTTCAACATGCTATCTTTCCACATATCTCACATGCTTATTAACTGGCTATAAGCAATGAATACCATAACCTTTATCATTTTTCCATTCTAAGATATACATAAGCATGCACTATGTTCGACTTTAGCAACCAACAATACATCAATCAAATTAGCACTCATGGCATGGAGAACACTCATTAATATAGATAAGTCATTACAATTGAATATAAGTTATTAGAATAATCTATCACATGCCATCATAACATATACAATGACTTATTTTACATTAATATAACAAGTCATAATAACTTAACACTTAACACATATCACAACATGATAACTTATCACATATCCGTTTATCATATTTTAGTAACTTATTGTATATTAGAAAGGCTTATCACGATAATTTATCACAACCTACGATATCCTATCATCATAACCTTTCAGGAAATATGATAACCTATCACTTAAACCCACTTATTAAATAACCAAACCATCATTTAACCTTAATCTAATGCTAATCTAATCCTTAAGTGTAACTACAACCCTGATAAGGGCTAAAAAGCCACTCACTTCCGATTCCAAGCTTAGTAAGCGACAGCAAATGTGCAGCAAGAGTTGAACGGCAACTGTGGTGCTCATTGGTGGCTGGTCACCTTCCAAACAAACCACAGCAAGGCTATGGGTGGTGACTTGAGGGGCTGGACGGTCACCACTTTATAGCCCAAACTCAGCACAGCAGTGCGGAAACGGCGACTTCGAATGGTGAACGATGGATGGGGGATAGCAAGTGAGATCCAAGAGAGGCAAAATGGAGAGAAATGGGTTACAAAGATGTTGGAAATGGAGATGGGTGAGGTTTGGATACGATGGGAGAAAATGAGAGAGATTGAGGGAAATGAGAGAGAAGGGGAGGTATGGACAAATTTGGGGAGAGAGAGAATAAAGTGACCTCATGTCCAAGCCATTGAATGGCCAAGATGCATCTTTGCTCCCCTAGACAAGAATGGAGGGCCAAGATTGCTTTTTGCTTTACTTCCTCCCTAAGTTCCATTAACGCCATTTAATAAACCCATCATGCCTAAGCTAGAAAATAGTATAGGTAGGCTTAGATAGGTAGGGTAGGGTAGGCATGACATCAACTTCTCTCTCCTCTCTTCATTGGGCACCCATCTCTTTCTTTATGCACATGGGCTTTTATTCTATTGGACTAGAAGGGCAAAATGGTAATTTCACTATGTCTAGTTACTGTTTATGCATATGAGTCATTAATGAGGAACTTGAAATGACCGAAAAGGAGTTGAGTGGCCCATGGGGTCATTTATTTAGGCCACCCATCTTGGGAATAAGGCCCATTGGGCCCACTTGTGGGCTTAGACCCATGTGGGTTCTTTTCCATGACCCATTTTCACTTTTTCGAATTTTTAAGTCATATCGATGAAAAATCGAGTTTTCTCCCCAAAATGACATTTTCGGCGTTTTCATGATCTACTAATCCTCATTATAATTCCATCAAAAGATTGGCCGCCAATGTAATTCCGTTCTGAAAATCAGGATCGGATTGAGAATGTCACATTAAAAGAGGTTATTGTGGTTATGAAAAGAAGTTATTGTTGACATAAAAAGTAGTGATGGTTTGTCATGAAAAGTGGTGATGGTTGGGATGAAGTACATATTTCCAAAAAATGTGTTGATTGATTATCTATAGATAGCACCAAATCATACGTTATTCATAACATCTGTACAAAATAACAACTTCTTCTTTATAACGCTCTTGTTGGAAGCTAGCACTACAACCTAGAGTGGGGTGACAACTTTGTGTGGAATTAAACAATCAAGATGAGTAACTTTAGAATCAAGTGAAATCATAGTCTGAACTTTGATCGTAATTATGAGATAACCACCAGCGTGCAAATGTCTACTATAAACGATAAACAAGAATAAAGAGACGCGGACCCCTAGAGTGTCATAACTTGGAACAAAGAGACATTTAAGCGCCATAACTTACGAAAGTGACACTAAGTACCAAAATCGAGCAAAATGGATCACTTGAGTGTCAATCCGGCCAAAACTCTAACGTATCAATTTTCTAGGGGAAGCAAGTGCAAAACGGCGTCATTTTGATAATGACGTGGTAAAAAATTAATATAATAATTAATTAAATTTCATTTAAAATTAAATTTATTTAAAACATTTATAAAAATACAAATATTTAAAAAATTAAAAATTTAAATAAAAATAAAAAAAAAGGGACACGGCTGAGGGCGCCGCCGCCGGCAATGGTTAGCGATGGAGGGAGGAGGGTCAACCGAGGTCACCGGGCCCTACCCAAGGGCCAACGACCCCGGCCGACTAGGGGCGAGGGCCCGCAAGCCCTCGCCTCGATCTAGGGCGAGGGTTGGCAGCCCTCACCCGGCCAAGCCATGTGGCATCCAAGAATTTCAACGAATCCTCGGATAAGTGACGGTCATGACCAATCGATAGAAGTATCATCGAACTATGGCATTGGTATCAATTACAGGCAGTCATATGTATTTGTTTATTTGTTGGATTGATATGGTATGTTTAGCAATGGACCAATCAACCATGCAACAAGAGAAAATCTTTGGACTATAATTAAATAATATTTTTATTTAGAACCGAAAGGATGGAATTTGGTCATGCGTGAGGAACATGCATGCTGAAATATAAGAATAAAATTTTGACGAGTTGGACTGCATTTGTTCATTTGTTCAAAGCAATTGGATTATGGGAATATAAATTTATCATTTAGAAAACAAAGTGTTTCATAATTATGGGCTTATATTTTAAAGACCATGGGCCTTTGAGTTTGGACTTTTGGCCTCAAATTTTTCGAGCCCAAGCAAGCCCAAGGAGCCTCCAAGGCTGTCGACCGAACGAGGGGGGGAAGGCCACTCGCCATTTGTCCATGGTTGCCTCACCCTTCTTCCGCTTGTCCTTTTCTTGAAGCCATTTGTCACCTGCATGTAGAAATTAGCAAATTAATTAATCAAAGAAAGCAAAAGCTTTCGATTTGAGCAAGGGAGAGAGAGGCCGAGAGAGGGAGCGGGCGAGCAAGTGAGAGAGAGAGAGAGAGTTTGAGCGAGAGTTCAGAGAGAGGGTGGGCAGTGAGCGGTCCGAGCATGTGAGGGCAGAGAAGGAAGGCCACCCTCCGCCCGTGCCGTGTCCGAGCTGCTGCTGTCGACACCGCTGATTCCCATCGCCAATTGAGCCAAGCCAAGATCCCCGAACCCCTGTTTTTGGCTAGCAACCGAGTAGGAAGACTTGAGGCAAGTAGAAGTTCATTGATCTATGTTTTGCTTGCTGTTATTATCTAGTGAGAGGTTGGTAGATGTGAGAAAATGAGGAATTGAAAGCTGCATGTTGATTTTGGACAAAAAAGATGGAACTAGATCGAGAAACTAAGTAGAAAACAGAGCATGTTTTGATGGATTTCGTTTTTGAATTGAAATGAGAATTCAAGGATCTAGCTATGGTGGATTTTTGGAAGTGAAGAGGCTGTATTGTGGTGTAATACACTTGTAAACACTTGGCTGTGGATGTTGGATGCTGAGATTCAAAGAGTAGGAGTAGTTCTCTTTAGGACAGTAAACTGTTTTTGCAAAAGACAGTATGACCTTCAGTGATTTCATGATTTTTCTGTAATTATCTAGCCTAAATTTGACTTCAAATCCATAATAAAAGTTGTAGGGCACATATCCAGGAACAACATATCAAAAATGAAGAATAAATGAACAAGGTATGACCGCCGAAACGAATTTTCTATGAAAATGCTAAAGCTGGAAGTTATTACAGAATGTTAGCAAGGAATATGGAAATTATTACTCTTGATACATAAGGAATTTGACTTGGTGTTCTTCATGAAACTTTTTCCTTTAGGTCTTATTGATAACATGTCAAAATTTCATAATTTTCTGAGTTTATTTGGGAATTATTCCAAAATTTTTACCAGAATTGTGCATTTTAATGATCAAGCTCTTTTGTTTCGAATTTGCACAAATTGTCCCGAAGGTGAATATATCTTGAATTGTTATGTGACATGATGATACTGGCATTGGCATATTATGCAATATTGAGATTTGATCAAGAATTCTTGGGACATCTTGTCATTGCATTTGAAAGTATTTTTGGAAATTAAGATGTTAATTGTTGCCGTTGGACCCTTGGGTCAACGATGCCCCGGGAGTCGGGACGCCCAAAGGATCGAATGAGTCGATGCCTTGTGGATGCCCGGTGGCCCTAAGTGGCCGAATGCCAAAGGTTTTTCCTTGGGAGCTTTAGGATGCCCGGTTGTATGCTAGTCGGTACATAAATCCGAAGGGCCGGGATAACCATTCTCATGGTGAGCCTCGGAGGGTTTTCTCGTGATACTAGGTGGGGAACGAGATGCCTGGAGGCGTGATATGCTCCAGATGCCCAGTGGCCCTAGTGGCTGAATACTGAAGGCTTTCGTGATGCCAGGGTTGATGCGAATGGCCGGAGGGACGCAAACATTGGTCCTCCGGGGGATGAAACCTTCTGAATGATAAAATGGATGATTCTACTATGTGTGTGTGTGTGGTCTGGTTATAGGACTAATTTGTATGGCATAGAATGGGACATGTCATTATAGTTTGGCCCTATGATCAGGACTTGTATAACTGAACATTATGTATTTTGATCCTTTGAAACTGCATTCGCCATTGCATTGAAGAATTTCATGATTTTGATGCATGCTTATTCTTTAACTACCTATTTTTGTCTATCTTGCATGAATCTGGATATTGATGGCAATGCTTGATATAGTTTGATGAATCTTTTACTGCTAAATGGTTGTACTCACCCTGTGTGCGAACTAACATTTTAGATTAAAATATGCCTCTACTGCCTGTCACTCGCGGTACTTTTTATGGTGTCCCAGTCAACGTTGAGTGCATGTGTTCAAAACACACTCATGTAGGGATTCGAGGATTGGTTTTCATTCGAGTACGGGTTCTAGTCATGTATGACGTCAGTTTACCTTATGGTCCCGTGGTTCAGGAGTTTCTATCGGTGCATGTTCGTCGTGATGGGATCATGCTAAGGATGTTGCCACCACCGCCAACCAATGGACTGGGTTGGGTGTGATCGTGTGTGACGAGTAGTAGATGAAACTTTTGGACTGCCGGCACTATCTGTAGACTTTTGTATAGGGCTAAATGGAAAGGAAAGCCAGGGGAAGGTCGAGTTATCTTTTGAGTATATAGCCGGTTATAGAAAACCACGGCAAATTTTGGTGTACCGACTTATGATGTCTATCAAGCTTATGTAAATAAAAGTGTCCGGCTTAACTTATAAAACTGTCTAGTAGGTGTG
Organism: Eucalyptus paniculata subsp. matutina; assembly: GCA_017140255.1. NCBI lineage: Eukaryota > Viridiplantae > Streptophyta > Magnoliopsida > Myrtales > Myrtaceae > Eucalyptus > Eucalyptus paniculata. Next base: position 30,839,026 of record CM029435.1, read on the forward strand.
CATCATTTCAAAAATTTTGAGATAGGGAGATGTGATATCGCTTCCGCTATACATTTATACGCTGCTCAGGGACCGTTTAAAAATTATAAACCCCCAGGATTGTTAGACCTTTAGGTCAAGTAAGGGAGAGGTAAGCAAACTATGGCGACCCCAATGGATAGAGGGCTATTCGAGGGGTGCCACAAGCCAAGGGCCGCTACCCGCTGGGGGTCGACCCTCGCCCAGATCTGGCGAGGGGGGAAGGAGGAGAAGGGGAGGCAACCAGCGGCTGAAGAGGAGGAAGGAGGAGGAGAAGGGAGGCAACCGGCAGCGAGGGCTAGAGCCGCCAAGCCCTGGCCGAGGGCCAGCAACCCCAGCTGACTAGCGGCGAGGGCCTGTGTACCCTCACCCCAGATCTGGGCGAGGGTCGACCCTCGCCCAAGCAACGACCCTTGCTGAATCTGGGCGAGGACCATGACCCTCGCCCAAGCCCTCGCTTAGATCTGGGGCGAGGGTTGCCGGCCCTCACCCAGCCAACGACCTTTGCCAGATCTGGGTGAGAGCCACAACCCTCGCCCAATCTAGGGTGAGGGCACGTAGGCCCTCACTGCCGGTTGGCTGGGGCCGCCGAGCGGGCCCTCGGCCAAGGCTCGGCGAGGTCTCACCCTCAGCCACCGGCTGCCTTCCTCCTTCTCTTTCATTTTTTTAAATTTAAAATTATCTTAAATAAATATAAATTATATTATTATTATTTTGTTTTAAATTTAATTTAATTAATTTTTATATTATAGTAAAATTCAAATTATACCAAAACAACGTTGTTTTTGGTGAATTAGAGCTGAGTCAACTCTCTAACGAGCCACCTCGATGAGAAATATTAATATTTAATTGCCACGTATGATTTTCGGCCGGCTTCGCCGGAGGTGACACTCAAGTGTCCCACTTTTCTTAAAATGTGGCGCTTAAGTGTCACTTTCATAAGTTATGGCACTTAAGTGTCCCTTTGTGTCAAGTTATGGCACTTGAAGAGATTTTCGACTGTGATATTCTATATCACCCGAGAAAGGCAAACAAGGTTGTCGATACTTTGAGTCGAAAGTCTTCAGTTGCTTATATTTTGATTAAGAAGTGGAACTTAATCGAGAGAGCTCGAGATTCGGTATTTAAGTTTAAGGTAGGCCACCTCTCAAGTCTTATGGCCACCCTCAGAATTGAATCGGATGTCCAGGTTAGAATCAAGCTACTCCAATCAACAGATCAAGATGTACAGAAAATCCTGCAAGAGGACACTAAGAAAAGAAAGACTGACTTTCAAGTTTCTGATGATGGAATACTGAGGTTCCAAGGACTTTTGGTTGTACATGACGATATAGAATTTAGAGAACATATTTTTTCTAAAGCACATTGTAGCAGTTACAGCATTCATCCTGGAAGTATCAAGATGTATCAGAATCTGCGTCAACACTATTGGTGGTCAAGTATGAAGGCAGACATTACCAAGCATGTCGCCAAATGTCTAATGTACCAGCAAGTTAAAGCCCAACATTGCAAGCCGGGAGGACTTCTACAACCTCTTGAAATCCCAGAATAGAAATAAAAGCATATCACGATGGACTTTGTGACCGGACTACCGAGGAGTCAGATAGGAAATGATTCGATTTGGGTGGTAGTCAATAGACTGACAAAGTCGGCTCACTTCATTGCAATTCGAAAGGACCTGAGTTTGGATAGACACACAAATATGTACGTGCAGTCAGGTGATTCATATGCATGGAGTGCCGGTTACAATAACTTCAAATAGAGACCTGAGGTTTACTGCCACTTTTTGGAAGAGCTTGCAAAGTGCCTTAAGTACCAAGTTTCAGTACAGTACGGCATATCATCCTCAGACAGATGGTCAGTCTGAGAGGACCATTCAGACCCTCGAGGACATGCTAAGAGCTTGTATACTAGACTTCAAAGAAAGTTGGGAAGATCAGCTACACTTGGTGGAATTTGCCTACAACAACAGTTATTAGCAAAGCATCAAGATGGCTCCTTTTGAAGTGTTGTATGGCAGAGTAGCCAAAACACAAGTATGTTGGGATGAAGTTGGGGAAAGAAATATTTCAAGCCCAAAATTGGTCTAGCAATCAATGGAAGCCGTGGCAGTGATCAGAGGCAAATTAAAGACCGCTTAGAACAAGAAGAAAAGTTACGCGGATAAGCGCCGGAGGTCTTTGGAATTCCAAGTTAGTGATCACGTTTTTCTAAAAGTGTCACCAATGTGGGGAATTTCGCCCTTTGGAAAGAAAGGAAAACTGAGTCCAAGGTATGTAGGTTCGTTTGAGATTCTTAAAAGAATCGGGAACCTAGCATATCGTCTTGCGTTGCCGCCGAGATTGGTGCAAGTGGATAACGTCTTTCACATATCGATGTTAAGGAAGTATGAGCCCGATCCGACTCACGTGCTCAATTTTGAGGAATTGGACGTAGATGACTATGTGTCTTATGTTAAAAACCCGATTCGGATAATGGATCGAAAAAAGCAAGTTCTGCGTACAAAGACCATTCCATTGGTCAAAATGGTCTAGCAACACCACGGTACTGAAGGAGCGACATGGGAGACTAAATAGTCGATGAGACAATTGTACCCCTGCCTTTTTGCTGAAGTTTTCTACGGTTTAAATTTCAAGGACGAAATTTTTATAAAAGGGGAAGAGTTGTGACATCCCCAGATTTGCAGCCCTGTCTTCTATTGAATAAATCGAGCATTTCATTGACGCGCCTATAGGGCTGTTCTCAGAGCCGATCACTCTCGAGATAACTAGACTATTCAGGGAAGTTATTAAAGAATTTTAATGCAATAGACTTGAGAATTCGACTAGGAACCGACTTCTCAACCGTGCTCATCTTTAGATGCCATTACGACACAGTTAAAAATCGATTTGAGATCAAAGATAGGTCTGTTCGACTGAAATGTGTAACTAATCGTGGGTGACACCACTAAATTGAAAAATTCTCGTCGACCGGCCCTAGATTGATTCTTCTGTTGTTTTGGTACCCTATATCCGTATTTGAATCATCGAGATTTCATGACAACGGAGAGTCATCAATGAGTCAAGTGGGTTCATAGTAGCTTGAAGAAAATTGACCACGGGTCATTTGCACTAAAAATCTCTGAAAACTACCGATAGTTTAGGTCACGCTAAAAACGCGCCGAATGGAAATTAACCGCGAATCCAAGTCTGATTTCAAAAATTGAAGATTCTGTCATGTCACAATAAATTCTAGGAACGTCGACTTAGTCTCAGAAGATTTTTCTAAAACCCGAGACTTTTTGGAAAAAAGTCAGCATAGGATCATTTCTGTTTAGAAAAAGGCCGGAATTGTTTTTTATCGCAAATTTGGGAAGCATGATGGATATGTAGGTGAGGAAAAATATCGATTTGATCGATGGAGGGTCAATTGAATTTATTGATGCCAAATAAGTTGAATTGAACAACAACTTAAGTCCAATTGAAGCCAATTGTTTAGAAATTCATATGCCCCCATGGCCTAGCCAAATTGCACCATTTCAAGATTGTGGGGGGGAACCTTGGTGGCTCATTGTGAGTAAGGAAGGATACTTGGCCAAGGAGGAGCCTTAGAGATCAAATTGTGGAAAAAAAAATGGCCATGCGGTCCCCTCTCTTCTCTCTCCTTCATCTCTCTTTCCCTCACCGTAGGTCTGTTTTGAGGTGTTTCGGGCTTTGAATCCTAGACCCGCTTTGGAGAAAAGCGACCCTCGAACCGTTCCCGTCGGTTTGATCCGATCCGAGCATTAATCGAGTGAGTTTTGCTCACTAATCCTTACTTAGTTTGTTAATGATGCTTAAGGGTTGATTAGATTTAATTAAGTGCAATTATGTTGACAGATTATATTAGAGTAATTAAATTAGAGACTTTTTTATGCATGTTAGGCAAATGGTTAGTTATGTAGCACAGACACAGTGACACGGACACGCGATACGACACAACACGACACGCGACACGTCATTTCTCAAAAAATAGAAAATTTCGACACGTTCCGACACGTTAAATATTAAATAAATATTTTTATTTTTAATTAATTTGATTCAAATTCACAAATAAATAAATAAATAAAGAGTTTACAATGAATTTATACAAATAATATTAATAAATCTTACACTTTTTTTCATTATCCCAAATTTACATTTATTTTTCGAAATCCCCCTCCCCTAAATTTACTTTTATTTTTTAATCTCATTTATTTATTTTTCTGATTAAAAAAAATTCCCATTAAAGTCCACCCCACTCTCTTCTTTTCCTTTTATCCATTTCTCCCCACCCCCAAATTTATTTTCCTTTCCCTCCCCAGTCCCCACCATCGTCCTTTCCCCCCACCTAAATTTTTTTTTTTCCTTTCCCTCCCACAATCGTCCATTTCCCCCATCTATCCGTCACTTTCCCTCCCCCCAAAATAGGTACCCATAGACTCCCACTTTTTTAATTACTTTTGAGTTTCTCAGAAACCCTAGCTCCTTTACTCCTTCTCCTCGCCGCTCGCAACCCTTCCTCTTCCCCTCCTCCCTCCTTGCCACTCACCGCACAACCTCCTTCCTCGCCAGTCGCCACTCCTCGCCGCACGCACAACCCCCTTCCTCGCCACTCGCCGCTCGCCGCACGACCGCCTTCCTCTCCTCTTCCTCTCCCCTTTGGTCCTTTCTCCCTTGCAGCTACATCCTCGTCGGATCCATCGCAGCATCACAGGGTCGGCCCTCGCCTCAGTCTATGCTCGGCCGTCTCTCGCCGTCGCTCGCGATCTGCTCCCTCCTGGACACGCATGTCGAAACGTGTCGAGCAAAGGTTGACCACGTGTCGGAAAACCCAACATGCGTTGACTGCGTATCCGACCGTGTCCAAGCGTGTCGACATGTCCGACACGTGTCGAACACAACACGGAAGCATGGACAACGTGTCCGTGCTTCATAGATGGTTAGTGTAGTTAGCAAAGAAATAGGTCCTCGTATTTATTGAACGAGTCTCGGTAATTTTCCGGGCTCATCTTGGCTTCTAATTAGGTATTACGGGCCTAAATTAGATTTATTGTTATTTAATAATTAATTTTTGTAATTATTTAATTATTTATTTATTTTCCAGAAATTAGGCTTGGATAACTAACAACCAAAATTTTGTGCTGATTATCGTAATGTAGTCTTTTTATTTATTTGAGCATTAGTTTGTGTTGAATTGATTTATTGATGATTTTAGGATTTATTCCTAAATTAAATTAAATTTGATAATTAATTGGAAAAGTACCAGGCGTTGGTCTACAGCATCAAAAATATATTTTTGTACTGCTGAAAGGAGTGGGTGAATAAAAAGGAAATTATTGTATTTTGGCTAAGGCCGACCGTGTGCCCACACACATGTACTTTTATCAAATATGATGAAAATGGTAAAATTGATTGTCTTCGGAACAAAAAAATACTATAACGGCTCGATGATTCGTATGTCATCTGGAGAATGGACGTTATACTATTATAGCTCGATGATTTGTATGTCATCTGGAGAATAGACGTTATAGCTTGATGACTCTCTTGTCATCTTGAGAAAGAATTGCTTGTATACCGACTCGATGACCCTATAGGTCATCTTGGAGAATGGACGACATGCTATAACAGCTCAGTGACTCAACATGTCATCTTAGAGAATGTACGTTATGATGAATATACTCAGTGACTCTATATGTCATCTCGGAAAATGAATATTATAATATACTAGCTCGGTAACTCGATAAGTTATCTTGGGGAATGAATAGTATATTATAGCGGCTCGATGACTTAATGTGTCATCTCAAAGAATGAATCGTATAATATACTAGCTCGGTAGCTTGATAGGTTATCTTGGAGAATGGACAGTATTGAATGGAACGACCGGAGAATGGTCTGATTAACATGTAATCGACTAGGTCGATTGATCGATATTTTGATCTGTGGTGAGTGATTGGGTGCCTATTTGAACTGTAATGAATTGCAGGTGGAATCTGAGGCCAAGGTAAGTTCTCTAATCTATGTTGTGCCTAGACAGCCTCTAAAATGTATTGGCCTACTAATCGAGTCTTAGGGGATAGAACTCGCTGAGACATTGTCTCACTAGTTATTGAATAACCATTTTCAGGTCCTTAGATGGCATTGGTGAAGGACCGAAGGCCCGAAGTGTAGATGGTGAAACTCGAAGAATTAACGATCCTATTGAACTAGTTAGTCACAAGGCAATTCTCTTTTGATGGGAGTCGATTCCCTTTTTGCAGACCTTGTTTTATGAACTTGGGGTTTAAAACCTAGCTTATCAATTCACCTTGTATATATGTTTGCACTATAGTTTGTAGTGTATATAAGGGTGGTTGCTTTTAAAGTGGAACTTTGGAATCCTACTTTTCTATCACATTGTTTGATTGTCTGGGGATTTTATTATATGCTTCCGTTTTCGTATTACATTGAAAGAGTCGGCGATGCGTCCTAGGACGTCACTATTCATCGACCAAGGTGAGGGATGGGTGTGCGTTCGAGGATCGGAGCGTGACAGTTGGTGTTGCCTATACCCAAACTTATAGATCTCACTATCTCACACAGTCACATCTAAACACAAACTATAACACCGCCAACACCTTCTCAAATGATTACAATTGTAAGCTTAAGAAAGACAAGTATCAAAGTACTCTCAGACTTAGGAATTTTTTATTCTAGACTTCTCTATTTTCTTCTGTACCTTGGTCTCCTTTTATATTTCTTCACTTTCAAATTAACCGTTGGACAATCTTTAGAGGATCACTCTCCAATCAACCCATTGGATGAGATTACATAATGAGGATTGAGTAGTTGTTGAGAAATAAGATCAAAATCCCCGTCGATTTGGTCGCTCATACAAGCAAATCTTTAATTTCCATAAGTGGAATTCTTCAAATAAAGAAGATCACTTGTCTTTGAAATGATTATCAATCAATCCCAATGTCTTGCGTTGATTAATACCATTGCAAAACAATCTTTAAGATTGAAGATCAATCATTATTATGAGCCAAACTACTAATTGTATAGTTATAAGAACTGGAGTTTGCGTCTGAATTGGTTTGTGAGTTTGATGATATTCGGAACAAAGTTTGAACAAGTCTTGAAGTCTTAATAGACTTCTTGATAAGATGATATTGTTTGAGTCCGAATACTTCTTGAGTTTGAAGATCCCAAACGTCTTGACAATATTTGTTTACAAGGTTTGCTAATATCATCATATTACTCTAATGATATCCATGACATATGTTAATGATAACCTTGACGTAAATGATCAGAACTTCAGATGCAATATCCAACATTGTTTCTTCATGATTATCACCTACAAATACTTTGGTTAGATTCGGGTTTACAACAAATATACCTCTAAGAGATACACCAAAGTTGCAGACTAGTGAGTTCAACAATTATTCATTTTTACTCTTGGAATTTTATTTTGAATGTGTTTATAAAATTGTGTGTATGAAAAGAGAAGGGACAAATAATACCTTACAAACAATAATCATCATCACGCATCAAAGATTTATATCAACTGCTCTTTTTCGTTTATGAGCCAAGACAAGTAAACTTGAGCTACTGAAAAGAAAAATATATTTTCTCAGTATCAGAGAATCTGACTCATGTTTCTTGCAAACCTTCTCTAGAGTCTTTGATTACGACTTATCATTTTCGATTTTGTACAAAAGAAAAGTCATTTGGAACGCTACTCTCAAATTCTACTTTAAAACTCCTTCTTCGAGTTTATCCCTACCTTCCGATCCTTCATAAATTTCCCTCATGCCCAATATTAGCTTCATTGTACTTGTATGAATTGATATATGCTTCAGCAGTCTCATTTAGTCTTGCTTAAGTTCATCTCCTTTGGGATGAGTTGCTTTGGTGAACATCGCTTACATATTCCTGTAGAATTCCCATATATGTGTACTCTATTCTTTCATTTGGTCTCTTTTCTAGATGGGACATTATTGCAGAAAGATTGGACTTCATGTTTTGGTATTTGGAGATCTAGTGTGGATTCCCTTCACATTTAGCATTCAGGTGTGTGATCTAGAGAAGATGAATATAAAATAAGTTTGGTTATTATATCTGTCTATTTTTTTTATAGCTGTCCATCGTCAGGTTATCTCACTATCCATGAACTTATTTTTTCCCTACTTTCCTCCTGCAGCCTGCTGCACAGGGAGAGGGGAGGCACTTATTTGTGTTTTCTTTCTGGGGGCGGGTGGCTATTGAGTTTTCATTCTTAATCTGATGCTTAGATTGATGGTTAATGCGCATTGCTTATCTAGTATCATGTGCAAGCCATACTATTTTATGATAAACTCCAACTGACGCCTAGAAAATATACATATTCTAAATCTCTGGATGCTGAGATTAGTATTTTTTGTTCTTTTGGTGTTCAGTGAATTGTTATTGATTGTTCATGCAACATCTCTCTGTTTTATAATTGTTCACTTCTAGTTCTCTTATAAGAATAACAAAAGTTGCCTTACTATACAAATAGTGATTGCTTTGGAAAGATTGCACCCTAAGTGTCCACATATCACTATGTTAGTTGTTGCACAGCCTCAATAGAAGATTGCATCTTTAAGGGTCATTAGGAACCATCTATTAGATAAATATGCAGTTCTGAAGATTATTTGAGGCATTCTTGTATGCCTACATGAGTCATTATCATCTCTGATACAGAATTGGTGGCTTCTGAGGAATAACGAAGAGCTAACATCAACTGCTGCCATTACTGATTATTTCGTATGTCTAAGTGGGTAGGCTTCTTTGAAGTTATATTGTCCTTTTGACGATGAACTTAATATTTCCTGCCACCTTTACTAAGGATTCATTTCCTTTGCCTAAAAAACTATGTAGATATATGGTGTTCCGAAAAGCTAACAAGCAAAAGCATATGAAACAATTAGCAAAACAACAGTTGCTTGCTGTGATTTATGGTTCAATGCAAGTGACGTGAAGTTCATGAAGGGAACCAAGTCTAAGATGAACAGCCAAAAGAATCTAGTATGCGTAATGTTAAACATGCCGTTAGCAAGGTTTCCATCCTATGCATATCATACCTTCTCGACCGTCTAAAGTTACACAACAGTGAAAGTGCTGTCACTGAACTCAGCGATAGTCAGTTCTTTCTGTATCTACGAAGCTTGTTATGCATCTATTTTGCTTCTCTTATGCCTCACTTCATCGATCTCTGTGAAGATGCATGATTTTTCAACACGTTCATGTAGAAAAGAAAAAGGGTAGCTTAATCGCCTCGCATAAGTGAATGTAATTTTGGTAAAACATAAAATGGTGAAGGCCATGAAGCGCAGTAAATAACGAGTCTTATGTTCCTCTGATTCTGCTCCCCAAAATATTCACTTTGCTTCCCCCTGCTACCCTCGCAAATTTTGACTTCGTGTATCCTATTGTTGAATGGGAATCGCGAGGCACTGTAACTACCTAGGCGACTTGCTGCCGACACAGCCCTTCCAGTTTGCCTTGTGGACTAAGGTGAATTTTGACTTCATGCAACTCTATTATGATTTGCCATGCATGCCAAGATCAAGCAGATCGCAGTTTCTAAGAGCTACTTTTTTTTCGCAGCTCTCCTGATTCTGCTGATATAGAGAGAGAGAGTTGGTTGTGCTGAATACAGTAGACTAATTCCTTGGAGGATACTTCCCTATATTTATTACATGTACAATAGTTCATCTAGTACTCTTATGTTAGATCATGCAACTTCGACGAGTCAAATCCAAAGTGGGAAATTTCGTGGCCATTTGTTCTCTGTAGTAGTTTCCTGCGTCTTACAAGTAGGCCTGTCATTAAATGGGTTTTTAGACCCATTCGACAGGTCTACAAAGACCCATTTAATGACAAGCCTACTTACGAGTTGTGATTTCTGATCAGGGTGCTGTTACATTTTCTTTCGTTCTCTTCCTATTAAAAAAGGAGAAATTTTGGTGAATCCTGGTAGACTGGTGTTCTATCTCATGGGCTTTCTGGGGATCGGCCCAGATTTGATTTTTCTCTTGTTTTTGCCTTTCGATCTTTTCTAACTCATCAATGTACAATGAAGTCCTTTCATCTCGTCCCGCCTTTGCTGTGGGCCGTGGCAATTATGGACAAGAGTTGATTCGATGCCTAAACGACCCATGTATGAGAACGGCGCTGTTTGCTCACCAAGGGTCGACTACTAGGGTCGCTATGCAATGCGTGACGCTACAAACAGGATAAGGGTCGGAGTTCCCCTCCGAGCACGGCAATCTTTCCGTCCTGGTTACCTCGGACGTCGATCTTTTGACCATAAGATCAACCGTCGATGTGGGTAAATCGAATCTGCATGGGACAAATCCTCGCAAGTGAGAACCGAGGAGACATCAAGATCAATCTACAATCATCCAAAATAGTGAAAACGAAACAGCTGTTCAAGATTCAATCACATGGGATGCTGATGAGTACACGGCAACACAGTGAAAGCGATGAGCATGCAAGTGCGGTCATCTCCAACCAATAATTCATGGCAAGAAAAGGGAGTTAACCTGAAATCCAAGCTAAGCCCCAACCAAACGCCTTTTTTCTTCGTAAGGTTGTCGGGCAGTGTGATTTCGTTTAGGGCGGTAGGTGAGTGGAATTACTTTGGGTTGCGCGGAGTCAAAAGAATAGACGAAATAATAACAAATAACAATAATAATAATAATTAATAATATTATTATTGTCAATAATAGTAATAAGTAGAGAGGTCTTGGTGGTCCCATCTCTCCCGCTCTCGTCCTCTCCTTGTAGTCACCTTCTTTTGCTTTGGGTGATGGGTGCCTTGTCCTTATCATTCAGAAAAAAGAGGGAGGACCAACACGCTTTCCGCTTGTGTAGGCTTTTATCATTGAGGTGCATCATTCGCCACGCAGGGGTATGGACAGAAGGGTATCATATCATGCCAAGGGCTCCTTCGGGAAGGCCTCGGGCGACGGATGGAACAAATCACCGAGTAAAAAAAATCTTCATGATTTTTCGGGTTTTTTTCCTGAAGGTCGAGCTCAATGTTGATTGGATTATGTCAGCCAGCATCCATGCTCACGAACTTTTGAGTTTTTTTCTGAAGGTCGAGCTCACTGTTGATTGGATTATGTCAGCGAGCATCCATGCTTCCAAGCTACGATTTATATTATTCCGGATGGTGTTGCGAACATTACGAGATATTGAATTCGACGTGCGTCGTTGACTTGTTCAATGTATCTGGACAGCTCTTTGACAAGTCCATATTTATAAATGTCTCCATAAATTTGTAAATGGGGAGAGGGAGGGGGAGAGAGAGAGTGAGAGAGGAGCTCTCGAGCAATTGAATTTTCCACCCTTTATCTAGCTTATGAACTCTTTTACTCTCCTTCAAAATTATATGTTAATATACACTTAAATGCATAATTATTTCTCTCAAGCAATTAAATTTTCCACCCTTTATCTAGCATATAAACTTTTTAACTCTCCCCCAAAGTTATATGTTAATATACACTTAAATGCATAATTACTTATCCTCTCTCTCTCTCTCTCTCTCTAAGAAAAATTTTACCAACTCTTGTAACTCTCATTCACCTGTCCCCTTCTAGAGAAAGGAGATCTGGTTTGGTTGGTAGCGGATTTGAATATGGGGTAGCTTTGTCCTCCCAATACTGACCATAAATAAGAGATTGGGGTCCCCATTGCTTCTGAGGTTTTTTTTCCCAGAGGAGCCACATAATGACTGATAGACTTCAACTGCCATCGGAGGTACCTTTACCTTTTCCTTTTCCTTTCTTTTTCCTTTTCCTAGAAAATTTAGCCAAGAAGACGCCGGTAGCCAGTGAAAAAGGTGATTGGAAAGCGAAGCTAGCAGGAACTTTCGTCGTATTCATCCTGGTTCCTAGTAGTTTTGAGTGCTTGTAATAACTGAGCAGCTCTGTTAGAAGTTGTTCGTGTATTAAAAGCCTTTGTTTTCCTTTAAAAAAATCTCAACTCCAGCGCTCTACTTATATTATTTGGTAAAGATGACTTGTGCGCAGATTTCCATTGTGATAAATCATTTATTTAGTCGTTCTTTTTTTTCCACGAGATTCTCAATTTAACCATGTGATGCTATTTTGTTGAAATTTAATTGATAGCAAAATACCTTTCACCAAAATTCTTCATTCGGTTTTTATTATTAGGAAACGGGTTTTGTGGTGCGTACAAACATTAGTATTATCAATGGAGCACAAGGAGGCAAATAGATACGTTCCGACGGAATTTAATCAATGTCAAATTATACAAAACATTGATGGAATATAGTCGGTGACAAAATCCAATGATGTAAAATACAACTTCAAAATTTAATTGACAACAAAGACTTGAAAGTTACAATTAAGATGCACACCAGAATTTAATCGACAGCTAATATATATATATATATATATGGAAACTACAATTAGGATATGAGAATTGAAAGATAGTAGGTTTTGTCTGTTTGTTTGGGGTTTGTCTGTTTGTTTGGGGGCATTACAAAGAGTGAGATGTGGTTATTTAAAGTCTACAATCGACAATTATAAAGAGAGGAACAATTACAAACAAGAAATAACCTCCTTATTGAAATATTTAAATAATAAATTATGCATTCATCTAACCGCTTAAGTTTTTAAAACAGTTTGTTGTAATCTCATAAAATCTCATATGGTATTAGAGCCGGAAGTCCTCAATCCGAATCTTTTCCAACCTCATTTACCTCCCTAAGGCAAAGGACTAGACTAAGCATGAGTATTGGAATACTTAAATTAATAACTACGCCTTAATATAACTGCTTAAACTTTTAAAACAGTTAATTATAGTCTCGCAAAATTCCACACTCCTAATGGTTACTAGAAGTCACATTACCCACAAGAACTACCCAATGGTTATCTCCGTGTCAATTGCTTGTTGTCCATACTATAATGACTTTGTCTATCAACTTTAAGGTTCTCATCAATAACTTCACATCGTTAATGACTTCACTGGCGAGTTGTCAATTTTCTTCAAATTACTAATAATTTTGTTCATAAATGACAAAAATCTGCTACCATCGACTAAGTTTATCACATGTAATAACTAAAAGTCGGTCATTTTTGTGTGCAAACAACTAGGTATCTTCTTTTAAAAAGTACTAGCAACTGTGCATGCCTATCGCGTATATGTTAGAAAGTGAAATATGCAAAAATAAGTAAAAGCATTTTATTACGAAATATTTTAATCATTGATTAAAAAATGCACAATCGAAAGAAACTGTATGAATAGAAGTGAAAAGAGCAAAATACATTTTGAGATTGAACTTTTTTAATATAGGAATGTTGTTGTGGGATCAAAAAGATTCAAATTTCATATAAAAGCGCATGAGAGATAAGATACTATTATCAACTTATCCACTTACCCATAGATATAATTTTTGTAAATTAAATAAATGAGAATATTTGAGGAAAAATTGATTGATATTCCTTGAAAGTACGACGTCTTCTTTACACAATAATATAGATTTTCTTTGTTTCTGTTATACCTAAACAGATCTGGACGACTTTAGTTGCATGAACCGAGCTTAAGGGAAAAACTCAAGCAAAAGGGCATGGTGGTGCGGTGCGCCCGTTTCCACTTTGAGCATGATGTGATGTTTGAATATTGGACGCCCTTGACCAGGAGGAGAAGTATTCATTTAAGTGGTGAGGATATGTGCACCTTAAAATTGATTGCTCGTGCCACCCATGATAATTTTTTATTATCAACCTCACTTAAACTCTCCTCTCTATCTGGCTTTTTCTCTGCCTCTTTGTAGGGTGTGGAAATTGAACTCTACATCTAAAAACTAAACGTCATCACCCCACCCAATTCGCTTACCACTAGGCCTTGTGCCTAATAGATGCTAAACACCATGGTTGGCAAGCTAATTGTCACCACTATAATAAGGATTTGTTGCGGTAAAAAGTATTCACTTTTTCTAATGGGCTCGGATCCAATTTAGTAGGCCCATTAAGAATACGGCCCAAAAAAAGATGGCTCCGAGAGGAATATCCGACCATGAATGGCTTGAGTTGCACGCTATGCTTTGGGGCCTACGCACCCCTTAACCAGATCTAAGGGGCTGCGGACCGCAGTAGACCCCGTACAACACCCGCGGGTTAGCCCCACCCGCCTTCTTGTCAAGTATCCGGCAATATTTTGACCCCGCAAGGTCTTTAGAGGACAAGACCCACCAATGATTTCTTAACCCTATTTGGGGAGCACATTGACTATGGTATAAGGAGGTAGTGATACTGACTTGAAAGTTAAGTCTCATTTTTTTTTGCCTCTTGGACTCTCTCCTATCAAATGATTCGGTTTTCTCTTCTATCTCAATATTCCTCATAAGACTTAAGTATCGGACGGTCCTCCTAAAGTCAAGTTAGGAGGTTTCTTTCATTTTGTGATGGGTATCCAGATCTAATCCTCCAGTGATTCGAGGCAGGCCAAAAGAAACCAAGAAAATTGTCCATCAATAAGGTTGATATATTTTTAAAAATATAAAAATAAAAAAACTTATGACAATTTTATATGATTTCAGTCTAATTATCTCCATTTGTCAGTCTTGATAAATGCATACTATTATGAAGCGTGGAAGCAACTAAATACCCGAACAATATTCATGCACACCCAGGTGCAAACATCACGCGTAGGCAGAGGTGATTAATGGACGTTTGAGATAATCTCTTACAATATTTTGAAAGTGACAAAATAATTAAACGCTACTGATGTGTGTATTTAGATGTGAAGAATAACTTCTATATACACAATTCAAATGTCATAAAAGTGTCCACAACAGGACGTCTAAAGGTATGGAAAGGCTTTGGTTCTACAAGACAGAACGAGCTATTGAACCAAAAGGTGTCTAAGGCCCCGTGTGGTTGGACTTTTCCAGGGGCTTTGGCCCAAAGCCCCTTGGGGAAAAATTTTTGCGTTTGGCAAGTGTTTTTGAAAGCTCATTTGACAAATGTGGGCATTCCAAATACTGAAAGCTGAATGCTGGGGAGGAAGTGCTTTGGGCATTGGGAATTTTGGAAATGCAACCGCGTCACTATTCATTGTCTCTTCCCCTTCGTCTTCTTCTCTTCCCTGCCCATCTTCTTCCCTATTCATCTTCTTCTTCCCCGCCCATCCGGCTTCTTCGGCAACCGCCACCGCTACCTGAGGGTTGCGCATCCCCGGTGACCACCGCCTGGGGGTGGCTCGATCCGCGACGCAAGCAACATCTCCTGGCGCTCACAGACCTCAGGCGACGCTGCCTAGGTCACGCAAACCTTAGGCAGCATCGCCTGGTGCGTAGAGACCCCAGGCAACGCCGCCGAGTCTGCATGATCTCAAGCCGCCAGATCTGGCCTCTGCAACCTTAGGCGGCTAGATATGGCCGCCACTGCGACCTCAGGCACCTGAGGTCGCGACCTGACCAAATCTGGCCGCTGTCTAGTAGTTGGCCGACAATTAGCCAGTCAGTCGTCAAATTTGATTTTCAGATTTTTTTTAAAAATAAAAATAAAAGCAAAAGCTCATTACAAATATTAGTTTTGCCAAACAGTATTTATGCTAAAGTTGCGTTTCAATGCTATTTGAGACTACCATATACCAAACGGTACAACATTTCGGAAAACCCCTTTACCTCAAAGGTATTTGCATTCTTCCAAGGGCATTCCTCTAAAGCCAAACCAAACGGGCCTTAGTCTGGAAAAAAAAACCTTTGAAAAATGTGAACAAACTGGGTAAGGACAGTTTGTTAAAGCTTGGATGAACCAATAGAAGGTGAATAGATTATAGAACCTGAGAATGTCGAATTGCTTATGAACTATTTGCGGAAGATGACAGATCATTCAGCAAAAATCCATGAAATTGTCAAGAAGGACCGCATGGAAAAATAAGGTCATGCTATAGACGATGTAGATTAAATTACGAGGTCCTTTTTACTTTTTTTGGTGCAATTTAATTTATCTAGTAATAGATATTAAAGTTTATTTGTGAAAATATGTCCAAACAGATGTAAATGACCCAAGTCAGGCAAATCGAGTTCAAGAAGAAAACAACTCAAGTAAAAGGTTGATAGGGTGATTCGACCATTCACCCTTGCAACATGATGTTATCTAGTTATGGAAATTGATAAAATATTTAAATATTAAACAACATATTCATCTAATGGCTTAAATTTCAATAATGATATCAAAATCTCACATGATATTAAAATATAATGTCTTAAATTTTTCATCTAATAACTTAAACTATTAAGATAGTTAGCAGTGAAATGCAATGGTACCACCAAAATATCAGGTCTTTCTATTATCTTTTGCAGCATTATCAGCATTTTTCTGCAGCAACAGAATGCCCCATACCCTTGAAGCGAATGAGGAAAGTGGACCAAGTAAACCTCAAAGTAGTGGTGGTCTAGCATTCTTTATTTCACTTAGTTGACCCGCAAGTGGAGTTATTAGTGTGGAAGGTTTGCTTGCACCGCACTCAAATGCTCTTCGAAAGATGAAAAACCCTCATTTTCTGAGCGTGATGAGCACTTTTCAAAGTCTACTGCGAAGTATTTGATGCTCTTTGTTTGCTTTTCTTTAATGGAGTGCTGTCAGATATTCTTTAGAATCTCTGAGAACGAGAAAGAAAGGTTACGCAACTAGCTACATTAGATTGACATGCTTGACAGATCATCTGGTGATTCACCCGAGCTGGTATTACACGATCTATAGGCCATGCAGGCTAATAAGATCATCTGGATTTTTTTATCTGTGAGTCCCATGCGATCAACTATCAAGATGAATATGATCGACATACCATATATAATTTATTTTTTCATTAATTGAACAAGTTTGCACTCTTATATAGGGCAAACAATCATCTAAATTGATTTTTTGGGATAATTGTAAATTATAAAAAAAATAATAATAATAATAATAAAATAATAATAATAATAATAATAATAATAATAATAATAAGAAACAATAAACTTGTTGAGAAATCTTGATTACGCAAGAAAAAGCATTTTAGGGGACAAAAAACTTACCGAATAAGCAAAAATATAGATAAAGAGTCTGAAAATAAGAAGGTTTTATTTTCCTTTGAGTAAAAACGTGGGAAAAATAAATTAATAAATAAAAAGAAATGCAAACCTTGTCTTTATCTACTTGCCCCGGCTGCTCTCCAATCTTTGAATGTTAGTTGGGGAAAAGGCAAAAGTCATTTCTTCATCGCCATGGTTGTCCGGCCTTCCTAATAGTCATAATGATGGACTCTCTCTCCCTTCTTCATTAGCCTACTTGAGGAAACTTTCAATTCCCAGGACCTCAAGCATTCCAAGGACTTCCAATCGAAGACTTACCATCAAAGAGGTTCGTTTACGAGAGTATTTGCACAAAAATCTTTGAAAAAATAGAAAGAAGTTTAAATTAAAGGATTTTGGATAAATGAAAATAGTGTTTGGTAAACACTCAAATCTTATAAAGGGCTTTCGTTAAAAACTTTAAAAATAATAGAAGAATGAATGAGCTCGTGTAACTCTTGACAACCGTTGGGATGGCTAAAAGCTCCACCGGTAACCCGTTGCTAAGATCGCTCGACCTCAGGCGACATTGATTGGGAGATAGAGGCTTGGTGACCTCAACACCAAAGGAAAGACTGAAAGCTTTGGCAGCCGCCCGTCGCATGACCTTGGTCAACATAGATCTGGAGATAAAGGCTTGGCGACCCTCAACTTGGGGAGCCCTCAACCTTGGTGACACTCAACACAATGACCTTTGACCTCGACAACCTTTGGGGATCCTCGTCAACACTCACAATATCTCGCCTAAATTGCAACCCTCCAAATCTTGGCTAACAAAATTGTGGCCCTTGGCTACCCTCAACGACCGTTGGCAACAATTGGATAGACTCGCACAACCCTCGACGGCACTTCACACCAACAAACTAGATTTACAACATCAATTTCAAAGAGGGAAAGGATTGTTCATGAGGGCAAGATTGGATTGTGAAAATGTTGGTATGAGCAACGTTGGAAGAAAAAAGTTTATTTAACCCTAAAAGCAACATTTCGAAAATGTACATGTCAATATCGGGTGAGACTTGCATTGAGATAAGGTACATTTGTTAGTACGAATTTAAGTCTCAATATTTGGCGATGTCCTTGGATCAAATTAATTCGAATATATCCAAATAAAATGTTGAATAAGAAATCCGGGCAGTGAAGGGATAAACTCGGATTGGAAAAAGAAATTAAAAAAAAAAAAACTTAACAAACTTTGTTATCTTCCAATGATTGAGTGATTGAGCGGTGCATCCAATATTTTGCTTCACCATCGCAACAGCATGGTGGAGGAGAGAGGGATTGGTGGGTAAGGGAAGAGTAGAACTAGATTTTAGCTAATTTAATGAACGCTTAATGAGAGAAAATATCATTAACCCCTAGATTTGGCTTTTCGTCAATGCAAAAGCCCAAGGTAGTCTCGGGCAATGGACTTTAAGGCTTTCGAAATACAATGGCATCTCCTCAAAACTCTTAAAGAAAGGATTAATATCACAAAAAACCTTAAATCGATATACTTGTAATAAATTTATCCAAACAAATTTATTGACCATCAAAAATCTCAAAACGGATAAATATGTGATAAATTAATCCCAAACTAACTTTTTTATTACCAAAAACCCCCCACAAACATGTACATTGTGACAAATTTTCCCTCTATTAATTTCCGTTAAATTGAATTAATATTGTGAAAAATCATAAACTAATACACTTGTGACAACCTAAAACTAAGATACTCGTCAACTGTTACATATCATCCAACTCAGCAATTTGAAGATAAAATTTAACGAAAATTAACGGCAAATAAATTTATCACATATATATATCAATTTAGATGCCACAAATTAATTTAAGGTAAATTTATAATAAGTATATTAATTTTGAGTTTTTCGTGTTATTCACCTAATTGGCAATCACTACTCATATTTGCCTAAAGACCTTTAGAGCCCCAAGTCCATTTACATAGTCCAATCAAACGCCGCGTGAGACAAAAGAATCACGTAACAATTGACCATGAAGAGCGGCTTGTATTTTCCCGAAGCCTACGATCTAGCATAGATGACCAGTTCCAATAATAATCTTCCATAATTGCATCAACATTCGAGTGAAAAGGCAGACCACGTTCCCTGAGGGCATTAATGAAACAAAAAGTATTCTTATTAATTTCCTAAGATGACTGAATTTCTACATGATAATATTCATATGCGAATTGCTTGCTGATGTATTGAAATCATGTCTTCTCTCTATTTTACCGAAAGATAAATTCATGGCTGCAACAAGCGTACATTTGCCACATTAACTTCTTTGCATTCTTCTATGATGAATGAAGAAGAGATTTTGCAGAAATATAAAGGATTTTAGGTTAAAAGATTTTTTCGAAATGCAATAATGTTTAATAAAGTGTAATTAAAAAGCGCAATAAAAATCAACTTTTTAAATCAACTTTGGTTTAAGTGCTATTTGGAAAAAAAAACTACAATTATAAAAGACTTAGTTATATTTTTCATTTAATAAAAAGAAAATTAAAGCTTAATAGTCGACTAGGCTCAAGCGAGGACTGGACTCTAACAAGTTAGATCTGACAACAGCAACACTCATTAAAATCATGCGACCCCAACCAACCCTCGCCTGAAGTTATACAACCTCAAGCGAGGGCCGCCAATGCCAAACCTAGCATTGGCTCATTGGCAATTAGATCTACTCCTGCTGCTGTCACACATAAGTAAAGGTAAAACTAAATTTTCGAAAGTATAGCAAAAACAAAGTTAGAAGAAAAAAATTAGCTAGCATTTTGAAAATGATCAAAGTCAAAGTTAGGTAGGATTTGCATTAGACTAAGGAAAACACTTTAACTTTTGGCTCGAAGGCTTTTAGAGGCCTAAATTTTAATTTCAAAGACCAACCAAACGCAAACCGAAATATACTCCACTTAAAAAAAAAAAAATCTTTTTTCAATTATCACATAGGAAATAATAAGAATCATAATACAAACTAAAAAAAAAAAAAAAAATTTGGTAAGGACTAAAAAAGTATTTTCAATACATGGAAATATAGAACTCCATGAAAGTGCTATAGAATGATCTTTTTAAATTTGAACTCGATGTTGGAATTCACTAGTACATCTCATTTTATGAACTAAATTAGCGAGCGTATTTTATGAATTAACTATGATTGTCGTTTTGATGGAATTAGTCGTGCATCACATTGGTGCTTTTTTAAATTGCACTTGACTCATATTATTGAATGTAATTCGATAATTGAAAAATCGATATATGTATATATACACGTAGATAGATAAAAGTAAAAAGTACGGGAGCAACAGCCACTCTCACCGGAAAGTCGCAGGACCATTTAATGACGAATTATAGAATTCCAAGGAAGAACCTGAACCTATTTGTGATTGACTGAGTGAGAGAATCTAGGCCCCAAAGTTACCCAGGATGTGACTCATCACACTGATTTTCGAGGCTCTTGTCCCACCCATGTTGGGTTACCAACAACAGTTCCATAAGCACTAAAATTAAAATTTAACATATATATATATATATAAAAGTACATGTTATCAAGGGTAGATACAGAACGTTTATAAGTAGGGAAATGGCGCTTATGAGATAATGATACCATAATTTTTTTTGTCAAGATAATGATACCATAATAACTAATTATAGAATATGAATTAAGTTTAAAATTTGCACAATTTATGACTATCATGAAAATTCTAATTAATATTATATTTTAACATGGAGTTAATATCATGAAAACCCTAAATTGGTCCATTTATGACAAATCTATACCATGTTAACTTCTGTTAAATTTTATTATCAAATTGTTGAGTTAGATGATATGTGACAATTGATAGATGTGCCAATATGGAGCTTTTATCCTCCATTTTATTAATTTGTAACTTTCAATGATATTCATATAATTTAACGAAAATTAACGGAAAGTAAATGTATCACAAATGTATCAGTTTAGAGTTTTTGATAATCGAAAAATTAATTTAGAGATAAATTTGTCGCAAACTTACTGATTTAGTATTTTTGTGGTCAAAAAATTAATTTTAGATGACATCGTCACAAGCATATTAGTTTAGAGTTTTTTTGTAATATTAACCCTTTAATATAAAATGTCAAAGTGCTTATGAAAGTTTTTCCTCACATACCTAGCGAGGACGTGCACACCTTGCACAATTTCAAGGCGACGACAGGGTAGTGATGCACCTCACAAGATGGGAACGAGAAATATAATCCCTAGCCCCGTCTTATAGACCTGTCAAAATTGATCATAAACCTAGTTCTTAACCTATATTTGATTGGTTGTGTTATTATATGAGTTAGTTATATTTAGTAAATATATCATAAATAAATTTAGACCTCACTTTATGGGGTTTAACATGAGTATTAAGTGGGTTCACAATTTACATATAGATCTCGTGCTTGCTTACTTCGTGCTTTCACATCAATTTGAAAATGAATTTTCCTAAATTGAATTAAACATGAAAGTATTTTAGTAATATGAATATGAATCATTATATTTATATTGCATTAAAATAGGTTAAAACATATTAAAATGGATCGATTTGAATTGGATCATTTTCGATTCATCCCGATTTGATCCATCCGTTTGATAAGTTTGCTGATGGTTTAACCTTGAAAGATAATTTGGTGAAAAGTTTATTCTAACGCCTATCTAAATAGTAAATATACGGTTTCCGGTAAATTCAACATTTTGACTCCACTTATGGAGCGAGTAACATTTTTTGGTTACTCTCGAGGCGCGCGTGTAAGGTTTGCGTGTGGCAGCGTGTGCGTGCGTCCGTCTCTGAGAGAGAGAGAGAGAGGGGCGGTGGGTCAATGGGTCCCGCAAAAAAAGTGAGAAAAGAGTAAAATAAAAACTTTAATGGGACCCACATGACAATACAGGAAAAAAAACCCATGAAATTAGATCTCCCACCAAAAAAAAAAACTCTTTCACATCAACGCCTATTTCAAAAAAAAAAAAAAAAAGAGTAGATATTATTGTCTATATCAGATAGCATGGAAATTGTGTTATCTCTTAGCATATATTTTATTGGTTAAAGGCAAAAAAGTTAGGAAAAGAAAAACATATGGTAGAAGTACTTAATGGATCTATGACAAAACATACAAAAACATGCATGAAAGAAAATTACCATATGCCAAAAAGTTCTCGAAATTTGTGCTTTATGAGAATATATTTTTCCATTACATTAAATAAAAAGCATATCTTGGTTAGGTAAATCGAGAAATTGTTGATTTCCTTACCTCTTGATTATGAAGTTAGCAAAATTAGCCATTTAGATAGAAAAGACTGTATGTCATCAAAGGAAAATTTATGTGGGGTTAATTTTTTTTCGTTAATTTCAAGTAGTAATTAGAGATGCAAAATAATAGATAAACAAAACGATGGATTGTTTGATTTTAATTTTAATAAGAATAATGCTATAATTAACCCATTGTGTTATTTCAAATCTTAAAACACCTGCTTTGTTTATAAAAAAATGTTACCAAATTGACACGATAGTTCCAACTTAATTATGTACTATATTTTTGCACGTGGCACGGGCCAAATTTCGATGTTGATAACTAGGAAAATCTTTCAGACACGTGTGGGTAACTTCAGTCCCTACATATCCCCTTTTCTTGTCTCCCAGTGTGGGATTCTTGTCCCACATCTGATTCCCCCTCCCTTAAGTGTGATGTCCCAATATGGATAATGCTGTAAATGGTTCATGAATTTTGACCTAATATGTAATATGATCCTTAAATTTTAACTCAATATGTAATTTTATCCTTGAACTTTTAATTTGTTCAATTCCAATATGCAATGTGGTCATTGAACTTTAATCAATGTATAATAATTTATTTCTTGAATTTTTAATTTATTTAATGTAATTTCTAAATTTTGGCCCAATGAATAATGTCATCCATGAACTAGCACAATGTGTGATTTTGTCCTTGAATTTTTAATTTATTTAATGTGATACATAAATTCTTTGTAAAAGTTCAAATTAGTCCATGAACTATATGAAAATATCTAATGTTATCTTTCAATTAATTTGAGTTTAGAGATAATGTTGAACGTATTCATATAGTCCATTGACTAGTTGAAACTTGTACTAAAAGTCCAAAGATCACATTGAATAAATTAAAAGTTTAAGAACTATTTTACACATTGGGTTAAAATTCAAGCAACACGTTGAACAAATTAAAAATTAAGCGACCACATTGCATATTAAATCAAAGTTCAAGAATTATTTATGCCATTTTTCCAATCCAACATCAACGCGAAGCCATTCAATGTCTATCGGTAGGTTTGTTGTTGTCACGTGTCGGATGAAAGGGTTTTTATCCGCAACTTAGACTACACTTTTTAATAATAAACTAAAATCGCATGAACTACCGTAAATTATTGAATTCGGTGCCTAATTGTGGACTTCTGCCATGAAGAGTTACCCACTGAAACTAGGTGCAGCTTTTCCGACTAAGAAAAGTAGGTGCATTTTGCGTGTAATTTCTTTAAATCAATGAATTTAAAAAAAAGATGGACGTTTGTGAAAAAATTTCACTGCAAACACAATTTTTTTCTAAACAAAGGTGTTGTCAGAGACCTTTGCTCTCACGTCATGGGGACTAGAGATGGAGAAAGGACCAGAAAGGAAGCAAAGCAAAGACAAGATTCCCCGAGAGTCACGAGCCTCAGCGACCGACAGTT
Organism: Eucalyptus paniculata subsp. matutina; assembly: GCA_017140255.1. Taxonomy (NCBI): domain Eukaryota; kingdom Viridiplantae; phylum Streptophyta; class Magnoliopsida; order Myrtales; family Myrtaceae; genus Eucalyptus; species Eucalyptus paniculata. The sequence continues at coordinate 30,862,846 of CM029435.1, forward strand.
CAGTACGGACAATTCAGCTGACTCACCAAGAAAAGCCAAGGCGATAAAATAAGAATAAAAATTGGGAAACGCGAAGGGGTGAAGGCGAAGTTTCAGATGCAATGGCTAAAGCGGTTTTGTCCTCTCCGATTGCGATTCACCAGCCTTTTTCCCCCTTCGAATCCGGCCACGACGATGGAGCTGACGCACGATGCGTGCGTGAGACTCGCTCGCCTCGCCTAGCCTCGCGTCGCGTGCATTTCTGCATTCTAGGTTAGCTAAACCAGATCATCATGCATGGTCGGATGCTGAGCTTTTGGTTAGAGAGGTGCGAGCTAGCGATCTGGTTAGACCTAAATTGAATTTTTCTTGATAGTATAGTAGATATGAATAATATTAACATAGGATACCTAGCTATCAGGCGAAAGGGAAGGGGCCGATGCTGGCGCATATTCCTTGGGACGTGTCTTTGGTCGCACCAGTAGTAGTTGAAAATTTGAGAAACCATTTTTGACTTTGCTTCGCACAAAATGCCATTGATGCTTTGTTCTGGTCATTAGTTGCTCGTGTTTGATGTGTTTCTAATGGAACAACCCTGATAAAGTAGGAGCAAAAGTAGCTTTGTACAAGTAGGTAATCATCTCTATGTAACAATGTAAAAGGATTATTTGTTTCCATCTTTTTATGACGAAGAAGTTGAGTTAAGATGAGATGGGTTTTGAACTTACTAAATCTTTTGTTAGCATGGAAGAGGCTAGTCAAAATTTGAGCAGTTAGTCCAAGCATTGAATAGTTTGCACCTAGTGATTTAGGAAACTTAATTTATGTCATGTGACTAATCCACGTAAAAGTTCAATCTTTAGCTAGTAAGCCAACTAATAGAACTTCATTTTCAATTTTTTATATTAGTTATGCTTTTTTCCTAAAGAGGATATTTAGAAGCATATTTGAGAGAGCGTAAAGCAATCACGGTGAGTATATAACTAATACAGTGGATACATGAACCTTCTTAAGAGGTTGTGGGCACCATTGACTCCCCATTTCCCAGGCAAATAATTTTTTAAGGATAATCCGACCAAAAATCCTAATATCCCAAATGTTTGTTCGTTTTCTATATCAGTGACCCAAAAGTACCTTCCATCCAAGTGGCCATTTGAAAATTCGGCATAACGGCATGCGTGGCTATTGAAATGACCTAGCTGCGCTCTTGGTCAACGTGGTAGCATGCGTCCATCACCACATCAGATCCATTTGCTTGACATTGTCCACGAAAGCTCTCACATCGGATTTTTAACGGTCATTGTGGATTGAACTTCAACGAGGGGTATCTTTGACTCAATGATATAAGTTTAGGGTATTAGTGAGACAAACAAAAAAAAGTTTAGAGAATTGATATCTCACAGGGAAAAAATATGATTTTCTGTGAAATCATCCCTTTTTGTTTAATGTAAGCAAAGCTATTAGACCTCCATTAACAAAAATGAAACCCATCAATGACAATTCTTACAAACAATCGAATTATTTTGGTTTGTATCACCCTATAATTAGGTTGTGGTCCACTAAAATTAGGTGGTAAGTTAACATTTTGAAACGTTTATTCTAACATACCTCACATATGCATCTCAATAATCTCTCCCTCACATGTCGGTTTAATGTTAACTCTGCTCCCCCTTAGCTCAAGTATCCTTCTGTATGATATGGTCCTGCGGAGACAACCCTAGCAAAGTAGGAGCAACCATAGCTTTGTGCAAGTACGTAATCATCTCTACATGACAATGTAAAAGAATTATTTGTTTTCGTTTTCTTATGACAAAGAAGTTGAGTTAGGATGGCGTGAGTTTTGAACTTATTAAATCTTTCGTTAGCATGGAAGAGGCAAGTCAAAATTTGAGCAATTAATCCAAGTATGGAATTGTTTGCACCTACTAATTTAGGCACCTTAATTTAGGTCATGTGACTAATCCACGTAGAAGTTCGATCTTTAGCTAGTAAGCCAACTACTACAACTTTATTTTCAATTTTTATATTTTTTATGCTTTTTTACTAAAGAGGGTATATAGAAGCATATTTAGAGAGCATAAAGCAATCATGGTGAGTATATAACTAATATAGTGGATGCATGAACCCTCGAGAGGTTGTGAGTACCGTTGACTCCCCATATCGCGGGCAAATAATTTTTTAAGGATAATCCCACCAAAAATCCTAATATCCCAAATTTTTATTCATTTTCTATACTAATGACCCAAAAATACGTTCCATCCGAATTACCTTTAAAAACTTCAGCATGACAACGTGCATGGCTGTTGAAATGTCCTAGCTACGCTCTTGGTCAATGTGGTAGTGTGCATTTATCATCACGTCAAATATGTTTGCTTGACGTTGCCCACGAAAGCTCTCACATCAAATTTTTAATGGCCATTGTAGATTGAACTTTAACGAGAGGTATCTTTGATTCAATGGTGTAAGTTTAGGGGATTAGTGAGACAAAAAAAGTTTAGAGTATTGTACGATTTTTTGTGAAATCATCCCTTTTTGTTTAATGTAAGCAGAGCTATTAAACCTCTTCTAACATAAATGAGACCCATCAAAGACATTTGTTACAAACAATCGAATTATTTTTGTTTGTATCATCCTATAATTAGGTTTCTAATCCACTAAAATTAGCTGGTAAGTTAACATTTTGAAACTTTTATTCTAACATATCTTACACATGCATCTCAAAAATCTCTCCCTCACACATCAGTTTGGTGATAGCTTTACTCCTCTTTAGCTCAGGTATTCTTCTGTATGATGTGGTCCTAGAGGAGCAACCATAGCTTTGCACGAGTATGTAATCATCTCTACCTAACGAATGTGAATGGATTATATGTTATTGTTTTCTTATATGTAATCATCTCTACCTGATGAAGAAGTTGAGTTAGGATGAGATGAGTTTTAAACTTACTAAATCTTTCGTTAGTGTGGAAGAGACAAGTCAAAATTTGAGCAATTAATCCAAGCATAGAATCGTTTGCGCATAGTGATTTTGGCAACTTAATTTATGTTGCACAACTCCACTAATAGAACTTTATTTTCACATTTTATATTATCTATGTTTTTTTCCTAGGGAGGGTATTTAGAAGCAGATTTAGAGAGTATGAAGCAGTCACGGTTAGTATATAAGAGCGGATGCACAAACCCTCTTAACAGGTTGTGGGCATCGTTCACTCCCCAATAACCGACCAAAAATAATCCGACCAAAAATCCTAGTATCCCATATTTTTGTTCATTTTTTCAATGTCTTAACCTTACTTCAATAACCCAAAAGTACCTTTTGTCCATGTGGCCATTAAAAAATTCGACATGATAGCTAGCATGGCTGTTGAAAATTTGACCTAGCTAAGCTCTTGGTCAACGTGGCGGTGTGTGTCCATTATCACGTCAAATCTGTTTGCCTAATGTTGTCCATAAAAGCTACCACATCAAAATTTTAATAGCCATTGCGATTGAAGTTTAATGGAAGGTAATTTTGAAACGCTAGTATAAGTTTGCAGTATTAGTGAGATATAAAAAATAAATAATAAAAATTGGAGTATTTGTATCCCACAAGAAATAGGATAATCCTTTTTATTTCATGTAAGCAAAGCTATTAGACCTCTTCTAACAGAAAATCAGACACGTCAAAGACCTTTCTTACAGACAATTGAATTATTTTGGTATATTGTCATATAATTAAGATTGTGGTCCACTAAATTTAGGTGGTAAGTTAACATTTTGAAACTTTTTCCTAACATAACTCAGATGTATATGTCAACAATATCTTCATCACGTGTCAACTCAATGTTAAATCTACTCCCCATTAACTCAAGTATCCTTATGCATCGACAAGTTTCCAACTAATTACACAACACCATTTTCTATCGTAAGACTTTTACTAACATCTCAATAATTTCTCCCCATACGTCAATTCAGTGTTAAGTTTGTTCTCTCTTAATTCAAATATCTTTCTATGTCAACATGTCTTAACTTGAATTTCTAATGCTTACCTTCATTCTAATCTCTTTCTCCAAGCTGAACCTTCAAGACCTCATTGCTACATCATAATGCCCACTTTCAACCAGATCTCTTTCACTAGGTCAAACCATAAGGCTACTACACCATAACACTCACTTTCATCTAGTCCATTTCATCAGACTGAATGATAAAGCTATCCAGAAACTACACCGATTGCAAGATCCCTTCCTTGAAACATTGATACACATTAGGAGGAGTCACCAATCAACTATTGACATTATTGGGAGGGCATAGTAAAAATCTGATACATACATTCATTCTAGTCTTTCCATGTTAAACCATGAAAACTACCATCGAAATCGCATTGCTACTACACCACAACACCCACTTTCAATCACATCTTTTTTGTCAGACCAAATCATAAGGCTACTACACAACAACTCTCACTTTTAATTCGATCTCTTTCGTTAGACTGAATCATAAGGCTATCTGAAAACCGCATTAATTATAGACTATGTTACTACATCACAACACCCACTTCCAATCAGGTCTTTTGTCAAACTGAACCATAAGGCTACTACACCACAACGCTCACTTTCAATCCAGTCTATTTCACTAGACCCAAACCACAGGTTGTCCGAAAACTACATTGATTACAAACAACGTCATCAAATCACAATGCCCACTTTCAGCCAGCTCTCTTTTGTCAAACTGAACGATAAGGCTACTGCACCACAACGCTCATTTTCAATCCAATCTCTATCACCAAACTGAATCATAAGGCTATTCGAAAACCATGTTGATCACAAAATTCCTTTCTTGAGGTATTCACCTAATACGGTTACACATTGGGAAGAGTCACCAATAAAAATATTCAGTCAAATCCACTTTCACTCAAAGTTGCCCCCTTAATTCACGCATCTTTCTACGTCAACAGGTTTTCAACTAAGTTATAGTAAGTCCATGCCACATAAGCACGTGCATCTCAACGGACTAATACCCTTAGATGACAGCTATTCTTATAAAATTTAGCAGATCGTTCTCCATCCTAATTCGACATCAGTTCTAGTTTTATTTTTCTAACGAGAAAAACGGACACGCTTATCATTCGATCCGACGTGGATTCCAGGTGACTTTTATAGAAGTTGCCCCCCAAATCGCAAAACAGTGATCCGCCGCAAAGCGGGCAGGGAGCTCCACTAATCGGGAGGGTTTTGACCGGTCGCGCGAGCGCGAATGAGAGGGAGCAATTAGTAAAGGGGACGAGGGCTTGGCGAACGGGGAGGGACAAGTGTCAGGCTGGAGAGGACAAGTGTTGAGTGGCAGGGGTGAACGTGGTCGATGGAGCGGACGGCAGACAACGCGAGACCGACCGTCCCTCACGGGTTGAACCCCCTCCCCTCCTCTTATCTAATTCCATAATTATACCCACTGATTAACCCAAAAATATTTTTATTTACTCATTGCATGTATGCATGTATATCGATTACTTGGAGTTTCTTTTTTTCTTTCTTTTTTTAACACACTTTTTTTAATTTTTTTTAAACGGGGAAAAAGGGGGGTTATCGCTTTAAAGAGCCCCACCTAAATAAAATAACAGCTTCTTTTCTTTCTGGGTTCGGTTTCTTCTGCTACTCCCTGCTGCTTTCTCGGTCTTGGTCTCGCACGAGAGCCGTTTTTGCTTCCTTCTTCTTCTCTTCCGTTCCCAGCTGCTACCGATCTCCGGCATTTACTAGTTTTCCAGTAAGTTTGTGATTTTTTTCATCTTTTTTTTTTCTCAAAAAAAAGGAAACTTTTTTTATGGGGGGGATTAATTATTTTTTGGGTGTGGGAGTCACGAGTAAAATGTAGCAACAGTAGAGGATAAAGTGGCATTTTCTGAGGAGGGGGGGTTGGAGAAATACGTGGGGGATTTTTCTGTTTCTCCTACCTACTCGAATTAAAGAGAGAGACGGAGAGAGAGAGAGAGAGAAGCCCTTCTTCTCCAGCTCCCCCCTTTCTTGTCTTCATCAGTTTGCTTCCCGGTGCATCCTTCGCCGGAATTAGTAACGACCCATTTCGTTTTCTCCTCTGAATTTTCTCTTTTCTGGGGGCGTTTTCAGGGGGTTCTTCTTGATCTTGAGGAGGTGACTCTGGAGGTGATTCTGGAGCAGATCAGCTCAGCTCTTTCGGCCCCCGTTGGTGTTTTGTCTGTAAAAAGCTTCGGTTCGTGATCTTGTTCTTACCCTTTCATGGTGGACTCGTAGATTCTGCAGCTTAGTTGCTCTGTTCCCGAGAAGCTGAATTTAACTGCAGAAATTTCGAACGGCTTTACCTGAAACTGTGGATTATATGGAGGACCCCGGGGGGAAGGAGCTCGGAGCTCAGAGCTCGTGGATCCCGGCGACCCCGGCCAAGCCCATTTTGCCGCGGCCGGGGCCGGTCTGCGCGGACGCGCGAGAGACCGAGGCGAACGGCGAGGACTCGTCGGAATCGGACGAATTCCCGCCCGGTTTCGCCCCGATTTGGCGGGCCGGCGGGACCGGTCCATCCAGCAGCTCGGGCCGTGGCGGTGGCGGCGGTAGCGGCGGCGGCGGTGGCGCGGAGACCAAGGGGGGAGGCCTCGACGATCTGGCGGCTGCCGGCTTCTACGGCCAGGAGGAGACCGCTGGGATGTGGCCGAATCTGTCGGTCTCGGCCGGCCTTGGGGTGGAGAGCGGTCACTTCCAGGGTCTGTTGGCCCTGGTGGATGCTGCGGCCATGGGAGGGCCGCCGGACGAACGCCCAAGGAGCTCTTTCATCTCCTTCTCCGATCCACACGGGAGCGGTCCGTGGCCGTCTTCGAGCCGCGCGGACTTCAGGGCCGCTGAGCCCGATCCTCCACACCGTCCATGGGTCGATGGAAACCACTGGGCAAGTTTTCCGGGTGAGTTCGGACTGATCTTCTTTGGGACTTGCGCGTCCGCTTCTTTTTCAACCGTCTTAAACTGACACGACATGACACGTCAACATAATTTGATCTACATGTCAGTGTAACTGACTAAACCCGACGAATCATGTGGACCCACGTCAGCGCCTGGATCCACTTGCATATGTGCACGTGGATCCATAGGCCCGTCGAGATGTGTTTATTTTTTATGTAATTTTTTTTTATGGTCAATCGAAATTTGACTTTATTTTATATTTGATTGGTATACACCACGTCATCACTTGACACGTGAGTCTTGGTCAAATATTCGATACGGTCCAACTTTTTAGAATTTCACATAAGTTTTAGGTATTCAATATAAAATATCACCCGGGCCCACCAACACAGGGTCCCCCAAATCAAACCCTTTATCGATTAAAAGGTGTATTAATATATTAATTAATCAAAATTTGACTTTTTCCATTGTTTAACGATTACCTTAATATCTTGTCGTCCTATGGCTTATCCACTAAAATGCTATAACTACGCCATGCTTAACTTTTTGGGTCGTTTCTGGTACGCCTATAGGCTATAACCCCGCCATACTTCTTAACGTATAATATATTTATGCTACACAGTTCACATGGTACGGTGAAAACATATCCAAGCTAAAGAAAATATAAGTGACGAGCTGATTCAAAGAAACGGTTGAGTGATTCATCTTGACCGTGTATGAGGATGTCGGACTGGACTTGAGAAGGTGGAGATTAGTAGTTAGCACGGCGATGACTGAGAAGGACGCGAATATGGAGTCGTGTGGTTCTGAAGATGTTTCACAACCGCAATCTAGTCCTTTCACATGCACTTGCATATTAGTCAGATTGCATCATCTCCATTGATTGCTCGATCTCAAACTTATGCATCTCCATGTCGTGCAGATGGGCTTGCAAATGCTCAAATACATGCATACGACCTGAACTTGCCACCCTCAGCGGCTGAAGATGCAATGTCGAAAGGTTCGATCCATTTTGCGCCAATTACCCCGGAAAAGGCTCTTGGAGCGGAAAAGAGAATTGCTTCTCAAATGCCCAGCATATGCATGTATGAGAGGCAGAGGCTTGAGCATAACATGGAGGAGGTGGACAGAGATGTCACCAAGAGGCTTGGACCTGAGAATGGTCAACAAGATAAAGAGCTCCAAGAGCCGGTGATGGGGTCGCCATCTTCTGCTGTTTCCACATTCATGGAGAATCACGACCCTGAGAAGGGAGACGCCCAGATCATGAACAAAACTCCACAACAGAAGTCGAGAAGGAAAAAACACAGGCCAAAGGTAGTGAAAGAGGTAAAGCCGAAAAGGACTCCAAGGTCTACGGCTTCAAAGCCTGCTGATGGGGGAAGACCACGGTTAAGAGAAAATACGTGAGGAGAAAAGGAGTTGAGAAAACACCAGCTTTACCCGAGGAAGGGGCTGAGAACTCCTCCGTTGATCCAAAAGTACGCCAGCCGGCCAAAAAGTCCTGTAGGAAGGCCTTGAACTTCGACATCGAAGAACAGCCAATGGAAAAGACACTTCATGCGTCAGCGTCTGTTTCAGAATCACCAGCACAGGATCTCCAAGAAACTAGAAGTGTTCAGCAGAACGTAAGCGAGCAGCTTGCCCAAGAATTTGAGGTCTTTCTAGAAAACAGAAACAAAAGTGAACTTGACTGCAGCACAGATCCAAAGAAGAAAGACTTTCAAGGAGGATCCGAACAGGGCATGGTAGATATGAGTTTTGTCCAAGATAACCATAATCCAGAGCACTCAGATGCTGGTTATGCAAGGAGGATCCTCAACAAGAAAGGCCAATTGACCAGCAACAATGGATGCGAAACCATTGCACAGGTCATCCCAAGAGCCTATCCAGAAGCATGGGGAAAAGTTCAGGAGGCTTCCTACTGCAGCGAGGGCACAACTTTGGTGGGGGAATACGAAGCACAATGTAAGAGGAAATTAGATAATTGTGAACTTTCAAAATTTGGCAGCACAAATTTTGTCGGAGCCCAATACAATAGCTTAGAAGCATACATGGCAACTTCTTGGGTCCACTTCCCGGTGATACATAAGAGGAAAAGAACGGAGAAGGTGCAGCAAAATACGGGGACAGCTCACGCTTCCACAGCTAAAGTTACTGACTGGAGCACTCCACCCCAACCCAATTCCTTTTATACAGCTACAACTAGAGAGTTAGGAGCAGAACTCGAGAATAGCCAACATAGTGTCGGATGTCTCCTGGAAATTAATCAAAGAAACAAGACAACCAAAAAGAGATCCAGGGCTCCAACTCGGGTACGAGATTTTGCCTCATTAATCAGGCTCCTACCAGATGATTCCCACAAACAAGCAGAATACAGCTACTCACAGAAATCGCACTCTTGCATAGAAGCCCTTCTAGAGGAGATACAATCGACACTGTCAAGAAAGAAGCGGACTAAGAAGAGACTCTCTCTTGTTACTTCAGCCTATGGCAGTGCATTGCAAATGCATGGACCACTTATGATGCACAATAACCAAAGCACTCTTAACAGATCATCAGGTACCTAAGCAAAAAGTCACCCATCCTTTGGGTTGGCTGGTCCAATTGTGTTCAAGAGACCCTAATCTATAAACTGATTGATTTCTTATTTCTTGCAGGGGCTCAAACAGAGTTATTGTGGAGACAGATGACTTCTTTAGATGCGATCATCAAACAATTGGAGCACTTAGATATCAACAGAGAGACAGATGGAATTCAAAATTCATTAGCATCGTATGAAATGACGAATCACGAGCACAATGCACTTGTTCTCTATAAGAGGGATGGGACCGTCGTGCCTTTCGACAATTCATTTGGTCCAATGAAGAAACGACGCCCACGACCAAAAGTTGACCTTGATGAAGAAACCGGCCGAGTATGGAAGCTTCTTTTGGAAAATATAAATAGTGAAGGTATTGATGGAACAGATGAAGAGAAGGCAAGATGGTGGGAGGAAGAACGGAGAGTCTTCCAGGGGCGTGCAGACTCATTTATCGCACGTATGCATCTTGTTCAAGGTATGTATCTATATTCAAAGAATCCATGTGACCCCCAAAACCAATCTGCCCATTAGGTGGATAATGATCTAGTCCACAGTACTACCAAAATTTAAGATAGCTGATTAAGTTGTTCCTCATCAAAGCCCAACTAATCTATTTCCCCAACTGCCTTGTGAGAGAGAAACAGAGAGCATTATTCACATTAGAGCACAAATGGAACTTACCCCTACTGGATCCCCTCATTCTGTGCTGACCTGAGCCATGCGATTAACATGGACCATGTCTATAACTTGCTAAGCTTCAAAAGCGCCAAGAGATTTCTCCAATGACCTTTTAGATTAAGTGATGACAATACCTACTAAACCCTTTGCTAAATGACATTAAGTGGGAGAATTCGAGAGGATAACAGAGAAGTTGCAAATTCTCTGATAAAGCAGTTAAAGCACGAGTGTCGACTGTAGAAATCACAGTTACCTGTCAAGTAATAGAAGCAGTGCAGCAAATAAGGATTACAAACAGACTATATAAAAAGTTTCCCTTAAAGCAATTGTAATAATTATTCACCAAGTCCATACAAAATTCAAAGTGCTGATACTAACACATGTTGTTCAAGAAGTTCACTGCGCTTATGTGACAGCTCACATGTTGTTCAAGAAATTCACTGCAACTATGTGACAGCCCTCAGCCATTACTTATCAACTTCACCAACTGCTTAAAGAAGATAAACATGATGTATCTCTGCAGGTGACAGACGCTTTTCTCCATGGAAAGGATCAGTGGTTGATTCAGTTGTAGGAGTTTTTCTAACTCAAAATGTATCAGACCATCTGTCTAGGTAAATTGGCATTTCTGATACAATATACTTGACATCTTCCTATCTTTCACTGAGAAGGATTCTCTCTCCCATTTTCTTGCTTTTGCAGTTCAGCATTCATGTCAATGGCATCACGTTTTCCCCAAAAACCAATCCCCAAAATGTGCTCTGATGAAGGAACTGCAGTAATTATCAATGAACCAGACACGGACATCTTGGAGATGGAGTACCCCTTGAGTGAAAAAGATCTAAACGAAACAGCGTGTGGCCAGAGCTCAATCACTAACAATGAATATGAGAAGAATGAAACAAAGGAGGTTGTCAACAGCGATAATTTTGTCAGAAGCAAACCTTGTAGCATTAGAATAGCAGATGAGCCAAAATGCCAGATGTCAAATTCAAGTACAAGTGTTTCAGAGAAGTTCTCTTCTTTCATTGAAGACATTTTAACTGCTGAAATAACCCAAATAGATGAGGGTCATATCAAAGGAGATGGGAAAGCAGAAAGTTCGTCTCCAAATTCAGTAATATCATCTCAAAGTTCTGTGGACTCACCACCACCTCAGGCTGCTGAAAGGACAGGATCAAGTTCAGATGTTTTGATGAATACTTTTTTCAAAACCAACAGCTTGGAAGGTTTACAGTCATTTATGCAGCTATTGGATATGGCTGGCTCAAATGTTCCACTAGAGGCGTCTGTTCGTGAAATTGAAGATGTGTCAGTTAACAAGAACATGGAGAATGTGGTGAGTAAATCCAGTGAGATGGAGGATGGTGAGGAAACGCCGCAAACAGACACTTCATGTAGAAGAACTGCCTCAAATTTCACAAGCTGTCTGGGATTTTCAGAAGTTGAGTGCCCAAAAAGGTCGTACAAGAAACCAACTCTTCTGAGAGTTCCAAAAATGAGGAGCAAATTATCCAGGATGAAGCAGCAATAAGTTTCGCTATAACAGACAGTAAGACAACAGAGATTTGTGAAGAAACGCATGAGCATTCAGTCAAGAATAATCAACCATGCAACAGCTGTCTAGGAGATAGGCCTGCTGTGGACCGTGAGATTGTACCTGAAGCAGCATGTCAAGGGGAAACCAATAAAATACAGACAAATGTGTACTTCTCAGAACTTTCAGGGGAAAAAGAAAGCACAGGCACAAGGGACATTTCAAAAAGTGCTGATCAAGAATCTGCAGATGCACACCCTTCTAAGCATGGTCTTTCGCTAACTGACGAATCAAACAAGATGAATATAAGAAATACGAAAGGAAAGAGTCGCGGTGCTGGTAAGGAGAAAAAAGAAGATTTCGACTGGGATAGCTTAAGAAGACAGGCGGAATCCGAAGGAAGGAAAAGAGTAAGGACGCCAAACACAATGGACTCTGTGGACTGGGAAGCTGTCAGATGTGCAGATGTCAATGAAATTGCTGATGCCATCAAGGAACGAGGAATGAATAATGTACTTGCAGGAAGAATCAAGGTACTACACAAAGCATTAGTTAAATTACCATTAGTTACACGAAGGAGGCTTCATATGATATCATGAGCCTGGGCAATGTGCAGGATTTCCTCAATCGGCTTGCGAGAGAACATGGAAGCGTTGATCTAGAATGGCTCAGGGATGTTCCACCTGACAAAGCAAAGTATGGTCTAAAACACTTCTGGTTTCATTTGCACATCATGGCAAAATGCATTCATAGACAAGTGTCTTTCTATCAAAGTCAAATGCTTGTTATCTTTTATCATAAACGTGAGTTTCATATGTTTTCCCCAGTAACTGTTATTATAAAGGTACTCTGATGTGAGGCAATGTCGGTTCTTCAGTCATACAAACGGAACTGTCTTTAATCCTCACATCTGACTTGGGTTTTGTAGAGAATTTCTGCTCAGCATGAGAGGCTTGGGGTTGAAGAGCGTCGAGTGTGTGCGGCTTTTAACACTCCACCACCTTGCTTTTCCAGTAAGTTTAAGCCATAACCAGATAATTCATCATTGTTTTGACAGATGATGTCAGCTAGCTGCCATTGTGAACAGGTAGACACAAATGTTGGACGAATAGCTGTAAGGCTTGGATGGGTACCACTGCAACCATTGCCTGAGTCACTTCAATTGCATCTCTTAGAACTGTATGTATCATCCAGCCACTTATTAACCGATTCGACAAACCTGCTATGCACATACTAATCTATGGGTTTGTACAGCTATCCTGTCTTGGAATCTATTCAACAATATCTATGGCCAAGATTGTGCAAGCTCGATCAGAGAACATTGTAAGGATACTATTTCCTAATTTGGTGCACAGTACTTACTCTAGATGGAATTTACAACAATCAGTAAAGTAACAAAATCTTTGCATGCAGGTATGAGCTGCATTACCAGATGATAACATTTGGAAAGGTATGATATTATTCAGCTCCAGGTTCTCTTTTTTGTTCTCTCCCTTTTATGCCACTCCGGATTAAGTATTCAGTTACAGTACCCATGGCAGTTCAGAATGATCAACAGATGTGAAATTAATGCAGGTCTTCTGCACAAAAAGCAAGCCAAATTGCAATGCCTGTCCTATGAGGGGAGAATGCAGACACTTTGCAAGTGCTTTTGCAAGGTATCATCATCACCAGCAATTATGTTCCTGTCCTGTGTGAACACAGCCATATTGAAGTTCCACACAAATAGGACCACTACTTCCAAAATAACTTTGTTTTAGATGCATAAATTTAAAGCTGGCCTAGACAAAAGGTACAGCAATAGATGCACCTACTTAGTTGAAGGAAGATGTTAATTCCTTTCCACATCCAATTATAACTTCTTCTTTTTTTTTTTTTTTTTTTTTTTTTTTGGGGTTCGCAATTCTAATTAGTTGAGGACCAATCATTGTTTTCTTTTCTTGTGATGATGATACTTCAATAGCAATAGGTAGAGTGAATGTCATTATCACAGTGCTGCAAATAGTACCAGGGAAGAAGACATGTTTTTCTGTATATTGAGCACTCATATTTTGTGCAGTGCAAGGCTTGCTTTACCCGGGCCAGAGGAAAAGAGCATAGTGAGTGCAATGGGAAGAAATATAGCCAGCCAAAACATTGGCGAGACATTGCCTCTGTCTTTACCACCGGCAAAGGAGAACTTAGAAGAACAGCAAGAAGCAAGACCCGGAGCAACTAACTGTCAACCTATTATAGAGGAACCTGCAACCCCAGAACCAGACTGCACTCAGATAGCAGAAAATGATATGGAGGATATGTTTTCAGATGATTTCAACGGCATTCCTATGATCAAACTTAACATGGAAGAGTTCACCCAGAATTTACAGAAGTACATGCAGCACAACATGGACCTTCAAGAAGATGACATGTCAAAAGCTTTAGTTGCTTTAACCCCAGAAGCTGCCTCCATTCCTGTGCCTAAGCTTAAAAATGTGAGCCGGTTACGGACAGAGCACCTAGTGTAAGTCTAAACTTCTTGACCACTCAAGTGACTCACATATGATTCTCATTCTTTGAATGTAATGAAACCTTCCATAGTGGCGAGACATTTTAGTAGACAATGATAATGGCATTTTCTATTTCTGCCCTATAATCTTTCCAAATCAATTCAACCTATTTCAAATAACTGTCAGATATGATATTCCATGAGACCTAGACCAGCCAAGGACATCAAAGTATAAGAGAAACCAAGAGTCTTGATGAGGATAGCCTTAGATCCAGATGGAAGAAAAGTCTCAATTTACTATCGCATCAAGTGAAACGTATATAGGAGTCAAATGGTTCTCTACAATCTTATAGTCTTTGTTTACTGTCTTGCAGGTATGAAATACCAGAGGGACACCCTCTTATGCATGGGGTCAGTTAAAATTGCATTGTCTTGGAAATATAACAATGTGCATTTACTTTGTGTTAATGTCATTTTCCCATATGCAGCTGGACAAGCTAGAAGCAGATGATCCATCCAAATACCTCCTTGCAATATGGACACCAGGTGAGTAAAAATAATAAACAAGCTTAAAGAGTCCAAGTTCATGACATTTTGACGGCTGTTTGCAGTGATATCAACAATAAAAAATAGAAAATTTTGGGCCAAGTTGACTCTAGTGTATTTGTTTGGGTGTTTGAAATGGTTTCATAATCAGGTGAAACAGCTTCTTCTGTTCAACCACCTGAACATAGGTGCAATTCCCAAGAGCTTGGCACGCTTTGCAAAGAAATAACTTGTGTGTCGTGTAACAGTATAAGAGAGGCAAATTCGCAGACTGTTCGTGGGACATTTCTGGTTAGAATAGCCATAATCTCAGTATCTATTCTGTACATAGCAGTATCTCAGTTAATGAAATCCATCTGATTGGAGTATACCTGATTAAGCAGATACCATGCCGTACAGCAATGAGGGGGAGTTTTCCACTAAATGGCACATATTTTCAAGTTAACGAGGTCAATTATGCTCTGATGTCTACATTACTGAACACCTTCCCTTAAGGTCATGCTAACAGTGACTGCTATAATGCAGGTATTTGCTGACCATGAGACAAGTATAAATCCTATAGATGTTCCTAGGAGTTTGTTGTGGAAACTTCAAAGGAGGACTGTGTACTTTGGAACCTCTATACCGACAATATTCAAGGGTAAACAATGAAAAACAATTGCTGAGTACCACAATGTCTTAATGGCTTCTAAAAGCTGGTCTTTGTATTATAGGTTTGTCAACAGAAGGCATTCAGCACTGCTTCTGGAGAGGTATGTAAATGGCCAATCCACTTTTTATGAAATTGTGTTAATTATTATATTTAATTAACTGCTTTCTTGGATCTTTAATGAATATGCAGAACTCTCAGATTTAGGAAGAAAAAAGTGCACTTATTTTTGCTTCAATCTTAAAGGCATCTGAAATCAGTAGACCAAAGAAGTCAGTTTTACATAAGGCAATTAGCGGCAGGGCCCACAAGACTCTGAATAGTGTCTGACTAATCAGGCCAAAGCATGACTAGCAATGGTTTCTGATGGCTAGCTGACAATATTTTCTATTTCTACTATAATAGGTGAAAGGCAACAATATGCATCATCATCTCTATAGCCTCTACAAAGAATTATATGATCATTATCATAGATGATTCTATATTCACACAGTCAAGTATCACTTTAAGTGATCTGAAGACCTGATCCTGACAGGGTTTAGGAATGCCATCCTCTAAACCTCCGATTCCCCACTCACCCTGCATCCCCATCCCCATCCCCATCTTTGCAGTCATATCTCCTTGCGCCTCCATTACAGTATACCTTGACTTAGTAAGCTCCTTTGGAACTCACACCCAGCTTCAATATTTTAGATGCTTTAGACATCCAATAAAAATCTAAGAAATAATTGCCAGTGTTGGCTATATGATAGTTAGTAAGTGTGACAACTGGAGTTCTCATCCTTTCAAATCAGCTTCAATATTTAAGATGCTTTAGACATCTAATAGAACTCTCAGAAAAAATTGTCAGCGTTGTCTATATAATTGTTAGTAAATGTGACAACTTGAGTTCTCATCTTTTCAGATCATGTATTCCTATGAAATGGAGTCATATACACGATCAACTGGCTGCCTATTTGAGATTAGCAGTGTCTTCACCAAGGGCTTCCTAAAGCCTTGTGAAGGATACGTGAAGCATTTAGTCTGTTAAATCTTTCTAAGTGCTTCATTTCCAAATGTCTCTTCCAGAGAATCTAGGTCTACATAGGTTTAGTGTCTATTTAATGTTTCTTACGCAGCCAACAAAGAACATATGAGAAGAAAATCAACGTTGAAACATGATGCAATGCAGAATCATGACAATGCCCAGTAGGATGGGTGAAAAAGTGATCCTCTCTATGAGTGGAAAAAGTCGAGAAGATGCTCAATCAGCTCTGGAATGTCGAGCATCTCTGGCAATAAATATGTCTTGGAAAATGGATATATCAAGAATGACACGAGCTCTCATGTCCTCAAATAAATTGACTGGAGGTCCTTCACTCCAGACGAAATAATGCATCCTAAGGGGTTGGAGCCAGAGATTCTTTACTTCGTAATATATCCAAGGCGAATAGTGCATACTGACAAAATACTTCGTAGGCAATGCCAATTAGGCATAAACGTCTTGTTCTATGAGCATCTTCCATGCAATCATGTGCATTGGAAGAAAATGCTACAATAGCAATTAACTGCTGTGCTGACAAGGAATTTGCAATTTGCAGGATTTGTTTGTGTGCGGGGATTTGATAGGAAAACACGGGCACCCCGTCCATTGATGGCCAGGCTGCACTTTCCGGCTAGTAAGTTACCTAAGAACAAAGGAAAGAAGGACGATGGTCAATAATGCACACTATATCGGGTGCCGGCAAGAGCAGATCAATAACCATGTTAGGCGAAGCATTTGAGGAACCATGCCTTGGATAGCAAATTCCGGCAACCGTGCAAACCATGGCCAGAAGTTCCGCAAAGCAGAGATTTTAGGGATTAATGAGGTTGTTGTAGTTACTCATCTCGTGCTCGTGTTTGAGCCATTCTTTCATGTCAGTATACAACTCTGGAAGCTTTGGACTATGGAAGATTTTTCACAGGGCTTTATGCAAAAGCGGGGAGATAGTTTTAAGCTATAGAATTCCAGCTACAGTGTACAGAAGCATTGCTTGAGAGAGAAGCTGGCCGCTTGTACTTTCAAAGGCTGTGAGGTCCATTTAGGAAGTATCCCATCACACATCTCTTCATCCTCTTCACATGAAAGCTCATTTACTCATCATATATTATCACAAGAATGGTGAAAGAAATTCAAAAAAAAAAAAAAGGTAGAAGTATATACCCTCAAACAAGTACGCAGGGGACAATTTGTGCGGGGTAAAAGGCTGGTAAGAAATTCGTCACTTACAATTCCCGTCTAGCAAAAGCCTCGCCCTGGATGCGTGCTTACTGATTAAGCCCATCTTCATCATTGCCGTATGCACTTGTGCCTACTTTTCGGAAGCCTCTGCGAACAAAACACACATCAGAATAACACTCATGACCCTACATTTCCTACACTAACATAAATTAGATGTCGCAGTGAGCCCGCGAGTGTTTCATAAGCGTGGAGTACGCTGCCGTGCCTTCGCCATTCACCCCCACTGGCATTGCACAACTACTAGGAGTAATTAGACCCAAGATATAAGAAACATCTTAGGAGTTTAGAATTTTTTTTCCATCACACAACTAGATCTTCTCATGTGCCTTTCGTCGAATTCCCTCGAGGAAGAAAATATCAGCAACAGAATAGAATCTCACTGTAAATAACCGGACCGTGTACTTATCTTACCGAGGGAAACATTGAGACACGGCGTAATGTCTACACTGCAATTACAGATTAGAAAACCCAAGCCCGTCCGAACAATCGAACAGATAAAACTAGAAGCTGCCTCAAACAATCTGGATGAACTATCTTCATCCAACCAATTCACCTGGAGAAAAATGCCAGATCCCAACATGAATCCACATCGACCGAGTACCGGTAGATCTTGCGCGTCATAGATCGATCCAAAGCGTAGTCATGGCCGCGTGACAGACATTATAGAACGGCGGAAATCAGTCGCGCGACGAGGCGAAACAAGCAGGAAAGAAGAATCCAGGCATTCGACACAACCTCGATTTCGCGATTAAGCTCCCGATCTCGACACGAATCGAATCGCCCCGAGCCGAGACGTATCGTTTCGACCTCGACGATTCGACGACCAGTCGAATCCGAGCGTGCGCAAGATCGCAGATTCGAAGCTTACCGGATCCGGAAGACGAATCGCGGCGGCCGGCGGCGGATGGAGGAACCGCTCGCCGGAAGAGTCGCCGGGAGGCGGCGCGCTCCGCGATGTTTCTCCCATTTTTCCGATCTCCTTCCCTCGTGATTTTTGGTTTTTCGCGGCCGGGCGCGCTCGAAATGGCGCGAAACGGGAATCCGGGGCTTTAAGTACGGCGCCCCGAATTTTTTTTTTTTTTAAGCACTTTACCGAGCAGGGCGTGCTGAAAGAGAGAGAGAGAGAGAGAGAGAGAGAGAGGGAGATATGGACTTTGAAATTGCTTTCGTATATTATATATAATTTACAAGTGAGGCTCTTTGTATGTTCGCAAGAAAATTAATTAGAAAATTATTCTCATGTCGCTTGTGGAAATAAATTAATCGACCATGAATTTATCTTTTGAAAATGTTTAAGCATGAAATGTTATCGATGATAAAAATATTTTTCATCGATTTGGTAATTATCTTGAGTTATCAAGCGATCATTTTTAAAAAATTATTTTACTAATCATTCATTATCTGCAAAAACAAATGAAGCAAATCATGCTTCACAAAGATTTATCATACACCATTAACGTTTTTTCCTTTCTTTTGATGGATGGGCACATCGAAGTTGAACGGACCCCTCTTTTTCCATTATATATCTTACCAGAAAAAGTAGTTTTCAAAATAGTTCTCTTTCGAGATGATTTTTTTCCAAATTAGACTAATCTTATATTTAAAACACATATATACAAAATTTCCATGAATTACGTCAACCTCATGTCTTGATAGCTATACAGCTCTTGCCAGTCGAGGGGGAGCACAGTTAGTTTATCCTACCGACCCTTTTTCTAAAATAATCTTATATTGAAAAAACATATAAATGGCTTAAGAACATGTATTGAAACTAATTTTTTAATAAGTCTGTTTTATTGCAAGCTAAAGTAGAATTTAACAAGTCCCTCCCCCCTCCCTCTCCCTCCCTTTCTTGACTTTAGCCTCTTTTTTTCTCTTTAACTTTTGGAGAAGGATTTGACCTAAATCTCTCCTCCCCTCTCTCATTGTTTTTCCTTTTATCTCCTCTTGTTCCTTTCCTTAGATCTAGTTTTTGTTCTAGAAGCCTTGCTATCCTAATATTTTGTTTGTGAGTTTTTCTCTCTAATCTAATTTTAGATTTTGGAGTTTTGATGAATAAGCATTCCTCCTTTAGTTTTAATGGTGTTCGCCGTAATTTTGGTGCAAAACCTGTGCTCATCCAACTTGTTATTGTTAAAAGCTTTTATTTTTCGCACTTGCCAAAGGATTTGCTCCCATGGGTGTTGAATGTGAGCTCATTTAACATGTTTATGTTTTCTCTGTGTGATGATCGTGTTAGGGTTGCCGAACCTAGATGCATACCACGCCAAAGGTAAAGCTATAACCACAATTAAAGATCTCAATGCGTGATCATCACAAACGATGACGTGTGATTCGATAATTGACCACTGATCATTTCGCTTTAATGCAATCACATATTTGTTTATGAAGGATAAGAATATGATTATCTTTAGCAATGCTCTAATATATATCTTGATTTGTATTGGAGCTCTACAGGCCGGCCTTGTTATGGCGACCTTCCAAAATTTCCCATAGATATTTTCATGTATTATTTTGATAATAAATGGAAATTTCTTTTGACAAAAAAGAGAGTAAAACTTAACAAAATATATGACAAATACTGTTTCTTAGGCATAATATATATATATATACACACAATTTTAGACATAATGATATCTTGATCAAATGAAATCGCACTCAAAGTATCAAATGAAATTCGAAATATCACAAATAAATTAAATATCGAATAATAAAAAGGCACGTATCCTATTTTACGTCGTTTTCTATCGAGATTAAAGTAGTTCCTTGTGTTATTTTGTTCCCGGTGCTAAAGCTTGAGTTTTTTTTCCCTTTTTCGTTCGAAAAGGTTAGGCTTTTCTTGGATTTTGCCAATAAGAACGTGACTTGTGTTTTTGAATTGACGAACTCAACACTCCAACCTCCAACTCAGCATACCGATTATTGAATCTAATCAAAGGATAATCTTGGATTGGAGAAAAAAAAAAGTACACAGGCGATACTGGTTTTGAGGTAAGAATACATGTACCACGGGCGTCATTATATCTTAAAAAATCTGTAAAATTTAAAGTTGTCGAGATTATATATATAGATATAACCAATACTCATTAAAATAACTGGGACGATGATTATATTAACGAGAAGATTGTAACTAATTATCCAATTTTAGATGATCGTGTTTAAGATTAAATTATTTAACTAATAATCATGCTAATTTTGGTGTTATTCTGAATAAAAATTAAAACGATATAAATTTACCAATTATGAAGATATGATAGGTTCTTGTATAGGTTATTCACATATTTATTGATGATCTATGTATCATCATGTTTGATATACAATTAATAAATAAAAAAAAAGTACTCATATCAAGATAATTAACCAATGATTATTAACTAATAATATTGTAGTAAATATGTCAATGACAAAATTATGTTAATCTTAACTATAATATTATCTATTTTTATTTATAATTAACATTATCTTACATCAATAGAGGATACAAGATGTAACATATGACCATTTTCGAGATTAACTAATGTTGTTGCCATTGAGAGTAAGCGATCAAATTCCGACCTATAGATTCATTATGTTTTTAACCTAGAACCTAACATTCTTGGGACTTGGAATCTAATCACATGTTCAATTTTTTATTATTAATTGAGCAATTACAATGAATCATTATTTTTAGGATTAATATCACAAAAAAAAATCATAAATTGGTACATATGTGATAAATTTACCTATATTAGTTTCTATTGAATTTTACTATCAAATTGCAATGTTAGATGACATGTAACAGTCGATTGGTGTATTAATTTGGGATTTTACTCTCCATTTATACAATTGTACCAGTTTTGTATTTTTTGTGGTATTATTCCAATTTAACAAAAGGTATATTTGCAACAAATGTACTAGTTTATGGATTCTAGAGTTAAAAAAATTAGTTTTGGATAAATTTATTATAGGTGTACTGATTTAGGATTTATTGTGGTAATTTATGATAAATTTATCATAGGTATACTAGTTCATGGGATTTTTGTGATAAAAAATAATTTTGGATAAATTTGTTATATGTATATTAATTTAGGATTTTTTAGCAGAGTATTACTTGTTACTTTTAATGACCGACATCCATTGACTATAACTTATATTTAGACATTGAAACATAAGAAACATTAACAATGTAAAAGTCTCAGCTATAAAATAATAGTTAAAACTTTGGCGATGTCATGAATTACCGTAGAATTTGGAAACATAGATCGAGAAAAACACAAAAACTTATTTCATGTTTTAGATTCCATGTTCCATTTACCTATATCGTAGAACTTATCCAGTGAAATAGGTTTCCTAATGTTTTGAACCTATAACCCACCTTACATATCTTAGGACCTAGAACCAAACAGGTTCCCTTTGGTCCAATTTTTTTTTTTTTTTCATTTCAAATCTTATCCTAAATTCATACTCACTCCTAATCACCATAATAAGCATTACACGACCCTATTGTCCATGGCTATTGCAATTGTTGTTAAAAACTTGCGATGTAATGTCAATATTAAAATTATGACCATTGAAAAAAAAAAAAACATATAAATGTTACAATCAAACTTTATCAGAAAGTCATTTTTAACACTTTCACCATCGCGAATGTTCTTTTGAATATTTTAGGATGCATTTATTTTGTAAAAAATAAATTATTAAAAAAAAGATCATTTATATCATTTACAAAAGTGAGCAAAAAAAATTTCATCATCAAAGAAAACATTTAGGTATAAATTATTATCGGTAATAAACATATTCTTTATTGATGAATTTATTAAGTGATATAAATGATCATTTATAGTAAAATCATTTTTAAATTACTTATTTTCTACAAAAAAAAAAAAAAGAGCTTTGGGGTATGTATATTTCATGGAAAATTAATGATCTGCGAGATATTTTTCCGGAAATGATCGATGAATGAATAATAAATATTTTCCTAAAAGTGTCTTGATGTAAAATTAATGATGTCTTGATGTAAAATTAATGATTTTTTTACTGGATAATTATCTCGAGCGGCACGAGCTACCATGACGTATTTGTAAAATTATTAATTTTTCGTGAAATGAATAGGATGTTAATCTTCCCCCGCGTTTCAGCCACGGGAGGATTGTCGGCGTTGGCAGTCCCTTCTCACTCGATTATTTTATTAGATTTTAGAGGGAGCAGGACATGAGCACCCGCTCCCAAATAGGGCGACAAAGAAAATACCGGGGGCCTTGCTGCTGACACGTAAGGCGGCTTAAGAGCCCCGGGGCGTCCCCATTTTGTGCTAGCTGGGGCAGTGGCTGAGGACGCATATTTGACTTTCTTCCCATCGGTATCGCACGTATCCAACTTAGAAATCGCCTCCTCTCTCATTGGCCAGTCCGCTTGCCTTCCCCGCTAAGCAATTTCACTAATCCTGACAAGGACATGCGAACACGGTTTTAAATTTATATTTTTATAATAGCAAGCGATGCCCACCACAAAAAAATAATTAAGTTAGATTATCCATTTCGCATGTACTCCAAATTAATTTTCACGATACCAGAAATTTGAAAATTAGTAATATTCATAACACGCACTGCACCAATCAAATTGCATCAAGTAATTCCTGGTGTCACAAAAAATTAAGAATTTTGGTAGATTTACAATACTTGAAAGAGTTGTCGGGTAAAAATTAAGCAAATTTCTCGATCCAATATTTCAGTGATTTGGTATTTTATGTGATATCGAAATAAATTCTGAGTAAATGTGACGGTAGCTACTAGTCTTGGAGTTATATGATGAGAAAATTAATTTGGGACCAATATAACGTATCTACTTAGAGCTATTTTGTGATAAAATTAGTTGAAGATACATGCGGTAAATGTACAATTAACTAATTTGAGATTCTTTATGGTATTGGCCTTCAATAAACGCATAACGAGTTTATTTCTAAAATAACTTGGAACATAAATTTTTTCTTAGTGGATTTAACTAATACTATATTGGGAACGCACTCGTAATAGAGTACGAATCGCCATCTTGGAAAAAAAGGAGCAGATAAAAAACAAATAGAAAAACAAAAAGAAAAAACCTCACCATGGAGAAAAATATCTTCTCCTGCGCCCACCTCTGCGACACAACAAAAAAAATATCTAAAGAAAGGAAAGAAAACGCGACGCAAATCTTAACGGGCGTAACTACCAGGAAGCCTTCCCCCAGGATTCAGCTCCAGGTCGGTGCCCCTCTCCCTCTGGCTCCGTCTCCCCTATTCAATTCGGAAGCAACGCAACACGCGAAAACCGGAAGCCCCACCACCCCAAATGGACCGATCCGTCGCTCTCAGCCGTCGATTCCCGCGCAGCGACCCTTCACCGCCTTACTGTTTCTCCTGGGATTTTTCTCGAGCACCTTGTCGGCATAAGCCCCCCCCAAAACCCATATAAGCTCCCCTGCACCTCCGCTCGCCGGCCATTTTACACATTTTGTCGCTCAGTCTCTCTCCGTTTCTGTCTCTGTCTCTCTCTCTCTAGTGCTTCTCGCTGAGAGAGGTGAAGAATTCGATGAACCCAGAAGAGGAGCGATCCCCGAAATCTCCTCCCGCTTCTTCTGACCGCGGGAGAGGTAAAGGCAAGGCTCCTGCCGGTGCCGGGTCGTCTTCTTCGGCCGCGTTGCAGTCCGAAACGCCGTCGTTCGTGATGGGTTCGGAGGCATTGCCTTCTGGGTCGTTCTTCGATATGGAGAGCATTGGCCTCTCCGGGTCTCCTTTGCCTCTCATGGAGTTCGAGGCGTTCTCTCCTTTGAACACGTCCTCGTCGTTCGACTTGTTTTTCGAGGTGAAACCGGAACCCGTTCTCGAAACGACCCATCCTCTCGGCGGGCCTCCGTTTGGTGCTGGTGTAGCGGAAACAGAGGAGGCAGGATTTCCGGCGAGAGGCGGTGACATGGAGACTACTGTCGGTGCTCCTCAGCCTCTGGAGCGCCTACAGGGTACTCCAGTCCCACCGTTTCTTTCGAAGACCTTCGATTTGGTCGATGACCGATCGTTAGATCCAATCATATCGTGGGGGTCGAGCGGCGAGAGCTTCGTCGTGTGGGACCCTGTTGAATTTGCCAGGAGTGTACTCCCAAGGAACTTCAAGCACGGCAATTTTTCCAGTTTTGTTCGGCAGCTAAATACTTATGTGGGTATTTGCTGGAACACGGCCTTCATTGGCTGCTGTTCTCTCTCTGTAAATGCTTTTTCTTCCCTCTGCCTCTTTTTGCTTTTATATTTTGATGTATTTCTTTTTCATTTTTTGCTGCACCGCTGTGCCTTTTCCTTTGTTTCCTGCTTGACTTTGTTGTAAATCAGGTTCGGCACATGTTTAGTTGTAGTTCACTGTGTAATGGGGGCATAATGGAGGCATTCTTGGTGCTGTAATCTGTAGCGAGAGCTTGTAAATGACTTTGAAATTAATGAGTAATTTGTTCACATATGTTTCTAATTCTTTAATCCTCTGGATGTCAGTTCTTTTTTACAGATTATGTTAACTTATCCCATGTCTTTTTGATGTTTTGCAATTCTTGTCCACGTGCTGTTTTATTTGATCGTATTTCCTTTAGACTTCCCCCCCCTCAGGTTTGGTGCTAGTTTTAGGTGCCTCTAGACATGAAAAATAAGCTTCTTTTTCACTCATCCTTAAGTTCGAGGCTGGTTTTCTGTCTTGCTACTCCTGATGAAAGAATGTCTCCCACGAGTTTCCTCCGCAGCTGGGATTTCATTCGTCTCCTGCAGGTAGAAATTCTCAGGTTTTGGTATATTGTTGGTTCAATGTATAGGTTCCCATGATGGGTTATATTTTATTCCTTATGCAGATTATGCAGCTAAAAGATTTTCTATGTACCGAAGTGCAGCTTCTCCTGTTTATGAAGACTGTTCATTTTTGGCTTGTATGCATGAATGATACATGCTAATCTTTCAGACTATAATTTCTCCTTTTGGTCTTTTGGTGATTTTTACAAAATTCCATTCCCTATTCATTCTTGGACTTTCATATAATGTGTTCAGGGGTTCCGCAAGATCGACACTGATAGATGGGAGTTTGCTAATGAAGCTTCAGAGAGGGAAGAAGCAACTTCTAAAGAACATTCAAAGACGTAGAGTCGCCTCAGACACAGCAGATTGGAAGCTACTTTGGACCTTCCAGTGAAGCAGTGAATCCTGGGTTGGAAGCTGAAGTGGAGATGTTAAAGAAGGAGAAGAGCATGTTGATGCAGGAGGTAGTTGAACTGCAGCAGCAGCACTGTGGAACAGCTCAACATGCAGAAGCAGTACATGAGAGACTTCAAGCTGCTGAGCAAAGACAAAAGCAGATGGTTTCGTTCATGGCAAAATTGCTTCAAAACCCATCCTTTGTAGCGCACTTGAGGGAAAAGAAGGAACAGAGAGAAATCGGTTCTTCAAGGGTGAGGAGGAAGTTTCTCAAGCATCATCAACCAGAGGATGTTGAAGCAGTCCCCTCCAGGGAAGGGCAGATGGTCAAGCACAGACATGATACGGGGACTCTTGATGCATCTTCTGGATCTCCTATTTTGAATCCTATTCCTGTTGAAAACCCTAGACATCTCCCTGAAGTTTCAACTGGCACAG